>CM067336.1:18377500-19015833 GCA_034376525.1 Nicotiana benthamiana | reverse complement strand
TTCAAGTCAAGCATGTAATAAAATAGAGATTAATATTATAACGATATCGAGCTTCATCAACTATCCCAACAAAAGAGATTACTCCATTATGAAATATTTAAATCTCACAAAGAAAGAAAGTCTTAAAATACTATAAACACTCTTAGAAAATTCAAAAACTATAAGAGAAAAGTGAAAGAGATAAAGAAAGAAGCAAAGACCAAAATTAGAGAAAAATTATTAATTAAGCACGTATGATCTTCCTCCTCCTTTAACACAAATATGACATTCTTTTTATAGAAATCAAATCTCATAAGGTGTCATGTTGCCCCATGCTTCTTTTGCCATGTTGCCTCATGGTTCTTTTGTCATGATGTCTCGTGCTTCTCTTTTTCTTCCTTTATTTGCTTTATCATGATATTTTTTTTTCCGACAAAATACTATTAGAAAATACATATAATTAACATATTATATATATATATATTATTTAAAATAATTTATTTTTAAGTATATAATATATGAATGTTTTATAGTCATCACCACATTGAGGTCGTCTTTTCTATTGCATCCTTTATATCCTCTTAATATCTTACTCCTATTTGTTTTCTTTTTTTCGCTTCATACTTGTCAGGATTGGAAGAAAAGGAAAGTTAAGTCTATGAACATGGAAGCTTTGCCCTCAAAGACATGCCATGATACAAACACACACACTCTCTCCAATTCAGCATCTCAACTTTTGTAGTAGCTGAAAAGAGAGAAAATCACACAGATATATGTGAAAAGTTAATCTGACTTAAGATACTATAAAACTCGTTTCCATTGAGAAGTCTTTACACACATACACACACACACATAGAGGAGAATAAGAAGACACAAATGTGTAATGTCTCAAAACTTAACTGACCACAACAAGCACCTTGTTATATTACCTTTCAAACTTCGAAAATGCTGCAAACTGAAAGAACTAAGCTCAAAAGGCTTCTCATTTTTCCAGTTTTTTATTTCCTTTCTCTTCATACTGCAGAGCAGGAGGAACTGGAATCGATGGCCAAATGCCAAAAGACAAAACATTTCCTTTCTTATTGATCAAGCTAACCAAGAAATTAACTTTGCAATTTGAAACAAGATAGCTAGAGCCATTTTGTCTAATACATCCTCTTTAATCATGAGAAACCTCACAGGACTATCCTATGTTTATGCCACCCCTCGCTTCCTTTTATTTTCTCTTCTTTCTCCTAGAAAAGCCTGTCTTGTCCCAAAAAGAGAACTAGGAACAAGACAATTGGAAGGGTGGAAAAGAATTGTCAACAAAGATCTTATACACACATCTCTCCACATAGGCCATCGTCCTTAATTGGCACTAAATGTTTCAAACTCTCTGTGCGAAGAATCAAAATAGGGATGGAAATGCTGAACTGCTTCAAGGTATAAAGGCATCTGCATCTCAATCAAGCGGGAGACCTGCAAAAAAAGAATCTTCCATTCAACAAAATGTCTCATCATGTATGAAGAAAAGCAATACCAATTAACAGACATGTCGTACACGATAAAAATCAGAAACTGTTAATAAACAGTAAAGCTGTCTAAAATCCTGTATTTGGTGTTTTACTTATATTTGTGCTATTTCAGTTTGAATTTTTCCATTTTATGCTTTGTAACCACGCAAACCAAACTGAACTGTCATTAATTCAGTTTGTTTCTTTTTCTCAGTTTGGATCTTGCATTTATGTTTTCACTTCGGATCTGTTGTAAACTTTTATTTAATTTTTGGACTCCATTTAGGCCTATCTATTTCACATGGTAAACTGGGAACAGTAAACTGTTTTATCAGCTTTTTTTTCAAACTATTGAAATGTAAAGGATGAAGAGGAACGCTAAACTATGAAAAAGATCAACAGAGATACCAATGGAGTTATTTACAACTTGGAAATGCCTAAAGAACTTCCACCATCTAAAGATGGTAACAGGAAACAATAATTCCAGTTTTGGTCAGTTCTTTCAGTTAACAGGATAATCCACACCCCTTAGTTGTCTCATTCTTGTTTTTTTTTTTTTTGGGTGGTGGATGCATCAAGTGGAGCACTTTCACGGGCAGAGAAGAGTAATAGGTTGCTGGTTTTACACCTGAGTCAAGGTTTCTATTGTTGATGCTACTGTTCTCTTTCTGCTAATGCGAAGAGCTCCACTAATCCTCTTCCCTTCCAAATGTCTTTGAGGTTGTTTGTGGCTCGAAAACAATCAGAAAGCAGCCAAGCTGCCAACCAACCAGACTTATAACAATAACAGTCATAAGTCATGAGGTTCTATTACTGGTCGTATCACAATTTTCCTTTTACTTATACGGAGTATCCTTAGGGGGTAAACCTTGTTCTATAACTTTTGGGACCATGTGTTGAAGAGGACTACCAAGAGAGTTGCTAATTAGATTCTCCTTCGGTGTTCAAAAAGCATTAATTCCAAGAGGCTTGACAAATGGACTCTCCTAAAGGGCTCGCAAACTCTCAAATCATGTCATTCAAGCACTAGCCTTCATTATTACTCTGTTTGAAATCATAAGGAATAACAGAGAAGGCTGAACTGGTGATGTGTGCTCTTTTCAGATCGAGAGGTGTTAAAAGAGTTTGGAGGGGTATTTAAAGAGTTAGGAGCTAGTTTGTTTCTCAAAGGGAGTCTGGTCAATCAACAGTGTACTATCTTTCGTCACTCGTGAAATGGTTGCGACAATTTGTCAGAGATCACAATATCCTTTGTTAGGTGCATTTTCAGAAGGGAATTCCACACAGATTTTCACTGTTTTAATAAATATAAACAAGACAAAGGCCAATGCTCCTGCAGTCCTACCGACTTGGTGAACTCAGTTCACGGCCTCCACTTTTCTTTTCCAATTTCCCTCTTCACCTCCTGTGCTACTACCGAATTACCTTTTTTTTCTGATAAGATGATCAACCAATTACCAGGCCATGATAGTAACACTAATGGATACTAGCTTGAATCCCCAGTAGACAATGAAGAGATGCAATAATAGCACCTCAGAGCACAGTTGCAAAGTTTTCATTATCATTTGGAAAAGAAGAAAAGTTTAAAAAAAAAAAAAAAAGAGTACTCTAATCATATGCCGATAAGCAACCAGCATTATGGAGTGCTAGTTATACTGCATTTCTTTTCCTTTTGAACAAGTAAAACGAATGATGTATCCAAGGCTGAAAATCCAACTAGAACGAAATTTAAGGAGAAATCCAGGAAGTTCCAGATGGGTTAAGGGTTAAACCCAAGAGCTTTGTCCGACATGACATGCAATGTGAGAAACTTTTTCCAAGTCCTATTTCCTCAACAATCAGATATTCACAATTGTCCCTATAAACTTTCTCCTAATTGAGGCCGACAGCTGAAGAAACTGAGGCCGAGAATCAACTGGATAAGAAAATAGAGGCATATCAATGAAAATCACTTACAGCTCGTCGAAATGCAAACTTCTCCTCTTGACCAGATAGCATGGAAGTAATGCCAGATGGAGCACCTCCTGAACTAACACTGCCTTCAGCTAAAACATCTCGCCGGAGCTTCGTACCTTCCATCTCTGTCTCAAACTGGAAACTGGACAAATAGCACGCTAACCTCAATTGAACTGAATCCTTTTACTAAATCTTAAAATTTATTCCTGCAAATTGTAATGGAACTACATCGAAATACCCTAGGTAACTGCTTTTTAGTGTTTAGTGTTGGTGCATCTGCAATCTGCATGGTGTAATGCAGCTGCCTGGATTGTTTCTTGAATCAACTCATGCATGGAGAGATCCTAAATATAGTTGTATGAACAACAACAAACCCAGTGAGATCCCACAAGTAGGGTCTGGGGAGGGTAAAGTGTATGCAGACCTTAACCCTACCATATGACAGTAGAGAGGTTGTTTCCTTGAAGACCCACGGCTCAAAAAAAGTGAAAATGAAGCAATAAACAGACAATAACAACAACAAGGTAATTAGACATGGGCGCAAATGGAGATACGTGCAATAACAGATGTCTAAGAATACGACACTATAAAGCACATTATACAAATTATAATCAGTGCATACGCAAACCAAGCAGGCTTAGATGATGAAGTCAAAAGGCGTTTCTGGGAGGATTTGAATGAGATGTGTGTGGTATATCACATACTGAGAAGCTTTTCATAGGAGGAGATTTCAACGGCCTCGTTGAGAGACTTTGGGGGATATGGTGATGTGCATAATAGCTTCGGTTTTGGAAATAGAAACAGAAGAGGAACTTCTTTGCTAGACTTTGCTACATCGTTTGATTTGGCGATAGCAAACTCGAGTTTTCCGAAGAAGGTGGAACACTTGGTCACCTTCCGGAGTTCGGTGGCCAAGACCCAAATTGATTATATACTCTGCAAGAAGTCCGATAGAGGTCTTTGCATGGATTGGAAGGTCATCCCAATTAAAAACCTCATGACCCTTCATAGGCTCCTGGTCATGGACCTTGAGATCACAAGGAAGAGGAAGAAGAGAGTGGTGTATAGCCAATCTAGGATCAAGTGGGGAGTCTTGACGGAAGCCAAAGCGCAGGAGTTGGGGCTTAAGTTGTTGACTATGGGGGCTTGGAGGGGCAGTGGGCATGCAAGCGCTATATGGACCACAACTGTGCAGTGCATTAAGGAAGCGAAGCTGCTAGAGAGGTATTAGGGATTTCGAAGGGCTACTATGGTGGTCAAAAAGGAGACTGGTGGTGGAATAGAGATGTGCAAGGAAAAGTGGAGACCAAAAAAGCGGCGTATCTGAAGCTAGTGGAAAGTGTAGGCGAGGAGGAGAAGAGGGGGAATAGGGAGCGATATAAGTTGGCTAAGAAAGAGGCGAAATTAGCATTTACCGCGACCAAGACTGCAGCTTTTGGTCGTTTGTATGAAGAACTCGAGGGTCGAAGTGGGCATAAAAGGTTATTCGAGGTTAGCCAAGGGGAGGGAATGGAAGGCTCGTGACTTGGACCAGGTGAAGTGTATCAACGACGAAAAAGTTAAAGTTTTGTTGGATCAGGGGCTTATTCGTCGGAGATGGAAACCTACTTCCATAGTCTCTTGAACAAAGAAGGGGACAGGAACATTGTACTGGGTGATTTGGAACTTTCTGAGAGTCGTTGTAACATTGGGTATTGTACTGGGTGATTTGGAACTCTCTCAGAGTTGAGGAGGTTGAAGGGGCCATGCGTAAGATGAGCAGGGGCAAAGCGACCGGGCAAGATGAAATCCCAACGGAGTTTTGGAAGAGTGGGGCAAAGCGGGCTTGGAGTCGCTCACTAGGTTATTTAATGTCAATTTTTAGAACGAAGAAGATGCCCGAAGAATGGAGGTGGAGCACGATGGTTCCTTTATTAAAAAACAAGGGCGAAACTATGGGAGAAATTCAAAAATAGCCATATTTACAAGCGGTCATTCAAAAATAGCCACAGTCTCAAAAGTAAACGAAATTTAGCCACTTTTCATGCAAAGATAAATCTGAACGAAAATTATTCAAAATCCGAAAAAATACTCCAGTATAATATACCGGTCCAGCATAATCTCCACTGGAACTTTTTCCGTGTTGGAGTTCCAACATAATATACTGGAAGTTCATACACCGATCTCCAGTATATTATGCTAGAACTTTTCGTGTTGCAGCAAAATAGTGGCTATTTTTCAATGACTTTGCAAACGCTGGCTATTTTTGAATGACCAGTCCGAAAACTGACTAGTTCTTGTTATTTTTACAGAAACTCGGGGTATCAAGCTGCTTAACCATACTATGAAAGTTTGAGAGGGTGGTAGAGCTAAGGGTGAGGAGGAGTGTCTATTTTAGAAAACCAGTTCGGGTTTATGCCGGGGCGTTCAACTACAAAGGTCATTCACCTTGTTAGGAGATTGATGGACAGTATAGGGAAAGGAAGAGGGACTTGCATATGGTGTTCATGGACTTAGAAAAGGTGTACGATAAAGTCCCGAGGGACGTTTTGTGGAGATGTTTGGAGGCTAGAGGTGTACTTGTTGCCTAGGTTAAGGTGATTAAGGACATGTATGATGGAGCAAAGATCCGAGTGAGGACAGTGGGAGAGGACTCGGACCATTTTCCGGTCATAATGGGGTTGCACCAGGGGTGGACACTCCGCCCTTTTTTGTTTGTCGTGGCGATGGACATACTGACGCGCCACATCATAGGGGGAAGTGCGGTTGTGCAATGTTATTTGCAGATGATATTGTATTGATTGACGAGACGCGAGGCGATGTGAATGCGAGGTTAGAGGTGTGGAGGCAGACCCTGGAATTTAAAGGTTTCAAATTGAGCGGGACCAAGACAGAATACTTGGAGTGTAAGTTCAGTGGTGAAACTCAGGGAGGAGAAGGGGAGGTGAGGCTGGACTCGTAAGCCATCCCTAGGAGATGAAGTTTTAAGTACCTTGGGTCTATATTCTATTATAAAGGAGGAAAGGGAGATTGGTGAAAACGTCACGCATCGTATTGGGGGTATGATGGATGAAATGGAGACTCGCTTCCGGTGTTTTGTATGACAAAAAGCTGCCACCAAAACATAAAGGTAAGTTCTACAGAGTGGTGGTCAGATCGACTATGTTGTATGAGGCTAAGTGTTGGCCAGTTAAGAGCGCCCATGTCTAGAAAATGAAGGTAGAATGTTGAGATAGATGTGCGGGCACACCAAGTTAGATAGGATAGAAATGAAGTTATTTGCGACAAGGTGGGTGTGGCCCTTATTGAGGATAAGATGTGGGAAGCGAAGCATCAGTGTTTAGACATGTGAGGAGGAGAAACACATACGCCCCAGTGAGGAGGTGTGAGAGGTTGACATTGGATGGCCTACGGAGAGGTTGAGGTAGGCCGAAGAAGAAGTGAGGAGAGGTGATTAGGCACGACATAGCAAAATTTCAGTTGACCGAGGACATGACCTTTGATAGGAAGGTATGGAGGCCAAGGATTAGGGTATTAAGTTAGGTGGTCTAGATTGTTCATACTAGTAGTATTAGTACGCACTCTCGCATTTTGTTGGTATTAGGTTTTTATGACTACCTGTCGCTTTTTTTCATTTCGGTCATCTTAATATCTTGTTTTTTATGTTGCTTTTACATGGCTTCTTGGTGCTGTGCCTTCTCGTTTGTCTTATGCTTTCCTGCGCCGAGAGTCTATTGGAAACAGTCTCTCTATCTTCACAAGGTAGGGGTAAGGTCTGCGTCCACACTATTGTTGTTGCATGGCTTCTTGGTGCTGTCCCTTCTCGTCTGTCTTTTCATTAATGTGGTGCTTATGCTTTCCTGCGCCGAGAGTCTATTGGAAACATCCTCTCTATCTTCAAAAGGTAGGGGTAAGATCTGCGTACACACTATTGTTGTGTTTGTTGTTGATGAACATTATCTAGGATATATAATTTCTCACCGCAACAGAATGACCATTCAATCTGGTGATGCAAAGACATACATAACAAAAGGTATGCAAGATAACAAATTAGGCCACCATCTTAGCAGACCAGAAGATATAGGAGAGTAAAACTGTAAAGCAATATAACACACCTTTCCAAATCAAAAAGTGTTCCTTCGTCTGTTCCTTGAAATAGATCCTCTACTGACGAGTCAGCAGCACAATATAGGCAGCAATGATGATTGTACAATTCATCGATGAGGGTGATAAACCTTCTTGCCTGAGAAGTAGAAAAATTGTATCCAACACTAACATAAAAAATAGCCCCCCAACACAGAAGCATGACCGTAGAAGTACTAAGATCTCAAAAAGAAATAGCACTAAGATCTTAATCTGTACTACATTAGTTAGCATGCTTACAGATGGAATATTGAAGATGTTACCTTGTCACGGATACGCATGCTCATAATAGGAATATCATAAATGAAAACAGTGTGATAGTTTCTAGCCACTGCAATGTAATCTGCAGCTCCAAGCTGAAAATGTCCACACATTAGATTAAATAAGCACTCTGTTACGAGTTCAAAGTTAAAGATCAGTCTTGTTCTTATTCATTGACGAAGAGGTGAAAAAACTTTGGCAAAACAGAAATGCAACATGAAATACAAATTCAAGGTCAAGTTGACTACTACCATACTTTATCTAAATTTAAACGACCTTAGAGCTAGGACATCACTGAACTTCTATTTATTGGCTCGAGTTTTTGTCTCCTCTATAGTTCTAGCGTTGTTTAAGTCCAGTTTAAATGGAATTACACGAAAACCGTCAACGCATATGAAAGCAAACTTCCAGAACTCTACAGCCAACTATAGACATAATCAGAGGTTAAAACAAGTTGAATCCTCTATCCAGCCCAGAATTAATGACCAGGGTATCCACCTAAAACCTGAAAGACCAGCCAAAAGCCTCCAGAAAAGAAATGACAAGTTCTACAGTCAGTAAAATAGGTAATCGTGTACAGCAGTATGGATAGTTCAGTGTCCTCTTATCCTTTATTTTTTTGTAAGAACATCTAATTTGCTTAAGATTTGGCTTCTTTTGCACCTATTCTTTTAATTTTGTCCAGGCCATGGTTATTAGTTTTGACAAATCCGTAGATCATTTACTCAGTAAGCTGCTAGCTTATCTGCGGGTCCAGGCACCAAACTGAGCTGAGTAGAGCCTAAGCTGGCTCTTACGTGTTTTCAGTTCATTTGTCAAATTACAAAATTAAATTAAGATTAATTTTTTCAAATGCAGTCAAAAACGGAATAGATATTTCTGTATTAGCTTTAGCAGGGAATGTTATCGTTAGGCGTGAAAAAATTTTCATTGAATTTCACGAATATCTTGAATCACATGGATTAAAAATTTTAATCACAATTCATGTCATCACAAGCTAGCTTAAGTTACAGTATAATTAAAAGCTCATTACATTATATAAGTAGAATACAAGTAAATTTGATTCATAAATATTTTTTTTAAGATGGAATAAGGCGTCCACTCCTACTTACATGACAGACTGTCATATCAAATGGCTAACCCAGATCTTATTTCAATATTCAAATGGAAGTCAAGAAGCTTGACAAGTGCTTATATGTGACTGATATAAATAAGCGTGTATAACCATGAAGAGAAATGGAAAAAGCACAAATAAATAGATAAGAATAAATCTCTCTAATTCACAGTTTGTTTTTTCTCCAGTATAAGCAAGTTATACAGAGAAAAGAAAGGAAAATTCTGACTGACAAAAGCATAGTACCGGCCGACCACAGAGATATTCAAAGGTGAACCGTGCCACCCCATTGCAGCTCTCAGGAACTTCCAATATTCTGATAGAAAGCAAAGGATTATGATATGACAGATTCAAGGGCTCTTTCTGACTTGGAAAAGATCAAGGGTTAATTAAAAATACCGTCCAAACATCACAGGAATAGTCTGTGAACTGATGCTTCCTCTGGCCTCTTTACTGATCTTATTCCAAATATCCTCAAATTCTCGTTTAGTGTTGCTATTAAGAGGCCAAATGTAGTGGACCTGCAAATTATTCTCCCTTAGTAATCCATGATGTACAAAGTTACATTAGATCAATCTTAATCGTTCAGCCTTTTTTTGTTAGATTTGGCATTGGTTACACTAAATTCTTCATGTTTCTTCTCATACGTCCTACACCCCAAACTTGGAGACATGTGGCTTCTTAAGGGAGACAAGAGAGAGGCTTGATTTTACTTTTTACAATTGGATTTATTTATCAGATTAGACAGGAGACAGATCGCAAATATATGAGCACATATCGAGTTTGATAATCAGGGAATAGGAACAGGTAAATTTCATTAAATCTTGCCTGGTCTATAGATCTCTGAGAAATAAGGCGGCGATAATCAACTTCACTTCCTATTAGAACTGTTTCGCAATGCTTCTCAAGGTTTTTTAGTAGCTTCCGAAAGATCTCCTTTTGCATACCATCCTGAATAACAAAGAAATGTCACAAATAAATACTTTTATCAAAAAACAAAAAGTCACAAGTAATATAACAATGTTTCAAGCACTTTGAATTAGAGACTGCCATTATATTCATCTTCCAAGTTCCAAGTCAAGACTTGCAACAAAATCACGCGAGGGGAGTTAGAAAATGCAAATGGAATACTTTTTGAGAGTGAAAAAGAATACTGCATTGCTTTTCCAGAAGAAATACTTGAAATGCACCTGGTTTAAATCCGTTGGAGCACGATTACTGGTTGCCACCAGAACAGTTCCAGTACTCAACAATCTACTAAGAATTCCAGATAATGCCACAATAGCAAAAACATCAACTGTCTGTCACCACACAAAAAAGGTAATCTTCAGTCTGATTCATTTCGCAACACATGACCCCAGCATAAATAGGTGCTACAACTTTTTCAAAAGTACTGCCAACTTAATGTTATAATTCCACAAAATAAATAGAGAAAAAGATTGAGACGGCTCTAGCTAATGGCAGACTTCCAGATATACTGGATGGTGTATTTTTAACAATAACAAAAACAGATTGAATGAGACAAAATATGATACTGAAGCTGAGGTTTACTGTAGCTAACTTCTTATTCTTTTCTTTGGATCGACTGTATCTGATAAAAATCATAACAACAGCTCCTGAAGATGTGAAGCAAAAACCTAGTACGTTTCTCGTACTTAAGCTCAGTAACAATATAATGTGTGGTGGTAAGGTTAGAAAAGTTCCGGTAAACAAAATCTAACCGTGTTTACCTGTATTTCATCAAAGCAAAGGATGCTAGCACCTCTCCTACGACCTGCCTGGTTAACAAGAAACTTGTCAGCTACGTCCAAAAGAATGTTTTTCATCTGCACCTCTTGCATATATCTTTCTTCAGCAGCTATCCATTCTTTAACTTTTGAATCAAAAGGAAGATTCATGACCCAACCAGAAATACTTGACTGCAGAGACTTCTGTTCCATCTGAGTCTTCCAAATTTTATGCATATGTTCATTAATTTCAAGCATAGCCTGGCAATTGCAACATTTGGAAAAAAATCAGTAAGTACAGTAGATGACAACTCTTGTGATCACAGAGCAGAGTGATTGGATTGTTCGACCATTTCAAGTATTGAAGTACATGACATAGGCAGATTAACATGAATACATATAGAAAAATCCACACATAATGCTTAGGCCGTTCAATAAGCATGCTTCATACAGGTTTCAATCCTGATGTTTCTTGAAAACAGAGAGAACTTGGCGAACTAATCGAGACTCAAGAGTAATCAGATATAGACCAGATGATTCTTTTGCTTCAGGAACCCATACTAGCGTGGCCCATATTATGCCAACCAACTTCATGCCAGCAACAATGATTGAAAAATCAATATCTTTTATGACTCTTAAGATAATTTCATTACAGAAGCAACGTGGTGGACCAGAAGATAAACAGATCCAGTAGCCCATGCAGGTGCCTAGAGGGTTTTAACGTTTCATGCGTCAACTCCAATATGCTTTACCTCATATCACAAGGAACTCTTACTCATTCATCCTTCCCAGACAAATGTACTTTTCTTGCTCATTATTACTGCAACACCTCACATAAAGATCTAGGAGATTTTCCTATTAAGCAGCTATTTGTTATCAGCTTCGGACAACTACCAGTTATTTTCTTTTCGCATCAAAACAATGTCGGTCAACTACATGTCATCTACCTGTGGTTTTTGGATAGACAGTTAGTCTTGCGTTGCAAGTTGTCAAGCTTGACCTGTGAAATTTGCTCATAGACACTAGTGAGGAAGTGCAATTCATGATAAGGCAGACTAAAATCTTTTAGAAAACTGAGATGAAAGTTTCTCCTTGCATATATTGAACCTGACAAGTATTTGGATGAAATGGCCCTGAGAGCGTGGAACAATAGGGCTCATAGAGCTGGCCCCAACTAATTTGGTTTAATGAGTAGTTGATCAATTGATTGATTGATGTGTAGAATGCGACAAATCAAGTCAAAATATAAATCCAAACAAGCACTCGCCTCGTGAAAGTGAAACCTTCTTCGATGTTTCACAATTCCATCACTGGCCTTATAAAACATATCCATAAGCATTGTCTTCCCTACATGATGTCCAATATATAGTCAGATTTACTTATGTCTGCAAGTAAAGCATGGATGATACTGATCGTGAATAGAAGCTAACACCTAAAACATTTACTGGTGGCAAATGTTCATTATAATCGAAAATGAGGATGAGACGAATTTGTACAGCATGTATGAACTACCATGCAACATATATAAACAGGAAGCAATTGTACCACTCCCAACATTTCCATATAGGTATAGTCCTTTTGGGGCTGGAGGAGCAGCAGGACGGCGACCGACCACTGAGTCTAACTTCTTCTCACGATTTAGATATGAAACCCATTTCCCGACTCCCTCTTCTACATCTTCAGCTTTCCTGAGTCCAAAAGATAATGGTAATCAAACCACTGACCGTGAAGGGGAAGGAAATGAATTTTTACTTTATACTAATGGCAGTGACATACTTTCTTTTTTTTATTCTTTAAATTAGTAAAAATTCACTCAGATACATACATTTTCCATATGTTCTACAACGCTCTTCCTCCACCAAAAGTTTAAATTTCTTTTAAAAGAATAACTTGAAGGACCACAATGATGGAATATATGAGTGATGAATGTGTAAACATTGTTATTTCTTTTGAATAGGATATATGCAACAAGGAAATTCATTACACAATAAACAGTCTAAAAAATAAACTGGACCAACTCAATTAGAAAAGAGAATGTAATAAACCACCAATCAATGCATTCGAAGTATCGAGAAGTAAGAACACCTTATCTCTTTAATTCCTTGATGGATCTCTTTGAGAACCAAAACAACTTCTCTCACTTTTTTCAGAAAAACAAACATTTTTTATTTAAAGTGAAGAAACTATGACCAACAAAAACTATTGCATGGAAAGCATTTCATAAGAATGTTGAAAATGCACACTCACCGAGACATCCACCTTTGGAAAATATTGCGAGATTTGTTTATTGGTGTAAATGCACCTTGTTGTTTGGCCTCAGCTTCCTCCGTAAGAAGCTTACGCCTCTGATTTTCCCTATTATCCTCCCATTGTGCAAGTTTTGCCTAAAAATGGAAATAAAAAACAAAGCCTTAGGAGGACACTGAATCGATGACTTCAATTAAGTTCGTTATCACTATATAAAACTCACATGATATTCCTCCATGTCCTTTTCATATTGCTCCAACCTTCGAAGCAGATTTTCTAGTTCAGAAGCAACTTTTTCCTGGTAAGGATCGTGCTGCAGTTTCCCCTTATCAACAAGACTCCTATAATGTGCAAGTAGTCCTGAAAAAGGGAGCAGCATTACTTTGAAATATAGAACAAGTAAGAAAGATCACGAGAAGAGTAAAGTAACAGGCCAAACTGGCGCACAGTTTTTTTCTATTTAGTCATGTATTCATTAAATATCAACATGGAGCACAGTTCAGACTCAAGTCTCCACAATTCTCATTATGTATACATGTAATATGAATTAGATGAATCTTGCTTCGAACAAAGTAGTTGCTATGAGTAATAATCGAGAAAAAGAAGCGGTTATAGACTTGACCAAAACATTTCAGCAGGAAATATAGTATGAAATATTTTATCAGCAAGAGCAATATGTTCTAGATTTCTCTTATCATTTATTTGGCAATATAAGGAATCTATGCACAAGATACTTATAGACGTTACACTTGCCAAATAATAGCTAAAAGTGCTAATGTCTTGTGCTGGGTTTTTCTAGTTGTTAAGCAAAATACCGATGTGTCATTTGTCAAGGTATAACTTATAATGGAACTCCGTTAACTATTCATCAACTTAATGGGGAAAAGCTAAATAGATAGCTGAAGCTAACTGGAGGAGCAGATCCAATTCACACTCAAATTTTAACCAAGAATAAAACTTAAAATTTTTCAACGTCCTCAAGCATTGCATGTCCACAATCTGTGTTCTAACTTCTAAGGACTTCACTCATGGTTTTGTCAAGGTATGATAGGGAGGGAAAAGAGAAAAGGAAGACGCAAATGAAAACTGCCTTGTTCACATAGAGAACTGAGCTTTCAGCTAGTGACTTGTGAATGGAACTCCATACTCTCAAGCATTAGCATCTCCAACTTTCAGTGATAAGATGAGGTTTAAAGCAATGAGTCATAATTTGGAGAACACATGTAGGCGCATTATATAAACCTAATCTAGGTGGCACACAAGGATGTGGCCTAGTGTTCAGTGAAGTTGGGGAGGCATAAATACACAAGGTGAGCAGAGTTACCTGGTACATGTGCTGATTGGCCTAGTAGTGAACGCAAACTGACCTAGACACCACCGTCATAATGTTTTTCAAAAAAGCCTAATATTCGTGAAATAAAAATGGGAATTGGCTAAGTAAAGCAAGTGAATTTCCCTCTTACACCCTAAAATATACCGATTTATCTTTCCCCATCTCTAGCTCAATTTGATTGGAAGTGAAGTGAACTCACATTAGATTGATGAAAAACTAGTAGATTTCATTTAATTACGGTATGTAACTTTAAATAATCCTACAACAAACTCTTGGTCCAATTCTCATCAGATCCTATAAATCATCAACAATTGTTACACAGACACCTGAATTCAAAGCTTATTCACTAGAAAATGGAAAGAAAAAAAAATGAAGCTGAAAGAATTAGGGGAAGGGACTGACCAGGATTGTTGGCGGGAGAAGAGGAATTGCAGTAAAAGCGAAGAGCATTATTATTACTGCTGCTGAGGAATTTGGAGGATCTAAGAGCCAATCCAAGAGAAAGAAAAACAGAAAGCTTTCTCATTTGCACAACCCCTTTTAATTTGTTTAGAAACGGAGATGGAAGTGGAAGCAGCGTGAGGAGAATGAGGTTCGTTAGAAAAGTGCGCCAATTTGTTGAATGCGTAGAGAAGAGAGGAAAGAAAATGACAGACGTGGCCATACGAGGGTCCATCGTTTTTGTCTTCGCATGACTACTTCTACTTTGGGTAATCTAGTAACTTCCAATAATAATGCTTAATTTTGCAATCTATAGGAATTTGACTTCTTATTTCAAGGCATTTTTCACTTCATTAATCACCACTCTGCACTTCTAAGATTTTAATATGTATAACTTATAGTAATACAAGAATAATACTACAAAATTATTATTTAAGGTTTGGAAATATATAGCAAAAATTAGAGAAGTAATTTTATACTCACACCACATATTATTAATGTTGATTTTACTTTTATTTTATCCAACATAAAAGTAATGTGTAGATCTATGCATAAACTATGAGGTCGGTTGGTAGAGTGCATTAGATAAAATAATGCATGCATTTATCTATGTGTATTAGCAACACCTTGTTTGGTACGCTTTTTCAAGCTATGTATAGCTAATACAAGCATTAGTTATATACCTATGGTGTTATCCTATGTATAGCTAATGCATAGCAAATCATAGTATTAGCAATATCAAGGGTATTAACTGTCACAACCCAAATCAAATGGGCCGCGACGAGCACCCGGTGCCTTACTCAACCGAGTACCAAAATAAAATATCATTCTTATCATACTATCATGGGTAAATGGGCCAGGAAACTCATCATGAGATAACAAGAATGAAAAATAAGGGAATACTCAACATATGACGACCCAACATGATATGCAAACTTATACAGATGACGTACGGCCTATAAGGCCGACATGACCATTTGTAAACTCAAAACATAGGCCAACAACGCCATCAAAGTATCTATACACCTGACATCAGTCTACAAGCCTCTAAGAGTACCTAATATCAAAAAGTCGGGACAGGGCCCCGCCATACCAATCAATACATATCCAAAGCATACCCCCGTTTCCAAAAACTTTATCCACCACTAAGAAAAGGTGCCTTAGCAGCTATGCTTCTCCAGTACCCGACCATAGACGTCGCTCTCCCCCGGATGTTGTAATTCTTCTAATCTTTAATTTTCTTCCCCGCAAATGAAGAGAACAATTCCTAGTAGGAGAAGAAAGAGGTCGAGTCCCTCGATCCACCCCTCTAGCCACTCCAGGTTGACCAAATAAGAAATTCCAGATCAAGTGGAGTGCATCAACACCTTCCGCTGAGTTGATAACCTACTTGGAGGAATGTCAACTTATCTATCAGGACATGCGGGCATGAAAAGCAGCGTCCCCAGGTAAAAGGGGTGTCAGTACGAATAAAGTACCGAGTATGTAAGGCATGAAAGCATAAACAAAAATAGTAATGTAAAGAGAGATAGAGAATATACAACATGTAACATCTGAGTGCCTCTAGGGACTACTGACATGAAATGCATAATACATGTATATACATAAAATTTTAAAACATTCGCCTATGTGGGCATCATCATCATCATATCGTACCCAGCCTCAAAAAGGACTTGGTAAAAATATACCTGGCCATCATAAGGCTCCGTTGAATCGTACCCGGCCACGTGGAGCTCATTAAACCCAACTGATCACTAGTTGATCAATAGGTGTCGTACCTGGCTAACTATAGTGCGGCTCGGTAGAGTAAAATAGATACATATATATAATGCATGTCTGACAAATGACCAACAAACAACCTTGCCATTATGTGGTATTTCTCCCCACCCTTTCTCCTCTCAACTCCATAAAAATAGTAGCAAAATAGACAACCCAATACCATCACGAAACAACCCACAAAACAGTCCCACAAGTTCATCAATTCAAAAATAATTTTTCGATTTACTTAAACACATTGCGACTTGTCTTTTCTTTCAAATTGAGAAAGACAACCAAAAGTACATCATTATACCTCTTATCCAATAAACCAGCCATGAATTCAACTTAGGAATAAGTTCACAACCATCCAACCATTACACAAGAACAAAAAACATACCATTCTTTCAAAACTAGCTAGGTCTATTCTTTACGATCGAGTTACAACTCGCAAACGCATAGATAATTGAGGGAGAAGCATAAACTTACCTTGTACTGAGTATAACCTACGAAACCTATTCCTTTTTCATCAAATATAAGTTCCTCAACAAGGAGACAAGAAGGAAAAAGAGAAACTAGCAAGCTGTCCATACTTTTCAGCACTAGAATCGCGTCGTAACACCTGGAATACCCTTGAGTTTGTTGTGGGATTTTGGGGGAGGAGTTTCAGGGGTTCAATTAGGTTTTCTTGATCTGAAAGATAAGTGAAATAACTGAGTTTAATATCCCTTAAAAGAACCCTCTTGGCCGACTTAGAGGCTATTAATTGAGGCCTCTCCTTTTGGCAAGTAGGTGATGCACCTACTTGTCACCTACTAGCTGCCGGTCTCGCAAAAATGCGAATATCTCTATACTCCAAGATTGTATTGCCAAACGGTTTAATCATTAGAAATAGACTCATAGATCTTCAATTAAATATTTAGATAATCCCTTGATTCAAAGTGTATTGGCAGAAAAGCTCAGCCATATTTAACCTAAGTTTCAACTCATTTTTGAATGTAACTTGTGATGACCTGTTCCAACTTTTATTCCACAACTTGCTTGACTTCAAAACATACACAAAACTATCGTACGACTAAACTAAATCATAAAATAACCTCCTCATCATGTTAATCACCCTTGTCTCACCCCAAAAGTATATGTTATAATACTCCAAACTTGTTGACATTTGACGAAACTTATTTTATTTAATTCGTTTAGTGTCTAAGCTTTCCAACCCTTTTGGTACTCGTTATTCATGATCTTAAAGATTTGTAACCACCATTATAAAATGATTAACTTACTTTACATACTTTCAAAGTTGATCTCATTTCTAAGCTTATATCAACTGACTTACGGATACTCTAACTTACGAAAATATGGGGTGTAATAGCATTCCCCCTTGGAACATTCGTTCTCGAATGTTGACTGATGTACTTAACATTTTCATAACCCATATCTCTTGTGAACATTTTATTACTCTTCTATCCATGTAGGCAACTATTATTTGAATAAATCCAAAGCCTAGGGTATTCCCCCTTTAGTTCTCTTTCTCATACCACGACTTGTGGTCGGACCCCTTCCAATCTCGTAATTATTGCTACCTTTTGTCATGCAGCCTGTACGAATTTTTCCTTGTATGTGCACCTATGTGACTCTTATTTCTCTTTTTCGTCTCTCCAGATTTTATCTAATCTCTAGGTCCCACATTGTAAACATAAAGCTTGATATGTTGTCCCTCTGGGCATCTATGGGTATACTGAAGTTCTTCACTCGGTACTTTGTTAAACATACGACTTTTGCTATATCTTGTTACATAGCCTCGGTTTTCTATGCTTATGGCTTTACTACAACTAGGTAGGTTATACTATACAATAACTCTTACTTATTATTACCAAGGTCAGCCACCCAACTCTAGGTTACTCGCTCACCGTTTATCCTATATGTATAATCCTTATTACTGTTCATCTAAAGAATGGCATCATAATCTCCTCTCATACTTTGGAATCTTTATCCATCTATTGTTCATGTACCTTAATGTTAATCTATAATCCACCACTGATAACTTGAAACCTCTTACGTAATACATTGTCACAAGTCTCACGTCTTATTGAAGAACATCTGAAGTGGTTTTCCTGATCCACCTAGGGGCAATACTATACTTCAATAAATGTATTTCACATAATCCCAATATGATTCGTCTTATGGGGGTATTCTAGTCCCGTGCCATTCGTGAAATCTCTTCTCTTTGAATCATTACTCAAATGAAGGCCTAAATATCATCCTTTTTATAATTTACCACAATTACACCCTTACATTACGACCAGAGGATCATTATCATTTCCAAATGTTCCTAGTCTTAGACTCCTCCGTGTTAATTCAAGCTATACTGAGACTTTTATAACATACATAAACCATCAGCTCTCTTGTTTGATGGGCTTAATACCAAGGTCTTACTATTCTTATCAGGTTCTAACTCACCTTTTCTTACCCTTACTAACATCTACCCAAAACCTTTTCACTATACCATACTTTCACTTGCAACCTACACCTATTTATTTATTCTACTCACAACCTTCCTTTAATTTGCTAGCACTTTATATTCCCTTTTTCGCATTCTCATCTGCCTTTAAATGTAAGCAATTACTTCTTTTGGTCATTCTGCCACTTGCTGTATGGATATTCGGCTTATCATACTGCCCACGAAAACTGAAATTCCTTGTAGCTCGTATGCTCTCAAGTCCTACCTTTGATGTTTTTTTTCCTGTATGTTAGCCAAGATAGATGCCACATTCTTATGGAGTGCATACAATATTATAGTGAGACTGTTGTTACAAGATCATTTCCTTTTTAGGTCACTATGCTTAGGTGGAAACCTTTTTCCTTATTTCCTCAACTAGTTTTTCGTGGTAGTACTTAGGAGACCTTCTGGATCTTGTAAAGTTGTGATCTTGTTATATTGTATACACGAAGGAATTTTTGATATTCTTAATCAGCTACAAAAATCCTTGCTTACATACCTTCGTCTCATTGTAGGATTACTTCTAAAATCAGATTTTGATTATCTCCGTAGCGGCACTCTCCATTATTCCTGTAATACTTATACAATACCTTTAAATACCCCAACTCCTATCTGAGCATTTCTCAAGGTGTATGATGTCATGATTGCAAGACTGAATTCACTATATTAGGATTCACTGCGTTTAACTTGCCTCTCTACAAGTTAAATAGCCTCTCTAACCTTTCGGGCAGGGGTAAGGCTTGTCTACATATTACCCTCCCCAGACCCCACTTTGTGGGACTATATTGGATAGTTATTACGTTTAACTTGCATGATCTGTTTACTCATCTATAACCTCCTATTTAGCCATAACTAAGCTCTACCTTAATCAACTCCCAACTACTCGTTGGTCTATTCTTACATAAATGTTCCGCATAATTTTTCTTGGGTTATTTTCTTTGTTTTAACTTACCTCTTGCACTGGCTCCTTATCTATCAATGACATTTCAGGCAGGAACCATTACTTCCTTTTCTTGACATCGTGTTTGCATAGTGCACTGGCATCGTAGCATATGTGTAGGCTTTGAATAAGTGCAATCTCATCCCTTTTTCACATTTCCGCATTCTTCTTCTACCACTCCATGATTACTAGAACAGTAGAACCACTAAATTCTGACTTCATGCCACATCACTCCATATTCCCCTCCCTCCACCCCCTTTAAGGGAGTACTAAGAGCTGGAGCTACGACGATCTACCTATAGATGTTTTACCTCTATATCTTTGACGTCTTTTCACATTATCAATTACCCTTACTCGCCTTGTGGTAATGATTTTTATACCAAGAATAACAAAATTCCTTGCTTGCGAGGATAACACTTAGTGTAATTGGTGCACATAGTCCCTTAAGCTTGACTTTGCTCATATTACTTGCTTTAGGGAAGTGACTTCCTGGATAACCATTAAATGGTATTCTTTTGTCATCCATTCTATTATCGCCGGAACGCAATCTCTGAAATTCTCATGATCTCGACTATTATCATATCATTTAGTCCCTAGTTCACCTTTAGTTTAACTTGAACACCAGCCCATACTGATTTCTACTACTATGGGTATATCTTTTTCTCCTTGTAATCGCGTTACAGTTGCGAACTTATTTCTCGAAAAGAAAATATGACTTTATGGCCTATACTCCTTTGTTGTTTCAAGGCCTGTCACCTCTCATCTTTTCCTTCCTTAAAAATAGACTCTATAGTTCTGTTATTCTCATCATTTTTTTATCCGCCGTTGTCATCCATGTTGACATCTAACTCAAAATTCTTCATTAACTCTATTCTTATTTTCCTACTAACATATATTTATGTCTGTCACTTGAAAACTTCAACAAGACATCTTTTGCTTTTAGCTCCCCTTGCTTCATCTCACTGGCTCTTTGGGATGCCTAAATTTTCTCTCTCCTAGGGACGCAAGCCACGCTAAGGTAATATATATCCTGTCAAGGCTTCCAGTGGCTATCTTTATAGTACTCATATCTATATGTACTATTTTAGAGTGGACCATATGTTATCTCACAAGGAGATCTATTAGAATACTTGCATTATCCTTCAGAAATTGTCAACTAACACAAACAATCAATTCACCATTATGGGTTACTCTAACGCCAATCGGATCCTGATATCTCGTCATTTTCTTAATCTACACATGTTAGCTCCCAATAGGGTATAACTGAGATAGGTGTGGCAAATTGTGCATATCTTTGTTACTGTTGAGGGTAACTCATGCTTATATTTTTTTCTGCCAGAACTGTAATATTGATAATCTTCACCTTGCTTCTGTTACTTGCTAAAACTTGCTTTTCCCTTCTTGTTCTTTTTTACTGTTAGAGTGGATATGTATTCTTGCCTTAGGGATACTTATCAAGAAGCTTAAATATTTTAATATACACATGATTTGCTGAATACCTCATATTCATCCATCATAACCATGATGCAAAATATTGAGTTCCTCTGACTCGTCTCTTCCATAACTATATCTCTTGCCAACTGTCTTTCTAGATGTAGGTATTGTTGTATTATAAGTAAGATAGAGCTTAGGAAATTGAGTTATTACAACTGAGCTCTACCACACGATCTATAGTAACAAGAAAGAGTGACAATCCTAAATGCTCTATAGTCTCCTGCTTATACGTGTGGTGCGCGACACACCCATAAACAAAACTCTACTAGACACGGCTTGTAGACTCCCCAAGACAGAATTGCTCTGATACCACTTTTTTCACAACCTAAACCAAATGAGCCGCGACGAGCACTCGGTGCCTTACTCAACTAATTACCAACGTAAAATTTCTTTCTTATCATACTATCATGGGTAAATGGGCCAGGAAACTCATCATGAGATAACAAGAATGAAAAATAAGGGAATACTCAACATATGGTGACCCAACATGATATGCAAACTTATACATGTGACATACAGACCTATAAGGCTGACATGACCATTTGTAAACTCAAAACATAGGCCGACAAGACCATAAAAGTATCCATACACCTGACATCTGTCACAAGCCTCTAAGAGTACCTACTATCATAAAGGTCGGGACAAGGCCCCACCATACCAATCAATACATATCCAAAGCATACTGACCAAATAAGCAACTCCGGATCAAGTGGAGTGCACCAACACCTTCCGCTAAGCTGATAGCCTACTTGATGGAATGTCAACCTATCTATCGGGACCTGCGGGTATGAAACGCAGCATCCTCGGGTAAAAGGGACGTCGGTACGAATAAAGTACCGAGTATGTAAGGCACGAAAGCATAAACAAAAATAGTAATGTAAAGAGAGATAGAGATATACAACATGTAACATCTGAGTGCCTCTGGGGACTACTGACATGAAATGTATAATACATGTATATACATAAAATTTTAAAATATTCGCCTATGTGGGAATCATCATTATCATATCGTACCCAGCCTCAAAGAGGACTTGGTAAAAATATACTTGGCCATCATAAGGCTCGGTTGAATCGTACCCGGCCACGTGGAGCTCGGTAAATCCAACTGATCAGTGGTTGAACAATAGGTGTCGTACCCGGCTGACTATACTGCGGCTCGGTAGAGTAAAATAGATAAATATATATAATGCATGTCCGACTCATGGAATCACGTTCTAAACCTTTCAAAATGACGTAAGGTCTTTGCACCTTCGATTAGTATTATTGATATCATACCATCAATATGAAATTCAATAGGACTCAAGGATCATACATACTTTCTTAGAATAACTTTGTACGGAAAGAACAACATGGACAATCTTAGTTGCTAGGGGTAGAGTCATTATGAAGTAACGTATCATTTATGTTCATTTCATTTATATCATGCCAAAAGAAAGAAGAAATTTTCTTAGAATATCTTGTATATTCTTCCCAACCTCAGGCTATGCAATTTCACAGCTCCTTAGTCTACAATAAGAGAAATGACACTCTCATTATCGTTTAAGCGTCGTAACTATTATGTATCGACCAGAACCTATTTTACAATGAAACGAACAGCACCTTCCTTATATATATGACTTCACACTAGTCAAAACAATCATAAACATCCCAACATATCCCTATCACTTCATACAAAATACGACCACCATAATAGTTTCAAACAATCCAAAAATGTTACGATAAATGACCAACAAACAACCTTGCCATTATGTGGTGTTTCTCCACACCATTCCTCCTCTCAACTCCATTAAAATAGTAGCAAAATAGACAACCCAATACTATCAAAACAGTCCCACAAGTTCATCAACTGAAAAATAATGTTTTGATTTACTTAAACACGTTGCGACTTGTCTTTTCTTTCAAATTGAGAAAGACAACCAAACGTACATCATTATACCTCTTGTCCAATAAAAACAGCCATGAATTCAACTTAGTAATAGGTTCACAACCATACAACCATTATACAGGAACAAACAACATATCCTTTTTTCGTAACTAGCTAGGTCTATTCTTTATGATCGAGTTACGACTCGCAAACGCATATATAATTGAAGGATAAGCATAAAATTACCTTGTACTGAGTATAACCCACGAAATTTATTCCTTTTTCATCAAAAAAAGTTCCTCAACACGGAGTACATGAAGGAAAAAAAGAAACTAGCAAGTTGTCCGGACTTTTCAGCACTAGAATCGCGTCGTAACACCCGGAATACCCTAGGTTTTGTGTGGGATTTTTGGGGAGGAGTTTCAAGGGTTCAATTAGGTATTCTTGGTCTTAAATATCGGTGAAATAACTAAGTTTAATAGTGTCAATGCCCCTTTTTCCAAAGGGAGTTCGGAATCGGGTATATGACATTCAAGAGGACAACTCTATTCCCTAGCGGGAATTGGGTTTTTGGAGTTTGGAGAGCCGCCACCTAATGATTATAGAACATTAGGACACTTTTAAGAAGGAATTGAGATGAAGAACTATAGTTTGGGTAAGGCCTAGAAATTATCTCGAGAGGAAGGTGTTAGGCACCCCTCAAGATCCACTAGTGTGGTTCTCGGCCATGCTACAATTGTGACTTAAAACAATGAAGAAGACAAGTAGAAGTCTCATACAAAGAAGAGGATTTTCACATAGCATTGCAAACAAGTTCAAAAGTTTGAGAAGTAAAAGAAGTATAAAGTTTAGAAAGTTAGTTTAAAAGAAAAGCTTTTATAAAGATGTTAACAAGTAAAAGGGAGAAGTGGTCCTAGGTTTACAAATAATATGGATCACATCAATGCAATATCCAGCAATCACTCTTTAGAATAGGGGACGCACGTGATATTAGTACACCGGTCATCATATCCATATTCTACCCTTCCCACCCCGTTAAGGTATTAAAGTGCGAAAAGTTTTGTTGCATATTGCATGCTAGTACCCGTCCCAATTCTATCAGTCCCGGAGGTATTTGGGACTACTAGTACTAAAAAGAAAGGAATTTGGGGCCTTTTGAGAGTTTTTAAAGGACAAAATATAAAGGCATCAATCAAAACACATAATGCAAGTAAAGGGGAAAGCAAATAAGCAAGTAGGGCTCAAGTAAGCCTCATTAAATCAGATAAAGCCATAGAGTTTAGCATGTCATGCACGCACTGGTTTAATATTTAAAAAAATTAAATTAAAGTGATAAGCGTACTGGTTTAACAAATATTTTTAGACAGGAAGTCTTCATTAGGCTCGCTCGAATGCAGTTGTAAAAGACTGATCCGCTTGATTAATTATCCTACCTTTTGTATATGTGTTGAACTACTAATTTCGAAAGGCGGACTCATTATAAAAGAATTACAAGTTGTTATCAGAGTAAAATAAGTTTCAGAAACGAATGCACTATTTTGAAGAGGTTTAACATAAAAGAAATGAACTTCAGAGGACATGCAGACTAATTGGAAAAGTTTCACGAATCTTATCAGGAAAAGAGTGAGTTTCAGAAAAATGTTGGTTTGTTTTGAAAAGGTTTGCCAATTTACGAGGTTAAGAAAAATGCAGAAGACTACCAGTTTTACCAAAGTAAATACTAATTTCAACGGTTGGTACTGTTTTGAACAAGCGAGATAGTTCAGATTCGAAATTCCTACAGGCATGCTTTCTATGCGTTAACTGATTTTAACACCCTTTCAGACATTAATATAAGCCTTATGAACAACAATATTTATATGTCATTTTATTATTAAACCCTATTGTTTGCCTAATGATATTATCACATGCAAAAATGCAAACCCCTATAAGCATGGTGTCTATATGCTTAGTTGCAGAAATCAAATGCTTAATCCTATAGGCATGCTTTCTATGTGAGAAGTTGCACAAATTAGAAATAAAATCATATAGGCATAGTTTCTAACCTTTGTGCATAAAAGTAACCCCCCTCCCTTCTTTCACTAAATCCCAGGAGTTTATACAAATTATTACAGACCAGTACAACAAACTGAAATTGAAAGTACAGAAATTAAAGCTACATCCGAGCAGCCAACTTCAGACTTAGTGTCTAACAATATGAAATTGAACCACTTCCAAGATCAAGATTTCCAAATCCTTCTCTTTATCTCGGGTGTTTCAAAGCTCTAATAAATTTAAGGAATTCCAGGTAATGCTGACACCCAAGATATCAATCAGAATGAGTTATAGTGTAGTGTGGAAGAGCCAGGCCTTGAGTGTCCAAGTTGAGAGGGAGCTCATGGATCCCAAGGAAAGGCTCACAATAGGGGGCAGAACTTAAGTTCTACGAGTGAGTGTCAGTGCAGATAGGGGATGCCAAAGCAAGCTGGTGGTTATACCTAACCATAAGTTAGGCTGGCACACCCCTAACCAGGCTTGTTCAGACAATGAATAAAATCACAAACCTATTGAAGGTCAAACTATGGTCTGGACAGTTACTAGGACACTATTAGACCAAGGTCTCAAGCTTAGAATACACATAAAGGGGAAGTGGAATGGGAATTGAAAGAGTTTAGGACTCAGGGAGTCCAGTCCATATACATGAACAACAATGTCAAGTGTTGTCATGTTTTCTAAACCATAACTCAACATACAAAAGGACTAGGGATAGGGATTCTTGTAAGCACAGAAATAAGAAAAAAGTAAACTTGCAAAAAATTACAGCATAGTAACAGTAAGAAAAACAAAGGAAAGGCTGAAGAATAAACATGTAGTAAAGAGGCAACAATTAAACAAAGAGACATAAGGTAGGCCGGTACACCCCTGACCAGGCCTGTTCAGCCAGCAAATAAGAGCACAAATATATAGAAGGTCAGACTATGGTCTGGACAATGACTAGGGCACTGCCAGACCAAGGTCTCAAGCTCAGAATACAAATAAAGGGGAAGTGGAATGGGAATTGAAAGAGTTTAGGACTCAGGGAGTCCAGTCCATATACATGAACAACAATGTCAAGTGTTTTCATGTTTTCTGAACCATAACTTAACATACAAAAGGACTAGGGATAGGGATTCTTGTAAGCACAAAAATAAGGAAGTAAGTAAACTTGCAGAAAATTACAGCATAGAAACAGTAAGATAAACAAAGAAAAGGCTGAAGAATAAACATATAGTGGAGAGGCAGAAATTAAACAAAGAGACATACCAGTTGCAGAAAAAGTAAGCAAAGAAGAAGCAGAATTCTATTAGCCAAACCACAATCAGAGAAGAGAACTTTAAGCTTCTGAGTTCAGAGAACTCGAATACTTTTTTAAAAATCTAAGTGTATTTGAGAGAAGAAGTAATGACTTGTTTTGTGTTTTAGAACTTGTTTTTTGAAAGAGAAGAGGTACATGTATTTATAGTTTTGAAAATGAGCAGAAAATAGGGTAATAAGTGTGGTTTTAACACAAACATGAAAATAATCACAGTCAAAATCAATTAACACAAGTATTTCCCTTTAATCAAGGGATTACTACTCAAACGGATACTAACATGATTAATTAAGGAAAGTATTCAATTTTGAGAAAGATTGATTTCTGGCCATATAAGATAAAAATATAGAGTAAACATTTAAGTCTAAGTACATGGTATGCTTACTTTGGGGAAAAGATTCAACAAAGCAAAATAAGGAAAGGAATCAGTTAACCCTTGACAGGCGGGTAAAATCAGAATTTCACAAGGAAAAGTTTTGAAAATAAGTCAAGAGTCTGAAAATCAATCATAGAAGGGACTCAATATATAGATAAAGTGCACAAGTAATAAACATGTGAGGCCAAGCTATGTCAAGAGGAAACACATATAATAACAGCACAGAATTAATAAACACTAAGCATTTATAGGATGATAGTCATGTAGGTCAAGCTTCATTGGCTTAGTAATAGAGAAAAAGATCAGAAGTATGCAAAAATTCAAGTGAAAACCATTCTGGGTATCAACAGCAACCCCTCTTGGGTGTGCTTATATATGTACATATACGCTATTTTGGAAGTATTTTGGATATAAAAATACCTAGGAAAAAATTGGGTATCAACAGTTATCCCTCTTTACCCGAGGAGGATGAAAGAGTTGTCGGGTAAAGTTAAGATGACAAATTTTGACCGAAAACGGCGATTTGAGAAGCATTTTGACTGAGCTCTGGATTCTGAGCTGCCTACATATCCCTGGTCTTATAGGAATTAGGCCATATGTTGTTCAGGAACCATTGACGGAATATGCCAAAGGAGATTTGAAACGGACGGAGTCAATGTTTAGATTGGGAGAGGTTTCTAAAAATTGATAGGCTGCGGGATCGCTTCTGCTGAGATGATCGTTGCTATCCAGTGTACCTGCAAGTAAGCAATACGAGCATAAACTTAAACGTGATGCAAGTTCCCGTTGGACCATGAATGATGTCTTTGCACAGTTAGGATGACGTCCTCAGACTATGACATCCCGGGCCATGAAGAGCGTAAGTAAAGATTTTCAGGCTATGAAATTATGTTCTCGGGCTATGCGGATGATGCCTCCGAACTATGATGCCTTTGAATAAGTTGGCGATCTTTCAGCCCATGAAATGCAAAAGGTGGTGATCTTTCAGCCCATACGAGAAATGGCGATATTTTAGCCGGTACAAAATTTAAATGAAAGTGGCGATATTGCAGCCGTGCGAGAAAAGTAAAGAGGCGATATTTCAGTCATGCAGGATAGAGACAATGCTTAGTCTCGGAAGGCAGATAGAGTAGCCTTATGTAGTTGGAGGTAGATCTTAACCTCGGAAGGCAGATAAGTTGCCCTATACAGAAAATGCAGATGGATATAGAGCTTAGTCTCGGAAGGCAGATAAGTAGCCTTATGTAGATGGAGGTAGAGCTTAACCTCGGAAGGATAAGTAGCCTTATGCAGAAAATGCAAATGGAGACAGAGCTTAGTCTCGGAATATTGATAAGTAACCTTTTGCAAAAAATGTAGATGGAGACAGTGCTTAGTCTCGAAAGGCAGATAAGTAGCCTTATGCAGATAATGCAGATGGAGAGAATGCTAAGTCTCAAAAGGCAGATAAGTAGCCTAATGCAGATAATCCAGATGGAGACAGTGCTTAGTCTTGAAAGGCAGATAAGTAGCCTTATGTAATACAAGGATGTAAAGAGTGAATAGTAGTAAGATCTCTTAGCTGATAGCTGATTACGATATCGTGACTGCTGGGGATGTTGTGTACGGATAGAAATTGCGAATAAATGATGATTTTGAGGACTTGCATTCTTGGGAAAGTATGCGTACATAAATATACTTAACGATACTGCGAGTCGAGTGACTGCATCCAAAGAATAAATGTGAGTTCTGTAAGGGGGAAAGGTTAGTTCGTCTTCCCTTGGCTCTTGACGATGAACATCATTGGGGTAGTGTCGCTAAACAAACAGCAATTCAGATAATAATTATGCATGATTTGGTAAATATAACGTAAGAATATAATCAAAAATAGTTTTCTTTAAATAAGCCAACGTCTGCAACGTGGTTCAAGACATTGCATCCTCTCTCGCTTAGGAATTTTGAGGGTCCTCCTCAAAATCTTCCCCAGTTTACTGGGCTGGCACTTATGACGGTTGTGCTGAATAGCTGAAAGATCATCTTCGGAATTTTGAGGGTCCTCCTCAAAATTTTGTCCTAGTTTACTGAACTGGCACTTCTGGCGAAAAAGGGTGAAAATTAACTTTGAAATTTTGAGGGTCCTCCTCAAAAGTTTTCCCCAGTTCCAATAGCAGGAGAAAAAATGGAATTTTTATTAAATTGTGACCGAACCCATAGGAAGGCCTACGTACCCCCTCTTAAATGGGAATTAGGTCAAGCGTAATTCAAATTACATCATAAAGGGAATCATAAGGGATTACACATAATATCGCTTGACTATATCTGAATTGATTGGTTTTGGCCAAACTTCTTTGTCCATTTCTGCAAGTATGAGGGATCCTCCGGTTAGAACCCTATGAACCATGTACGGACCCTACCAATTGGGAGAGAACTTCTCCTTGGCCTCATCTTGATGCGGGAATATTTTCTTCAACACCAGTTGTCCCAGTGTTAACTTCCTTGGCTTCACTCTTTTGTTAAAGGCTCTAGACATTATGTTCTGATACAACTGACCGTGGCAAGCTGTAGTCATCCTTTTTCCATCTATAAGGGCTAACTGTTCGTAGCTACCTTTTACCCATTATGCATCATCCAACTTTGTTTTTTGTATGATCCTTCAGGTGAGAATTTCTACTTTGGCGGGGATGACCGCCTCCATACCATAAACCAGCATGTAGGGAGTTGCCCCGGTCTATGTGTGGACTATGGTTTGGTATCCCAATAAGGCGAATGATAATTACTCATACCATTATTTGTGCCTTTCGATCATCTTCCTTAGTATTTTCTTGATATTCTTGCTGGTTGCCTCCATAACTCCATTCATCTGAGGTCTGTAGGTTGTAGAGTTCTTGTATTTGATCTTGAATGTTTCACACATTACTTTCATCAAGTCGTTGTTGAGATTTGAACCATTATCAGTGATGATTGACTCCGGAATTTCGAACCGACAAATAATGCGGTCGCGGACAAAATCTGCACAACCTTCTTAATTACCGCCGTGTATGGTGTTGTTTACCCATTTGGTGAAATAATCAATTGCCACTAAGATGAACCTATGCCCGTTTGATGTGGCAGGCTCGGTTGGTCCAATAACATCTATTCCCCAAGCAGCGAATGGCCATGGTGAGCTTGTTGCAGTAAGCTCGTTTGGAGGTACCTTTATCATATCTGCATGTATATGACAGCGATAGCACTTGTGAACATACTGGATACAGTATGTTTCCATATTCATCCAAAAATACCCTGCTCGGAGTGCCTTCTTTGCTAAGATAAAACCATTCATGTGCGGCCCGTAGGTCCCTACATGCATTTCGTCCAATAGCCTGGATGCTTCTTTTGCTTCGACACACCTTAGTAAACCTAAATCGGGAGTCCTGTACAACATTCCTACACTGTGAAAGAAGTTGTTAGATAACCTCCGAAGTGTGTGCTTTTGAGTGGCGTTGGCAAGTTCTGGATATTCCCATGTTATCAAGTACTCCTTGATGTCATGAAACCATGGTTTTCCGTCTGCTTCTTCCTCAACGTGAGCACAATAAGCTGGTTGATCATAAATCTTTACTGAGATGGGATCAATGAAATTCGTATCCACATGTTGTATCATGGATGATAAAGTGGCTACTACATCAGCGAACTCGTTCTGGACCCTGGGATGTGCTAAAATTCTGTCTTTATGAATCTTTTTCTCAATTCCTGTATGTGATGCAAGTAGGGAAGTATCTTGGAGTTCTTGGTTGCCCATTCTTCTCGGACCTAATGTATGAGTAAGTCTGAATCCCTGATCACTAACAACTCTTGAATGTTCATGTGAATGGCCATTTTGAGCCCAAGATGCATGCTTCATATACGGCCATATTATTGGTGCAAGGGAACCTGAGCTTGGCAGATACCGGGTAATGCTGGCCGGTTTGTGATACTAGGACTACTCCTATGCCAACTCCTTTGAAATTTGCGGTTCCGTCGAAAAATATTCTCCAACCATCATAGGATTCTGCAATATTTTCTCCTATGAAATATACCTATTCATCGAGAAAATACGTCTTTAGGGGCTCATATTCTCCATCCACGGGATTCTCGGCGAGATGATCTGCTAAGTCTTGTCCTTTGATTGCCTTCTAAGTCATGTAAACAGTGTCGAATTCACTTAGAAGGATTTGCCACTTAGCGAGCTTGCTAGTGGGCATGGGCTTCTGCAAGATACACTTCAGTGGGTCCATTCTGGATATAAGATAAGTAGTGTAGGCACAGAAATAATGCCTCAATTTTTGAGCTACCCAAGTTAGAGCACAACAGGTGCGCTCTAGTAGAGAGTACCGGGCCTCCTACAGGGTAAACTTCTTACTGAGATAGTAGATGGCTTGCTCCTTTCTCCCCGTTTCATCATGTTGTCCCAAAACACAACCGAATGCTCTATCAAATACCGCAAGGTAAAGCAATAGAGGTCTTCTTGGCTCAGGTGGAACCAAGGCTGGCGGCATTGGTAGGTATTCCTTGATTCTATCAAAGGCTTTCTAACAATCATCTATCCATTAAGTAGAACCGTCTTTCTTCAACATTTTAAAGATAGGTTCACAAATGACAGTGGACTGAGCTATGAATCGGCTGATATAGTTGAGTCTCTCTTGGAAACTCATCACGTCCTTCTTGTGCTTTGGCGATGACAATTCTTGCATGGCTTTGACCTTTGATGGATCCAATTCTATTCCTCGATGACTCATGATGAAACCCAACAATTTTCCAGCAGGAACCCCGAATGCACACTTGGCGGGATTCAGTTTTAAATTGTACCTCCTCAGCCTGTTGAAGAACTTTCTCAGGTCTTCCATATGATATGTGGCTTTCTTGGATTTAATGATGACATCATCTACATATACCTTGATCTCTTTATGTATCATTCATGAAAATGGTAGTCATGGCCCTCATATAGGTGGCGCCAACATTCTTCAAACCAAATGGCATCATTTTGTAACAGTACATTCCCCACGGCGTCATGAAAGCTGTTTTCTCTGCATCTTCCTCATCCATCCATATCTGATGATACCGAGCGAAACAATCAACAAAAGACTGCAACTCATGCTTGGCACAGTTATCAATAAGAATGTGTATGTTCGGCAAGGGGAAGTCATCTTTAGGACTGGCCCGGTTAAGATCTCGGTAGTTGACACAAACTCTAACTTTCCCATATTTCTTCGGTACCGTCATGATGTTGGCTAACCACGACGGATACTCTACTACCCTGAGGACCTTGGCTCTGACTTGCTTGGTAACCTCTTCTTTGATTTTCAAACTCATGTTGGTTTTGAATTTCCTGAGCTTCTACTTTACTGGCGGACAAGTTGGAACAGTTGGCAATTTGTGAGCAACAGTGGATGTACTGAGACCAGTCATATCAACATATGACCAGGAAAATATGTCCTCATATTCCTTTAAAAATGTTGTGTACTCCTTCTTTTCTGATGGCTACAGGTGAACACTGATGCGCGTTTCTCTAACATTTCTGTCGATGCCCCCTTTTTCCAAACGGAGTTCGAAATTGGTATATGACATTCGGGAGGACAACTCTATTCCCTTACGGTAATTGGGTTTTTGGAGTTTGAAGAGTCGTCACCTAATGATTATAGTGCATTAGGACACTTTTAAGAAATAATTGAGATGAAGAACCAAAGTTTGGGTAAGGGCTAGAAATTATCTCGAGGAGAATGTGTTAGTCACCCTTCAAGATCCTCTAGTGTGGTTCTCGGTCATGCTACAGTTGTGACTTTAATCAATGAAGAAGACAAGTAGAAGTCTCAAATAAAGAAGAGGGTTTTCACATAGCATTACAAACAAGTTCAACAGTTTGAGAAGGAAAAGGAGTAGAAAGTTTATAAAGTTAGTTTAAAAGAAAAGCTTTTAAAAAAATGTTAGCAAGTAAAAGGGAGAAGGGGTCCTAGGTTTACAAATAATATGGATCACATCAATGCAATATCTATCAATCACTCCTCAAAAGAGGGATCACACGTGATATTAGCGCACCGGTCATCATATCCATATTCTACCATTCTCACCCCATTAAGGTATTAAAGTGCGGAAAGTTTTGTTACTTATTGCATGCTAGTACCCGTCCCAATTGTATCAGTCCTAGAGACATTTGGGACTACTAGTCCTAAAGGGAAAGGGATTTGGGGCCTTTTGAGAGTTTTCAAAGGACAAAATACTAAGGAGTCAATCAAAAAACATAATGCAAGTAAAGGGTAAAGCAAATAAGCAAGTAAGGCTCAAGTAAGCCTCCATAAATCAGAAAAAATCATAGAGTTTAGCATGTCTTGCACGTACTGGTTTAGTCTTTAAAAAAATTAAATTAAAGCGATAATCAGACTATTTCAACACATATTTTTATATAGGAAGTCCGCATTAGGCTCGCTCGAATGCAGTTGTCAAAGAGTGATTTGCTTGATTAATTAGCCTAGCTTTTGTATATGTGTTGAACTACTGATTTCGAAAGGAGAACTCATTATAAAAGAGTTACAAGTTGTTATCAGAGTAAAATAAGTTTCAGAAAAGAATGCACTGTTTTGAAAAGGATTAACAGAAAAGAAATGAACTTAAGAGGACATGCAGACTAATTGGAAAAGTTTCACGAATCTTATCAGGAAAAGAGTGAGTTTCAGAAAAATACTGGTTTGTCAATTTACGAGGTTCAGAAAAATGCAGAAGGCTGCCAGTTTTACCAAAGTAAATACTAGTTTCAACGGTTGGTACTGTTTTGAACAAGCGAGATGGTTCAGATTCGAAATTCCTATAGGCATGTTTTCTATGCATTAAGTGATTTTAACACCCTTTCAGACATTAATAGAAGCCTTATGAACAATGACATTTATATGTCGTTTTATTATAAACCTTATTGTTTTCCTAATGATATTATCATATGCAGAAATGCAAACCCCTATATGCATGGTGTCTATATGCTTAGTTGCATAAATCAAATGTTGAATCCTACAGGCATGCTTTCTATGTGAGAAGTTGCAAAAATTAGAAATAAAATCCTATAGGCATAGTTTCTAACCTTTGTGCATAAAAGTAACCCCCATCCCTTCTTTCACTAAATCCCAGGAGTTTATACAAATTATTACATACCAGTACAACAAACTGAAATTGAAAGTACATCAGAAATTAAAGCTACATCTGAGCAGCCAACTTCAGACTTAGTGTCTAACAATATGAGATTGAACCACTTCTAAGATCAAGATTTCCAAAGCCTTCTCTTTATCTAGGGTGTTTCAAAGTTCCAAGGAATTTCAGGAATTCCAGGCAATGCTGACACCCAAGATATCAATGAAAATGAGTTATAGTGCAGTGTGAAAGAGTCAGCCCTCCAGTGTCCAAGTTCAAAGGGAGCTCATGGATCCTAAGGCAAGGATCATAAGAGGGGGGCATAACTTAAGTTCTAAGAGTGAATGTCAGTGCAATACAGAGGGGTAGGGAATGCCAAAGCAGGCTGGTGGTCATGCCTAACCATAAGGTAGGCCGGCACACCCCTGACCAGGCCTGTTCAGCCAGCAAATAAGAGCACAAACCTATAGAAGGTCAGACTATGGTCTGGACAGTGACTAGGACACTGCCAGACCAAGGTCTCAAGCTCAGAATACAATAAATGGGAAGTGGAATAAGAATTGAAAGAGTTTAGGACTCAGGGAGTCCAGTCCATATACATGAACAACAATGTCAAGTGTTTTCATGTTTTCTGAACTATAACAACATACAAGAGGACTAGGGATAAGGATTCTTGTAAGCACAAAAATAAGGAAGTAAGTAAACTTGCAGAAAATTACAGCATAGAAACAGTAAGACAAAAAAAGAAAAGGCAGAAGAATAAACATGTAGTGGAGAGGCAGAAATTAAATAAAGAGACATACCAGTTGCAGAAAAAGTAAGCAAATAAGAAGCGGGATTCTTTCAGCCAATCCACAATCAGAGAAGAGTACTTTAAGCTTCTGAGTTCTGAGAACTAGAATACTTTTTTGAAAATGTAAGTGTATTTGAGAGAAGAAGTAATGACTTGTTTTGTGTTTTAGAACTTGTTTTTTGAAAAGAAGAGGTACATGTATTTATAGTTTTGAAAATGAGTAGAGAACAGGGTAATAAGTAAGCTTTTAACACAAACATGGAATAATCACAGTCAAAATCAATTAACACAAGTATTTCCCTTTAATCAAGGGATTACTACTCAAACGGATACTAACATGATTAATTAAGGAAAGTAATCAATTTTGAGAAAGATTGATTTCTGGCCATATAAGGGATAGTAAAAGTATAGAGTAAATATTTAAGTCTAAGTACATGGTATACTTAATTTGGGGAAAGAATTCAGCAAAGCAAAATAAGGAAAGGAGTCAGTTAACCCTTGACAAGCGGGTAAATCGAAAAGAACCCTTGACAGTCAATTAACCACACATCTGAAGAAATAAACGAAAAAGAACCTCGAATAGGCTAGGGTTTCTGAGAACCCTAGAAACGAGAAAGGCTTGGAAGAAAAAAGATCAGATCTGGAGTCAATAAGGTCAGAATCAGGCTTGGAGGCTAAGATACGCCGGAGCAAGATCGGAGATGGCTGGCAACCTAAAATCGACAAAGGTCTGAGTGAAGGTCCTCGAAGTCTAGCCTCGAACCCTAAAAATAGTGGGATTAATTTTGTAATTATGAAATACTATTAATCACAAATAGGCTATAATTGCAATTACATGCAATTTAGCTTTAAAAATGCCAAATAAATTTGTAAAAAAATTTAAAAATTACCTTAATTATATTTTGGCATAAATGTGAGGACAAAAATAAGTTATCCATCAAAATAATAATTTTGGGAATAATTATTGAATTTTGTGGTATAAAAATATGCAATAAATAGGTATAAAAAGATAAAAAAAAATATCAAAACTCTTGGGGTGCACTAATATATATGCATATATGCTATTTTAAAAGTATTTTGGGTATAAAAATACCTAGGAAAAAATTAGGTATCAATAAATAGCCCTTAAAAGAACCCTCTTGGCCGAATTTGGGGCTATTAATTAACGCATCTCCTTTTGGCAAGTAGGTGATGCACCTACTTGTCACCTACTAGTTGTGCGGTCTCGCGAAAATACGAATATCTCTATACTCCAAGATTGTATTGACAAACGGTTTAATGCGTTGGAAAATAGACTCGTAGATCTTCAATTTGATATATAGATCATCCCTTGATTCAAAGTATATTGGAAGAAAAGCTCAGCTACATTAAGTTTCAACTCATTTTTGAATGTAACTTGTAATGACCTTTTCCAACTTTTGTTCCACAACTTGCTTGACTTAAAAACTTAACACACGACTATCATACGACTAAAATAACTCATAAAATAACATCATCATCATGTTAATCACCCTTGTATCACCCCACAAGTATATGTTATAACACTCCAAACTTGTCGACATTCGACGAAACTTATTTTCTTTAGTTCATTTAGTGTCTAAGCTTTCCAACCCTTTTGGTACTCGTTATTCATGATCTTAAAGATTTGTAACCTCCATTATAAAATGATTAACTTACTTTACATACTTTCAAAGTTGATCTCATTTATGAGCTTACATCAATTGACTTACGGATACTTTAACATACAAAAATATGGGGTGTAGTGTTAATGCTTGCATATTAGCATAGGTAAAGATAAAATTATCCTTAAAGTATCTTAAAGCTAAAGAATATGGAAGCCATTTTTGTAAACAATTAATTTTCTTAAAAATTATACAATGCATTTTAATTTTTACGGAAAAAGGGTCAAAATTGCCCTCAACGTATTGACTCCGGAACAAAATTGCCCTCCGTTAACCTTTTGCAAACAAAATGCCCCTACCGTTAAATTTGTGGCATACTTTTTCCCCTAAAACTAACAGCCGCTTTGTAATTATTTTTTAATTTTTTTTAATTCCACGTGTCACGTTCTGATTGGCCATTCATTAAACTTGACCCAAAATCAATTCTACTCCAAGCTCTGACCCAACCCGACCCAACCCGACCGACCTACCCGACTGGTGAAGACCATAGCAGTGCACCCTAAAGAAGAAGCAGCCAGCATCGCAGGCAACCCCAGAACCGCCGCCAGCCCTTACAACGACCACTCATCTCCATCACCAGCGACAACCACCCTTTTCCCTTAACAAAACCGGCAGCGGCTGCTGCTTCTTCGACCAGCAAACGACCCTTTTTGCTTCGTCATCTCCAAGTTCCAACCGGATACAGACTCGCTGGAAAAATTCATTAAAACCGGCGAGTTCACCCCTCCCTCCAGCCCCCGCGTTAAACTCACTTCCTCTCTCTCATCTCTTTGTTTTCCATTTTAGTTCTTTCATGGAGTAAATAGTGGATTTAGCTGAGTTGTTTGGTTTTGGCCGAGAAATAACATTTCCGGCAGCCATATACTGTTGTCGTTCAGTTTGGCCGGAGTCACGACCTTCGCCAGTCGGGTCGGTCGGTCGGGTTGGGTCGGAGCTTGGAGTATAATTGATTTTGGGTCAAGTTTAATGAATGGCCAATCAAAACGTGACACGTGGAATTAAAAAAATTAAAAAATAATTACAAAGCAGTTGTTAGTTTTATGGGCAAAAGTATGCCACAAATTTAACGATAGGGGCATTTTCTTTGCAAAAGATTAACGGATGGCAATTTTGTTCCGGAGTCAATACGTTGATGACAGTTTTGACCCTTTTCCATAATTTTTAATACATCATACCAAAACAAAGAATAAGAAATAATCTCTGCGTAACTAATATTTGCATTACTAACTCATGCATTACCAATCTTTGCCTTATTCAATATTATTCCTACGCAACCTACCAAACGATCCCCTGTATTTCGTAATACATTATACTTTCATTGTTTTTTAGAAGTGATGCCTAAATGCATATGGGAAACCAAATAATCAAATCAGTTAAAGTTTTGGAAACTAAACCTTACATTAATTATTCAATATTTGCATTAGTAATGTATCATTTTTGTACATGAAATCGAAAAGTAACATTAGTCAAGCAATACTTCATGATTATTTTCTCGTATACAAACGAACCTGTAGTGTAAAATAATGGTGTATGTATTAACAATAATAATGCATACATGCAAAAGAAAAAGTGACAAAAGTGTCATATATATATCATTCATTCAGTTAACTATATCACATGTTCTTATTTATTATCTCTGCCTACAAACTTTTATTAGTATTAATTTTGAATTTATGAAAGAATGATAAAAATAACAGCTTGAAAGTTTTATTAGAGAAAGACACAAAATCATATACTATTAGCGTTTCTCGCCATTGATGGCATCTAAGTAGATGAATCATTTGCCCGCCAAAACAAAGCTATTCTGTTCACTTCACAAAGCCATCAGCAAGAAACGAGCAGCAGAGCAAAACTGCTTATCTCTCCTCCAACTCTGCAATTCTCTTCCAAAATTCCTTCAACTCCAATCCCATATCTTCAAATTGGGCCTACAAAATAACCCACTTGTCCTCACTAAATTCACCTCCATTTCCTCTGACCTCAACGCCATTACCTATGCTTCATCATTTATTTTCTCCCCATATGTCGAACCCCATTTCTTTGATGTCTTTCTTTTCAACACCATTATCAGAAGTTACGCTGTAACTAGTGATTTAAAGCATAATGCTTTGTTTTTGTATGGTAAAATGTTAAGTTATGGTATTTGGCCTAATAAATTTACGTACCCTTTTGTTCTTAAGGCTTGCGCTGGTATTGGTGAGTTGAGATTAGGCCAGATTGTTCATGGGTCCGTGGTGAAACTTGGGTTTCATGATGATTCTCATGTTTTGAATACTATGGTTCACATGTACTGTAGTTGTGGTGGTGGGGTTGAATACGGGCGGAAAATGTTTGATGAAATGCCTAAATGGAATTCAGTAGGGTGGAGTGCTATGATAGGTGGTTATGTGAGATGGGGTTTGTCTAGTGAGGCTGTAGAGTTGTTTAGAGAAATGCAGGTTGCTAGGGTAGCACCCGATGAAGTTACGATGGTTTGTTTATTGTCTGCGTGTACGGACTTGGGTGCACTCGAGCTAGGGAAGTGGCTCGAGGCATATATCGAGAGGGAGAACGTTCCGAAGAGTGCTGTTCTTTCGAATGCTTTAATTGACATGTTTGCGAAATGTGGTGATGTTGATACAGCTTTGAGTTTGTTCAGGAGCATGTGTCAAAGGAATATTTTTTCTTGGACTTCTGTAATAGATGGTATGGCGATGCATGGCCGGGGAGCTGAGGCTGTTACATTATTTGAGGAGATGAAGAAAGATGGGGTTGTACCTGATGATGTTTCCTTTATTGGGTTACTTACTGCCTGTAGCCATTCGGGTTTAGTGGAGCAAGGTAAGGGATACTTTTATTCGATGACAAAGGAATTCGGGATTTCACCAAAGATAGAACACTATGGATGCATGGTTGATCTGTTATGCAGAGCTGGACTTGTTCAAGAAGCATTGGATTTTGTTCAGAGAATGCCCATTAAACCAAACCCAGTAATTTGGAGAACACTTATTACTGCTTGTCGTGCTCATGGTGAGCTGAGGCTTGGTGAAAAAATAACAAAAGAGTTGATAAAACATGAGCCTATGCATGACTCTAATTACGTACTACTTTCTAATATTTATGCAAAAATGTTTTCTTGGGAGAAGAAGACCATGATTAGGGAAGTTATGGTGAAGAAGGGAATGAGAAAGGTTCCAGGGAGCACTATGATTGAGCTGTACAATGAAATCTATGAATTTGTGGCAGGAGATAAAAGTCATAGTGAGTACAAGATTATTTTTCAGATGGTGGATGATATTAGGAAGGAGATTAGCAGAGCTGGATATATTGCTTCAACATCAGAAGTGCTACTTGATATTGATGAAGAAGATAAAGAGGGTGCTTTAAATAGGCATAGCGAAAAGCTTGCTATTGCATTTGCTCTTATGAAGACACCTCCTGGGACTCCTATCCGGATTGTGAAGAACTTACGAGTCTGTGAAGATTGCCACTCTGCAACTAAATTCATCTCAAAGACTTACAAGCGAGAAATATTGGTCAGGGACAGGAACCGATTTCATCGCTTCATAGATGGGATTTGCTCATGTAAAGACTTCTGGTAGCTTAATGTGCTTGAAGCTGTAATCAATCAATCATGGCAAGCCAGGAGGCCCTTTGCTTATAAGCATTGATAGCTGAGCGGATTATCCAATATGCATAATCTTCTTGTATTAATGATGGAACTAAAAGTATAAAGCTACCATAAAAAGATCTTTTGGGACGTCTAAAATCCAGAAAACCTGTGGTACATTATCTTGGCTGTGTTTCACCTCTGAGTGTCGTTGTATCCATGTCTATCTGTGGAGGCATTGCTTGGGTGACATGTAGGATGTTGCTAATCAGGGTATGGTTGGCTTCCTTAAACGTCGTCATGAAGGCAGGTACACACAATTGGTTGTCTTTGACTTGTGGCGCGACAGCAAACCTGAGCAGAGGTGACGGTTGCATAAGTGTTATACAATTGACAAACAACATAGTGGTCATAACAATAGTTGAAGTGCACATAGTAAATTTATCTTAATTCATTAAGTTGATTTGAGAAAGGGAGTCTTGGCTCAACAATAGAGTTGGTGCCGTGTAACCAGGATGTTACTTGTTCAAGTCGTGAAAACTACTTCTTACAAAAATATAAGATAAGGCTGCATGTAATAGACTCAATGTGGTTCGGCCCTCCCAGGGGCCCATGAACCCCATGAAACGTGTTAGCTTTGTGCATTAGGCTGCCCCACAAAAAAATGCTTTCTGCGGTTAAATGTTGTATTTGAAAATGCTTTTGCGTAAATCATAACGGAGGAAAATTCAAGGAACTTGATCCTCTGTCTACTGTAAACCCATTTTGCTTAGATTGAGAATATGATATGATCTCAGGCATTATAGTTTGTTTGATGAAGTAAATTTGGTAAACGCCTATCAAATCTATACATTCTTTTAAGATTCATTTGAAATAATTTAAGATCATGATCCGACCAGTAGGATTCTTTTTCCACATTCAATCCACTACGCTAATTTGATGGTTATGCTGCAAACATTGAATTACCTCGTCATCTATAAATTTAGTAAAATCTCTTCTTCTTCTTTTCTTAAAATTGAAAGGATACAGAGACATATTTTGTTAAAAACGCACACTACATAGGATTCTTTTCTTTGTATAATGTACATTGGTCTACTCCAACTAGAACATATTATTTTCTTGCAAGTGTAATTGTCGAAGAAACCCCAGTTTGGATCATTCTATGTTGTATCAAGTTACTAGGCTTCAATAAAAACAATTGATTATCAAAGTTAAAAGTCCATCAATCATAAGATGGACTAGACTCCAAAATGTGTTACTTCAATTGTTCACAAACAATAAGTGACTAAGGTAGTAAATTCAGCAACAACAAAAAATTGTAAGCTTTGGTTGTAAAAGTCGGCAACATTTGTGGTTTAAAGTTTCACTTTGATGCAAGAATCATCACTTCAATTGCATTAAAGTATGTTATCAATCAGTAGAAAGAGGAAAACAATAAAGATAAGATTCCCATGAACTTATGGCGATTTCCTCCTTTACAATACCCCTTTCTTCAAATGGCATCCATATGAACTTAAACCACTAGAGAGAAGACCACTGTGGATAGCAAATTGAAATTAGAAATATACAGAACAAAGCAAGCTAAATCTGTAGATCACTTGGGACATCCAAGTATGACACAAAAAGTATGCCTCAATCTCAGACTATATGAATCTTCATTGTTCATGTCTCTTCATTTAAATCTATCTTAATCCAATATTATATAACTTAGTGAATTTAAGTTGTCTCTCATTACATTACTTGCAATTTCCACTAAAGGCTCCACTCAGACACTGCATAGTTACTTGCCTTTGCTGCTAGACTCAAGAGAACAAAAATTGCTAGCTTACATACAGAGTGGAGGAAGAGGAAAAAAGAAAATCTAGTACTAGCAGAATATAGAGCCAACATACTAAGTTAATAACTTCATACCCTTTTGTCAATAAAACCAAATTCTTCAAATTAGTCCTGAGAATCACCCTTTTTTCCAGATCCACTCTGTTCTCTCTCAGTCAACAATATCCCACTTTCCTCGTCTTCTTGCTGAGACTTCTTCTCTACTTCATTTGCTTTCAATGCTTGCAATTTCTGATGATTATAATAAGCAACTCCCAAGAATGCTAATCCATACCCAATCAAGTTCACTGGAGTTACAGTATCCTTAATCACTGACCAAGAAAATGCAATTAGCAGCCAATCTTTAACCACCCCACCAATATTCATAGTCAAAGCTGAAGTCTTTCCCACTACCAAGAATACAGCCAAGTTCAATGCAAATGCACACAATGAATTACTACCAAATATCACAAAATCAAATTTGAAAGAGTTACTTGCTCTCAAAATTGGAAGCTCCATAAATATCCAAGGAATTGACAAGAAAACCAAACAACTAGGAGCAACATAGTACAAAGTAGCTATAGGGTTAAAACTAATTCCCTTTGAATTCAACAAGATTTGGACCATAACCAACCTAGTTGCTTCAACCAAAACAGCTAGCAACTGAAGCAAAACACCCCAAGAATCATATTTTGCTTCACCATAAGCAGCTATAGCAACACCAACTGAAATAGCCAGCATGTTACACATAGTTGAATTCTTGAAAGTATCTTTTCTAAATAAGATTCCAATGGTGTAAACAGCAACTGGCATAAGGGCTTTGAGCATTTGGATGAACGAAACAGAGAGGTAAATATAAGCAGAATTTGAGAGCCAGAGGGACAGAGAGTAAAGTGCACCAATGGGGAGTACGCATGTAAAGTACACGTGGCGGGACAAGGTTACAGGTTCGACAAAGTTAAGGATACGTACGAGGAAAAAAGCTAGTGATGAACAAAAGGCCATGTGAATCATTGTAAGGGAAATAGGGAAAGGCCAGTTGTAGAGTTTTTTGTCAAGAATGTATTTGTTGTATACAATTACTGCGGAAGAGAGGATGATCCAGATTCCTAAGTAAGTGTAGGAAACAATTATCTTCTTCATTACTCCGCCGGATAGGGTGGCGCCACCTTTGCCCGTCATGGTGACGGTTGACGGCGGAGGAGGTGGTGGTGGGAAAAAGAGGAGGGTGGTGAGAGTTAGCAGAGAGATTTGGGCTGTGTATAGAGTTTGAGAAGATGGGGAAAAAGTGAAGGAAGGACTTCGATTTTATGCAGAAGTCTTTTTTGCTCTTGGAGTTCAATTCTAATTACGGTAAATGTTATTTAATAGAATTAGGATATAGGATACTTAAAAACAATTACCAAGATAGGTTTATTCTAGATTACATTAAGTCTGTAAAAGTCTTTTATATTTTTAAAAAGTTACACGTGTTTTTTGAACTAATACTTCGATATTTACTAGGAATTGGGGACCATAGTATACCTTGTAGTTCTGAGTTTATTTCTTCTAGTAAAATTAATATTATACAATATACACTAAAGTGATCTTTAGCTTGGAAAGAAAAGGTAGGCATGACAGTTCAAAATACAACTCAAAGAACAAAATCAATTGATACCTTTTATAAAGAAAAACGGGAGAAGAATATTGAAAAGGGGTTGGTCGAGATGGAACGAGACCATTAAATAAATTAAATACAGTGAAGACAAAATTCCAATAGAGGAGTGGTGGGAGTTATACAGAGAGTTTGGACTGTGTTTTTGAGGGGATGAGAGAAAGTGAAGAATTTATAGAAGTCTTGGTCTAGGTGGTGATGTGGATAATAGTAGTATATGGTTTACTGGAAATTGGCAGAGTTATAATTTTGACTGTTTCCCTGTTCTTGTGTGGGATTTTTCTTTCTTTTTGGATTTTAAAGAAGAATCTGGAATGAGAGAATAATCCTTATGAATAAACGTTAATGTATTTTGAGTTTATTTCTAGTTGACGAGCAATGTAATCTGAAATATAACTTCATCATGGTATCGGATTGAATCATCACATCATGTAGGTACAGGTTTTTGACTTCCACTAAGTAGGAGTTTAATTTCCATCCAAAGCAACATTTAAAAGATAAGATATGATGTCGTAGCTCTAACCTTGACTTGTCGGCTCACTGCCCAAATTGCTTTTATATTTTTCGCTAGAATTATGTTTTGTTTTACTATAAGTGTTGTAAACAGCTCTTTCTTATCTACTGTTTAATTATTGCTATCCATGGGAATAATTCATCTTCATCATGCCAAATTGAGTACCTCCAACTCCTAACCCCTTAAAGATAGTAACAAAATTCCCTCTCGTATCACCACAATTTCTGCAATTGCACAGGATTATAACAGACTTCCACCAGGTCTTCACAACATGATCCCAGCAGTGTAGAACATCAGGAAAATAGCTCCTCAAATTACCCAAAATATTATGCATGTTGCAGTACCAGCTAACATTAATATGATTCAGCAACTAAGCATATTGTAGTGCTCCTCTTAACTGACGAGAAAACAGTAGTTCAACAAGGGTACAGCAGCTCAGCAGCGCAAGAGCATATAGTAGGAGGCCACCAATTCTTCAAATTAACAACAATAGCAAAACACCTGTCAGTTTGCCGAAATGACTTGATATTGCTGGAAGCTCTCGAGATCGCTAAGATGGCACTGCATACACCAAAAAAGTACATAAACACCAAGAAAACTTAAAGGATGCAAAAAAATCAAACACCAAGAGAGAAGGGCATACTGTATGTAGAAGTATCAATCTGCTCAGGAAGCTCTTTTATGTCTACTTCAAACCTTTCTTGAATCTACAATGGTAAAGCACAAGCAACTTAGAATCATATGGCCAAAAGATATCATAACAAGATAAAATATTCAACAGTCTCCAAACCTGATTTAGAACATCAGAATCTGATGCAGATGACACAAATGTGATGGCAAGGCCTTTAGTTCCAAACCTACCAGCTTGACCCACCTATCGATGATTTCAAACATAAAAGAATTAACACTGCAAGCAATAAGTAGATGTCAAAAGCTGAAAGTACGACTCCAAAGAAAGTAGGACCTACTCTGTGAAGATAAGTGTCTGCAGAATCTGGCATGTCATAGTTAATAACAATGTTAACCCTTTCGATGTCAATGCCCCTACCAACAAGATCAGTTGCGACAAGAATTCTCTTGTGACCCTCCTTGAAACCCTTGTAGCGAGTCAATCTATATCCATCCAAACACAGAAATGTCAAAGAATCGCAGTCACAATTACAGAGTTTAACAAAACATCAAGAATAGCATCTTATAAATTTCACACCCTTCTTATTCCAAACAACTGACATGCAATAAAGTCGTCAGGAAATTAGAGAGAAGATGCCTGCAAGCTTTAACTATGTCAACAGGACAAAAACGAAGAAGTCAAAATAGCAGATACAAAAAAAAAAACATCCTATCTCATCGTCTAAACCATAAAAAGATGCTAGAAAGACATTCTAACTGATTATCTGGCTATCGTTACCCCCTTTCTTGGGTGACAAGTTGCTACCACTACTTTATTTTTACATTTTTACTTACGCAATATTCAATAAATGATAAACTTGCAGCACACTAGTGCTAAAAAGACTCTACCGCTACTTTATTGCACTATGCGCAAATATATAAAACAAAAAATGTATAAGACTCTACCATTACTTTATTGCACTATGCGCAAATTTATAAAACAAAAAATGTGTACTGTTCCATATTTAACGTTTAACTAGACTAAACAAGAAGAAGAGCATTTCAACAACAGTAACAGACCTTTCTTCCTGCGTCATGCCAGAGTGGATGCAGATAGTTACACTCCACTAGTAATTTATCCAGCTGTGCTGCCCGATTTACACTCTTGACAAATATAACAACTTGGTTGAAGTCCAAGGCGTCCAGCAGATCATTTAGTTTTTGGTTTTTCTCGGTTTCGCTCAATTTAATGTAGTGCTGTTATCGAATAGAAACAAGATAAGAAAGCTAACTCAGACGTAAAGAAATTCATGGCATCATATGCATGCACCCAAGATGTACCTGTACAAGTCCATGAAGGGTCAACTTGGCTTCATCGTCAACATAAATTTCCATAGGCTGAAAGGAACAAATGTCATAGTAAAGCATGTTAGGAGCTTCGTGAAGCTAATGACATCCAGAATGAAACGAATGATGGATGAAGATGAATTGGAAGTCCATCTGTGCGCTTTCTCCTTGGAGATGTAAAATCAGAACAACTATGTCTCATTTTTGCTCAATATGTTTTACAACAGCACTAGCAAGAATCTTTCCAGTAACAGTGCAAGCACTGATTCCGCCCAGATTATCCCATTCTACTCAATACCTTCCCCAACACTCCAGGCTTTTTTAAAAATTATCTAGGAACTTCTGATACAAGCACAATTGGAAGAAGACAAAGGAACTACAAGCTCAATGCAACCCATTTTCTTTGTACACATCCCCCCCCCCCCCCCCCCCTGGCTTTGACCAAATAAATTCACTACCAAGTGCCTGGAGAAATCTGAAATTACGGAAAACAAAAAACTTAGAATTGCAAGTAGAGCTGGCAGAGGACATTACATCTTGCATAAATTTTTTGCAAACCGGGCGGATCTCCTTGCTGAGTGTTGCTGAAAACATCATTACTTGCTTGTCATGGGGAGTCATCTTGAAAATTTCCTGCACATCTCTCCTCATGTCTGCAAACAAAGTACATGTATCGTATCAATACAAAAAGAGAATATCGTAGAAATGGGCAACTAGATTCATGAAAGCAGAATAGTAAGCCTAGACATACCAAGTGATTCAAGCATCTTATCGCATTCATCCAGAACAAAATGCCTCACATTCCTTAGAGATAGGTCCTTATCTCTAGCCAATGAAAGTACTCTCCCAGGAGTTCCAACAACAATGTGAGGGCATTCATTCTTCAGAAGTTCCTTGTGAAGTTTGATGTTCACACCACCATAGAAAACAGCAACCTTGAAATCGGGCAAATATGTGCTGAACCTTTCGAATTCATGACAGATCTGCAGACAGCCAAAGAGTCCCACACGAAAGAGGGTTACTAAATGGAAATAAACGAAAGTTGATTTTGAAACAGAACTGCAGATTTCATTACATACCTGATAAGCTAATTCCCTCGTATGACATAGAACCAAGGCAGCAACGTGACCAGCAACAGGTTCAATCTGTTGCAGAGTCGAAAGAACAAAAACAGCCGTTTTGCCCATTCCAGATTTGGCTTGGCAAATAACATCCATACCCAGAATAGCTTGTGGAATACACTCATGTTGCACTGATGAAGAGAACCAAATAGAGTGGAGCGAAGAAGGCCTCAGTTTCAGTTTAAAAAAGTTTACCACTGTACACTTCTCCAAAATAGTAGTGATAATAATAATTTACCTGAAAATAGATAGAGAAAAAGATTGTCAAGAACCGCCCAGTAAGCAAACAGGGTGAAGCTTTTCCCAAAACAACGAATGAATAATAAAAGAGAGAAAAAGGGAGCTTGAATCAGCATACATTGCAACAACAACAACAACAACAACCCAATATAATCCCACTTAGTGGGGTCTGGGGAGGGTAGTATGTACGCACACCTTACCCCTACCCTGGAGTAGAGAAGCTGTTTCCAAATAGACCACGGTATCCTTTCCTCCAAGAACTTCTCACCTTGCTCTTGGGAGACTCGAACTCACAATCAGCATACATTGCAAAAATACAAAAATATTACCCTAAAGAAATGCCTTGACCACATTCCAGAACACTAAAGTACAATTTGTTTCACATCCAGATGCTATATATAACACCATGAGCTTATGATCACAAAACTCAAAGAAAGGTTTTTGGCCCATAGAACTGTTCACCTACAACTAGTGCATAATAAATTCAAATAATTGGAGAAGATGGACTTTTTTAAGGATTCAATCAATCAAACAACAGAAAACTAATTCCCATTGGCGATATGAATCCGAAGATTTATTCCGCATTACACCAATATCATAAATACACAGCAGGGCAATGGGAAGGGGAAGAGGAAGATACGGGAGACTATTCCTGCTTGTGTCAGGAGGGTGATTTGGAATGAGAGGAAACAAAGATGTTTTGAAAACAAACATGAAAACATTTATACTTTGAAATACAGATGTATCCCCTTTTAGGGTTTTTGGGACTAGAAGATCTTAAAACAGTTGATATGAAGATAGATTTTCTCTGTTTCATATTTAATTACAGAGTGAAGAAACCAGACTGCAGAATCAAATGCAGAGATAAGAGATGACTTGCCTTCAGAGGGATGCTCAAACCCTGAATCCACAATAGCCCTCAGTAGCTCTGGCTTTAAAAGAAAGTCTCTGAATCCGGAGCTGTGAATTCCAATATAACCCCTATACAAAGCATGACAACAACATTTCAGACTTAATGCGAGAATAAAATATCTCAGGCGTAAGATAAGGAGTATTAACCAGACATCGTCGCAAACTAAATCATTTATCAAATAAACGTGCAGACATATTTAAGAAATTCTCACTTCTCACTACACGGGTTATGCGGGTAGGACCGGGGCAGGGGCGAGCGCGGGGAGGGGGGGCTGGAAGCGGTTATGCGGGTAGGGTCGGAGGCAAGGGTGGGAAGAGAGTAGCGGATGCTCATAGATTACGGATCGGGTCGTGGAACGTAGGCACTCTGACGGGTAAGTCCATTGAGTTGGCGAAGATTCTTCAGAAGAGGAGGGTTAACATAGCCTGTGTCCAGGAGACTAGGTGGAAAGGGTCGAAGGCAAAGAATGCAGACGGGTTTAAGTTGTGGTATTCTGGGGTCGTGAGAGGTAAGAATGAAGTGGGCATATTGGTTGATAGGGATCTAAGGGAGTCCGTGGTCGAGGTTAGGCGAGTGAATGATAGGTTAATGTCTATTAAGTTGGTTATTGGATGTTGCGTCCTCAACGTCATTAACGCCTACGCGCTGCAATCGGACTTGGACGAGGAGGTTAAGAGGCGCTTTTGAGAGTACTTGGATGATATGGTGAGTAGTATTCCCCAATCTGAGAAGTTAGTTATTAGATGGGACTTTAATGGTCATATTGGGGCTGATGCTGGTGGTTATGGTGAGGTGCACGGTGGATTCGGCTTTGGGGTTAGGAACGGAGGAGGCACGTCACTGCTTGATTTCGCCAGGGCTTTCGAGCTTTGATTGCGAACTCGACATTTCAGAAGAGGGAGGAGAATTTGGTCACCTTCAAGAGTTCGGCGGCGAGGACTCAAATTGATTACCTCCTCCTCAGAAGGAGCGATAGGGGTATGTGCAAGGACTGCAAGGTTATTACGGGAGAGTTCCTTTCGACTCTTCATAAACTCCTAGTGATGGATGTCGGTCTCTGGGTGAAGAGGAAGAGGAGGGGTGCTCGGGGATAATCGCGGATTAGATGGGGTGTTTTGAATAAGGAGAAAGCTCAGGAGTTGGAGAGGAGGTTAGCTGAGGGCGGTGCTTGGAGAAGTTCTGGGGAAGCGGATGTTATATGGTCAGAGACGGCGAACTTGGTTAGGGAGGTCGCACGGGATGTGCTCGGAGTAGAAAAGGGATATTCAGGCAGGCATCAGGGTGACTGGTGGTGGAACGATGTAGTCCAAGGAAAAGTGGAGGTGAAGAAGGCGACGTTTGCTAAGATGGCAGGGAGTACAAGCGAGGAAGAATGGAGAGCGAACAGGGAGATCTACAAGGCGGCGAGGAAAGAAGCAAAGATGGTGGTTACGGAAGCCAAAAACGCGGCGTTTGGTCGCATGTACGAGGAATTATGGGAGAAAGGCGGGGACAGGAAGTTATTCCGATTAGCTAAAGAAAGGGAAAGGAAGGCGCGTGATCTTGACCAAGTTAGGTGCATCAAGGGCGAGGATGGTAGAGTTCTGATGGGGGAGTCTCAAGTCAAGCAGAGGTGGCAGACATACTTTCGAGACTTACTTAACGATGTGGGGGATCGTAACATAGAGCTAGGGGAGTTGGGGTATTCAGAGCAACATAGAGACCTTGGGTATTGCAGGCGCATTAGCGCGGAGCAGGTCATGGGGGCTTTGCGTAGGATGAGTAGGGGTCGAGCGACCGGGCCTGACGAGATCCCGATAGAGTTCTGGAAATGCATGGATAAGTCAGGAGTGGAGTGGCTCTCCAGGTTGTTCAATGCGATCTTCAGGACCAAAAAGATGCCGGAGGAGTGGAGGTGGAGTACATTGGTGCCCTTGTACAAGAACAAAGGTGACATCCAGTGCTGCAACAACTATAGGGGTATCAAATTAATAAGTCATACCATGAAGGTCTGGGAGCGGGTGATCGAGGCAAGGGTGAGGGAGATGACATCTATATCTGTGAACCAGTTCGGTTTCATGCCGATCGCTCCACTACAGAAGTTATCCACCTTGTCAGGAGGCTGGTGGAGCAGTTCAGGGATAAGAAGAAGGACCTGCACATGGTGCTTATCGACTTGGAGAAGGCTTATGACAAGGTCCCAAGGGAGGTGCTATGGAGGTGCTTGGAGGCGAAGGCCGTGCCTGAAGCCTACATCAGAATAATTAAGGACATGTACGATGGAGCTAAGACCAGGGTTAGGACGGTGGGTGGCGACTCAGACCATTTTCCAGTGGTTATGGGGCTCCATCAAGGATCGGTGCCTAGCCCTCTCTTGTTTGCTTTGGTGATGGATGCTCTTACCCGACATATTCAAGAGAATATGCCTTGGTGTATGCTATTTGCTGATGACATAGTCTTGATAGACGAGACGAGGGTCGGTGTTAATGAGAGGTTAGAGGTATGGAGACAGGCTCTCGAGTCTAAGGGTTTCAAAATAAGCAGATCTAAGACAGAATACCTGGAGTACAAGTTTAGCGCCGAGCCGAGCGAAGTAGGCAGGGACGTGATGATTGGATCTCAGGTCATCGCCAAGATGGACAATGTCAGATATCATGGGTCGGTGATTCAGGGGGACAGAGAGATTGATGGGGACGTCACTCATCGTATAGGAGCGGGGTGGTCAAAGTGGAGGCTTGCATCAGGAATCCTGTGTGACAAGAAAGTCCCACAGAAACTCAAGGGGAAATTTTATAGAGCTGTGGTTAGACCAGCCATGTTGTATTGGGCGGAGTGCTGGCCAGTGAAGAACTCTCATGTTCAGAGGATGAAGGTTGCGGAGATGAGGATGCTCAAGTAGATGTGCGGGCTCACCAGGTTAGATAAGATTAAGAATGAAGTTATTCGAGAGAAGGTGGGGGTGGCCCCGGTGGATGAGAAGATGCGAGAAGCGAGGCTGAGGTGGTTCGGGTATGTACGGAGGAGAAGTCCTGATGCCCCGGTGAGGAATTGTGAGCGGCTGGCGATGGTCGGCCCACGGCGAGGCAGAGGGAGGCCTAAAAGGTATTGGGGAGAAGTGATTAGGCATGACATGACTAGAATGCGGGTTTCCGAGGACATGGACCTTGATAGGAAAGTCTGGAGGTCTAGTATCAGGGTTGTAGGATAGGGGCTCCTAGAGTTTTTCGTACTCCTCACCCGGGGTTGGGTGAGACTTGACAGGGCTATCCATAGATGATTTGTGTATTGGATTGTGTCTCCCTTATTGCAGTTATTTATGGTAGTTAATGTCTGATATCGTTGCATGCTATTTTATTTATTTATTTATTTATTTTTATTTATGGTTCTTATGTTATAATTATTTATGTTATTTCTGCTGAATCTACTAATGTTCTTTTGTTGTTGTTTTTATTTTTGTTGTTCCTTTCTTTCACTGAGCCGAGGGTCGATTGGAAACAGCATCTCTGCCCTTTCGGGTAGGGGTAAGGCCCGTCTACATATTGCCCTCCCCAGACCCCACCTTGTGGGACTATACTGGGTAGTCGTTGTTGTTGTTGTTGTTGTCACTATATAGACATGGCTACATATGAGTGGGCAGCCGCTTCCAAACTCAAACTAAATGTGCATAGTCCCGTAGTCCCGATTATAATGTGCAGGGAGATTCCTGGAATACCGATCCATAGTCCCAAAGTAAACACGCAGGGGATCTCCCATAATACCGATCTGTAATCCCCAAAGTAAAACATAACAGTCCTAAGAAGGAAGTCTACAGTTCTATTCGAGAAAAAACAGGAATTTCTACTCTAAATGTGCTGCATAGAATCCAAGTAAGCAGTTAAAGCAGGTAAGACAATTAGTTCAAATAAGCATGCTTTTCATAAGCTAAACCGGAAGCTTCAAGTACAAGTATTGCTCAACTAAAAGAAAACACAGGTATTTACTTAATGAAAATGGAGTTTTTCAACAATTAGCACGTGTACGCACTCGTCACCTCACGTACATGACACTCATATAACAACAACACACAAATCCTAAGGGGAGTCCCCCCCCCCCCCCCACAAGTTTAGGCAATCCACTTAACTCGAACCAGCTCAATCAATCCGAAATCATGCTTTTGCCATGAGTATCCATCTCCGAGTGGCCCAAATCTAATTAAATCAATTTCATAATGTAATGCAAACAACGAGTTTGAGTCGCATCTGCAATCACTGGTCTTCATGTCCCGGACCGCACATGCGACCTCCTTCCTCACTTCTACGGACCGCACTATGGCCCTCTCACCGCAGGTGTGAAAATACCAGAAGCAGCCAACTTCAGAAATTGCCTAAGTCCAATTTTACTTCCGTAAAGCATCCGAAACTCACCCGAGGCCTACGGGACCGGAACCAAACATACCAACCAATCCTAAAATATCATACGAACTCAATTGGACATTCGAATCACATCAAATAATGTTAAAACCACGAATCACCCTCCAATCCAAGCCTATCGTACTTGAAATCTCAAGAATTCTCAACCGATGCCGAAACTAACCAAACCATGTCTGATTGTCCCCAAATTTTTCACACAAGTCACATTCAACATTACAAAACTATTCCATCTTTCAAAATCCGATTCCGACCCCAATATCAAAATCTCACTAACGATCTGGAAACTTATAAAATTCATCTTTCGGCATTTCAAGCCTAAATAAGCTATAGACTTCAAAAATACAATCCGAACACATCCCTACGCCCGAAAACATCCAACGGAGCTAACAGAATCAACGGAATCCCATTTCGAGGCCCTCTTCACACAATTCTGACTACAGTCCAAATTATAAAGCTTAAGCTCTCATTTATGGACTAAGTGTCCCATAACACTCAAAAACCCAAAACGAATCTTCCTAAAAACTCATAATAGCAGAAACAAGTATGAAAAAAGCATTTAATAGGGTATCGGGCGTTAAATTCTAAAAATGACCGGCCGGATCTTTACAAAGAGAGAATCAACTAACTATTTTAGCTAAATGCACATCATATTTTGCAAGTGAGGAGACAAAATTTTGCAAGAATATCTTCATAAGCAAAAATGTAATCCCATGAATAAGACATGTTCTTCAGGGCGAGGCAAACTTAGACTAAGGAAATAGAGAATTAAGTACACATTAAATTGTTTTAATATTGAAAAGCAAATATTTCATAAAAGTATATTGTCACGACCCCAATCCCGGTAGTGATGGCGCCCAATACAAATTCTAGCCAAGCCCGACCATCTAGACACTATCAACCCAAATATGAAATATCAGTACCAATTGATTAAGTGAATTAAGTAGTTAACAAGAGTCATAATCCGATAGTAAATAGAAAACAACATGGGAAAACCAGAAATACTGTCAAACAACTCCCAACAGATCTGGGCTCACAAGTTTAGAGCCTCTAAATGCAACCGAGTAATAAATTCTCAAAAATACATAAGCCTAGGATGCGGAAACATAAATGGATAAGGGGGAGAAGTCGGGTCCTACGGATGCCAGGCAGCTACCTCGACAACTCCGAGGTACTTTGAAAGACAGCAAACCGCTCAACTAAGCTCCCGACGCACCTGAATCTGCACACATGGTGCAGGGAGTAAAGTGAGTACTTCCAACTCAGTGAATAGTAATCATATATAATGACTGAAGATGAGATTCCACGGAAATACCACAGTGTAAAGCTATAAATAATAGTTTAGCATAATTAACAGTGAAATGGCAACAGAACATAATCTGATAAATCAAATAAACATCAAAGCATCAATGCAATGCAATGCACATGACCGTTGCAGCGTGCATCCCGATCCATTTGGGTACCCACGGGGTTCAGACTCTGGAGGGCTCCTACAGCCCAAGCGCAATATTATCATAACATCGTTGCGGCGTGCAGCCCGATCCACACTCAGTCTAGAATATCCATGTGAGTTATACAGCAAAGTCAAATTATAGTTATCAGTTCCAATTATTAGGAAATTATAGTTTAAGTCCTTAAAACCTTAGGTACGTGACTAAGCATTTCGAAACAGTGTTTAAAACACAAGATTGAAAACATATAGCATGTTGAATATCATGGAAGCAATGATAATAATCACCAAGGGACTCAAATAGTTGGCACACAGCCCAAATATATCGTAACAATCCAAGTATGATGTTTACTAATAAGTCTATAGTTCAAAGCACAGCTTGAACACCATTCGTGGCGGACTAAGCCAAAATCCCCAATTACAAAAGACCCCGCTCTCATCATGGAGCACATGTATCGCCTCAGTATACGCTATAGTGTGATATACAAGGGTTTCAAACCCTCAGATCATCATCTACATATATTACTCACCTCAAGCCGGCCGAAGACTAGCTCGCAATGCCTTTTCCTATCAAATCGACCTCCTCACGCGTTGAATTTGGCCAAAACCACAACGAATATGTTACAATGTGCCAAAGAAACATAACCCGATCAAAAATACTCAAAAAACACCAAAAATTACAAAGTTGGCAAAACCCGAGCCCCGAGCCCACTTCTCGAAAAAATAAGAAATTTACATCACCAAATTCCTCGTCTTGCCACGAGTCCGAACATATAAAATTTACCAAAAATGGAGTTAAAATGCTCCCTCAAATCCCAAATTTTCATTTCAAAGCCCAAGCCCCGGTTCTTCAATTTCAAATCGGGCAATCGCATAAAACTATATCAGCCCTTCAGGCTCAATCTCATATCATAAGGGTATCCGCGCTCATTGGGGGTGTGCAGACTCCGGGAGGAGCCCCTTACGGCCCAAACGCAATATCAAGCCATCTCGTGACATCAAATCTAGGCCCTCAGCTAAGGCTGTATCCGGTTCCGGCTCTGGGTCTATTTGGGTCTGCGGTTCCGATTCTGGCGATTCCGGAGCCGAAACTGCTACCATACGGTTCCGGAACCATCCGGTTCCGGTTCTGGCGGTTTCGGTTCCGGTTCCGGCGGTTCTGAATTTTTTTTTTATTTTTAAAACCAATATCTTGTATAATAGTCATTAGTATAATGTAGAATATATTTTATATGGTGTACTATGTTATTAGTATAGTATATATTGTGTTTGGTAATTAGTATACATTGTGTATAAGTAGTGTATAATTTGTATATAAGTAGTATATATTTTATGTAAGTAGTATATATTGTATATAAGTAGTGTATATTGTGTTGTAGTTAGTAATTAGTATAAATTGTATATAAGTAGTATATATTGATAAAGAAATATTGAGACAAAAGATATTCAAGGATATGATAAAGAGCATATTTATTGACCAAAATGGCATATATTTCTTAGTCTCTTCCCCTAATGGAATGAGCACAACATGGTACTAATACCACCATTAAAAGGAAGAAAAACTAAAAGAAGACATGCCAATGTACAAGTAGCATCATAATTTATATATTATTTCTAACAAATCTCATAAAACCTTCAAGGTTTGGAGGTGGTTGTGTTGGCGGTAGTGGAAATGAAGCTTGTTCATCACCACTTCTGGGTGAAGATATTTCCTGAGCAAGTTCTGCTAGCATTTCTTCATAGCACTCATCTATTTCTGGTTGTGATTCAGCTAGCCCAAAGTTCCCTCTTTCTGCGCGGATCCAATCTCGAAAAAGCACTGATTTTCCAAGCTGTTCCGCATCGACGCTCTGTGATCACCTATGTGTAGTCTTGCTTGACTAAAGGCGCTCTCCGATGTAACAGTTGACGCTTGAATCGACAGAACATCCCGAGCCATCCTTGCAAGAACGGGAAAATGCTTTTCCCTTGTCTTCCACCAATCCAAAAGGTCGAAAGAGCCGTCTGGATTCTCATTCTCTAGTCCCTGCGACAAATAAACTTGAAGCTCATTTAGATGGGAAATTTCATCTAAATTTTCCCCTTGAGTACCCCTGAACTCCGTCCACGATTTAAGAGTTGTTAAGCCAGCAGCTCTTTTAGACGACTGTGATGTAGACGAAGTAGGGTTGGAATATTAGGCCTAGCATGCTCTAATACCTGTTTATAAGCATTATAAACAGTTTGAGCATTCACTTTAATTGATGCTTTTGCATCAGATAGTGTAGCCATTTCTTCTTCTGAAAGATCTAAAGCTTGATAAATAGTAGTATTCCAAAAGTGAGGACCTCCTAATTTCATAGTAGGATTTAGCATAGCAGACAAACCAAATATAGGAGGGATTGGAAAAAATTATTTTTTAAACTTCTTTTTCATTTCAGTTATTGCAATTACATAAATTTCCCCTCCCTCGTTAAAATCAACAAACAAATTAGCAAGTGCGGCAATATAAACTAAACAGTTAGAAATAGTTGGATAATATTGGCCGGATAAATCATTTGTAGCCACATGAAAATGTTCTAAAAAAATCTAAAAGAATTTTAACGTTAGTCCAATCTACTGTAGTTAGCATGTCATTATCTTCCTCCCCACAATCCTGAGAATTATACGTAGCGTTAATTGGGTTCCTATATTCGTACGCTACTACTAAACTTTCGTACATGTAGTTCCACCTAGTCGGGCAAGGTTTAGGAACCTTTCTTTCTCTAAGGCCATATTCGTCACACCTTTTAAAATATTCTCTAAGTCTACTTCTACGGTTTGAATAAAAAAGCCAATTAAGAGCCATTTTAACCTTTTCAATTTCTATGTTTAATATTCTCATACCATCACCAACAATTAAATGATAAATGTGACAAATACATCTAATATGGAAAATATTAGTAAAAGCAGGATTAAGTGTTCTAGTTAGCATACCTATTGCACTAGTGTTGCTAGAAGCGTTATCCATGGAAATTGACATTATTTTATCACTAATACAAAAATATCTGCATACATCTGAAACAGTGTTAGCAATAAACCTACCCGTGTGCCGTGAATTAATTATCCTATATGCAATAATGCGTTTTTGCATAGTCCAGTCTTCGTCTATCCAATGACTGGTTACGGTTAGATAATCACAATCATTATTACTTCTACCAATATCAGTTGTAATAGACATACGATTAGTTATAAGGGTAAATAAATAGCGCAAGTATTGTTCATATTCATGCTTGTATTTATAAATATCGGCCTTAACTGTGGCGTGATGCCAACCTTTATACGCAGGATTAAATACTCTTCTAATATGATGAATCCATGCAAGATTAGAAGCAAAAGAATAAGGCAAACACATAACAGTAATCATTTTAGCTAATTCTTCACGATCCTTATTTGGATCGTAATATAATATACCTCCGGCGACTGTGTTTATTCCTGGTTGAACTAGATTTGAACCAGTACTTGGGTTAACTGAAGTATCAGGACTTGTCCTCCCCTCTTGTTACGCTTTCAATTGCAAAAATCTAGCCTTATCGCTAGGGTGTAATCTTATATGCTTAACTAAACTACCCGTGCCGCTACGATCTCCAGTATACCTATGAACAAGTAATTTCCCAAACTAAAAAATTGCCAAACTAATGATGTTTCTGTACGTTTAGGAGGTTGTCTACTAAAAGTGGGAGTTCGTACGGATGGGTGTGCCATTTCATCACCTAAGTTATGATCATGACTAGTAGGTGTATCATCTAAATCTACTGGAGCTTGGGTTTCATCATCCTCATTTCCCTCTAAGATAGGTGCATTAGGATAAAGAGCATTCATAATATCATCGTCTATTCTATCACCAACTGCTACATCATGTAGAAAATCAATATCGCTAAATTGAAAACAAGGGTGATCACTATCAAGGATTCCAAAGGGTTCATTTGGATTTATAGGTTGGCTACTACTTTGAACTTGCTTATCTTTTCTAGGTCGGGGACCCGGGGGAGGGGTAGTATTTTGGCGACTACTTTCACCGGTTTTAGATTTTCCTTTACCGAACATATTTTTCAACGAAAATGCCATAATAATTATGATTAAGCAAAATAACAACACACAAAAATATTCTTAGCACGTAAGAGTTGAAACGAGTTTACTGGATTGACAAACAACTTCTTGAAAATTGAAAATCGTTGAAATTGAACACTTGAAAACTTCAATTCAACAACTTCACAATGTTTCACGAATTTGCAACAATAAATTAAGCACTTGCACTAGAAAGATTGAAAGAGGGCTTGAGAGAGATTGAGAGATATTGATGAATTGGTGAATAAAAATGAAAGAATGAGGGGGTATTTATAGTTGAGAAATGGGAAATTGTGTAATTATATAAAGTTTGGGGTTAAATTAAAGTTTGGGGGCCAAATGACTATTTTTTAAAATTTCAAACGACTAATTTTGAAAAAGAGCCGTTTGGAAATTATTTTAAATTTTTTTTTAAAAAAATCTGCCCGTTACAGAACCGGATGGAACCGTTTGGAACCGCCAGAACCGGTCCGATTCCGGTTCCGGTTTCGGTTCTGGCTGTTCCGGTTCCGCGGTTCTAACGGGTATAACTGCCCTGTGACGGTTCCGGAGAACCGCCAGAACCGGAACTGCCGGAACCGGGCCGCCGGAACCGGCAGAACCGCTAGAACCGGCAGAACCGCCAGAACCGTGGTTTCGGTCCGGTTCCGGTCCGGAACCGTGAATTTTGCAGCCTTACCCTCGGCCTCATAGCAGTTAACAAGCCACCCTGTGGCATACATATCTCAGAACCTCGACCTCATAATAAAATTAGTAGCTCAATGTTGCGTCGTGCAGTCCGATCCAAAAGTTTCCTCATAATACAAGTCTTCGGCCTTACTCAGTCAAAATCACATAAGCCACTCGAGAAACAGTAAAAGATGATGCTCATCCAAAAATATTATCTGAAATGTCATTTTATGTGTTAAGGCAAAATAAACTTGCCCGAGTTTTGAAAACTGTGGAAAATAACATGACTAAGTTCAAGTACAAATTCAAACAGTGAGGAAATATCAACAAAATCCTCGAAGGGTTCAGACAGCTGGAACTAGGCCCAAATATGGTATCCAACCCAAATAATGATTATAGCAAAGATTTTTTAATCAAATACGCGGTAAAATTATCAATCGGGACTAACCAAGTCACAATCCCGAAAGTGCATGACCTCACGCTCGTCATCAAGCTTGTGTCTCACCTCAATATAGTACTACGATGTGCAATCCGGGGTTTCAAACCCTTAGAGCATCATTTATAATCATTACTCACCCCAAACCAGCTAAATCTCTAGATCGCGACGCCTTTACCCCTCGAATCGGCCTCCACGCGCGTCGAATCTATTCAAAATCATAAAGAGAACATCAAAATATGCCAGGGGACAAAGCCCAAGCGAAAACAATCAATAACAGGTACAAATCCTGAAATTACCAAAACCCGAGCCCCTGGCCCACTTCTCGAAACTCAAAAATTTTCACATCAATAGATTTCTTATCTCTCACCAAGTCCTTCGAATCTCAAATAAAAAATTAAAATTCTCAAGACCTAGTTCTTCAATTTTAGGCTTAGTTTTCATGATGTTCTAGGTGGAATCCACATAATAATCGAGTTTTTAGTCCAAGAATCTTACCTCCAGGCGATTCCCTTGAATCCTTTTCCAATCCTCTTCCAAAAGCTTCAAAATCGACCAACAATGGAGGAACTTAGCCTCAAAATTGGGGAAATGAGCTTTTAAAACATTCTGACCAACTCTCACTTTTACTTAATCACGATCATGGAAAACCCATTGCGATCGCAAAGCACAACCCATAATTCACTTTACGCAATCGCGTGTATCCTCATGCGAACGCAATGCCCTACATCTTCTAACTACGCAGTCGCAATACACAGAAACATAATGTTATGGTATTGCAGTCATATCTATGCGAAAGCGAAGAGAAACTTGGATGCCCCCCCCCCACCCCGAGATAACTCAATGTGATCGCGAGCCTCCTCATACGATCGCGAAGAGGAAAGACCTGCAACAGAGCTGAAGCTAAAACTGTAGTTTTTTCCAACTTGAAACGATCCGATTGACCACCCGAAACTTACCCGAGGCCCTCAGGATCTCAACCAAACACGCCAACATATCCCATAACATTATTCAAACTTTTTCCAATCTTCGGTACACTCAAAACAACATTAAAACACCAAATTCGCATAAGATTCGAGCATAAGAATCCCAAATATCCTAGATTGAGCTTTTGATAAAAAATCCAACCAAACCATGTTCGAATGACCTGAAATATTGTACATATATCCCAAATGACACTACGAAACTAATGCAACTTCTGGAATTTCATTCCGACCTTTATATTAAAATCTCATCTATCAACCGGAAAACACCGAATTCTCAATTTTGCCAATTCAAGCCTAAACCTTCTACGAAATTCCAGAATGCACTCCGATCACACTCCTAAGTCCCAAATCACCCGATGGAGCTAGACAAATCATAAAAAATCTTATATGAGATCATGTACAAGCAAGTCAAATCTAGTCAAACCTTTCCAATTCCAAGCTACAAACTGAGAACCGTTCTTCTAATTCATTCTGATTTCCCTGAATCAAAACCAACGATATACATAAGTCATAATACATTATATGGGAAAAATTATGCCCGAGAACTGGCGATCAAAGTGCAAAATCTCAAAATGACCGGTCGGATCGTTATAACTATGTACGTTGAGTTGTTGTTAGTCTATATGCCACTTCGTAAGTTCCGTATGCATTCTGAACTACCTCCCACCAGTCATAGGATCCAAGCATTGTCTTTATCTTGATAGACCAAAAAGGATAGTTGTCTTCTTAAGAACTATAATAGTTGTTGGTGTGTGTATTTTGGAATTTCTGGAATTGAGATGAGGAAACAAATTGTGGTAGTCAAACGGCTCTGATACCATTGATAAAATTAAAGCAATAAGACTTGAAAAGTCTAAAAACATAATTTTTATGGAACTTAAAACTCTTCCTACAAATTATATTATTGATAGTTTAAATAAAACAAAGTCACAATAACGTCTACCTAATTTCTAAGAAGTGAATAAACGCGGAGATAAGAAAAACACAAATAAACTAAGTGAATATTTACTACTAAGTCTACTATCTTAAATTGAAATAACTACTTCCTAAATATAAGGCTACTTAGCTTCAGTTGCTTTCCCAATGCCACGTACTAGGATCACTTTAACACACTTCACCGATACATTATCCTTTTGAGTTATACATATTTTGGTGATGCAGTGATTGTGAAGCAACTTAAAGCCAAAAATAAGAAAGCGAGCAATGAGTCTAAAAATGTTCATTGCATGCTAGATGTGTCTTTGGATTAAAAGGATTTATAAAAATAAATTTATATTATTTTATTACATTCTTCTGACTTTCATAATCACGTGAGTTCCACTTTAAATTAGTCAGTGGAACTATGTTTTTCCCTAGAGGTTGAAGATGGTCAGGGAGAGGACATAGTATGGGAATAAACAAGGAAGTCATATGGATATTTTTTGGTTTAAGTCGTTAGTTTCTTAATAAAGAATAACGGAAGGATGATTCTTGCCATCTTTAGAAATAGTTTAGGGATATTTTTTTGTTTATTATGTAGTACAACAATGTTATTTAAATTTGTTGTATTGTTGAGGAATGTTTTAGGCCAAAAACTCGGTGCAGTTTCATTTTGATTTGTCCAAAATTTTTATTACTATTTGAGGTAGGAAAAGGACAATTGTGAAAAAATATTACTATAGGTGTGATTCGATCCTTCACCATATAATGAAAGGTATGAGCTTACTAGGAGTAGCACCCTCGACATGGAGATAAATAGACTTCTATGTTTTGGAGAACCAACATTATGTCGTGAAAAATAAAGATTAACTAAGCATAGGCATCAAGGTGTTGAAGGGGATAAGTTTCTTAAGCTTAGAATATAAATAAGATCTTAATGAAAAATGTTGGAGACTAGCCCGGATAATAATTTGATAAACTATATTTGTATCCAACATTGTCTTTGCTTAAACAATTTGAGAAAGATGAGGCATTTTTTTGCTATGATTTTGTGACACCCTAGGCGTAAGGGGATGTATGTGATATCCTAGGCGAATTCCACATTGATAAAATACGAAAAAAATGCTAGATATATAAGTAAACAAGACTTAAATCCTAGTGGCGAGTTTTAAAGTCACGCGGGCTTAGGTCCAAAATAGACAATATCACAAGTAGGTTGAGCTGTTACATATAATATGTATCAGTGTCAATCCGCGTGCAACCTTAAATGATGATGAGACATACCTCAACGAGGACCCTGACTCCCCAAGGGGATGTATGTGATACCGTATGCATAAAAGTAAAGTGTATGTGTTATCTTAGACAAAAAAGGGCGGTGTATATGACACCCGAAGTGAATCCCACATCGACAAAATGCGAAAGAGTTGTTGGATATGTAAGTAAACAGGTCTTAAATCCTCGTGACACATTTTAAGGCCATGGGGGCCTAGGTTTAAAGTAGACAATATCACTAATGGGTTGAATTGTTACATATTCAAATTCCTAGTTCCATGTAGTAATTCCTAATTAAGTTGTAGAAAGTTTTATTTTCTGGTGCAAGAGGAGTCTAGAAAAAGAAAAAGTCCTAATTCTTGTAAGAGGGAATACACACAGCTCACGGTCAACATACCTGCATGGCATAAGGAGATTTGTGGAATTATCTATTTTCTTGTTGATCAATATTGCACCTTCTAGTTTAATTTTTTTCTATGTTAACTGAAAAACCAGCTTTATTTACTCTAATTCCAACTTCATCCTTGTACGGGTCATGGATTGAGTTGCGGTACTTTTTTCAAAGTCTTATTTTGCCCATAGCTTTGCACTTTTATACAATAAATGAAGTTGTACAATTTTGTAAATCCCATGAATAGTACTGCCTTCTTTCAATGTCCAAAAGACATTACTGTTGAGTTGTCCCACATCGAATGGATTTGAGGTCCTTGGTCTCCTTATATGGCTTGGACAATCCTCACCTCATAAGCTAGCTTTTGGGGTTGAGTTAGGCCCAAGGTCCATTCTTTTTCATGGTATCAGAGCCAGGGCCATTCCAATTATTGTTACCAATGTTGGGCCCCCATTTATGTTGTCCACGCTCCAGAGATCTGGGCGTGAGGGGGGGTGTTGAGTTGTCCCACATCGGAGGGATTTGAGGTCCTTGGTCTCCTTATATGGCTTGGACAATCCTCACCTCATAAGCTAGCTTTTGGGGTTGAGTTAGGCCCAAGGTCCATTCTTTTCATGTGAGAAAGCACGGGAGAAAAATATATAATTGATACTAAACATGACACAATGAGCCCTATATATAATACACATAACCTAACCTACTCCAAATACACTTTGGATTAGAGTTCTACTATATTTACACTTCTAACACTCCCCTTCAAGCTGGTGCATATAAATCATATGTACCGAGCTTGTTATATATGTAGTTAATACGAGGACCAGTGAGGGACTTGGTGAAAATGTCTGCAAGCTGATCATTTGACTTTACAAACTTTGTAGCAATATCTCCCGAAAGTATCTTTTCTCTGATAAAGTGACAGTCAATCTCAATGTGCTTAGTTCTCTCATGGAACACTGGATTTGACGCAATATGAAGAGCAGCTTGATTATCACACACAAGTCCCATCTGACTAACATCACCAAATTTCAGCTCTTTGAGCAACTGTTTGACCCAAACTAGCTCACATGTCGCCATAGCCATTGCTCGATATTCTGCTTCTGCACTAGACCGAGCAACCACATTCTGTTTCTTGCTTTTCCAAGATACCAAATTTCCTCCTACTAAGATACAATATCCAGAAGTAGAACGTCTGTCAGAAGGCGATCCTGCCCAATCAGCATCGGAGTATCCAACAATCTGCTCATGGCCTCGATCCTCAAACAATAAACCTTTACCTGGAGTTGATTTTATATACCGAAGAATGCGAACAACTGCATCCCAATGACTATCACATGGCGAACCCATAAACTGGCTCACAACACTCACAAGAAAGGAAATGTCAGGACTTGTCACTGTAAGATAATTTAGTTTACCAACTAACCGCCTCTATCTTTTAGGATCGTTAAGAGGCTCCCCCTCTGCTGGAAGAAGTTTAGAATTCGGATCTATTGGAGTGTCAACAGGTTTACAACCTGTCATTCCTGTCTCCTCAAGAATATCTAAGGCATACTTCCGTTGTGAGATCACAATACCTGAGCTAGACTGTGCGACCTCAATACCCAGAAAATATTTTAGTGTGCCCAGATCCTTAGTCTGAAAGTGTTGAAAGAGATGGTACTTCAATTTAGTAATACCATCCTGGTCATTGCCGGTAATAACGATGTCGTCAACATAGACCACTAGATAAATACAGAGACGTGAATCAGAATGCCGATAGAATACAGAGTGATCAGCTTCACTCCGAGTCATGCCAAAGTCCTGGATACAGTGCTAAACTTACCAAACCAGGCTCGAGGAGACTGCTTTTGACCATAAAGTGACTGGCGCAATCGACATACAAGGCCACGAGACTCCCCCTAAGCAACAAACCCAGGTGGTTACTCCATATAAACTTCATCCTCAAGGTCACCGTGTAAAAATGCATTTTTAATGTCCAGCTGATACAGGGGCCAATGGCGAACAACAACCATAGAGAGAAAAAGGCGGACTGATGCTATCTTAGCCACGGGAGAGAAGGTATCACTGTAATCAAGCGCAAATATCTGAGTATATCCCTTGGCCACAAGACGAGCCTTAAGACGATCAACCTTACCATCTGGACCAACCTTGACTGCATACACCCAACGACAACCAACAGTAGATTTACCGGAAGGCAGAGGGACGAGCTCCCAAGTACCACTCGTATGTAAAGCAGACATCTCGTCAGTCATAGCCTGTCTCCACCCTGGATGAGATAATGCTTCACCTGTAGACTTAGGGATGGCAACAGAGGGGAAAGAAGATAGAAAATCATAATAGGGTGATGACAAACGATGATAACTTAAACCGATATAATGGGGATTAGGATTAAGGGTGTTCCGTATACCTTTCCGAAGTGCAATCGGAAGAGACAAGTCCGCAGTAGGAGGAGGGTCAGGTGCAGGAAGTGAATCAGCCGGGCCGGATGCTGGGCGAGGACGACGATGATATGTCAAGAGTGGAGTGTCTGGTGCAGGGAGTCTAGGAGGAGCCACAGTAGATGGTCCAACGTTTGGAATGGGTAAGACTTCTGTAGCGGAAGGTGAAGGAGGAGATATAGTAGACTCCCTAAAGGCCGGTATAGGTAAAACTTCAGATATAGCCAGATGGTCAGAATGGTCAGAAGAGGTAAAGAAAGGTTTAGACTCAAAAAATGTGACATCGGATGACATAAGGTACCTACGAAGATCAGGTGAATAACAACGATAGCCCTTCTGAGCACGAGAATAACCAAGGAAGACACACTTGAGAGCACGAGGAGCTAACTTATCTTTCCCAGGAGCTAAGTTATGAACGAAACAAGTGCTCCCAAAAACACGAGGGGTAACAGAGTATAAGGGTGACTGGGGAAACAATACCTCATGCGGAATCTGATTTTGGATGGGAGATGAAGGCATCCGATTAACCAAATAACAAGATGTGAGAACTGCATCGCCCCAAAAACGCAGCGGAACATGAGATTCAATGAGAAGTGTGCGAGCAGTCTCAATAATGTGCCTATTCTTTCTCTCTGCAACCCCATTTTGCTGAGGGGTATAAGGACAAGAGGTCTGATGAATAATTCCATGAGAAGACATAAACTGTTGAAATTGAGAGGATAAATATTCTAAGGCATTATCACTGCGAAGTGTGCGAATAGAAACACCAAATTGATTTTTAATTTCAGCACAAAAATTTTGGAATATAGAAAACAACTCAGAACGATCTTTCATTAAGAAAATCCAAGTACATCTTGAATGATCATCAATGAAACTAACAAAATAACGAAATCCCAAGGTTGAACATACTCTACTAGGACCCCATATATCCGAATGAACTAAAGAAAAAACAGACTCTGCACGACTCTCAATACTACGAGGAAAGGAGGCGCGGGTATGTTTCCCGAGCTGACATGACTCACACTCTAATATGGATAAACTGGACAAACGAGGCACCATCTTCTGAAGTTTGGACTGTTGAAACACGCTCTCAAGTCGCTAAAACTAAAAGTGTGTTCATCTTTGTAGGTTTTGATAAATGACAAACCGACGCGCATGGAACATTGACATATGCCGAAGTCCAAGCACAAGAGAAACAAGAACAAGATCAAGTAAAGCAACGAAGATATACATGAGTCGTTTTATATTGTGATCTTGATCCAACAATAGATTCAAGTCTTGGCTTCTCTCGAAAAATCATTTCCATCAAACCATGCATCTTTGATTTAAAACAAAATGATTTTCAAACGTTTTCATTTTAGCCAAAATGGTTTTTAAACGTGTTTGTCAAATCTGGACAAAAACTGTCAAATAATCGATTATGTAAATAAGGTAATCGATTATGTTAAGCTTCAGCTATTATATTAAATTACATTTAATAAAATGGAACTTCCGCAAGGCTAAATAATCGATTATGAGATTTAGCATAATCGATTATTCACTGACCGTTGCCAAAGTTTTTGAACGTTGAAAACATAATTGATTATGCACAAGGTGATAATCGATTATGCTAGCATAAAATCAGCGTCTGATTTTTGAACGTTAAGCTGATAATCGATTATGTAAATCTGGTAATCGATTATTCTAGCATAAAATCAGCTTCCGATTTTTGAACGGTAAGCTGATAATCGATTATGTAAATCTGATAATCGATTATTCTAGCATAAAATCAGCAATCAGTGATTGGCAATTGAGCAACGGTCTTTGGGACTTTGAGGGCTATAAATACACCTCAAAACCTCTCTTTTAAGTACAACAACTGAATACAATTCTTACATAAGCTTGCATACTCTTATCTCAATCATTTCATGTTTATTTCATAGTTTTGAGAGCCAAATTCTTGAAGAAGTTGTTGTAATCTTGAGCGTATTATTTTTACTCATATCTACTCTATAAGAGAGTCTTGTCTTGAGTGCTAAGTGTTTGCATACACTTGGAGGGAAGTTCTAATCCCTTGTTGTTGTAAGAAGGAAAATTTAGTTCCTTCACTTGAAGTCTTGAAGTGCGGTATCTTCGAGCAAGCATCGTTGAGACTTGTGTTCTCAGTTTGTAACGGTTTGTTAAGCACCCGTAAGCTTGACAGAGTTAGTTGAAACTCGAGAGAGTCTCTCGGAAAACTGGACTAACCACACGTTGTGGCGCACCAGTATAAATTTGGTGTATCTTCTCCTTACTACTTAAATTACTGCATCTACTTTACTTCCGCAATTTTAATTCCACAAATTTATCTTGATTTTTATTAAAACTCTATTCACCCCCCCTCTAGCGTTAAGCGTATATTCTAACATGGACAAGCTAGGATGTCCTAAACGACTGTGAAGTAGGTCTGGAGGATCTGCAGCTAGACAGGCCTTAGAGGATGTTAGTGAGTTAAGGTAGTAGAGTCCGTCTAATTCAAGTCCTGTTCCAATCGTCTGTCCCGTACTGCGGTCCTGCATAATAAAAGAGTCATCAATAAAATATATTTCGCAATGGAGGGCACGAGTCAAACGACTCACAGATGCAAGATTAAAAGGACAGCCAGGGACATAAAGAACGGAATCTAGAGTGACAGAGGGTGGTGGATTTGCTTGTCCAACTCCTTTTGCTTTAGTTTGAGACCCATTAGCTAAAGTAACATTGGGAAGAAACTGTGAATACTCAATATTTGACAAAAGGAATTTATTACCAGAGATATGATCAGAAGCAGCTGAGTCCACAACCCATTGTTCAAGAGGACTAGGCTGGGAAACACAAGCGAAAGAATTACCAGCAACAGAAGTACCAGGCTGAGCAACAGTGGCTACTTGTGGAGACGTCTGCTTACTTGCTCGATATTTAAGGAACTCATTATACTCCCTTTTAGATATAGAAAATCCCTGGTTACCTGTATGCTCGGTCTGAGCAACATAAGCATTTTTTGTTGGTCGACCATGTAAAGAATGGCACATGTCACGAGTGTGACCAAGTTTATAACAATAAGAACACTTGGGTCTAGATCTTTCAAAACGACCTCCTCCTCGTCTATACTCCATAGTATGAGAAGCCCGATTGTCTACGGATTGGGAGTTGAGGATAGATGAATCAAGTGTCTGTGATAAGCTCACTGGGTGACTTGGTGCTGCAGCAAGGCGAAGTAAGCGAGAAAATAATTCATCAACTGTGGGGACAGTCGGACTAGCCAAAATCTGATCGCGTACTGAGTCAAGATCATTAGGAAGTCCAGCAAGAGTAAGAACTAGAAACAACTTTTGTCGTTGCTCTTGCTGCTTTGCAACGCTAGCAGAAATTGGCATCAACGTCTCAAATTCCTCCATAACTGCCTGCACTTGACCCAAGTAAGTAGACATATCCAATTCCTGTTTCTTTAAATTTGTCATCCGCGATATCACATCATAGAAACGAGATATGTCATTAGTGTATAAAGTACGAGCCTTTTCCCAAACCAAATAACATGTTTGGAATGGACGAAACAAGGGCATCAACTTGGAATCAATAGATCGCCACAAAATACTGCATAATTGAGCATCAATTTTCTCCCAATGTGCTTTGGCTTTTTCATCTCCGTCACTAGACTCCTTGGTTAGATGATCCTGAACACCGTGGTCTTTCGAAGCCCAAGCTAGATAGTTTGAACCTCCCATTAAAGGTTCTGAGGTAATCATAATACCGGAACTGCCAGAACCCTGGTTTCTAGACCCGAAAGCATCTAGTCCCAAAGACATCTTTGGATTATCAACTGAAAACTCGCTGAACTGAAATAGAGAACTGAAAACTGGCGCTGCCGGAAAAGCACTGTAGCTGCCGGAAAAATTCAAAGTTGTCGGAATTGAAAAGTAAAAATATGGATAGGCTCGGAATTCAAGGTGGAGCAAACTGTCCTGAAGAAATTCTGGCCGGAATGTACTGTAGCTGCCGAAAAAGTCAATAAAGTCGCCGGAAAAAAAATTGAAAGTTGTCGGAATCGAACGAAAAAGTTATGGATAGGGTCGGAACTGAAGGCCGACCAAACTGTCCTGAAGGAGCGAACTGAAAAACTGGCCGGAACTGCCCTCACGCGCCGGCGTGTGGGCTCACGCGCCGAGGGTATAGCCGGCGCGTGGGGGCGCGTGGATGATGGTTTTCCGGTGATTTTTTCTGGGGTTGGTCGGAATTCTCTTCCGAACCTTGTGGTGGTCTCGGATTTTGCACAAGACCAACAAAAAAGGTAGTTTAGTTACGGACAGCCTCTTAAGTCGCCGGAAAATTGCACGGCGACGAGGTCTTTCTTCCCGGAATTAGCTGGAATGACGCACAACTATAATATTCTCACCAAAGCTCTGATACCATGTGAGAAAGCACGGGAGAAAAATATATAATTAATACTAAACATGACATAATGAGCCCTATATATAATACACATAACCTAATCTACTCCTAATACACTTTGAATTAAAATTCTACTATATTTGCACTTTTATACAATAAATGAAGTTGTACAATTTTGTAAATCATATGAATAGTACTGCCTTCTTTCAATGTCCGAAAGACATTACAACAGCTGATGTCACATGAAAGTGACACTTGCTCTTACAATTCACAAGTTGTCTCCAGCGCACATCTTTTCGCATAATGGGCGTTACGTAAATATTTCCTTCTTCAGCATGAGTTTCATAGGATACAAAAAAAAAGCTCTTTTTGTAAACTTGATCATTCCCTTTATTGTAAATAAAAATTTATTCAACTTTAGCATATTCATTTGTAAAGATTCATATAAATAATAGTAGGTCCTTTTTGGATAAACAAGATAAGCTCAATTTGTGAACTAAAACTAAACCATTTATTTTCATCATTATAACTTAAAATTGATCTAACTTTAGCATACTCATCTCTAAAATGTTATACAAATAATAGTAATTTTTTGGATAAAGAATTTTGGTTAGAATAAAATGGAGTCAATTTAAGGTGAAACGGAAAAAATAGGTACTATCCATTAATATAACAAATGAATAAATAAAAATATAATTATATGCTTTATTATGCTTTTCAGTTACTATAAAAATAGTTAACTAGATTGTACTAATTACTACTATTGCAAGGAAGGACTCAACAAAGAATAATATAATATTATTATACTTTTCACTTACCGTTGAGAAGATGTCACCATCCCAAACATTCCTTCGAGACATGTCGTAACGACTAATCTCTATGACTAAGTAAACCTAACAGATTGTGGAAATGTCAATAATAGAAACAAACTAAACAGTTAGCTACATTAGATACTGAATAACCGATAATAATGTTGCTTGGCATGAACAAAAACCAAATACTAGACGTACACAATTTTCCCAAAACTCAGAACATCACGAGTCACAAACTACAGGAAGAAAAATAGTGTCCTATACTCCAGAGTCTAACAAAAGAAAAATATAAGAAGTGTTCAACATGAGAAAAAATAGAAAGAGACTCCGAGGTCTGCGGACGCGATAAATATACCTTGAAGTCTCCAAAACTTTCTAGGCTCACTAAAAATAATGCTGGTAGAGGGTACCTGAATCTGTACACGAAAAACATGTACAGTGGGCATGAGTACACCATAACGGTACTCAGTAAATACCAAGTCTAACCTCAGTCAAGTAGTGACGAGGTCAGTTCAGAGCCCTACTGGTATATATATAAAATAAAACAAGATAGAACGGAATACCACAGTAAAATAAAGACTGAAATTTAACAAGAATGAAATCATAGAAGATAACAGCTCAGTACGCAGAGAAAATAATAGGGGATCTCCCAAGATACCGTATCGTAGTCCCAAACTTAAATGTGCATGGGGATCTTCCGATATACCGTTCTATAGCACCAAAGTAAATATGTAGTGTAGGGGTGTCTCTTGGAATACCATTCGGTAGTCCCAAAGTAAACATGCAGATCTCATAACGGAAATAACGGTTACTGCAAGAAAGGCTACAGTCTAGACTAAGTTCAACTCAAGGAAAACAATAAAATTAACTAAACATGCTGCACAGAATTCAAACAAACAATTAAGCCTAGTAGACATGCTATTATAATCTAAGCATGATAATTATATATAATAGTGCAGCTAAATTAAAGTGAAATGGTTTATTACTTAATAAAAATGGAGTTTTACAATAATTAGCCCATGTACGTATTCGTACCTCACATACACGACACTTACATACCAAAAATTGTACCCAATCCTAAGGGGAGTTCTCCCCCTCCCCCCCCCCCCCACAAGATTAGGCAAGCCACTTATCTCGAACTAAGCTTAATTAATCAGTCACAATGCCTTTCCCATGAATATACGGCTTCGAGTGGCCCAAATCTAGCCAAAATAAATTACATAACATAAATACAACTACAACAAACTAATCTAGCTAATGAAGTCAAAGTTAAATCAAGAAATTGAAAATTTACCCTAAAAGCCTTCCCAGACCCACGTCCCGGAATATGATAAAAGTCATAAAATACGACATTCACTCACTCACGAATCTAACCATATAAGAATTACTCAAATCTGACTTCAAATCGCCTTCCCAAAATTCAATTTTAGTCTATAGTTTTTATTATTTTCCCTAAATTTCCACCCCAAATCCCTAATTAGAAGATAAAAATAACAATATATTCTTGAAATATAGCGCAATTCGAGTTAGAACCATTTACCCTAATAATATTCTTGAAGAAATATCGAAAAAATGCCTCACACCGAGGTCTCTAACTCCAAAAATCGACAATGGGAAATCAACCCTCGAAATCTTATTTTCTGCCCAACAAACTCTCTTCTGCAAGCCATCAATCGCACCTGCAGTACCACAAATCCATCGCAAGTGCAAAAATCACTTATGAGGGCCTGGTCCGTATCTGCGGCAAGGGGGCCGCACCTGGGTGTGCGCGCATGCGAAACAGTGTCTACTTCTGCGGTCATTCTCTGCGTTTGCGATTCCTTAGACACATCGGCGGGAATCGTAGATGTGGTATTTCCCTCGCACCTGGGATTCCTGGTCAATCTTTCAAACTCCACATCGACGCCCTTCACTCCGTATGTGTGATCCCGCACCTATGGTCTTCCCATCGCAGGTGTGAAAATACCAAATGTCTGAAGACTTCAGCAACAACGCAAATCTAACTTTTAATCTATTAAGCTCCCAAAACTAATCCGAGGCCCACGGGACCTCAATCAAACATACCAAACAATTCTAAAACACCATACAAACTTAGTCGAACTCTCAAATCACATAAAACAACTCTAAAATTACGAATCACCCTCCAATTCAAACTTACAGAATTTGAAACTTCAAATTTCCATAACTGATGCCAAAGCCTATCAAACCACGCTCGAGTGACCTCATATTTTGCACACAAGTCATATTCAATATTACGGACGTACAACTTCCAGAATCGGAATACGACCCCAATAACAAAATTTTCACTACTGTTCCGAATCTCCAAAAATTTAATTTTGCCATTTCAAGCCTAAATAAGTTACTGATCCCCAAAACAAAATCCGTACATGCCCATAAGTCCAAAATCACCCAACGGAGCCAACGAAATTGACGAAACTCCACTCGGAAGGCGTCTTCTTATAGTATTGACTACAACTCAAATTTTAAGACTTAATCCTCTATTTAGGGACTGAAAGCCTCCATTTAACTACTAAGTGTCCTAAAACACTCCGAAGACCAGAATGAAACCTCCCAAAATGTTACAATAGTGGAAATAGATATGGCAGAAGCAGTTTATAGGGGATCAGGGCTATAACTCTCAAAATGATCAATCGAGTCATTACATCGTCCCCCTCTTAAAACAATCATTCGCCCTCGAACGAGCATATAGACATACCTAAAGTGGTGAAAACATGAGGATAACGGCTGCGCATATTTTGCTCGGTCTCCCAAGTTGCCTCCTCGACTGATTGACCCCTCCACTGAAGCAATGTTCTTTAACCTCAACTTTAAAACTTGCTTGTCCAAAATAGCCACTGGCTCCTCAACATAAGATAGATCCTTGTCCAGTTGGTCTGAGCTGAAATCCAACACGTGAGACGGCTCATCGTGATACTTGTGGAGCATAAAAACATGGAATACCATATGAACTCCAGCTAGACTGGGAGTCAAGGTAAGCTTATTAGCATCTTCCCCAACTCACCGCAACACCTCAAATGGACCAATGAATCTTAGGCTCAAATTGCCTTTCTTTCCGAACCTCATGACACCCTTCATAGACGAAACCCGGAGCAAGACCCACTCTCCAATCATGAATGCAACATCGCGAACCTTCCGATTCATATAAATCTTCTGTCTATATTGGGATGTGTGAAATCTATCCTAAATCACCTTAACCTTCTCCAAGGCATCCTAAACCAAGTCTGTGCCCAATAATCTAGCCTCACCCAGCTTGAACCAAGCCATTGGGGTCCAACACCGAGTACCATACCGAGCCACATAAGATGCCATATGAATGTTGGACTGATAACTGTTATTGTAGACAAACTCCATAAGTGGCAAGAACTGATACCAAGAACTTCAAAACTCCATCAATCACACGAACGGAGCATATTCTCTAGAATCTAAATAGTGTGCTCGGACTGGCCGTCCGTGTGAGAGTGAAATATGTGCTCAACTCCACCCGAGTACCCAACTCATGTTGTACGACCTATAGAACCATGATGTAAATTGCATACCCTAGTCAGAGATGATAAAAACCGGCATGCCATGAAGTCTGACAATCTCACAAATATAAACTCGAGCTAGCTGCTCGAACGAATATGTAGTTATCACTTGAAATGAAATGAGTTTACTTAGTCAGTCTATCCACAATTACGCAAACTACATCAAACTTCCACTAAGCCTTTGGGAGTCCAACAACGAAATCCATAGTGATCCGTTCCCATTTCCACTCTAGAATCTCTAGCTTCTGAAGCAATCCATCCAGCCGTTGATGCTCATACTTCACCTGCTGGCCATTTAGACACCGGACTATATATTCCACTATGTCCTTCTTCATTATAAGCCACCAATAATGCTTCCTCAAGTCTTGATACATCTTTATGGCACTCGGATGAATGGAGTACCGCAAGTTGTATTTTAAGCCTCCTAAAGAATCAACTTATGCAATCTGTCTACACTGGGTACATAGCCTGCACTGCATCCTCAATGCACCATCATCCTCAATAATGAACTTCTTAGCATCACCGTGCTGAACCGTGTCCTTAAGGACACGAAGATGGGGGTTCATCATATTGATGCTCCCTGATACGATCATAAAGAGAATACTGGAAGACCAAACAAGACAAAACTTGACTCGGCTCAGAAATATCCAATCTAACAAACTAGTTGGCTAAGTCCTATATATCCAGTGCTAAGAGCCTCTCTACTGATAGAAAATATGCTAAGCTCCACAAAATCTCTGCCCTGCGACTCAAGGCATCGGCTACCGCATTGGCCTTTCCGAAATGGTATAAGATAGTGATATCATAGTCCTTAAGCAACTCTAACCACCTCCGTTGACAAAAGTTGAGATCCTTCTACTTGAAAACAAATGTTTAAAGCTCATATGATTAGTGTAGATCTATAAGGGAAACTATACAAATAGTGCCTCCAAATATTCAAGGCATGAACAATAGTAGCTAATTCTAGGTCGTGGACACAATAGCTCTGTTCATGTGCCTTCAGTTGTATGGACGCGCAGGCAATCACCTTATGGTCCTGCATCAACATCGTGCCAGACCAATTTGCGGTGTATCACAATCAACAATATAAGACCCCAAATCTGTAGGCAATACCAATATTGTGGTTGTAGTCAAAACTATCTTGAGATTTTGAAAGCTCCCCTCACACTCCTCTGTCCACCTGAACGGAGCATCCTTATGGGTCAACCTGGTCATAAGTGTTGCAATAGACGATAATCCCTCAACAAATTGACAATAATATCCCGCTCACCAAGGAAGCTCCGAATCTCTGTAGTTGAGGACGGTCTGGGCCAACTTTGCACCGCTTCCACTTTCTCCGGATCCTCTTTGATCCATTCACTCGACTCGGCGTGACCCAAAAATACCACAAATCCAACCAAAACTCATATTTTGAGAACTTTGCATATAACTTCTTTTCCCTCAAGGTGCGAAGCATTGTACTGGGTGCTGCTCATGATCCTCCCGACTCTGGGAATACACAAGAATGTCATCAATAAACATGATAATGAATGAATCAAGATAACGCCAAAATACACTGTGCATCAAATGCATAAATGTTGTTGGGGTGCTGGTTAGCTCAAATGATATTACAAGGAACTCGTAATGACCATATCGAGTCCTGAAAGCAGTATTCGGGATATCTGGCTCCCGAATCATCAACTAATGATAACATGATCATAAGTCAATCTTAGAAAACACTATGGAACATGTTACTGGTCAAATAGGTCATCAATAAGAGGCAAAGGATACCTTTTCTTCACTGTGACTTTGTTCAACCAGTAATAATCAATGCACATACGCATAAAACCATTATTTTCTTCACAAACAATATAGGAGGACCCCAAGCTGACACACTGGGCTGAATGAAGCCCTTATCAAGCAATTCATATGGTTGTTCCTTCAACTCTTTCAACTCAGGAGAGGCCACACGATAAGGAGGAATAAAGATGGGCTGAGTGCCAGGCAACAAATCAATACCAAAGTCGATATCTCTATCGGGCGGCATGCCCGAAAGATCAGCTGGAAATACATTAGGGAAATCTCTCACTAGTAGGGCTGACTCAACTGTATGGGTATCAATACTAACATATCTCACATAAGCTAGATACATTTCACACCCCTTCTCAACCATTCGTTGAGATATAAGAAATATTGGGATTGTAATCTAAGGTATCCCTCTACTCTAATCGTGGTAAACCTGGCATAGCTAGCGTTACGATCTTAGTGTCACAATAAAAATAGAATAATGGGGTGACAACCAGTCCATGCCTAAAATAAAATCAAAGTCTATCATGCAGTGTAATAATAAATTATTTATGGTCTCAAAACCACTAAGACTAATCAAACACGACCGATACTCACGATCCACAATAAGAGAATCTCCTACAAGAGTAGACACATAAACATGGGAACTCAAAGAATTCTGTGATACATCAAAATACGGGGCAGAATAAGAGGACACATAGGAATGAGTGGATCTTGGATCGAATAGAACCAATGTATCTCTGTGACAGACCGGAACAATACCCGTAATGACAAAATTAGAAGCAATAACCTCTGTATGAGCAGTAATGGAACAATATTTGGCCTCCCTCTCTTGGACGACCTTTACCTCCCGACCTCCACCTCGAGCTGGATAAGCTGGTGGAGTAGTAGTTGCTGCTGGAATCATGCCCGAAGGACATGATAGAGCACAGTGTGGCTGAGAAGTCTGTGGAGGGCCCCCCTCCTAAGTCTGGGGCAATCCCTCCCATATGGCTAGTATCTCCACACTCAAAACAAGCTCTAAGAGGGTGTGGCTACTGTGGCTGACTTAGGCTAGGTCTGCTGGAATGGTCGCTAAAAGCACCTCGTGTAAGAGGCACACTAGATATTTGAGGTTCATAAATAAGGCTCCTGAGTCCTAGAAGGAGTTTGGACAACACTAGCGGCTAGAAGAGCTGAATAAACGGGGAGACTCACATAACCCCTAACATGTCAGACTGTAGTTGGGGCACGAGCACTGGAATAATGGGCAGACTCTCGAGACCTCTTAGCCTCTCTCTCATATCTCTCCCGAGTAAGCATGCCCTCCAATCTCCTGGCAATACCCATAACTTGTTGATACGAGATATCCTTCTCTAACTCCTGGACCATGCTAGTCCTGATGTTAGGATGGAGTCCCTCAATAAACTGGCGGATCCTCTCTCGGACTGTAGAAACAAAGGCTGGTGCATTTCTAGACAAGTCATTGCGACAGACTGCATACTCTGAAACAATCACAACACTCTGGCGCAACTACTCAAACTCTGCGCGCCATGCATCCCTAAGGTTCTAAGAGACATACTCTCTTAAAAATATGTCCGATAACTGAGCCCATGTAAGGGAACCTGCCTCAGCCGGACTGTCAAACTCATAAGTACGCCACATCTTATATGCTGCACCTCGAAGCTGAAAAGCTGTGAAAGAAACCCTATTCGACTCTACTATGCCCATAGTACAGAGGATACGGTGGCACTCCTCAAGAAATCCCTACGAATCCTATGACACTAGACCACTAAATGTAGAAGGGTTATAATTTTTGTACCTCTCGAGCCTACGCTGCACCTCCTCAGAAATTGCTGCCTTACGCTCGAGCTAAAATGGGGCTACTAGTGCATGGTATAACCTCTGGAATCTGATCAACCTGAACCCACTACTCTAGGGTGCGGGCGGCGTGAGTCTGTGCTCCTCCCTTGGCCTGAGATATGGCTGGAATAAGAGGAATCAACTCTGCCTGAACTAGAGTACTAAACATGATCAAGAACTGTGCAAGGATCTCCTAAAGAGCTGGCGTAGTAGTAGGCATCTCAGATGCACATGCTCCGGCTCGAGCTATTGGTGGCTCCTTTATAGCAGCTCGCTCGGGTGCTCTAGATGCACCACGTGGGCATCATCGGCCTCTACCCAAGCCCCCACCTATGGCGGCTCTAACAGGGGGCGCGGGTGCCTGGTCATCTCCGGTTGCAAGTGTCCTCACCATATATGAGAGAATAAAAGATAGAAGTTAAGAGTTTTGATGTCAATAATTTTGCACGACAAGGAATTAAAAGAAGTGAAATTTTTCTTAACATTTCCATAGCCTCCGAAGATAAGTACAAACGTCTCCATATTGATCCGCGGACTTTAATAAACCGATTTGTGACTCACGAAACCTATGAACCTAGACTCTAATACCAACATGTTATGCCCCAAAATTCCTCCAAGATATGGCGTAACAACGCTTAGTCTTTACGACTAAGTAAGCCTAACAGATTGCGGAAACATCAATAATGGAAACAAACTAAATAACTAACTGCATCAGATACTGAATAACCAATAATTATGCCACTCGACATGTACACTAATCAAACACTGGACGCACACAATTTCCCAAAAATTGGAACATCATAAGTCACAAACTATAGAAAGAAAAATAGTATCTCTATATTCCTGAGTCTAACAAAAGAAAAATACAAAAAGTGTTCGACATGAGAAAGAGTGGAAAGGGACTCTGAGGCATGCGGATGCATCAAATATACCCTGAAGTCTAAAGTTTTCTTGGATTACTAACAACGATGCTGGTAGGAGGTACCTGGATCTGCATATGAAAAACATGTGCAATAAAGGGCATGAGTACACCACAATGATACCTAGTACATGTCAAGACTAACCTCGATCAAGTAGTAACGAGGTCAGGTCAGGACCTTACTGGTATATATATAATAAATCAAGATAGAATGAAATACCATAGTAAATTAAGGTTAAAATTTAACAAGAATGAAATGATAGAAGATAATAGCTCAGTATAGAGAGATAACAACAAGGGATCTCCCGAGATATCGTATCGTAGTCCCAAATGTAAATGTGAAGGTGGTCTACCGAAATACCGTTTTTAGTCCTAAAGTAAATATGCAGAACAAGGGGATCTCCCGCAATACTGTTCCATAGTCCAAAAGTAAAAATACAGTGTAAGGGGATCTTTCGAAATACCATTCTATAGTCCCAAAGTAAATATGCATCTCAACCAATGGAAATAATAATTACCGCAAGAAATCCTACAACCTAGACTAAGTTCAAGTCAAGTAAAATAGAAAAATTCACTAAGCATGCTGCACAGAGTTAAGATAAATAATTAAGGCAAGTAGACATGCTATTCTAATCTAAACATGATAATTACATATGCTAGTATAGCTCAATTAAAGTGAAATGGGTTATTACTTAATGAAAACAAAGTTTTACAACAAGTAGCTCATTTATCTACTCGTCTCCTTACAATTACGACGCTCACATATCAAAAACAGTACCAAATCTTAAGGGGAGATCCCACACACAAGGTTAGGCAAGTCACTTACCTCGAACCAAACTCAATCAATCAGTCGCAATGCCTTTCCCATGAATATCTCGAAATACAACTACAAGAAACTAATCTAGCTAAAGAAATAAAATCTAAAACAAGAAATTAAAAATCGCCCTAAAAAGCCTCCCCGAGCCTGCGCCTCAGAATCATATAAAAGTCATAAAATACGAACACCCACTCACTCACAAGTCTAACCATACAAGAATTACTCGACACCGACCTCAAATCGCCTTCCAAAACTCGAAATTTTAGTCAATACAGTTTCTACCATTTCCCCCCGAATTTCTAAATCAAATCCCTAATTAGAAGATAATCAAAACGATACATTCATGAAATACAGCCCAATCCAAGTTAGAACCACTTACCCAACAATCTTCTTGAAGAAATCTCTAAAAATTACCTCACACCGAGCTCTCAAACTCCAAAAATCGAAAATGGTAAATCAACCCTCGAAACTTATTTTCTACCCAGAAAACTCGCTTCTGCGGGCCTTCAATCGAACTTGAGAGAAATCCATCATAGGTGCAAAAATCACTTATGAGGGATGGGTCCGCATCTGCAGTAAGGGGGCCGCACCTACGTGCACGCAAATATGGAACATTGTCCGCTTTTATGGTCCTTCTCCGCGCATGCGATTCCTTAGGCGCATCTCCGGGCATTACATATGCGCCACTTCCATCATACCTGTGATCCCCAGTCAAGCTTCCAACTTTTGATTAAGCACCTGCGGTACTTCCCTCGCACTAGATATCTGAAGACTTTAGCAACAACACAAATCTAACTTTTGATCCGTTAAGCACCCGAAACTCATCCGAGGCCCCCCGAACCTCAATCAAACATACCAACCAATCCTAATACAACATACAAACTTAGTAGATCAATCAAATTACAACAAAATAACGCTAAAATCACGAATCACCCTCCAATTCAAACTTAAAGAACTTGAAACTTCAAATTTCATACGCTGATGCCAGAACCTATCAAACCACGTCCGGTTGAACTCAAATTTTGCACACAATTCATATGCAACATTACATACCCGTTCCAACTTCTAGAATTGCAATTCGACCCCGATAAATTTTTTATTACCGGTCCAAATCTCCAAAAATTCGATTTTTACCATTTCAAGCCTAAATAAGCTATGTACCCCCAAAACACAATCTGGACACACCCCTAAGCTTAAAATCTCCAACAGAGCTAACGAAATTGATGAAATTTTATTCAGGAGTCGTCTTCATATAATACCGACTACGATCGAAATTCTAAGACTTAGTCCTCCGTTTAGGGACTAGTTGTCCCAAAACACTCCAAAAACCAAAACGAAACCTCCCGGTAAGTCACAATAGCAGAAATAGATATGAGGAAAATAGTTAATAAGAGATCAGAGCTATAATTCTCAAAACGACCGATCGGATCGTTGCGGAAGAAGAATGATTTGCAAATAAATTTATTAATTGAATATTGAAAAACTGTAAATGCAACAATATATGATTATTGATCTTTTCAATTATTAGAAGGAAAAAATTTATTAAATAGTTTGTGTTCATTGTTAGTATGACAATTTGAGAACAAAATAAGTAAAGTAGATTATTCATTAAATCTTGTAAAAAATATAAAGTACTCCTAACTTTTAAACTATGGGATAAAAATCTTCAACTGTTGGAAAGTGCGTATCCTATACTTGAAAGGGGATAAAAATACAAATCCATCTCTAAAATGGAGAATTAGGAAGCTCAACAAAGATTTGACAAAAATCTCAAAATAGTTTTCTTGTCTAAACGTGTCAGTAAATCATATATATATATATATATAGACTTATTTTGACTAAAACATCAAAATCACGCTAAATGAATTTCGTGACTAAGTTAGCATAAAATTGTTTATGTTATAAAAAGGAATCTTTATAACAGGGTTGCTCTGACGGTAAATAACCTCCATTTCCAACCAAAAGGTTGTGAGTTTGAATCTCTCCAATAGTAAGGTGGGAAGTTTTTGGAGGGAAGGATGCCGATGATTTATTTGGAAACAACCTCTCTACCCTATGGCCCTTCCCAGATTTCACTAAGTGAGATTATACTGGATTATTGTTATTTATACCATGCATCATAAGTTAAAGCAAAAAGTTTGCTCATGCTAGTTAGCACAACATGATCATAAAACAAGCTCCTTTTAAAATTTGATCATTTCTAAGTAATGGTTGGGACAAGCAAAAATTATATAACAAAATTCTTATAAATTATTTAGGTGATTTAAGATTAGCTCAAGAGGTTTTTTAATTAAAAAATATATGATGAATTAATTTAAACAACCGTCTGTCCAACAACTTGAGCTAAAAAAGCTGGCATTTGTAGCATATTTGTATAGTTCTAAGTATATTATATGTATATTCATATATTATTTGGGTATAATTTATGCATACCGATTAAGAAAAAAAATAATAAATTCGACCATTTGTATAAAAATCCCGAAAATTATAATCCAATATTTAGCATATGCTTGTGGGCCCGCGCGCAGTACCTGTACGAGCTATCAGTTACTAGCTTATTTAGACGTAGCACTTAAATATTTCAGAAATAAATATTAGCAAATCCTTTTTTATGTAAAAACAACCGCCATAAAAACAAACAAGGATAGGAAGCTGGGGAACTTACCATTTGGAGACAACAAAGTAAACATACTTTTAGTAATTGGTTGAACATATATTCTCTAATAATATGACTCGTTTGATACAATGGTCAATTTCAAAAAGTTGGACGTATTTGCTTGTGTGTCATATATTTCTTGGGAAAGTGTAAGATATTATTGGCTAGTATACCATGGAATCATGTTTTCTTTATTTTTTGTTGTCCGGTAGACATTGTATAGAAACTATTGTTACTAAATAAGATAAATATGAGCTTTTCAAGAGCATTGATACTTAAATTGGTTGCGAAAACTACTTTGCATCTTATCTTAGTAAAGAAAATTTTGATTCTACTACACAAACACTTGGTCCAATTAGTTGGTTGACCCCGAAAAGTAATTGGAGAAAAAACCAAAAGACGCGCTAGGGGTCGACTTTTTGACGAGTAAACAGACGCTCTATTCACTTAGCTTTAGCTACAATCCAGTATAATGTCGCTTAGTGAAATCTGAAAAGTGTAATATGTATGCAGACCCATACCGTTGAATAGAAAGGCTGTTTCTAAATAGACCCACCATACTCGAACTCACAACCTTAGTTTTCTAGTAATATAAATTCTAGTCTATTAGAAAAAGACCACCAGGCCCACAACCCATACCTTTACCCGGCACCGTCGGCCACACCAGCAGCTCAGAACGACTGTTCCCTTTTCTTCACTGTTTCCGTGTCTCCAATTTTTGACTGATAATTAATATATCTACAAATCAAGGAAACAAGGAACAGAGAAAGAGAGGGAGGAGAAAAAAACCATCGACAATTTCGTTTTTCAGCGTTTATTTATTGACCCAAAGATCAAGATTTGCCGAACGGGCAAGAAAATCACATCCCATAACCTGTTTGGCAATTTTCCACAGGTTTGAATTCCAAAATTCCCCTTCCTTGTTTATTTCAAAGAAATTAACATGACTTAATAGTAATAAAAAGAAGAGAAAAAAGGACAACTTTTTGTTGCCTTTTAGTTTTCTGCATTGTCGGCAGTTTGAGAGACTTATATGTTGTGTAGGATATAGAGGATATATCCAATAAATTTGATCTGAATAGAGCAGAATGAATACAAGGGATTCATATAGTCGACTTTAACTGATTTGATTAGGGACAGTTTTGATTTTTGCACTTATTTTGAGCTTCTACTGCAGGTAGGGGATGTGTTTTCTTTCCATATTGGAGGTCCAAAGGTTGATATAAGCTTTGAGAAAAACCTATTTGTTTATTTTTCCGGATTATCGCTTGTAAATGCAACTTTGTAGATCAGTTGCATCTTGGATATCCCGTATCTTGGCTTGCATGGGGTGAGTTAACTCGATTCTTTCCCTGTGTGTCTTTCTGAACTATACTTTATTGAATCTAACACTCCGCCACTCCGGGATGTTTTCTGTCTTCATTTTCTATTTCTATCTTTGTTACTGCATAATATTGGCCTGAGATAAACTTAATTGGAGCAAAGTGCGACCCAAACTTGAGTTTGGGATTGAGGCATAATAGTAGGTGTTATTTTGTATTTGCTTCTGCGAATAGGGATGTAGTAGTATGGCACATGTGGCCATACTATTGCCTTCAGCTCGAACCATATAAATGAGGCATGTGGAAGTTTATGTGAATATTTTGCTAAGATTGTAACTACAGTCATAAGGTAGTAATGAATATATTATGTTCTCATTGAATTAAAATCCGAGATCTGCCTTTTGGCGCGGATGATCTGTATTCTTTGGGAAAGAAAAAGGGAAAGTTTTGTTATTCTTGAAATTAAAGAAAATGAGACAGGGCTAAGCAAACCTATGTAAATTGCAGCTCTTGGCTTTTATTTGGTGATTTGGAATCTTTTACTTGCCCCAGGGGTTGGCCTGGTGGCAATTGACTTGAGCCTTGGGGTTTGCTCCCTTTCAAGGTCTCAAGTTCGAAACCCACTGGGTGCAAACAATTTCTGAGGGCAATCGGACTGGGTAAAACCTGAATTAACCATGGTGCACTTGCGGAAAACTTCTTGTTCGAGCTGGTTCCTTTATTTTCATGCTTTGCCTGTTATGTTAAGGTGTTTCTTGCTTGAAGGACACATTCTGCATGTAATTTTCTTTTTAGCTACTTATTAAAAAATTGTCTTGTTGAGCTACAGCGTGAAAAACTTTCATCTAGCCATGTATAATAGGTGTTATTCATGGATTCGTAGTTTTGGTATTTTGGAGAATATTTTCGAGACCTCATTGGTTTGGTGATGGAAAAGTTGAAGAAATAATGCAGAGCTCTTGTTATGTAAGAGTTTACTTTTGTCCGTTGTCTTATATTTGGTGCAGGATAGTTATTTGTACTGAAACTCTAAGTAATCACTTTTGAGATCAATACCTAGAATTTAATAACTACTCCTATTAACTTTGTAGCTTGTAAATGCATTTAGTTATCAGTTATCTTAGATCCTTTGTTGTTCTTGATACCTGGATTTTGAAGTTTCAATGTTTGTGACTGTTTGTGGGACCATAGATTCCCATATTTTGATTTGTGTATGCCACTACTCTTTGGTGACTTGATTAATGATAGCCGATGGTTTGTTCATGCCCATCTGCAGCTTACATTTGTAACATGCCCCTATTAAGGCCTTACTAGGTTGTCCATGGATTTATAGCTGAATCAACTATTGTCAGTTGCTTTATGTAGTCGCCACGGCATTTCAGGTGTCCTTTCTAAAAGGTTGCAGAACGGTGCATGGGCCATGGGCCATGCTTTGACACAGTTTATGTTTCCCTGAGCACTTGGTAGTTCTGAAATGGGTTATGTTATCAAAGTTTTTTGCTCCACTAATCAATTTCAATGGTTCTAAACCCGGTTGCGACAGAGCAGAAGTTGTCTTGGATGCTGTATGAAATCTCCCCATGTTGTTTCAGCGGATAGGCCATCCAAGAGACTGAAAGTTCCAAGCCAACGGTTGAGGAAAGCTAGTTTAAGAGACGACTTTTGGAGCAGTAGTGCGGGCGAGATGGAGAATAGCACATTTCCTTCACAGAGAAGCATCACATCAATTAGCACTTCAAATCCAGCCCTTGATCCTCACAGTAACTCTGGCACCACGAACAACACTTCAGAATTTGTAAATCATGGCAAGTGCATCTTTTTATCTCTTTTTGTTTTTGATACGAATCCCCCTAATTGTTTACCAGTAGCAACTAATCCTGCATGGGAATCAGTGACATCTCACTATTATATGCAAATACAGAGGCAAAAATCATGATGACAATTAGGAAGAGTAGATAACCCTTGGCAGGGTACTTTCATGGGATTGCTACCGGAAAAGTTAAAAAATATGTGATAGTACATTTCTTGATTTGACTTGCTTTTAAGGGGAACTCCTGAACTTTGACCCACCTAGCGACCCCAACTGCTTCAATTTCTTTTTGTCTTGCCAAACTACCTCAATTGAAAGGGCAACCCGATGCACAAAGCATCCCGCATTCACACAGGGTCTCGGGAAGTGCCGCACCCCAAGGTATGCGATGTGGACAGCCTACCCTAATGCAAGCATTAGTGATTGCTTCCACGGCCTGAATCGTGACCTATAGGTCACACAGAGACAACTTTATCGTTGCTCCAAAGCTCCCTTCAAGCTGCCTCAGTGAATGGGCCAACATTTGGCTTCGTATTGGGGTTTTCTTGCAAATGTTCATATTTCTTCACCTTTTTTCTATTGGTTGACCCAAAATGTCATAAACACTTGATGCGCGATAAATCAGCTCAATGTGTTTTTTTCGTTTTTTTAAATTTTAAAAGGGGGGAGGGTATCTTAGTTAGCTTTCATTTTTCTAGAAATGACTAATTTACTTATCGGCCAAAAAAGGGGCTTGTGGGCTTTGCAGAAATTCCATTATTTGAGGCATAGACTGGAGAGAGCATAACTAAGCTTCTAAAGCATGTTCTTGTGCTGTTACGTTAATCTTTGCTCAGTTTAATAAGTTTAATACTCTCTGTATTTTCATTATGTATCACTGAATTAAGCATTGGCTGGAGCAGGTCTACTTCTTTGGAATCAAACAAGGCAACAGTGGCGTGGAAGTAAAACATCACAGAAGCGTGCTTCAGTTCGAGAACCCAAATTAGGGTATGTTTTTTCACAAATTTGGAAGTCTAAGCATGACGACTTTCTGACTAAAAGGAAAAAATAACAAAGGAAAGAAAGAAAATGAATTAGGCCCCTACAGGCCATTATTTTGAAACTTCAAGTCTTTAGGTTTAGTAGTTTCTGCTGGTAACTATTTTCAAGGGGTTCTCTTATTCCTTCGGCACTATCCTGAAACAATTTGGTTTTGAATTAGTGGTATCATGCTACTAATTTCAACTATTGCACATTATACTGTATTAGTTAACTGTACATATACATTTTTAACAAGTCTATTCTACCATCATAAAATTGCAGTTTTGATACAAGTTACGAAACTTTGCTAGGGACCAATAAGCGTTTCCCTCAACCAATTCCTCTGTCGGTTAGTACTCAAATAAGCTTAATAGTTTTTGTTTCCATATTCCTCATAGCTAGTTGCTGACTGTTCTGCATTTTAATTATCAGGAAATGGTAGACTTTCTTGTCGATGTCTGGGAACAAGAGGGGCTTTATGATTAAACAGCTGCATATTCATCATTCTCAACCTGCTGGATTTGTGTTTTGCAAGTTTTGAAGAAGCCAGAATCCAAAAACAAATTCAAACAGTCTCGTGTAATTACAGCATCTGTGTTGAGAAGAAAAACACAACTTTTGTTACCAAATGTGCCCCTGTTTCAACATGTTATCATCCAAAAAAAAGTCCCTTTTCGCCTAATTTATAGATATTAGTCAGGGTAAAAGTCAAGCACAATGAGCCTTGGCTGATTTAGATACATTGAAGGGTAGAGAATTGAATCTCTATTCATAAATATAAAGTGTTTTTATATATGCTTGTACCTCATTATTTCTTTATCGTTTCATCTAGTGAGGCCTGTGAGTACATCCTCAGTTCTGATGTAATATCTTTTTCTTCTTTCTTATTTTGGAAATGCTCTCCATTTTCTTGCAGTTAGGAGAAATTAAAGTTTAAATATATGCTGCTTTAATTAATAAAGAAACATGCAAGTTCATGATCCAAAATGCATTAGTGATGAAAATAAGGGAGCAAGTTGAGAAATGTATGAGTTGGAATAATATGGGGAAATTGAGACAGCACAGAATCATGTCCAGGTGATTCCATAATTCAGAGTAACTTAAGCTTTCTTTTTCACCTTAAAAAGGTGCATTTAGGACGATCTACTGCTGTTGGTTGTTTTAACGAAGGTATTGCTCCACGCACTAAGAATCAGCGACATTTCTATTCCTGTCCTTTCAGATAAGGGAATAATGGATTGGTTGTGTTTGCCCAAGCTTCAGTCTCACTTGAGACCTCCAGGCTGGGTTTTTTGGTATACTTTTGAACTGTGGCAAAAAGCAGTTCCGGCCATAGCTGAGCCGCATGGGGAAACTCTGGAGTCTTTGATCACAGATGGTTGCGGACAGGGGCGTATCAAGTGGAAAGGCTATGTCTTTCGCTCATGCCCTGTATTTTTGCCTAAAAATCATTAAATATTTATAAATAATAAATTTTGAACCCATTAAATTAGATGAGATATGGTAGAATTGCGAATCCGAGAACCCATAACGTTCAAATTCTGGATCGGGCATACATGTTACTGATGCAACCTTGGTAATAATTTCAAACCCTTGTTGATTGCTTGATGAACTGGATGTATCCAAGTGTGTAATCACCAATTCAGGGATTGCAATTTTGGCCAGTGTGTAATCTCTGTTCTGCTTGTGTGGGTTTAGTCATGTCTGGCTCTTAGAATCATTTTAAGGTTGCTTCTAGCACTTGTATGGCTTTGTGCCTTGCGTTCGTGGACTTTGGCTGTGTCATTTTTACCAAGCTCTAGTTTCGCAGGCCTCTCTTTTCCATGAACTCTTCCATGCAACCTATCTATTCATGTCTTTTTGTTATAATAAACAACAACGGCCCCACTTTGTGGGACTATACTGGGTAGTTGTTGTAAAGTAAACAACAACAACAACAACTACCCAGTATAGTCCCATAGAGTGGGTTCTGGGCAGGGTAATACGTACCATGCCTTACCCATACCCGAAAGGAAAGAGAGACCGTTTCCAATCGACCTTCCGCTCAGGAAAAGGAAAAGAAAAAAACAAAAGAGCATTAGTAACTCCAGTAGAAATAACATAAATAATTATGTAAATATAAATCATAAATAACATGACATGCAAAAGGAAAAGATAAACAAAAAAACAAAAACAAAAGGTCATTGGTAACTCCAGCAGAAATAACATAAATAATTATGTAACCATCAACCATAACTAACATGACATGCAATAACAATGACCAGTAACTACCATAAAAGTACAATACAATACAAAAATCATCTATAGAGAGCCCCACCTAACTCAGCCTAGCCCGGGAGTTTGTTATAATAAAGTAAATGGAATAATTAAAGAAGGTAATCTGAGGTATAATTTCTGGCAGTGTACCATAATGTACAAATGTATATTCTTACTTATCTAGTAGCTTAGCTCTCTCCCATTTCGGCCGGCTCTACCACAAACAAGGCTTGTGTGATGTGTCTTACGCCCGGATTTTTGGGGCCCCATTTTTTTTAAAAAAATAAATATTTCTATAGGTATTTCCCAATATTATCAAGTGAAAAAATTATTAGAAAAAATAGATTATTAAAATTATTATTATTTGCATTTCAAAAGCTAGAAAAATAGACCTTAAATAAATTATACTTTTGATAACTTTTTTTAAAAAATTTAGGCCTCACATTAAAGTTTGGCTTTAGGCCACGTACGTGCTTGAGCCGCCTCAAGCGATATACATTTTTTTACTTCAATACCATTAATCATGGACAATTTCATCATTTCGCTCTAAATCAATTTGATTTTCATCGTACAAAATAGTAGCTACTAAATTTGGTCACATGTCAATCGTACAAAAGAATAGTTACTGTAGATTGTCACCGTATTTAATTTATATCCACTAATAACATTTTGTATGAAATTTTATAGGCGAAATATATAAACAGTCCCTTTAAGTTGTTTTCAACGATCAAATAAATAACTCAATTGGACCCTTTTTCATATTGACAGTTTAAGTGGTTATTAAATAGATCAAGTAAACACCTGATACAGTCAGCTCACCTCGTGTGTAATGCACTTTTGGAGAAGCACGATGTCTACCCATCCCAAACAGTAATTAACAGTAATTATATGTGGAATTCCGAATATACCTTAATGAAATTTCTAATTTAAGCCCAATACCCAAACTCTAATTTTAAGTTCATCTAGGGTCCGCTTTCGAACTGATGGTGGGTCCGTGAGCCTCCACAGATATTCAGGCGCCCAAGGGATGATGCTCCAAAGCCTGGTCAAGCTCCACGGGTTCCTGGAGCTGCTCCTACCGCGGCTCGTACTTGAGTTCCTACTGTTTTGATCAAGTTGTTTGGCTTGGATTCTAGATAATGTGCAAGTTACTATGAAATTTGTTATATATGGTGGTGTTGAGCACTTTTTTTGTTTAGTTTAACTGGACAAAGTACTATATTATGGCGTGAAATTCTGGGCGGATAATAAAAAATTTAAGTTCATCATCTCTGCTAGTTGCACCTCAATTGTTGGTGACCTTTTCTTTCAGCTAGTAACTCAAAAAGAACTTGTGGCCACTTTCCTTCAAATCCTCAAGAACTTCAGATTTTTTATTTCAATTTGGAAGAAACACACTTGCTAGTGCTTCTTAAATCGATTTTGAGATATTTGCACCATCCCGATTTAATAAATTATTGGTGGAAATTGATTGTTAATTATCAATTATTTTGAAACAATTGGGTAGATTTGGGATAAGGGGACGAGCGAAAGAGGGTGGGATGGGGGGGTGGTTTAGGAAAAACTATTTTTCCTTCTTTAGATACATTTTTTGTGTATTAAATTACATGTGTCAAGTTTTTATGATGAAATTATATGTGTCATTTTTTAATTGGTTCACTTGTCACGTCATTGGCAAGTGTAACTCATGTGTATGCTCTGCTACACTCAGGTGTTTACTTGATCTATTTAATAACCATTTAAAATGCTAATATGAAAAAGGGTTCAGTTGAGATATTTATTTGATCGTTGAGAACAACTTGAAGGGGATGTTTATATATTTCGCCAATTTTATAGTGTCGGTACAATTTAGTCTATTGTGGATGGTTATGTCTTATTTTTCAAATTAATGTCACTTTCCATGAGTAATTTTATTTAATTATATTTAAAATAATATGATATTACAAAGAATTTTCACACTATCCGTATATAATTTAAAGACGTACCCACCATTGGCGGATGTAGTGTAGTATTGCCAGGTTCAACTGAACTCATAACTTTTGACGCAGAGTAAAAATTTATGTGTAAAAATTCATTAAAATTACAAAAATAATAAATATGAATCCATAACTTCTAATGGGCTCAATGCTAAAAATTTTAAAAATTAATTCCATACAATTAAATCGTAAATTCGCCTATGTATCGACAGTGTGACAAAGGGACATAATTTAATATCTGAACAATCAGTACTAGCATATATTATATGTGATACAGAAATAAGCTTTATATTTAACTGACAAATGTCACCAGATCGAGAACAACTATGTACTTGATGGAATATATACCACAGCGGAAGCAATAACAGAATCTTAAACTACTAGCACATATGGAGATTTTGGGATTACCTCTTGAAGCGTAAACACAACAACTCTATGTCGTTCTCCAGTTCCTCAGTTGAAAAAGCACTAGCAGATTTCCACAGTCTTCTACTGTGTTATCCAAACGATAACCGAAAATAGAGAATTTTGGGTAGGCAAAATTCTAGTAGAAACCGCAATCAGAATCGAGTAAAAAACGTCAAGCCCCTATATCCATATATATATATATATATATATATATATATATATATATATATATATATATATATATATATATATATATAGCTGCGTTTTTAGGTCAAAACCGTTTCAAAAGCAATTAGGTTTTCTTCTCCCACTAAGGGACGGTTTCTACGTTTTCTTTCCCACTCAGTAACAGTTTTCACTATTTCCTATTGTGTAGGCACAGTAAGGACCACAAATTTAATTAACAAGGCTTCTTATTATGATATTAATTTCGAAATTCTGAAATTAATTTCCATCATAATAAATTACGAATTATTCCACTAAAAATTCGTAATTGTACTCTTTAGTTTAATTTCGAAATTCTTCCATAAAATTTTGTTTAACTTCCCATGTTAAGATTTAGATACTAATCAATCAAATTAAATTATTGACTATTTAATTTATTAATTACTCCTTTAGACTTACACTTAACTTATTTCATGTGTCGGATATAAATTCACCGGCCGGGTTTACACATGAAAACTTATAAACTTTCGTAAAGGAGTATCATCAATCTTAAAATCGAGACATGAATTCCATCAACTAATTATTACTTCGCCAATGTATATCATTCTTATCCAATTTACCAGGCTTATTGACTCGCGAAAGAATATCGCCTTTAATAAATCAAAATAACAAGTGACATACACAGTTAATAATAATTTTATCAGGATTAAGAGTATAAGTACATTAAATGGACTAGAGAAATTATTTTATAAAGTCAGTATAAAATACTTATCTCTACTTGATCCGTTCAATACATACAAAATGTACTAGCACAAGAAGTTAGAATTAAATCATTCTCATAATCAAGATAAATTATATTTAATCTTATGCTACAATCGTTCTGATGATTTGTCCAATTCCATCATTAGATTTTGAACATTAACTTTTATGTCTTACAAGAACCGATAATTTAATTTTCCGTGTATAAGCTAAACTCTATTAACTAAATCATCTACTATATAAGAACGCACAAACCAACACATGATCTATTTAAAATAGAACTTTATTGAATTTAAACAAGTAAATAAATAATTGTTCATAAAGAACATTATAACAACATGGCTTATAGTATATTCTAACAATCTCCCACTTAGACAAGTAAACATGCGTCTACTTTTGACACCCATTCTTTCTACACGCTTATCAAAAGTCTTCTGTGGTAAGCTCTTAGTAAATGGATCTTCCAAGTTGTTCTCGAACGGAATCTTGGTGAGCACTAAATCCCCTCTCTGCACTATATCACAAATTAATGATATTTACGCTCATTGTGCTTTGCCCTCTTATAGCTTCTTGGCTCCTTTAAATTTGCAACCGCACCACTATTATCACAGTAAAGCGTAGTTGACACTTGAATCGAGGGAACCACACCCAACTCTCTCAGGAAGTTACGGAGCCAAACTGCCTCTTTGCCTGCCTCAGAGGCTGCCACATATTCAGCTTCCATGGTGGAATCAGCAACACAAGTTTTCTTGATACTCCTCCAACTTATGGCTCCACCTCCAAGAGTAAACACATTACCTGAGGTAGACTTCCTAGAATCTCTGTCTGATTGGAAATCCGAATCAGTATATCCAGTAGGTACCAGGTCATCCGTATGGTAGATCAACATGTAATCCCTAGTCCTTTTCAGGTAATTGATTATATGTTTAACCGCCATCCAATGCTCTTTCCCAAGATTAGACTGAAATCTGCTTACAACGCCAATGACAAAACAGATATCAGGCCTAGTGAATAACATAACATACATGAGGCTCCCCACAGCTGATGCATAAGGGAATGCCTTCATCTTTTCTATCTCTTCATCAGTCTTAGGAGATCGATCTTTCGATAGAGAAATTCCATGTATGAAAGGAAGAAATCCTTTCTTGGAATCATGCATGCTAAACCTGAAGAGTATTGTATCAATATAAACACCTTGGGACAAGCCTAATATCCTTTTCTTGCGATCTCGCAAGAGTTTGATCCCAAGGATATGAGTCGCTTCTCCCAAATATTTCATATCAAAATGTGTGGACAACCACTGCTTAACAGAATTCAACATGCCCACATTATTTCCTATGAGCAGTATGTCATCTACATATAAGATAAAAAACGCCACTTTGTCCATATCCCACTTTTTGTATACACAAGATTCGTTAAGACACTGATCAAAATCAAAAGTTTTAATCGCCTTATCAAAACAAGTGTTCCATGCCCTAGATGCCTGTTTTAGTCCATAAATGGACCTTTTAAGATTACACAACATGTGCTCTTTGCCACTTTTCATAAAACCGTCTGGTTGCATCATATAGATGCACTTATCAAGACTTCCATTGAGTAAAGCTGTCTTGACATCCATTTGCCAAATTTCATAATCATAATGAGCAACAATGGATAAAAGAATCCTTATAGGCTTAAGCATGGCTACCGGAGAGAAGGTTTCCTCATAGTCAATTTTTGCTACAAGCCTTGCTTTAAAAGTTTGTACTTTTCCGTATACACCTCTCTTTTTCTTATAGATCCACTTGCATCCAATAAGTTTAATCCCAACAACTGGTTCTACAAGATCCCAGGATGATTAGAGTACATAGACTCCATCTCTGATTTCATAGCAACAACCTACTTATCAACATCCTTATTATGTAGTGCTTGGTCATAATTGACAGGTTCGGAGGTAGGCTCCTCAGGGATCCTATCATATGATTCTCCCAAGAGCGTATAACGATCTGGCTGTCTTAGTTCTCTCCCACTACGACTACGCACTACATCAGTTGCAACTACATCACTTTGATTTTGTGGTTGAACCACAACATCATCAGGAACCTGAGTCTCCATGCTATCCACAGGGAGATCAACAACTTCTTCCTGTTGTGCAGTTGCTCAACATGACTCCCACTACTTTGTGGTAGTATGACTTCGGGCACTTGTTCTTGTGGGACATTAAGTCTATTGACATTTCTCCCACTACTATAATGCAATAGTATGTCAAAATCGACTACCGAGGTTTGGATATGGTTGTTTTGATTTTCAGATGACTGAGTTTCCATTCCTTTGCTAAGTTCCTGTAAAATGAGTTTACTTCTAGGAACATGGTTCATCAAATAGTCCTCTTCTAGAAACTTGGCATTTGTGCTAACAATTACCTTTTCTATTTAGGACAATAGAATAAATCACCTTTTGTCCCTTTTGGATAACCTATAAACACGCATACATCCGTTTTTGCCTCCAATTTATCCATTTTACACTTTAGCACATGTGCCGGACAACCCCAAACTCGAATATGCCGCAGACTAGGCTTGCGCCCAGTCCACAATTCTGTAGGGGAAGGGTACTGACTTTGATGGAACTAAGTTCAGAACATAATTCCCATTTCTAAGGCATGTCCCCAAAAAGACGAAGGCAAATCGGAATAACTCATCATTGATCTAACCTTTTCCATAAGAGTCCTATTTCTTCTTTCACCTACACCATTTTGTTGTAGAGTTGCAGGTGCAGATAATTGAGATGTAATTCCACATGCTGATAAAAAACCAATGAAGTCCGTAGAGAGGTACTCCCCACCACGGTCAGATCGTAGTGTCTTGATATGTTTATTATGTTATTTTTCAGTCTCAGTCTTGAATTCTTTGAACTTTTCAAAACATTCAGACTTTCGACGCAACAAATAAATTTTCCATATTTTGAGTAATCATCTGTGAGGGTCACAAAATACTCAAAACTACCTCTTTCTTGGACATTCAGTGGACCGCACAAATTGGAATGAATTAACTCTAATTTATCACTTGCCCCATTTCCTTTTGAGGGGAAATTTCGTTTTGTCATTTTTCCTTCTAAACAAGATTCACAAGTTGGTAGTGCCTCCACTTTCAATGAACTTAAAGGTCCATCCTTGACCAACCTGAAAATTCTGTTTAGATTTATATGACCCAAACGCAAGTGCCATAAATATGTATTACTTAATTTAAAAGAACGTTTTCTCTTACTTTGTAAATCAACATTATTCAGTTCTTTAGGTGGTAATGGTTTAGGAATAGAGTAAAAAAAAGAGCATTAATCAATGTAGCCGAAGAGAGATAACGCTTATTATGAGTAATAACACATTTATCAACGTCATGACAATTAAAATCATAACCATCTCTCATAGCGCTAGAAACCGAAATTAAATTCCTTTTAACAGAAGGTACATATAAGTGTCTTCTAAAGCTAATACTCTACCACTACCAAACGAAATACTAATATTTCCTAATACTAAAGCTGGGGCTGCTGAACCTTCTGCTTGATAAACATTGATTTCTCCTCTACTAAGCCGAAGTGTTACCTGAAACCCTTGCAAACAAGTGCATATATGATTAGTGGCTCCCGAATCTACACACCATGACATGGTAGAAACAGCCGCTAAAAATGTTTCAACGACAGGTTGATGTAAATTACCTGGTTTATTTTTCAGCTTGACCAAATAAGTTGGACACTGCTTTTTATGATGTCCGGGCTGCTTGCAGTGATAACACTTGCCCTTAGCCTTTTTCACACCAGCAGTCGTGCCACCAACAGAGGGTTTTGAGCCTTTTTTCTTTTTCTGCCCGCCTCTCGGCTTAGAAGAATAACATGCCTTAAAATTCAACGCCACGGGATGAGCTTGGGATTTGATAATAATCTCTGCCAACTGCAGCTCATTCAACAATTTCGCAAGGGACAATCCATTTTGTTCATGTTATAATTCCGGCGAAACTGCTGAAAACTGTCAGGCAAAGTCTGCAGGATCATTTCAACCTGCGTGTCCTTATCAATGTTAGCTCCAAGGACCTCCAGTTCATTCAGAAGACTCATCATCTTCAGAACATGGTCCTTGACCGATGAACCTTCAATCATTTTGGTATTTAGAAGGGCTTTCATGGTAGTCTGCTTAGCCGCACGATTCTGATCTCCGAACATTTTTTTGAGATTTTCCAGAATGTCATAAGCAGATTCCATCGACTAATGCTGATGTTGCATAACATTTGACATGGATGCCAAAATATAACACCGCGTCATCTCATCAGCCTTAATCCATTTGTGGTAAGCCTTTTGTTCATCATCTGTGGCATCATCTCCAGGTTTTTCGGGACACATCTCATCGAGCACAAATTTGTACTTTTAAACAATTAGAACAATATTCAAATTTTATTTCCAATCAACATAATTTAGACCCTCAAGTTTGTTTTGGGTAAGAATGGAAGTAAGGGGATTGAAAGCAGTCATTGTCAATCTGGGAGGCATTAAATATTTAAATAGATCAAATCAGTTTATATTATGAACATTAAAATTCAAAACACATTATACACACACACACACACACACACACACACACACACACACACACACACACACACACATATATATATATATATATATATATATATATATATATATATATATATATATATATATATATATATATATATATATATATATATATATGCATATATATAAATCTATCCACCTTGAACAACAAATTTCAATGGGAAAGAAGCTATTCTTGCAATATACATATATAATGATAGATTTTCACTCCATAAACTTAAACAGGTCATACTTAGATGAAGAGTAAACTGTTAATTTAAGCCAAATGAATATCAACATTCAACATATATTAGTCCCATTGAACCAACATGCATACTCAGATGGAGAGAATACAAATAATCAATAACTAGTATAACATAGTAATTATTCATAATATTTTTATCTGATAGGGAAGAAGATCTATGTCAACGTGTAAAAATATTATATCACTGATTTTTAAGCCCGGGGACCAAGGGAATTGATCCCCACAATTACTGGAATAAAAACAACTAAAAGAATTTTCAGTATTTTATAAAAACAGCAAAATACCATCTAGATGACACCGAAAGCTCCAAAAATGACTTCAATCATCCACGAGTATTTTTCACTGGGCCTTTTTGCATGAACCTTCCAAGTTTCAGGTCAATCGGAGTCCGTCAACTTTTTGACCTCCGATTTTCTGCCCTAATTCGCAAAAACTTATTTTTCCGTTTTACATGATAAAATTCAACTTTTAGATTATTCAAACTCAACATCACCAATATTAAAAGGATATATTAAGTTTTTAGAATAATCAATACAACCCATAACAGATAACCACACCAAAATAGTACAGGTTTTCAGAAAAACAAACTTTGCATGTAATTCGAAACTTGCATATAGAACATGATATTAATCCTTATGATTTATCCTAATGATTTAATTAGACGTGAGTAGGCTCTGATACCAATTAATGAATATATACCACAACGGAAGCAATAACAGAGTCTTATTCACGTGTAATCTAAACAACTAGCATGTATGGAGATTTTAGGATTACCTCTTGAAGCGTATACAAAACAACTCTATGTCGTTCTCCAGTTCCTCAATTGAAAACGCACTAGAAGATTTTCACAGTCTCTACTGTTTTACCCAATCAATAACCAAAAATAAAGAATTTTGGGTGGGCAAAAATTCTAGTAGAAACCGCAGTCAGAATCGAGTTAAAAACGTCCAGCCCCTATATCCATATATATAGTTGCATTTCTTAGGTCAAAACCTTTTTCAAAACCTATTAGGTTTTCTTCTCCCATTAAGGGACGGTTTCCACGTTTTCTTTCCCCCCCAGTAGCAGTTTTCACTATTTCCTATTGTTTAGGCACAATAGGAACCATATAATTTAATTAATAGGTTTCCTATTATGATATTAATTTCGAAATTCATAAATTAATTTCCATCATAATAAATTACGAATTATTCCACTAAAAATTCGTAATTTCACTCCTTAGTTCAATTTCAAAATTCTTCCATAAAATCTTATTCAACTTCCCATGTTAAGATTCAGATACTAATCAATCAAATTAAATTACTGACTATTTAATTTATAGATTACTTCGTTTAGACTTACACTTAACTTATTTCATGTGTTGGATACAAATCTACCGGCCGGGTTTACACATAAAAACTTATAAGCTTTCATAAAGGAGTATCATCAATCTCAAAATCGAGACATGGATTCCGTCAACTAATTATTACTTCGCAGATGTATATCATTGTTATCCAATTTGCCAGGCTTATTGACTAGCGAAAGAATCTCGCCTTTTAATAAATCAAAACAACAAGTGACATACACAACTAATAATAATTATATCAGGATTTAGAGTATAAGTACATTAAATGGACTAGAGAAATTATTTTATAAATTCAGTATAAAATACTCATCTCTACTTACTAAGGTCATGCCTCCTTTGGTTTGCTGGGAGCTGTGGAGGTCTGGGTGCAACAATAAATATGGTTCTGAAAAACCATCACCCAATAGATCCAAGGCATTGATCACATACTCCTTATCTCACCTGCTGCATTCTCAGTTTGGCAAGGTTAGAGTAGGTGAGAGCTGATTCGTTCAATACATACAAAATGTACTAGCACAAGAAGTTGGAATTAAACCATTCCCATAATCAAGATAAATTATATTTAATCTTGTGCTACAATCATTCCGGTGATTTGTCCAATTCAATCATTAGATTGTGAACATTAACTTTTACACTACAAAAAAACCTCAATTACCAACAAAAAAAATGTTGGTAAATTGATCAAATTGGTTGGTATTTTGACTTACTAACCAATTACCAACGGAAATTGGCATGTTGCTAAAAGGCTCGATGGTAAATTTTACCAACCATATTGAATTGGTTGGTAAACTTACCAACTAAAAATTAGTTAGTAAACACCAAATAAATTTGTTGGCAATTGTCGAATCTTGAGTCCAAGATTTTCGTTGGTAAATTTACTAACAAAAATTCAGGTGGAAGTTCGTTAGTAAATTTACTAACATATAGAAATTGAGTTAGTAAAATTGCTTTTTGATTATTTAAATTATGTTTGTAACTGGTTGGTAAATATAGTAACAAGAAAAATTCCATTAGTATTATGTTAGCCACTATACTAATAGATACCAATTTGGTTGGTAAATCTGATAGTATATTTTTAAAAATACATTGGCAATCGGTTGGTAATTTTGTCTATAGAAAAGTTCTATTTAGCAAATTGTAGGCAATTTACAAACAAATTTCAAATTCATTAACAAATATGGTTATGATAATTGTATTAATATTCATTTAAAGCTTTAAAAGATCCCCAAAAAACGAAAATAAAATAAAAAACATACTAATACTTTATAAATAATAATATCTATCATGAAGTTGAAAGCAGAATCCAAGATGTGTCTAACATAAAAGAAGCTAACATAAATCTAAATGTGACTCGTGTCATTTGGCGACGAGTTGCAGAATCCAAGACGTGTCTAACATAAAAGAAGCTAACATAAATCTAAATACGACTCGTGTCATTTGGCGACGAGTCGTGTCTACGAGAAGGCGGTGTAGGTAAGCCACCTATGAGGACCGACAGACGGTTTTGGAGTAGTTGATCAACTTGCTCGCGCACCTCTTGCTGCATTTCATGTCTCATTTCTTCACGCATTTCTTCTCTCATTTCTTGTCTAATCTCTTCTCAGATCTCAGATCTCATCTCATGCTTCATCTCTTCCTTAATTTCTTGCAAATGACGTCCTACACATTCACTCACCCGAGTATTGAAGTCTAGATCTTGAGGTAGAGATATCGAGCTGGAGGAAGCACCAACATGCCCATAGAAAGGAGCTTGAGAACCAAGACCATAAATGCGCGTCTTCTTAACACCGACTTCCTCCAAATATATTTGTGAGAAATCAACTTCAGGAGGCTCACTGGACCCATCTTCAGGTTGAGACGCAGATAGAATTTTAGACATTATGGCGTCCTGGACAAAAAGAAAATGATATAAGCTCTATAATAATAACTTTGACAGAGAAAACAACAAGAACACAGTCATAAAAGGTAACAAAACTGAAAACTCAAATGTCAATAAATGAGCTAAACTGAAATAATTCCCAGTCGATAGAACTAGAGGTTCAGTTAACCTCAACCAAACAAACGAAATTGAAGTGAATTAGTAGGTTTTTGCAGGTGATATGTATCAAGAACTCTGCAAGTGTTCTGTACCAAGAAGATGGCAATTACTTCAATTGGATACTGCGCATGGGACATTTTAATGCTGCATATGTACCACATTTAGAAAATGTGTATCCATTCTATTTTGGTTACTTGTATTTCCTATACTTCATCCGAATCATGTCCTATAACCTTATGAGATGCAGGAGAACATCAACCACATTTTACACAATGCAGAAACAACCTAGAGAGTTTGAGATCAACAGAAAACCACTACTTGAGGAACAGAGAAGCAAGCCTATATGGTCATGCTGTATAGTTGCATCTGACAATACTCATATCTGCAGGTACAATTGTGTTTAACTCTGCAAGTGTAGTTTCCATCAGTGGTATAAGCACTTATGTGCTCAATCTGATGAAACTGTACCATTTGCACCAATTATTCATCCATACATGCCTCCAGGAATACAAAAACACTACTGAAACAGCATAGCAATCTCACCAGATACTACTTTGAATTACAGCTACTAAACAGTGGTTTGAAGGAACCTAAGAAACATACTGCAGTGCACTACCAGCATTCAACCTTCACGGAGCCTTTCAAGATGGGCATCTATACAACATTATCCAGTCAACCTTTATGGCTGACATGAAGAACAGCATGAGAAGTTCACTGGAGACGCATCAACCACCAGCAAACAACAACTCTGCCCCTATTCACTCGACTGGGCAGGCAACCACTCACTCAGCTGATGGATCCTTCTTGATTGCTCTATTATCTAGCTTTCATTCTCACATGGTATTTGGAATACACTTGTACAACTGGTGCAGTTTGAATAAGTGGTATCAGCACTCTATGTGCTCATTCTTGTTGAAATTGTGCCAGTTGCTTCAGGTTATTCTACAGTTCATGTACACTAAAGTGCAATCTGATCCACTAGTCCCAACAACAATACAGAACATTTGCACCTCCTTCCAGGAAATAAATCTCACTGAACCAATGCAGAAATTCAATCGACAACAAACTGGAGGTTCAACCATAACACAACAGTTATATGGGAAATCAGATAATCTGTCTTGTGCATTCACCAGATACCTCAACTGTCCACAAAGGACCAGTGTAACTGCAAATGGACATTTGCAGCAGAAAAAACTTCAGGCTCAATCACTTCTGTCACAGTCACAAGACAACTATCAGTTTCACTTTGCCTTGGAGATCATCTTGATACATGTCTTCTACTATGCTTTAAACCAATAGTGTGATGTCGACTTGAAGGAGAAATGTTGGACAATACGCTTTACGCTAGAGGGAGGGGGGGGGTGAATAGCGTTTTAAAAAAATTAAGCGTTTTAGTGCGGAATTTAAAAACTTTGCAGAAATTAAAACAAGTGCAGTAGAATAAACTTACACAATGATGTATCCTGGTTGGCCACAAACGTGGTTAGTCCAGTCCCCGAGAGACTCTCTCGAGATTTTCACTAAACTTGTCAAGCTTACGGGTGCTTAACAAACCGTTACAGCTGAGGACACAAGCCTCACCTAGTTGCTCGGGGATCACAATCCCAAAGACTTCAATTGCTCGGGGATACCAATCCCAAAGACTTCAATTGCTCGGGGATAACAATCCCAAAGACTTCAACTGCTCGGGGATAACAATCCCAAAGACTTCAACTGCTCGGGGATAACAATCCCAAAGACTTCAACTGCTCGGGGATAACAATCCCAAAGACTTCAACTGCTCGGGGATAACAATCCCAAAGACTTCAACTGCTCGGGGATAACAATCCCAAAGACTTCAACCGAGGAATCACAAGTTCCTCAACAAACGAGAATCGCAATTCTCTTACAAACACAAAACACACTCACTTTACAAAGCACTCCTTAATGAGTAGCTATGAGTAGAAAAAGTACGCTCAAGATCACAACAACTTAGCTCAATAGAATGGCTCTTCAAAAAGCTTTATGGATGAATGGAAAATGATGATCAATGTAAGAAAGCTTTTAGCAATGAAAATACTCAAAGTGTATATGTTGTTGTTGTGAAAACACTGAGTTGAAGCTGTATTTATAGGTGAAAAACTCAGTCTTACCGTTGTCTAATTGCCAATTAAGGATTGCTGAAATTACTCAGTGACAATCGATTGTCAAGACTAAACAATCGATTGTTTGCCTATCAGATTAAAAATTCAATCCCAGATTTTACGTCAACAATCGATTACTTCAAATCAATAATCGATTATTTATAACGTTAAGAAATCCTTTCCAATTTTTGGCATAAAACATCGATTGTCCGGAAATCAACAATCGATTATTTTAACAACGTTCAGAAAATCTTTTCCAGATTTTAAGCAAAACATCGATTGTTAAATATCAACAATCGATTACCTGAAGGTAATTGAAAATATATGACAACGGTCAGCTTCAACAATCGATTATCAAATGGAATAATCGATTATTAATTAATTTCAAAACTCTCTGTCTCATATATAATCGATTATCAAAAGCCACAATCGATTATCATTTTATTTAAAATCACTGGGAGACATTTTTCTCATTCTAATCGATTACCATTAGTTCATAATCGATTTTTATGAGTTTTGAAAACTTTGCCTCAGTTAACAATCGATTATCATAAGTACACAATCGATTGTTATGCAGTTTGCAAAAACCTGATGTTAACTGACTTACTCACAATCGATTATCATTAATTCACAATCGATTGTCATGCAGTCTTGGCTTAGAGATACTCGATTATCATAAGTACATAATCGATTATCTTAGCCCAGATTTTTGAGGCATGCTTGGAAAACATTTTAACAAATGTAAATATGCATAGTTTAAAATCATTTGACACTTAATTTAAATATGCATGATTTTGGAAAAATAATTTTAGTAGAGAAGCCATGTTATGAGCCAAGTTGAGGAATCAAGATCACAATTAATATTGACTCAATTATAACATTTCTAAACTTTGTCTTGAGCTTCTTGTAATGCATCCATTTTGTGCTTGTCCTTGAGTACTGCTATATATCGCTTTTTGCTTTGTTTGACATTCATCAAAACCTACAAAAGAACACACGTTTAGTATATTGCATTTGAAACGTGTTTCCAACAATTTCCCCCTTTTTGATAATGGCAAACATAAGCGGGATATATGCAATAATTATTTTGATAATCCAAGACAAGTGTAAAGTATGCAATTTGATGTTCCCCCTCAATTCATGTTCCCCCTCACTTTAAGCATGAATGAAGTTGAGAGTGATATAGCATACTTCTTGATATCCCGTTTCTTCCCCCTTTTGCCATTAGCAAAAATATATACAAGAGAAGAATATGCAAAAAAAAAATATGAAATAAACAAAAGTTTATTTATTGGAAAATAAAGATAACAAAAGTAATCGATTATTGATACAGTAATCGATTGTTTGACGGCGATTTTCCTGTAGAATACTTGAGTATTTTGCGTCATGCTTTTATGATCCCCTTTTCTTTAGGGTGATACCTGCAAAAAAGTGTTAGACGCCTCCGACGCTCAAGTTAGAAATTATGTAAGAAATAAAATGCAATGCATGACTTAGATCAACGTGGAGTCAAGGATCCCGAGTTCACTACGAATTCGGAAGAAGGACTCTTTATCTAAGGGCTTTGTAAAGATGTCTGCCAATTGGCTTTTTGTTTCAACAAATTCAATTTCGACATCGCCTTTTAGAACGTGATCTCTAATAAAATGATGTCTAATTTCAATGTGTTTTGTTCGCGAGTGAAGAATGGGGTTCTTCGTCAAGCATATGGCACTAGTGTTGTCACATCTAAGAGGAATGTGGTCAAGACGTAGGCCATAGTCCAAGAGTTGTTGTTTCATCCATAGGATTTGAGCGCAACAACTCCCCGTGGCTACATATTCAGCCTCGGTTGTGGACAACGCAACACTAACTTGCTTCTTACTAAACCAAGAAACTAAAGCGCTACCGAGCAAGTGGCAAGTGCCGCTAGTGCTCTTGCGGTCCAATTTGCATCCAGCAAAATCGGAGTCGGAATAGCCAATAAGTTGGCATGAAGAACCTTTGGGGTACCATAGACCCATATTGGTAGTACCGACAAGATACCTTAGAATCCGCTTTACCGCAGTAAGGTGAGACTCTTTCGGACATGATTGATAACGGGCACAGACGCACACGCTAAACATGATGTCCGGACGACTAGCAGTAAGATAAAGAAGAGAGCCAATCATACCTCGGTACTTTTTGATGTCGACTTCCTTACCTTTTTCATCTTTGTCGAGATGATCGGATGTGCTCATGGGAGTTGCCATTTCCTTTGCATTGTTCATATCAAAACGTTTAAGCAGTTCTTTGCAATACTTGCTTTGACAAATGAATGTACCTTCCTTCATTTGTTTTACTTGTAATCCCAAAAAGAATTGTAACTCACCCATCATGGACATCTCAAATTCGCTAGTCATTAAGTTTGAAAATTCCGACCGATCCGATGCCAATAATTTGTCCTTTATTGTTGTCACCGAATACAACGCTTCCTCCTTCTTTGTGCTCTAGTTGAAGGAATTTGGATTCGTCTCCTGTCATGTGTCTGGAGCATCCACTGTCAAGGTACCATAGTACACTTGATCCCTTCAAGCACACCTACAAAGCAAATTAATATTCTTTAGGTACCCATACCATTTTGGGTCCTTGGGGGTTAGGCAAATAACGACCATAATAATATGAAGAATCTCTATGCTTTGTAAAACACATAGGTGCAATATGACCTATACGATTGCAGTAATGACATACTACGTTCGGGTTGTGTTGATGCCTAGGTTGAGCCAACAAAGTTCTAGGCGAATGAAAAAGATTAACACTAGACATATTGTTCCCATTTCTAGTATAATATCTAGATGGTCTAAAGTCATTAGTGCTAGACTTGTTGAAGGACCTAGTGTCATGTCTAGGTGGTCTAAGCTCGTTCCTAGAGTTATTTCTTGGTTGCCGAAAATTACTATTTGTAGGCTTGTTTGCAAGAATCCTAGATTCGGATCTAGGTTGTCTAAAGATATTAGTTCTACCCTTATTTTCATACATTCTAGCATAATGTCTAGGTGGTCTAAAAGAATTTGTTCTAGGCTTGTTTAATACCTTAGAGTTATTTCTAGGTGGAGTAGTGAAGTTTTTGTTTTTATGCCGTTGATATTTCTTAGGCGTTTCTTCTTCAACAACTTTAGGAACTTCTTTACTACGTGTTTCTAATGTTTTCCTAAGTTCTGTGTTTTCTAGTTTTAAGGACTCACAAGCAGTACAAGTAGAGCATTTATCAACACAAGAGGCTTCATGCATAGTCTTGATGACTTGTCTAAGTTCTATACTATCATTTAACAAAAATTGATTTTCATTTGCAAGATTCTCGTTATCACGAGACAGATTTTCAACACCTTTTTGAGCTAAAGAAAGACGTTCTTCAAAGTCCTTGTCTTTTAAAAGAGTTGTTTTTGAAAATCCTCTTCTTGTAAAGAAAGAGTTCTTTGTAAATCTTTAATAGTCTTAGAAGCATTTACCAACTCATCATGCAGTTTGTTATAAGCAATTTGCATATCGTTAGATGTACTTACCTCGTCTTTTTCGTCTGCCATGAGGCACTGACCAGTTGATTCATCGTTTGTGCTGACCGCTTTTTGAGGCGTGTTTTCGTGCAATTCCTCAAGTTTGTCCCACATTTCCTTAGCAGTTTTATAGTGGGAGATTTTTCGCCAAAGTTCCTGGTTCAAGGCGTTATGTAATATATTCATAGCTTTAGTGTTGTATTCACTTACCTTATCTTTCCCGACTTTTGTCGTCAGTTGATCACTGTGTTTAATAGCTTGCCATAGATACAAATCGTTTGCCATTGTAAAAACTTGCATCCGATATTTCCAGACTGAGTAGTCGTTTTCGTCTAATATTGGAGGCGACATGCTGCATTCTCCTTCACCTATTCCTGCAAAGAAATTTAGAGTAGAAGCCATGGATGGTTCTCTCAAACGGTTAAGTTTTTCAGAGAGTATGGCTCTGATACCAATTGTTGGACAATACGCTTTACGCTAGAGGGGGGGTGAATAGCGTTTTAAAAAAATTAAGCGTTTTAGTGCGGAATTTAAAAACTTTGCAGAAATTAAAACAAGTGCAGTAGAATAAACTTACACAATGATGTATCCTGGTTGGCCACAAACGTGGTTAGTCCAGTACCCGAGAGACTCTCTCGAGATTTCCACTAAACTTGTCAAGCTTACGGGTGCTTAACAAACCGTTACAGCTGAGGACACAAGCCTCACCTAGTTGCTCGGGGATCACAATCCCAAAGACTTCAATTGCTCGGGGATACCAATCCCAAAGACTTCAATTGCTCGGGGATAACAATCCCAAAGACTTCAACTGCTCGGGGATAACAATCCCAAAGACTTCAACTGCTCGGGGATAACAATCCCAAAGACTTCAACTGCTCGGGGATAACAATCCCAAAGACTTCAACTGCTCGGGGATAACAATCCCAAAGACTTCAACTGCTCGGGGATAACAATCCCAAAGACTTCAACCGAGGAATCACAAGTTCCTCAACAAACGAGAATCGCAATTCTCTTACAAACACAAAACACACTCACTTTACAAAGCACTCCTTAATGAGTAGATATGAGTAGAAATAGTACGCTCAAGATCACAACAACTTAGCTCAATAGAATGGCTCTTCAAAAAGCTTTATGGATGAATGGAAAATGATGATCAATGTAAGAAAGCTTTTAGCAATGAAAATACTCAAAGTGTATATGTTGTTGTTGTGAAAACACTGAGTTGAAGCTGTATTTATAGGTGAAAAACTCAGTCTTACCGTTGTCTAATTGCCAATTAAGGATTGCTGAAATTACTCAGTGACAATCGATTGTCAAGACTAAACAATCGATTGTTTGCGTATCAGATTAAAAATTCAATCCCAGATTTTACGTCAACAATCGATTACTTCAAATCAATAATCGATTATTTATAACGTTAAGAAATCCTTTCCAATTTTTGGCATAAAACATCGATTGTCCGGAAATCAACAATCGATTATTTTAACAACGTTCAGAAAATCTTTTCCAGATTTTAAGCAAAACATCGATTGTTAAATATCAACAATCGATTACCTGAAGGTAATTGAAAATATATGACAACGGTCAGCTTCAACAATCGATTATCAAATGGAATAATCGATTATTAATTAATTTCAAAACTCTCTGTCTCATATATAATCGATTATCAAAAGCCACAATCGATTATCATTTTATTTAAAATCACTGGGAGACATTTTTCTCATTCTAATTGATTACCATTAGTTCATAATCGATTTTTATGAGTTTTGAAAACTTTGCCTCAGTTAACAATCGATTATCATAAGTACACAATCGATTGTTATGCAGTTTGCAAAAACCTGATGTTAACTGACTTACTCACAATCGATTATCATTAATTCACAATCGATTGTCATGTAGTCTTGGCTTAGAGATACTCGATTATCATAAGTACATAATCGATTATCTTAGCCCAGATTTTTGAGGCATGCTTGGAAAACATTTTAACAAATGTAAATATGCATAGTTTAAAATCATTTGACACTTAATTTAAATATGCATGATTTTGGAAAAATAATTTTAGTAGAGAAGCCATGTTATGAGCCAAGTTGAGGAATCAAGATCACAATTAATATTGACTCAATTATAACATTTCTAAACTTTGTCTTGAGCTTCTTGTAATGCATCCATTTTGTGCTTGTCCTTGAGTACTGCTATATATCGCTTTTTGCTTTGTTTGACATTCATCAAAACCTACAAAAGAACACACGTTTAGTATATTGCATTTGAAACGTGTTTCCAACAAGAAAGAGTAAAGAAATCGCGAGTCCTAATTTTTTGTTTAAATAGATCGTTGTTACTGCCTTGTTCTTTTCTTTTTGCAAAAAGGGAGGCTACAGGTCGCCTCATGCTACATGTCGCCACACGGTAGAAAGGCAGAGGCGCTCGCTTTTTTGAAAATGCTATGCCACACTGTAAAATACCGATGGCAGCTCGCATCGCCTCCCTCACGCTATTAGCGCTAAGGCGAGCGCTATTTACAACACCGGTACATCCAGTTGCCAGAACGTAAAAACAGCATGTGAAGACATATCAAAATATTGAGCAAGTAAAAGGTGGTATATATAACCTGTAGTTGGGACCCTTAGACAAAATATTGAAGATTCACAAAACCAGAAGAATGCTTTCCGCCGGAAAATGACATTCAATTATCATCAATTCTTTGACTCTTAAGTAACATCTTGCATGCTTTGTGCTAATCCTATAAATTGTGACACTGAATACTATAGATATATATTTTAATACTTAATGGCCATCGCAATCAAAGTAGAAAGCGTCACAGCAAAAATGGGAGAAGTAACTACATAGGTGCTCTTAGATTTGTGGTCCACAAACTCGTTGTTCGCCTTGGAATACACTTATACAACTGGTGCAGTTTCAATAAGTGGTATCAACACTCTATGTGCTCATTCTTGTTGAAATTGTTCCAGTTGCTTCAGGTTATTCTACATTTCATGTACACTAAAGTTCAATCTGATCCACCAGTCCCAACAACAATACAGAACATTTGCACCTCCTTCCAGGAAATAAATCTTACTGAATCAGTGCAGAATTTCAATCAACAACAAACTGGATGTTCAACCATAACACAACAGTTATATGGGAAATCATATAATCTGTCTTGTGCATTCAATAAATACCTCAACTGTCCACAAAGGACCAGTGTAACTGAAAATGGACATTTGCAGCAGAAAAAACTTCAGGCTCAATCACTTCTGTCACAGTCACAAGACAACTATCAGTTTCACTTTTCCTTGGAGATCATCTTGATACATGTCTTCCACTATGCTTTAAACAATAGTGTGATGTTGACTTGAAGGAGAAAGAGTAAAGAAATCGCGAATCCTATATTTTTTTAAATACATCGCTGTTACTGCCTTGTTCTTTTCTTTTTGAAAAAAAAGGGACGCTGTCGCCTCATGCTACATGTCACCACACAGTACAAAGGCAGAGGCACTCGCTTTTTTGAAAATGCTATGCCACACTGTAAAATACCGATGGCAGCTCGCCTCGCCTCACGCTATTAGCGCTGAGGCGAGCGCTATTTACAACACCGGTACAACCAGTTGCCAGAACTTAAAAACAGCATGTGAAGACATCAAAATATTGAGCAAGTAAAAGGTGGTATATATAACCTTTAGTTGGGACCCTTAGACAAAATACTGAAGATTCGCAAAATCAGAAGAATGCTTTCCACTGGAAAATGACATTCAACTATCATCAATTCTTTGACTCTTATGTAAAATCTTGCATGCTTTGTGCTAATCCTATAAATTGTGACACTAACTACTATAGATATATATGTTAAAATTGAATGGCCATCGCAATCAAAGTAGCAAACGTCACAACAAAAATGGGAGAAGTAACGTACATAGGTGCTCTTAGATTTCTGGTCCACAAACTCCTTGTTCGCCTTGACATGTGTCTTCTTCAGAAGCTCATGTGGATGAGCTGGTCTTCCCAGTTCTTTAGCCTAGAATTGAAAACCACGTTCACTATATTAATACATAATCACTAGCTTTGGAGATATTATAACTACGCTAATAAAACAGGAATATACCATTTGTCTTGCATGTTCTCGATGACTTCTGGAGCCTCCTGTATGGCGTGAGGGACCAGAACCTTCACCACCTTTTTCACTTAGCCGATTCCTTGAGCATTGCGCAGACTTGGCTTTAAAAGCCTCAGTCTCCTAGTGAGGCTTCCAGCTGTCCCAAATAGATACTGGAATAGTTTTTCGCTTCTTCTCACAACTTCTTGCTTCAGATAACATACCCTTGTATCGTTCTGCACATTTGCTCATAAACGTATCCTTTACGGAACCTTCAATTGCAGTGTCCCACTGAAATCGTTTCTGTTTGAGAAGATCAAATGAAAATAACACAAGATATTGATAATAACAACAAAAACAACTTATACCGAGTGTAGTAAATCCTCGGCTCAAGACAGATAAAGTAACTCCAAATATTATTGATCTTATAATACTATAACTTCACCTTAAACTCTTCCCAATAGAAGTCTTTTGTCTCTGGTGTAACAGACTTCCAATTATGTCCTTCAGGATCCAGTTTCTCCTTGAAGATTTTTGTGACAGACCGAGCGGTGTCATTGCCCGCGTCCAGTTGGCTAAAGTAAATAAGAAATGAATTATGTTGTTACTCCATTCCATTTAAGCCTTTCATATTCTTTCAAGAAGCATTTGAGATGCACTAATACATACCAGATAAGCAATAAATAAAAATTTAAAAAAATATAAACAAGTGACACTTTTACTCTTACTCTCCAGGGACGATTGTAATTGGGATACGGTTACCGCCAATTGTGTTGGACGAACTTGCTGATCGGATTTCATCTGCAGGTGTACCAAGATCAGATGAAGAAGATGGTAAGGATCTGCTTAGAGTTGCATCCAAATGTGGTGTTTCTGTAACTGGAGGTTCAGGTGACTGATTAGGTTCGGGTGACTGATCAGATGTGGGACTCAACATCTCACGAGATCTCGGTGTGTTTGAATTCCTGTTTTCAGCATATTTACGTGCTCCACCTCCCCTAGGTGCCATATCTGGGATTCCAAAGCCAGATGCAGATGAACAAATAACATATTTAATGAATCATGGTCAAATCTAATTGGATACAATAATTATTATATTATTCCAGGAGTAATTAAATGATATATTACTCCAAGAACAAAATGCTTTGAAAAAAATAAGGCATACAAGTATTAATCTAGACATGGCAGGTTCAAAAGACAAAAATCAAAAAAGGAACAAATTTACTTTGTAAAGTATTTCAAAAGACAAATTATCTAAAAAAGAACAAATTTACTTAAGTTAAAAAAAACAAGAACCCATAAAATCTGAAATCCAGGAACTTTTTCTTAAAAACTAAAAACTAAAAATAAATTATATACTATGTTTCATTCATTCAGACTCTATAATTGAAGTGATTGAAGCACTTTGACTCTATTCATTGTCATTTTCATCATATTGCTCTTCATTCTCATTATCCTCATCCTTATCTTCATCTTCGTCCGATCCAAATTCAACATGAAGTTCTACCTCATCATCTAAATCATCATCCTCGTCTCTTATGTTTATGAGTCCACCATTTGGATCATTAAGGAGAATAATTTCCTCGTTAGGTACCACATAAAATGTTAAACCAACTTCCTCATATTGGAATGGCTCAACACCATCTATCGGAGTTGACTGTGAAGATGATGGAGGCATGTCCATTAAACCCCGTGCTTTTACTTTACACACAGCCCACCACTCACTCTTATCACGTCGTAAGCTAGGATAAGTTGTATAATACACTTGAGCCGCTTGCATTGCCAAAACAAATGGTTCATACTTCTTTAACTTCTTTTTATGGTTGATATCCACAAGTTTATATTGTGGGTGAATCTTCATTCCTGCCTTTGGTGTGGGATCAAACCACTCGCACTTAAATAAAACAGTTCTCTTTATATACTCACTACCCTTGTACTCCAATTCAAGGATATAAGTTAGCACGCCATAGTAGTCACTATCATCTGCACCATAATTAGTTCCTTTTATGCATACACCGCTATTGTTAGAAGATCTAGAAGAACTGCGGCTTTTAGTGTGAAATTTAAAGCCGTTGACTGTATAACTGTCCATGGTTGTACTGTTCGACATGCACCTTCTACAAGGGCCTTGATGGACTGATTATCTGTATGGACGCGTGCCTATAAAAGAAAAATAATTAGAGTTTCTTATAAGTGAGGTGAGTTCAAGTGGAAGGATATTTTACAAGTACTCACATATCTTTTAAACCATGATGCAAAATCTTCATCAAGTTTCTTATCCACTTCCTTCTTCGTAATTTGTAGGAAATTTTGACGAAGGGAGTCAATAAAAATCCTTTGAATCACATCCAAGAAAATATTTTATTAAGGTTTTGATGATTTTGCTAATCTACAAATGAAAACAAAAGCTTGAAGTCTTACTCAATATATGGGTGTACTTCTGGGCAATTTAATAAAACATAAATATGAGCTGCATCAAGTTCTTCTTCAGTCATATATCTTGGTTTACATCTCCCAAATGCTTTACCTGGATAGGTAAATATAGAAAGATTACCATCGCGCTCATCTTTTTCCCTTGTACCACCATCATCATTCCGTGAAACTTTCCTATGCCTTGTGTAAACATGAGGTTCAAAGTAGTGTGAACAAAAAGATGAAGCTTCCTCAACTAAATACGCGTTGCATATTGATCCTTCAACTTGTGCCTTATTTCGAACATTATTTTTCAATTTCCGAAGGTTCCTGGAAATAACACATAAGCTCAAATAAGAAGTCTGAATTAAAAGAGTTTCTAGGAGAAGAAGTTTACAATAAACTATTGCTTTTATGAATTTAATGACATCTATTAGCACACCTATGGTTCATAGAGAACTGACTAAAACGTGAAGATATATAATGAACATGTAGAACAAGAAACTGGTTTGTAGATATTAAAAAGTTCCAAAGAGTATCTGTCAAGAGATACAATGCAAGGCAAGTGGAGCAGCAACTCGCACCATTCAGGGACGTACAATAGTGTTTAAATGATAGAACTACGCACAAGGATAACGCACAAAGTGAGAAACGGTCCAGTTTATTAATTGCAGGCAAGATCGAGCACCAAATTGTTTCATTCCATTATTCAAAACTTGCTTTCAGTACACTTGTGACTTGATAGTAACAACAGGAAACCTACTGAAGTCACTGATGGCGGTCAAGATAATGTAGGTGCAGTCGAACTGTGAGCCTGTATGCCCAGTAATTCAGCACCCATAACATTACCCTTTAGACATGTTGCATCACCTTCATGGTCTTCAGTAGTAGCAAGAACCTCGAAGTATTTGGACAGGAACCAATATTAAGGTCATTTCGTCGAGCACCTATATTATGAGATTTTGGTGATGCCCCATTCTTTACAGGAGTTGTTTTTGCTGCTACTACCTTCCATTCTCCTTCCTTTTTGTTCTTACCTCCTCCTTTATCATCCTTGCCACCTTTCCCAGTTCTACTTTTCACCAAGTTATTTTTTTTCCATCGTGTTTAGCCTTAAATCTGGGCAGTAGCTGTTTTGTTAGAGGCTTGTTCTGCATTTTTCTGCTGACCATCAGGAGAAATATTTTGTGCATCTGTTTGAATAGCCTGCATACCTCCCCCTTTTGTTTCTTTTGGCCGTTGTTCCAATCCATATACCTGTTCCTTCAAGAGTTGTATATTAGATTGCATCCCCTGCTACATTTGATCCCCAGTTGCATACACTGCATTGGTTTGATCTGCAACAACTGTTTTGTCAGAGAGCTGCCTTTGATTTTTTTTTTTCTGCTCACCTCATGTTGGATTTTGAGAAATAGGATCCACAATATTAGCAGTATCACCTGAAACAATATAGCCAATATCTACCCTATTTTTGCCAGCATTATTCTGAATTCCAACAACTTCATTTACTGTTCCATTCCCTTGTTGTACACTACCATTTACTGTTTTATTCCCCTGCTGCACACTAATAGAGGTTCCTGCAGCATTTTTTGGATCCAATACAGGTTCCAACAGTTGTTGTTCCTCGATATGTTCCACCTCCTGGTTTACACCTTTGCCAATAGGATCAATATGGATTTTAGTACCAGGCCCAGCTTTATAGCCATAGCAGCAGTCCTTTTTGGACATGTACCAGGTGACAAAAGTGCTGCAGCAGTGGACAGATTGTCGTAGGCTTGAACTATTGGATTTACAACACTAGAGATCCTTGCTAAAGCCACCTTAGTAGGTACATCTCGAGAAGGAGGATTTGGACCTTTATCAACCATTGAAACCTCACCAACATTGTTTACCAAAGCAGATCGAGTACCCACATTCTGATAAACTCGGCATAGCTAGAAATAGATCAGGATTAGAACTTGATGGATGTCTAATTGAGCGAACGATTAAGCTTCATTAATTTATTGCAAATGAAATGAAGTGTGCTCTTTTTGCACACGAGCTGCTTTAAATTAATCTGGTGAATCTTTACCTTTTAATCTTTATGATGACGCTTATCACTAATCGAAGCTATCTCTTGTTTCATATATAATCCACTTAATTTTTATGTTGAATTTGAATCAAAAGCTTATCACTAATCAGAGATTCTTTTGCTGCATTTATAATTCCAATTAAATCTTTTATGTTGAATTTAAATCAATGCAGTCCTATCAGAAAGCACTTAAAGTTGACCCCTCATATAAACCAGTATCAGAATGCCTTGCAATTCATTGAACACAAAATGTTCTGCTTCCTCAATAAGAGAACAATAAGATTTGTGAATGCTTTGTTCAGTTTGAGAACAACTATGCAGGGCAGCAACTATAAACAACAACTATAAAGATACAAGGCAGATGGTGATGGTGTTAATATGGTGCAAAGGCAAGAAATTATTAGGATTCTGGTAACTAATCCAGCTGCTACTGATCGAACAACAACAACTATCAAATCTGGACAACAACAAATTGAGGTAACTAATCCAGTTTTGGATGCAGGGCAGCAACTATAAGGATACAAGTATAAACATCAATTATAAAGATACAACTTATAGGATTCTGGTAACTAATCCAGCTGCTACTGATCGAACAACAACAACTATCAAATCTGGACAACAGAAAATTGTGGTAACTAATCCAGTTTTGGATGCAGGCAGCAACTATAAAGATACAAGTATAAACATCAACTATAAAGATACAACTTATAGGATTCTGGTAACTAATCCAGCTGCTACTGATCGAACAACAACAACTATCAAATCTGGACATCAACAAATTGAGGTAACTAATCCAGTTTTGGATGCAGGGCAGCAACTATAAAGATACAAGTATAAACATCAACTATAAAGATACAACTTATAGGATTCTGGTAACTAATCCAGCTGCTACTGATCGAACAACAGCAACTATCAAATCTGGACAAAAGCAAATTGAGGTAACTAATCCAGTTTTGGATGCAGGGCAGCAACTATAAAGATACAAGTATAAACATCAACTATAAAGATACAACTATAAACAGCAACTACAAAGATACAACTATAAACAACAACTACAAAGATACAACTATAAACAGCAACTATAAAGATACAAGCAGAAAGATGAAATTTTACCTCTCAAATGGGTACATCCATCGATATTGCACCGGACCTTCTATCCTTGCTTCTTAAGCAAGATGCATGGGGAGATGCTCCATTGAATCAAATAAGCTGGGAGGGAATATACGCTCCAATTTACAAAGAATTTCAGGTATTTCTTGTTGAAGTCTAACCATATCCTCTTCCCGAATTGCTGTTGAAGTGAGATCCCTAAAGAAAAGGCTCATCTCAGCAAGTGGTTCCCAAACTTTTTGTGGTAATAGATCACTAAACACAATAGGGACCAATCTTCGTGAATACATGACAATCGTGGCTTTTCATACCAAACAATTTATGTTTTTTCATGTCCACACAACTTCCCATATTTGAGACATATCCATCTGGAAATTTCAGATTCTCCACCCATTCACACAACACTTTTTTTGACTTCTTGTCTAGTGTATAACAAGCTTTCGGATATTCGTCACCAACGTTATGTAATTCAGGGCATCGGCAGAACTCTTTCAAGTCTTCTCTAGATTTGGCATTATCTTTTGTTTTACCATCTACGTCCAGCACTGTATTAAACACATTCTCGAAAAAGTTTTTTTCGATGTGCATAACATCTAGATTGTGTCGGATCAGATTTGTACTCCAATACGGCAAATCACAAAATATACTTCTTTTCTTCCAACCCGAAAACTTACTAATTTTGCCATTAACAATATCAGCCCCAAGCTCTGTCACCTTTTTCAACCCCAATTCATTTATCTCCTTCAATATATCATCACCTAACCGTATCGGGGGAGGATGTGTTCGGACCACTTTATTTTTTCTAAATGATATTCTGTTATTTCTGTATAGATGATCCAGTGGTAGGAACTTATGATGATTGTCAAACCATGACTGTTTGCCACCTTTAGTCAAAGTAAAAGCATTTGTATTCTCCATACAATATGGACATGCTAGCTTACCTGCAGTACCCCATCCAGACAACATCGAATATGCAGGAAAATCACTAACTGTCCACATCAAAGCAGCTCGCATGTTAAAATTTTGCTTCTTGGAGATAACATATGTGGCCACACCTATACTCCACAATTGTTTTAGTTCTGCAATCAAAGGCTGCAAGAAAACATCAAGCTTTTGCTTAGGGTTCTTCGGTCCATGAACTATAACCGACAAAAATAAATAGGACTCTTTCATACAGATCCAAGGCGGCAAGTTGTATGGTGTCACAACTATTGGCCAAGATGAATACTGTTGACATGTTTGTCCAAATGGTTGAAAACCATATGTGCATAGCCCTAATCTGAAATTACGACTTTCTGCTGCAAAAGATGGATGCATCTTGTCAAAGTGTTTCCATGCGGGCGCATCTGAACAATGACGCATCACATTTTCCTCAACTTCATGCTCGGCATGCCATCACATATGTGCAGCAGTCATGTCGGAAGCGTATAACCGTTGTAATCGTGGAGTGAGGGGAAGGTAGTACATATGTTTGAAAGGTACAAGATTTCTCTTTGAATTCGATATTTGCCTAGTAGGCTTGTACCTGGGATGGAGACAAAACTTGCAATGGTTAAGTTCGTTGTCTTCTCCCCAATAAATCATATAAGCATTTACACAACTGTGGATTTTTTCTACTGGCATGTTCATTCCCTACATTAACTCTTAGTTTCATAAAAATTATTTGGCATTAGGTTATCCGGAGGAATCATCTCATTCATATATTGACAAATGTCATCAAAAGATCTATCAGATAGATGGTGTTCAGACTTGATGTGCAATAAGCGTGCAACAGCTGACAATTGAGAATGTGTTTCACAGCCAGGCCACACCTCTTGGTTTGCAGAATCTACCAGATCATAAAATTTCTGCGCAACAGGATTCAGTAATTCATCCCTATCAATCGGATCGAATGAGGGGCCAGCGGCGTCAAGGACCATTCTGTGGTATGAAGTAGGTGATCCAGGCTCATCAATTGCACCCACATTTACGGATTCGGTATTCATTGACTGATCCCAATTTCGTATCTCTTCATGTTGATTTATATTTCTCGTAACCTTATTTTCTCCATGCAAGTACCATATATGATATCCAGGTACAAAGCCACCGCGCAATAAATGCTCGTGGACAGTAAGAACATCTTCAAAATTTCTATACTGACACTTTTTTCGGTTACACGGGCACCTTAGTCTCTCACCATTTCACGATGATTTTTGCAAACTCGATAAATTGCTCAACACCCCTTATGAATTCGGGATTATACAAACCTCTCGTTAGCCTTCTGTACATCCACTCGCGATTTGAAGTCATTTTTCAAACAAACTTTCTATCCTGATAATGTAAAGGATTACAGTAGCATTTATTGATTACTAAAAATCTTTGGACAATAAAAAAAGAGTACTAATAATCAAATTAGGTCTAAAATCCCCGTATAATGAGCACGAGCTTTCAAATATTTAGCAAAAAAATGGTAGAATAAAAGTTCACATAGAGATTGGAAGAGATAGTTACATACCAATAGCAAAGGACTAAAAAACAATTAACTGAAGCTCACAAGAATATCTGGTATCCTTATATTCTGCCTTCTTTAATCTATATAAGCCATCAACTACAAAATATACTAATTCAATTTATATATATATATATATATATATATATATATATATATATATATATATATATATATATATATATATAACCAAACAAATATAGCATATCAATTCATATCTACAACTGAAGAATCCAAATAATAGCTTGTGAGAGACTTACCACTTAGCCGAATCTATTGTGCAAGTGATCAGAAGAATCCAATCGATAGCTTGAGATGAGAGGCTACTTGAGATAATCTTTCAGTTGGAAAAAATATTGGACGAACTTCTTGCTGATCGTGGGCAGAACTGGCGTGAGAAACTGACTGAAAAAAGGCGCGGGAACTTTTGGAGACATAGGAAACGTTTTCGCGGCTTATCTTTTTTGTTTAATTTCTTCTTTTTTGTTTAATTTCTTTTCTTTTTTATTTAATTTCTTCTTCTTTTTTGTTTAATTTCTTCTTATTTTTATTTAATTCTTCCTTATTCTCCATTGTTTTGGAGTATTTTAGTAATTTTATTTTATTAGACTCTTCTACTATATTAACCAGTCACATGGCATATATAAGTATCTTTGGTTACTAAATTATCATATAAAATAATAAATTTTAATTGCACCAAACTATATATGTGTATAAAAAATAAAAAAATAATTGCATTCATGTTTAAATTATAAAATATAAACTAAGTCCACAAATAACTTACAACTTGTTTGGATAGTTGTACCTATTGTATTGTATCGTATTGTTACATTAAATACAATATTTTCTTATTGTTATTAATATTGTATCATATCGTATCGTTAAATATGTCGTTACATAACAACGAAATGTGCCACTTTATATAACGCCGATTTGGTGTGGTCGCATCGTTAACTATATTTTACAATCAACTTCTTTTAATATTTTTTCTCTAATTTATAATATAACCAATTTATTTAATTATTCTTGAGATATTGTTGATCTTAGGTAAAGTTTTATTAATTTTTTTTTTCAAAAAGTACTTTCCGTTGGAGGAAATGTCTTCATGTTTTTTTGTGAGCAATATCTTTTTTCATATATGCATGTGAAATTAATAAGAATTAGTAAATCTTTTATTTCATTGAGTATATTTGTTAATTAGAGTATTATTTTCTACTTGTAAAGTTTTTCGTAGTATAGTTATTACAAAATTAGTTCAAAAATCAATATTGAGCCAATTATTTCAAGGTATTTACTGAATCCACTGAAAAGTGAAAATTAATCCAAGTTGAAGAGAATAGGAGGAATGAAGTGGAAAATTATTTAATTAAGTACATATCATTTATTTGTTATAGCTCAACACTATGAATTCAGGATTATACAAACCTCTCGTTAACCTTCTGTATTTCCACTCGCGACTTAAAGTCATTTTTCAAACAAACTTTCTTTCCTGATAATGTAAAATGATTAGAGTAGAATTATTGATTTCTAAACATCGTTAGATAGTAGTACAAAAAGAGTACTAATAATCAAATTAGGCCTCAAATCCCAATTATAATGAGCAAAAGCTTTCAACATATATCTACAATACAATGGATAAATTAGATTGAAAAAAAATACTTACCACTTACCCGCCGAATATTGAATTGTAGAATTAAGAAGCTTCCAAACGATAACTTGTGAGATACTGTTGTGAGATTATCTATCAGTTGGGAAAGATAATGGAAAGGATTAGCCATATTGTGATCGTGGGTACAGAGAAGAAGCTAAAATGGCGCTAGTTCTATGTAATTTTTGGAGAGTGGGATGGTAGGCGGTACCCTCTATGCGCACCTAAAATTTGTGTAATTTAGAAAAGGGGGTAATTAATTAGGCGGTACACTCGATGTAATTTTCTTTGAGAATTATTACTTTAATTTTGTGTTTCATTAATTTTATATATATATATATATATATATATATATATATATATATATATATATATATATATATATATATATATATATATATATATATATATATATATATATATATATATATATATATATATATATATATATATATATATATATATATATATAGTGGCAAAATATTTTTTTTCCTTACTCTAATTTTCTGTCTTTTAATTTGTTTGCATAGACTTATTTAAAAAATCTTAATTGTTAGAAATTTAAAATCCATAAAATCTTCAAATATTAATTTGAGTTTCGTAATTTTATTTTTGATTCTTAATTAAACTATGTTAATACTAACTAATCACATGAATTATACATGTATCGTTTGGTTATTATATTATCATACAAATTAATAAATTTTAATTGCACCAAACTATATATGTGTATAAAAAAATAAAAAAATAATTGCATTCATGTTTAAATTACAAAATATAAACTAAGTCCACAAATAACTTAAAGCTTGTTTGGATAGTTGTACCTATTGTATTGTATCGCATTGTTACATTAAATACAATATTTTTTTTTGTTACTAAAATTGTATCTTATCGTATCGTTAAATATGTCGTTATATAACGACGAAATGTGCCACTTTATATAACAATCGATTTGGAGTGGTCGCGTCGTTAACTTGTATTTTTCTCTCAATTTCACCTTTCATTATTACTAAATAATTTTATTTTATCATTTACCCTACCTTTTATATAATAATTTTACCATGTATTATACTTTCTTTGGGGTCTTCTTTTACTTGGGTTGCTTGTTTGAAATATCTTGATTTCAAATCTTGCTTGCCATTATTTTTTATTAATAATAAAAGAAAATACTATAGTTTGTTCTTTGGTGATAAAATAAAACGACAATATTCTCAACCCCTGGGGTCTCCGGTAGCGCGGCTCGATGGAGTACGGGGCTTGAAGCTGAAGCGTTATTGGAGGCCTTCGGCGGCAAAGATGTTAACTATATTTTACAATCAACTTCTTTTAATATTTTTTCTCTAATTTATAATATAACCAATTTATTTAATTCTTCTTGAGATATTGTTGATCTTAGGTAAAGTTTTATTAATTTTGTTTTCAAAAAACACTTTCCGTTGGAGGAAATGTCTTCATGTTTTTTTATGAGCAATATGTTTTTTTTCAAATATTAGAGTTGTTTAGGTTATATATAAATAATCTTAAAATTGAAATAACTTCTTGATAAAATTAAATATAGATAATCATTGGATATTAATAATTAAAAACGCAACGTGAAAAATGATTAATTGTTTCTCAAATCTCATACTTAATTATTATTATATTTTTTAGTACCATTCTCGCCAGTGTCATAGATCCTAAAAATAATGAGAATTGAATAATAACTCATATTTATCACAAAAAAATCGAAGGTTTTAGACTATGAAGGACTCTTATATATACGACTTGAATCTTTTATTACTACTTAAACTCTTATTGGTGTCACAACCCATTTTCATAATAGGTCATGATGGCGCCCATCAACCTTGCCGGACAAGCCAAATGCGGAAAATATTTCCAAGTTTATCAAAAATTATAATTTTTAAGAAAAGATAAAGGATCCCAATGGGGTTTTAGAAACCATATACAGTAAGAAATGTAGGAAGCATATAATGATACAGCCCAAAATTAGACTACTAATGTGTGTGCCAGAACCTTGTGTGACAAGCTACGGGAACTAGTAGAATATACACAAAAGAATACTATACTATCCTACTGTCTGAATCAGGATAGACAGAAAACAAATTACAAATTAAAGAAGACTATTCTTCGGTTGCAGATCGTCATGAAGGGGAAACAACTCACCATAGAAGTCCCAGATGGCCCACTAATGCGCACCCAAGTGATAACCAGATCTACCTACCTCAAATCCTCTACATTTAAGTACAGAAGTGTAGCATGAGTACATAAGTAACATGTACCCAGTAAGTATCCCATCTAATCTTGAAAAAGTAGAGACGAGAGGTCGACTTGATACTTACTAAGGTCAAATAATATATGAAATATTTTATAAGCATAGAAAGCTACTAGTATCAACAGTTTACGGCAAGATGCATAAGTCATGTTCTTACAATGATTTACTATTTCTATTTTTGTATATAATAATGAACAACGTGAGTATGAGTTTTCACAGAATAATCATCTGCACGTTATACCGAGGCGACTGCCCGAACCAATAGAAATAAATGCGCACTTGCCGAGGGTCGACGACCGCCTATAAATGCATCTATTCATACCGAGGCGATCGGCTCGACCCACAAATATCAAGCAAATATTATGTATATATACACACGAAGGCACATAAATATTCAATTATGCCATACAAGAGTTCAACATGTATACAAATTTACTTTTATCCTCTTTCAAGTCCCTAGTATATCCTAGGCAATATCATTGACATAGAGATTCCATAAATTAGGCATGATGTCGTGGGTCCTAAACTACCCGGATAATTAATATAGTAGTAGCTAAGCACCAACTCTCGTCACGTAGTGCGCACGTATTCCCCGCATTTAGTAACAATTATTCATTTATAAATCCCATGGGGACATTTCCCTCTTACAAGATTAGGAAAGAGACTCACGTCCTCGCTCCGAATTGAAGCGTATTTCCAATATCAAGAATAAGCCAAAACCCTCAACACGAAGTCGAACGAGCACAAACTAGTTAAATAACGTAACAACTAGTCAATAAAGGCTCAGAAGCAACCCAGAATATATGTATACATACAGAAAGAAAAATAGAGAGAGAATTGAATATCACTAATTAAAGCGTATATATACTTTAAATTGAATTTAAGAAATAAGTAAATATAATACTCAAAAATATTATTGATAATTTCAAAATAATAAATGCATTCAGAGAAATCAAATAAAAGTATAAAAGATATATAATTTTTTGGTTCTTAATTATTGAGATAAAATGATTTTTAATTTATGATTTTGTTAAAATGTATGATTTGATGTACTCGAACAATTCAGATCGATCATACTTTCGTTTACTCTTTAATTAATAATGTAAGTATCATAAGTAATATTAATAATTAATTTCAATCTGTTAATAAATTACAAACCAAAATCTTGAACTATTAATAAAGTTTTCCAACCGATTAAGTATTAGTTGGTAAGTTTACTAACAGATACCATTCGGTTAGTAATTTACAAACGCATTTTAAATTAGTTGGTAAAATTAGCAACAAAATCTTTCTGTTGGTAAATAATTGGTTGGTAATTCGTTAGTAATCTGTTAATAAATAATACTTCATTTTTTACACCATATTTAACAACGGATATGTACTCCGTTGGTAATATTACCAACGAAAAATATTTGTTGGTAACATTTGAGTTGGTAATCCATTAGTACGCAGTTGCTATATTAGCCGCCTATTTTTTCCGCCATATTTACCAACTAAATTATTTAGTTTGTAACATTTTGGTTGGCAATTCGTTAGGAATCTGTTACTAAATTCTGAAAAATAAATTAGTTACCATTTGGTTAGCAATTTGTTGCTAATACACCAACAAATTCGGGGCGTTGGTAAAATCCGTAAGCAATTGAGGTTTTTTTCTAGTGTTCTTACAAGAACCATTGATTTAATCTTCCGTGTATAAGCTAAACTCTATACACTAAATCATTTACTATGTAAGCAATGGACGCACAAACCAGCACATGATCTATTTAAAATAAAACTTTATTGAATTTAAACAAGTACATAAATAATTGTTCATAGAGAATACTATAACAATATACATGGCTTATAGTATATTCTAACAGTACTACTATCCCAATGTATTAAAACGATAGCCCGGTATGCATGGGGCTGCTAATAAAAGGTGAGGCAGTTTCTTCTTCTTTATTTAAAGATTCAATATTCTGCAAGATACAGATGATCGTGTCTTCATTCAGCAAGCGTGCAAGATATGATCATGATCGCATCGTGTGATAAGGAGCAAGGCTTATTCTTAGAAGCGGACCATTGCTGATGGCTTAATTTAGTTAATGAGGGTGTCAAGACAAATAGTTAAGGGGTCCCCATAGTACATACAGTTCTATATATATAGAGTTTTTGCCGAAGTTAACGGTTCACGTGAGCCCTCAAGCATAGCTGTAGGTCCGCCTCTGGGTTCGAGCAGTGGAAGCAGTCATTAATATTTGCATCAGGATAAGCTATTTATATCACACCCCTTAAAATACGACCCGCGTAAATGGATGATGCCTTACTGGGCTGCCCTTCCTAATGTCAACGGCTCTTAAATAAAAATCTTGGATGAGAATTATTTTTCCATGTAGACATATGGTTTAATTTTCTAAAGTTTCTTTCTATTTTTCACCTGTATTCAACGTGACAGATGGAGTGAAGGTAGGATTCAAAGCAACCAAAGTGCGAGGGAAAATGCTTGACTTGCACACCTTGCACCCCTACCCTAATAGCTCCCATTCATCAAGCCAAACAAGACTACGGCTATTATTTACTTGCATGGAAATAAGCTTTTCCATATCCTTGAATTGATTACTTGATCAATTTAACCTTTTATTGGATATTAGTTTTTTGTTTATTTTTACAAACCAATAAAAGTCTGCGTGTAATGTAGTAATATGGCTGTTAGGATCAGAGACGGGTTTTTGATTTAAATTTAATGAGTTCAATCTTAAATAAAAAATCATTTTCTTACCTATATTAATATTATGTATATTCCTACTATCACCATGCATTTCTAACCATGAACTGTTTATAGGTTGAATCTGCAGAATATTGACGTGGTAGCCTATGGTTAGGCGAGTTGAGACTTGTTATTTCATGGCCTAATGGATGCGGGGTATTTGCATCTATAATCGTTGTTTCTGTCATATTTTAATTTGTGCTCGCTTTGAAATTTCGTTTACAAGCGTACCTGTTTTTTCAACTTCAGCACACGGGGCTGAAGTAGCAAAGGCAATTACACAAAACTTCAGCATTTTTGTTGCCAGTTATAAAATAAAACTTCAGCTCTAGAGCTGAAGTGTTATTTTATAAGTTTTTGATTAGTAACCGGAAAACTTCAGCTCTAGAGCTGAAATTTGCCAGTTATAAAATAAAAACTTCAGCTTTAGAGCTGAAGTTTTTACTTAATAACCCGAAAACTTCAGCTCTAGAGCTGAAGTTTTCAAGTTATAAAATAAAAACTTCAGCTCTATAGCTGAAGTTCTCCAGTTAAAAAAAATAAAAACTTCAGCTTTAGTAACCCAAAAACTTCAGCTCTAGAGCTGAAGTTTTCAAGTTATAAAATAAAAACTTCAGTTCTAGAGCTGAAGTTTGCCCGTTATAAAATAAAAACTTCAGCTCTAGAACTGAAGGTTTTGTTTAGTAACCCGAAAACTTCAACTCTAGAGCTGAAGTTTGCTAGTTTAAAAATAAAAACTTCAGCTCTAGAACTGAAGTTTTTGTTTAGTAACCCGGAAACTTTAGCTCTAGAACTGAAGTTTCCCAATTATAAAGGAAAGTTGAAATTTTTTAGAAAGTAGGTACAAATATAAACAAAAAGATAAAGCGGCTATAGGTTAAAAAGGGGCGTCAAATGGGACGCCCCATACAATTTTTGGATGGATGATGCCTTTATGGAGTAAAATTGAAAACACACAATTAGACAGATGACAAGGGGAAAAAAAGAGAGGGAAGGTGATTTTGACATTTTTCTTTTTCCTTTTATTTTCTTCACGATTTAGTACTCACCAAGTGGGTACTTGCTTAGGTTATGCGAACATCTAACATAACAACAATAACAACAATAACTACCCAGTATAGTCCCAAAAAGTGGGGTCTGGGGAGGGTAATATGTAGACGAGCCTTATCCCTACCCGAAAAGGCAGAGAGACTATTTCCAATAGACCCCCGGCTCAGTGAAGGAAAGGGAGAAACAAAAACAAAAACAAAAGAGCATTAGTAAGTCCAGCAAAAATAGCGTAAATAATTATCTAAACATAAGAACTATAAATAAAATAGCGTGCAATATTATCATACAGTAACTACCATAAGGGAGACACAATCCAAAACACAAATCATTTATGGATAGCTCTGTCAAGCCTCACCCAACCCCGGGTGAGGAGTACGGAAAACTCTAGGGACCCCTATCCTACAACCCTGATACTAGACCTCCAGGCTTTCCTATCAAGGGCCATGTCCTCGGAAACCCGCATACTAGCCATGTCATTCCTAATCACCTCTTCCAATACCTCTTAGGCCTCCCTCTGCCTCGCCGAACGCCGACCATCGTCAGCCGTTCACAACTCCTCACCGGGGCATCAGGACTTCTCCTCCGCACATGCCCGAACCACCTCAGCCTCACTTCTCACATCTTCTCATCCATTGGGGCCACCCCCACCTTCTCTCGAATAACTTCATTCTTAATCTTATCTAACCTAGTAAGCCCGCACATCCACCTGAGCATCCTCATCTCCGCAACCTTCATTCTCTGAACATGAGAGTTCTTTACTGGCCAACACTCCGCCCCATACAAGATTGCAGGTCTAACCACAGCTCTATAAAATTTCCCCTTGAGTTTCTGTGGAACTTTCTTGTCACACAGGACTCCTGATGCAAGCCTCCACTTTGACCACCCCGCTCCTATACGATGTGTGACGTCCCCGTCAATCTCTCCGTCCCCCTGAATCACCGACCCAAGATATCTGACACTGTCCCTCTTGGCGATGACCTGAGATCCAATCATCACGTCCCTGCCTACTTCGCTCGGCTCGGCACTAAACTTGTACTCCAGGTATTCTGTCTTAGATCTGCTAATTTTGAAACCCTTAGACTCGAGAGTCTGTCTCCATACCTCTAACCTCTCAATAACACTGACCCTCGTCTCATCTATCAAGACTATGTCATCAGCAAATAGCATATACCAAGGCACATTCCCTTGAATATGTCGGGTCAGAGCATCCATCACCAAGGCAAACAAGAGAGGGCTAAGCGCCGATCCTTGATGGAGCCCCATAACCACTGCAAAAATGGTCTGAGTCGCCACCCACCGTCCTAACCATAGTCTTAGCTCCATCGTACATGTCCTTGATTACTCTGATGTAGGCTTCCGGCACGCTCTTCGCCTCCAAGCACCTCCATAGCACCTCTCTTGGGACCTTGTCATACGCCTTCTCCAAGTCGATAAGCACCACGTGCAGGTCCTTCTTCTTATCCCTGAACTGCTCCACCAGCCTCCTGACAAGGTGGATGGCTTCTGTAGTGGAGTGGCCCGGCATGAAACCGAACTGGTTCGCAGATATAGATGTCATCTCCCTCACCCTCGCCTCGATCACCCGCTCTCAGACCTTCATGGTATGACTTATTAATTTGATACCCCTATAGTTTTTGCAGCACTGGATGTCCCCTTTGTCTTGTACAAGGGCACCACTGTACTCCACCTCCGCTCATCCGGCATCCTTTTGGTCCTGAAGATCGCATTGGACAACCTGGAGAGCCACTCCACTCCTGACCTACCCATGCACTTCCAGAACTCCACCGGAATCTCGTCAGGCCCGGTCGCTCGATCCCTACTCATCTTACACAAAGCCCCCATGACTTCCTCCGCCCTAATGCGCCTGCAGTATCCAAGGTCTCTATGTTGCTCTGAATGCCCCAACTCCCCTAGCTCTATGTTACGATCCCTCTCCTCGTTAAGTAAGTCTCGAAAGTACGCTTGCCACCTCTGCTTGACTTGAGACCTCCCCATCAGAACTCTACCATCCTCGCCCTTGATGCACCTAACTTGGTCAAGATCACGCGCCTTCCTTTCCCTTGTTTTAGCTAACCGGAATAACTTCTTGTCCCCGCCTCTCTCCCCTAGTTCCTCGTACATGCGACTAGACGCCGCGTTTTTAGCTTCCGTAATCGCCAGCTTTGCTTCTTTCCTCGCCACCTTGTAGATCTCCCTGTTCACTCTGCGTTCTTCCTCGCTTGTGCTCCCATCCAACTTAGCAAACGCCGCCTTCTTCGCCTCTACTTTTCCTTCGACTACATCGTTCCACCACCAGTCACCCTGATGTTTGCCTGAATAGCCCTTGGCTACACCGAGCACGTCCCGTGCTGCCTCCTTAACCAAGTTCGTCGTCTCTGACCACATAGCGTCCGCTTCCCCAGAACTTCTCCAAGCTCCGCCCTCAGCTAACTTCCTCTCCAACTCCTGTGCTTTCTCCTTAGTCAAAACACCCCATCTAATCCGTGGTTGTCCCTGAGCACCCACTCCTCTTCCTCTTCACCCAGAGACCGACATCCATCACTAGGAGTCTATGAAGAGTCGAAAGGGACTCTCCCGAAATAACCTTGCAGTCCTTGGACATACCCCTATCGCTCCTTCTGAGTAGGAGGTAATCAATCTGAGTCCTTGCCGCCGAACTCTTGAAGGTGACCAAATGCTCCTCCCTCTTCTGAAATGTCGAGTTTGCAATCAAAAGCTCGGAAGCCCTGGCGAAATCAAGCAGTGACGTGCCTCCTCCGTTCCTAACCCCAAAGCCAAAGCCACCGTGCACCTCGCCATAACCACCAACATCAGCCCAAATATGACCATTAAAGTCCCCTCCAATAACTAACTTCTCAGATTGGAGAATGCTACTCACCAAATCATCCAAGCCCTCCCAAAAGCGCCTCTTAGCCTCCTCGTCTAAGCCTGTTTGTGGCGCGTAAGCGCTGACGACGTTGAGGACGCAACCTCATATAACCAACTTAATAGACATTAACATATCATTCACTCGCCTAACCTCGACCACAGACTCCCTTAGATCCCTATCCACCAAGATGCCCACTCCATTCTTACCTCTCACGACCCCAGAATACTACAGCTTAAACCCGTCTACATTCCTCGCCTTCGACCCTTTCCACCTAGTCTCCTGGACACAGGCTATGTTAACTCTCCTCTTCTGAAGAACCTTAGCCAACTCAATGGACTTACCCGTCAGAGTGCCTATTTTCCACGACCCAATCCTTAATCTATGAGCGTCCGCTACCCTCTTCCCACCCTTACCTCCCGCCCTACCCGCAGGACCACTCCCTGCCCCCTACTCGCCCCCACCCCCCGAGGACATGACCTTACACTATCATCCCCCGCCGCGGCCGCTATCCCTCCAACCGACTATGGGGAATAGTGACGCACACACGCACTATAGCGAAATACGCAAAAAGAGGCAAACTAGATAGCACCAGAGTAAACCTCACACGGAATGCTAGGTACAATACATAAAAAGGTGTACAAAGTAAGCAAGAGAGCGGGAGGTACCAAATCCCGGTGGAAAAACCTGAAAGTAGGCTTTGATGCGCCCAAGGTCAACTGCTACCGACTCTTGCACGTCCCGACCGGTGTTGCTTAGCTCTTCACTTCCAAACGCCGCGAACTGGCCTCGCCGCCGCGACTAGTACCTGGGTATGTTTTCCTGCAGATTATCAGAATGTGTAGTTTTGTTGCGTCCTGCCAAAAGTCCGAACGGGAGTCGCCGGAAGTACTGTAGCTTGCTGGTAATCCTCGCCGGAAAAATAAGGTACCTGTCCAAGAAAACAGAACACACCCACAAAAAGTAGAAGAGAGAATAGGAAGAAAAGAGCAGGGGTCGCCGGAAAAATCGCCAGCGAAAAGCAAGAATTCAAAATAAATAAATAATAATAATAATAATAAAATTAAAAAAAATAAAAATAAAAAATTGGAGAATCGGGGAAGTCGCTGGAGATGGGCGTCTCCGGCAATAGCAGCATCGCCGGGGGGGGGGGGGGGATGCTGGGGCGGTAGGGGAGCTGACCCTTTAAAGCTAGTTAGAGAGAGGAGAAAGAGAAAAAGAGAAACTGACCGTTTCCGAAGTCGCCGGAGGAGGAGGGTGACGCCGGAAAGGGGGGGTCAGTCGCCGGAAAGAGGGTGGGGGTGGGGGAAAGGGTTCTGACCGTTGGGGGATGGGAGGGGAGCGTATAGAGAGGGGAAAGAGAGGAGAGAGAAACAGTCGAGCTGTTTCTGAAGAGAGAGAAACTGATCGTTACCTGAAATCTCTTTCTCTAAACATAAGTTTCATAAATTGTGCTCAACATTTAATTATTGAAAACCATTTCAAAAGTACATTAAAACTTGACTTATTGACTCAATTTTAGATTAGTATATTTCCATTTATCCCTTTCTTTGACACGATTGCATCAAAATAATAGAGATGATTATACTGAACTCCTGAATGTGGGACAGGCATACAGCTCCAATTCAGATTTCGACACTTCCAGCCATTTAGTCAACAATAAGCAACTTGTTAGCTCAAGACTAATAATTATAAGCACAAATAACAAATATATTAATAAAGAAATTGAATGTTTTGTTTTACAATAAAGTGAAATATCAATTGTTTAAGTTTGCCTTGTCAAGATTACGTTCATTAGCAAAGAAAAGTAAGTGTTAAAACCTTGATGACAAGGCTAAAGCGTTCACTAAGCGCTTAACATGTTTTAAGACTCGCTACAAGGCCTAAGCGCGCTTTAAGCATGTTCTTGACAACAAGCAAGGGAGAAAAAAAGGTAGATGTAGTAAAATTTCATAATAATACCTAAACAGAGCTAAAACATCATGCAAGGTATATGTAATTATAAATACGCCTCAATAAATAACATCATTTGGTTCAAGAGAGCAGTTTCAACAGTCAGTACATGACCAAACTGTGCCAAGGTTTATACAACTGAAAAGTACTTGGATGTTCGACTACTAGAACAGACAAAATTCTTAAGGATTTCTGGCTACTCAACATTAGGTAACAGAAAAGCTTATCTGGTTGATAATTAGCTTAAAGGAATGCTCATACTGTAACCTTATAATGCTGCAAGCAACCTGCAATTCTAATGACCACAATCTTGAAAGAAGACAGAACACTCGAAACTCGACCTTGCTGCTGACTATAGACAAAATGCCGACGTTGCCTCGTAAATATTCAGTGCATTCATTTCTCAGATAAACCAAATCTTATTCATACCTTTTGCAATACATTAAGCAAAAAGAGGGAATGAAGATTGCTCCATCAATATATATATATTCAACTTGTTGCTTTTAGTGCTCGACTGAAACGTGTTCCTCCACCAGATTAGGCTCTATTTGAACTTCAACTATGGTCTCTGGCTGGCTTGATTCAACAGTTGATACAACCTCACATTCTTGAACATCTGCTTCACGTTCAGTAGTTTGCTCGAGTTGGTTGTTTGGTTGAGAAGCAACTTCACCCATCTCTTTGGGTAAAGCATTCTGCAGAGATTTAGCTTCAGTTGATTTCTTGGATAAGCTAGATTTGCGAATAGAAGGCTTTCTTGTTTCATTGGATAAGTTGGTTTTCTCAGATGGCAGCTTTGAAAGTGACTTCCTTAGAGGCTTCTTAAAATTGAGAGGAGAATGCCCTTTGACGGGATCATTTTGGGATGCATTTTCGTCCAAGCTTAACCTATTTGGGCGCATGACACTGTCGTTGTTCCCTTCTTTGGTGGGAGAGCTCTTTCTCCTCCCAAGTTTGGGGGATTTAGCTCTTGTTGGTGGAATCTAACAACATAAGAAGTTGTTAGAGAAAACACCACATAGCTTGTAGATTTCAAAATAAACAGGAGGAATAAATTACTTCAGGAGAAACATCAGGTGTACACATACGAAACTAGTTAGAAAAGAATAAAGCAAATATTAGGAAATTCCTTTAGCTGAAAGCATGACATGTCTTAGAGTTAATATTTCAAGCAAAAAAAAAAAAGAATGACTGGAGTCTGCATTATATTAAGCCATGAACAACCAGCATCCTAGCATGACTAGCAAAAGTAAGACAGCAAACTCGGGTTAGGCTAGATAAGCCTAGAAGACTTGATGGTACTTGAGATTATCACAACAATGAGGTTCTAGCATTCACTCTGTTGTCCAAATCAAACATGTGAATACCCACAGCCACACTACATCTCCGTGATGTGCAAACCAAAATCCTGCTTGGGATATCGCTTCTTTTAGTTTTGTTAACTTGGTAATCTGATAGCTACACCGTATAACTTCTTTCTTTTCTTTCAGAGGTAACAATGATCTTTTAGTATCTTCACAGTAAGATCCCTGGAGTTGAATCCTTGTAAAAAAACATGAGTTGGATTTTCTGATCTTTTATGAATATCCAGACGAATAGAGCTTCTAAAAAGCATAGTGACTAAGAAACAGATAGATGTCATTACAGCAAATTCTAACCGGAATAATATGACATGTAATTATCCTTGTTCTGTGTTACATAAATCCTTCATTTATCTCGAGTACTTACATTTGTAAGGGTATTCGTACGGTTTATCAAAATACACTTAGTATTGGCAAAAAACTGCACTGACAACACAACTGGATACATAACCCTAAGCAAGTGCATGTTAACAAAACTTGGTATATTTATATTCGTATAGATAACAAATTTACATGCACACAATTAATAGGTCAGATGCATATACCTGAGTTTCCCTTCAGTACAGATAAATTTTGCTTAACATTGCAACAAGAACAATGGCAACAACTACTTCTCAATTTCAAACAAGTTGGGTCAGCTAACATTGCAGAAAGATAAAATCTTTGACACCCAATAGAAGCATTTCTGTGGTACTATTTAGTTGCCCAACTCCATTTCTTTGCCAACTGAATAGTGTAGGGAGCTCCTAAATCTAGCTTTCACCATAGGCTTGCCTACTTGACTCTTCTTTGAAATTTCCTAAGTTAAATAGATGGAGGCACTCCAACTTACAGTTGTTATGGTGATTAAGGATGTGCATAGTAGAGTTTATAGCACAAAAAGCAAGTGTTTAAATTAAGTAATTGGCCACAAAAAGAAAATTTATCCAGTCTAAGATTTACTGAATCAGATGCTATGTCACCAACCATGGGCGTGCTCTTCACAGTTCACTAAATATCACGCATCAATAACCACTTCCTTTTTCTTGATCATACTAAGCACTTAAGATATCATTAGAAACGGTGATGAAGTTCCACTAGCTCTATCCCAATAAAGTCAATCATAACATAAATGTATCAAGAGAAATGTGCCATTTGTGGTCTAAAAGTCAAGTAACTGAACTCTCAAGTCCACCAAGCTATATCCAGCTTATCTGTTGATAGCTAAGGCTTTCTTTTAGGAGCTCAGTAATGATGAAAAATTATATATAAATGTATCAAGGGCAATGCGCCATTAGTGGTCTAAAAGTCAAGACACTGAACTCCCTGCCCAACCAAGCTATATCAGCTTAAACATTTGATAGCTAAGGGCTTCTTTACAGAGAGCTCAGTAGTAGTGCAATTTCTTTCTATGTAGTTCGTCGCATTCTGAGTTCTGACAGAGCATGCAGTTTGAATGTCTAAGTTGAAAGTGTTCAAAAGATCAGCTAAAGGATTAAGTTGAACCTAACTCCTTTACTATTTTCTAGAGCTTCACAAGAACAAAAGTTAAGTTGTGCTCCACATTACCTGACACCAAATATAGTATCATAACACATTTTCAGGATAAAGCAAATGAAAATAATGAGATATTATCACACGAAGCTAAAATATCAACTACATGGAGCTTAAAAGGAACGGTAACAAAGTCATTTTGAGCTAAAGAACCACTAAATATTCAACATAATATGTTTAAGAACAGCAAAAGGTGTTTCATACTATAGAATAAGTATTTCTCGGCATCGTGACATATAGCACAAAATTACCTTCTTCAACTCCACCTTTGGAGGAGCAGGTTCCTGATAAAAGCTTGGCATAGGAGTTGCTTTAAATTTTAAGCTCTTCCTTAGCATTTTGATCTCAGCTTCCTGAGTTTCCTGTTAGAGAAATGAAAGAAAATAAATGGGAATGCTACAAGATAACCCTCTATAACAAGAAATGTTCTACGCCTACTAGATTCCAAAGCAGAAAAAATCACAACACCTTAGTCTTGGCTTGCAGATTACTCTTCTCAACTTCCTTTGCATGGATTTTTTCTTCAAGCTTGGAGTAAAACTGTCCAAATGCCGCAAATTAATTTTTCTTTAGTCAACTTCATGGTGGAAGGCAAGCAAGCATGTATTATAAGCACCAGCAACACAAGCATAGAGCTAACCTCTTTCCTTTTCTCAGCTCTTTCATCGCACTTGAAATTGATATCGTAGGTTGGAAGACTACCTACTTTGCGAGTTTTGGCATCTGATGCACCAGTAGGACTACTGTGAAGTAATTAAGGATAAACTGAAAGATTTTTCATCCTTTGACGCTAATATAAATAGAACTCCATAGCAAAGGAGTAAAGAGAAAGAAAAAGTACAAACTCATTTAGGATACGAAGATAACTCCACACTTCCATCAGCTTTATTAGGGGGCACTTTCTTCAAAGGCTTCAGTTTTGTTGTTTCCCTGCAGTAACGAAATTATAGTTCACAACCTTACTGGGGAAAAAGTTAATCCATAAATAAGCAACAAGGGACTTTGGCATCTTTCAAAAATGTTTCGGCTCCATGCAACAGGTACGGAACTACAAGAGCAAATGAGCAATAGGACATACTTAAGGCCTTCAGAGTGGGCAGCACTTGGAGAAGCTGATGCAACTTCAGCATGGCCTGGTTGCTGCTAAAAGACAGCAAAAAAGGAATATGATATTGATAACAATAAACAGAAGCAGATGAATCTGCAAATTGAAATTCAGATTGTGGTTACTCTGGACTGTATATCTATAACTGTACACCATAAATTAGACCTAAACGTTTACCTTAGCACGATTAACATTTAGATGAGCCAATGTAGGTTTTGAATAGTACTCAGTAGTTTTCTTGTCACTGAATGATTTACTCTTTGCATCAGTGGAAGATGGCTGTTTCGGACGCGATTTGGAAGCGAGGGTACCATTTGATGCATCTTTTCCATCTTTACTTTTCTTGGCTGCGCCATTTTTAGGGCTTGAATTCTTAGTGTTCCTAGCCCTTCCTGGAGCCTTTCGCTCTTTACTGTTCTTCGCCTCATCAGATTCTTTTGCTTCATGTTCCTGTAAGTAAATAAGCGATTACATAACTGTGGTGTCAAAATGTCCTGAGTAAGTTTAAAAAAAATGGAACAGACCCCTTACCTCGGAACTGACACCAGAATTGCTTTCTGCAGTTGTCATAGCTTCACGACTGACCTCTTGGACGGAAGAGTCAACTGTTTCACTATCATTCAATACCGCAGTACTCTGGAAACTCCTTTCTAGTTCTTCAGTACTGGAACTTGCATGAGGCGTCCCGTTTGGTATGCCAGCAAAAACTTCAGGAAGTTGGTGAGCTCCATTGCCAAAGCCCAACCCGTTTCCAGACACAGCTATGTTATTGACAACATCCATCATGCTCTATAATGTTTCAAAATTTGCAACCACAATTCTACAAGTCAAAATCACAAACAGAAAATGTCTCGTGAATGGAGATTACACAAGTAGAAAAGAGAGGTTTTTAAAGTATAACCAAACCCCAGTAGTAGGATCTAAGCAAATACAGTCTCATGCTGAAAAAAAAACAACGAATCCAGCAGAAAATCAACTGTATATAAAAGGATAAAGAAAGCAATGCTACAACTACAAAAAAACTTAACTGTGAAAATTCAAGAGCCATAACACTACAAACTCTCATCTATGACAAAGACTAACTTCTATTATTTCAACCGCTTTGGTCTTTAAACAAACTAACAACACACAAATAAAAACTCAGGCTTTTCTTTATAATGTACCTTACTGGCTCTCTCAGTAAGCAAGACAAATACTATTCATCAACAATGAGTCAATCCCAAATTACAAAGAACTCAAAAACCAAATCCAAGTACAGTACCAGTAGACGACAAAATAAGTAGACCGACACACCAACTCTACTAGATCTCAAAACCCAGATAAAAAGATCCAATCTTTTTCTCATTCCAAGATTCAATGCTGTAAATCCAAACCCCCAAAACCCACAACCGATTTTCACAGTGCTAATCCCCACAAGATGCTCATAATGTACCAACATATATAAACATATACTTATATGCAAAGCACAATAAATGCAGTTTGTTACTGAATGCTACTATGCTAGTATAAACTTACCCAAACAACCATTAAAAGATCACAAGTCCATTAAATCCAAGGGATCTGAGAGAATCTTGGGAAACAAAGTGAAACACTTGCTAAACAAACAAGAATCTGAAACTTGTAGTAATAATTTATGAAAATGTAACTGCACAAAAAATGTTTTATTTTGGTTTTCTTGAATTTTGGAAGTGAAAAGTTGTGAACTTTGAAAAGGGGTTGCTCTATTTCTTCAGATTATGACTTCGTTTCAACTCAAAAAAAAGAGAGGGGGGACGGTTTCTGCTCTCGGGTGTGTTGGGGGGGAGGGGGGATGGTTTTTCAATATAATTTAGTAGTTTCTTCTACCAATGTGACAGAAGTATTAAAATCTATATTCCAGGTCATTGTCTGATAAGAGAGAGAGAACACCTACTTTAAGGATAGGGAGATACAGTTTACATATGCGGTTACTGTAATCATAGGTACACCTCAATAAGTCTGCCTTACCTGGCTATATTAAAGGCTGACAAATTAAAATATTATTCTTTTTTAAAAGTTTGATTTGCTTCATTTTCCCTCGTCTTCGGATTCATATTCATTTTATATCCACTAGGACAGCTAGGTAAACCAAAGTCACAATTTTAATTAGGACAGCTAGGCCAACTAAGGTCACAATTTGAACAAGTAAAACCATAGAATATCCAACCGGATCCCTTTAATTTGTTTCGTTTATTTTCGAGAAATTTTTTCATACACTATAATTTACAACTTAGTAATTTTTGTTTGCTTAATTAATATTCGTATCCAGGGGAGGATGCACCTTTAGCAAAGTGGTGTCTGATTTTGTTGGAAAATTCTACTAAATATATGTATTAATACTGTGACATCACTTGACAAATGACATCTTTTGACAAAAATTAGCTCTTGGCTTGTTGGTTATGTGTTTGACTTTGCTCTAATCTAAACTAGCACATTTGTATAAATATTTCAGAGAGCCTTTGTAGTTAAAAATTATGAAGAAGTAGAACTAAACTCGAAACCTTTTCTAGCTTAAGACCCAACAAACTAAGGTTATTATTTGTTTAAAAATATAATAATTAAAGTTATTATTCTCGTTCTTTTATAATTTCGACACAACTTATAAAAATTACTATGTACATCCCTGCTCATATCTATTGTTCAATTGTTATTAGCTCGTATTGAATATATCTTATGTTAAATGTATTCGCTTCCACAATGAATAGAATTTGTACCAACTGTATTCGTTTGCTCAATAATATTCATTCCTGTAACTAATACAACATTACCAATTGCAACCAAGAATACAAGTGTACGCGGCGAAATCAAAGGACTTGATTTCGTCATGTCGCAAGGATGCCTCGAGACCCCGAAGATAGGAAGTTGCGGTCGGGTTCTCGACGTCAGGGCTCGTCGAGGCCCGACTCAGAGAAGATGGAGATCAGGACACAGGGGGAAGCTTCCAAGGCACATGGCTAAGTCTGACTGGGCCCTGCCTATCTAGAGCTTATGCTGAGGCATCGCGTCAAGCCATCCCATCTCCATACTTTGTAATTAATATCCACGTACTTGTAGCCGAGTCCCCGTCCTATATAAAGGGGACTCATCGTACATTGTAAACGACTTATGTTGCTCCATTTCTCCACAAATGCAATAATCTCTCTCTCTCTCTCTCTCTCTCTCTCTCTCTCTCTCTCTCTCTCTCTCTCCCTCTCTCTCTTCTTTCTTACTTGTTCGTTCTCACTGGCCCGAGGTTGCCTCGATATCAATCGCTTTCTTACTTGTTCTTCATCATATAACTTAGTATTGGCCATAAAGGGCCTTGTTTAATTATATCTTCAACTGTTATCCCATCCCCGACTATCCCCGATAGTTCGAATCTGACCCTGACGTTAACCTCGAGGTCCCTCATTGACCAGACCTATATCCGGGCAGCAGGCCCTTCGGTTCGATTACTATCTCGTTTTAACTTGCATTTCATCATTAAGCTCCATATTATCAGCATCAACTGCTCTAGCAATTAGCTCGGGAATTAGATCACGTATTTTTAGAATCCTATTTTATAAATTTAATTTATGTTATCGTTTTCACAGCAAATAGTTTGGCGCCTACCTTGGGGGTAAAAGTAATTGTGATTATTTTCTTACTAGTTTCATTGCACAAATACACATTATCTTTCAAACTTTTCTTGTCCAAGATCCTTTGATTTCAGGTCAAAATCTCTTACTCGGTAAACAGAGCCGAGAATGACTACCCCAAAAATCACGACGGAAACTGTGAGGATGTTCTAGTGGTTGGAACGATGCCGGAGAACCCCAATAACGCACCTAGGCCAATTCTAGTGGATACAGGTCCGCGGGGCGTGCAACAGATCAACGAGGCCTCGCACACAGATGGGAGAATTAAGCATATCGACTAACACGAAGCCCAACAAACCCCGACTTGGGAAACACAGGAAGTTAGCCTTCACAATATTTTTGAAATGTTGCAGGCACAGCAGTTGGCTATCGCTCAGCTATAGAGCCATCCAAAGATTCCCAGCACAGTAGCGTCGAAAATAGCTCATTACCCAAAACGAGTACCCGAAAGATCAAGCAACAACAGATCAATAATAGACCCCACCATAGATAAGATGTTTGAGGATCTCTCCAAAAGGATTGAGTCAGGTTCGTGGAGGTTTGTGCAACAGTTCTCCCCTGGGGAAGTTGTCCCGGAACCCGCTTCATGGAAATTCGAAATGCCGTAACTCCCTAGGTGCGACAGTACCTTGGATCCCGATGAGCGCACCACTGCTTACTTATGCACATAGAAAGGTAGTGACCTTCAAGACAATAAGTTCGAGCCTGTCTCGTTGAAGAAGTTGGGGAAAACACTCTTGAACGAAACCACGATGTGGCGTCGCAGCCTAGCGCCCGACTTCATAAAGTTGCTTATTGTACCAGTAGATTCCTCCACAGTAGCACACATAGATGCCATCGAAGCAGTAATAAAAGAGCACGATACATTGAAGGCCGAAGAGAGAATAAAACACCACAGGAAGTCATACCTCATTCCCTGATAGGACGAATGAGATTGCTCCCGGTTTCGAATGACTGGGCAACACAGGCCTTCGCCCGAAGTTTAAATGAAGCATATCCGACGACTCCAGGTTATTTCAAACAAAACTTGTTCAGATACCTAGCCGAGATCTAGTTGGAAGCCCGTACCCGGCACCGACCATGAATCAAGGTCGTAGACAGCCATCTGGGAACCTCTATGGGCTCGGTATACCCAAGCAGGATACCGGCAAAGGGATGGAGGTACCATCCATGCGCCGCAGATGAGGCAAACACCACAAAATGCAACCTACCTCACAATGGTAGGAAAATAGCTCAAGGGAAACATTCTCGAGGAACCTTTAGTGGAACCAAGTATGAAGAGGCACGGTCGGCAGAGGAACCTCGCCTGGCGGAGTACGATTTCAACATTGCTATGCCAAATATCGTGATCACCATAAGCAAAAATAGGGACGCTGAATGATTCGGGCATATTCGACCAATACCCCTTAAAAGGAAACACAACTCGATGCAAGAATTGCAAGGCACGCACGACTACAGGGTAAAAAATGGCCACCAGCTCAGAAAGACGACAGCCGTGCTACTCAATAAAAATCACCGCCGAGCGCCATCGAGCGATCAGGCTCGAGTGCAGCGCCAAGGTAGGAAGGCAACTGAGAAAAATGAAGCGAATGAGCCACGACATATTACTAGGGTAGTAAAGGAGCGGTGACGCCCTCCGTGGACTTATAAAATGGAAAGTGAAATTGTTTGTCGTCAGGAAAAAATGGGTACAGGGAAATATTCCAGAGGACACCCTTACATATAGGGAAAAGGACATCGAGACTTCGCCTAGGTGTCACACTGACATGTTAGTAACCCTCTCCCTCATTTGATCTATTTCAAATAAAACATGTGTTCATGAATCCAAGTGGTTCGATCACATACAACAACAATATCAGACCAAAGTCAATAGGGCAATCTGAAATAGCGCCCCAAATCGCTCTTGCATCCCGAATCCCTGGCAAATTCCAAACGACAGTCGCCACAAACACCATTCTCTTGATACAGCCTGCCAGCGCCCTCTCTAATGGTACAGATCTCGGCGTCCCAGCCCGGGAACAACGTCGGCCCCATTTCACCAATGAATGATATCTCTCGCGCAGAACTAAAATTAGTCGACAGAAAGTGATACACAACGAGAGAATTCTTTACCATATGGCGCATCGCCGGCATCAATGCCCCCACCCTCGGAAGGAAAGGGTAAGCAAACCGCATCTGTGACCGAACCTGACAAGACACAGTGAAGGAATGTATTGGGGCTCACGCCTCAAAAGAGTATAAATGTACCAAATCTCAAAATTTCGCCTATGCGTCCCGCAATGAGGAAAAACTGCTTTACTCCCTTGTTATTTTTTCACTAACCTCTATGGAGACAACTGGCCAGGATATTCGGAGGTTCTAACTCTACCCAGAGATCCCTAGGCCTTAAGAAAGGGGCCACCGCACTTTTTCCCCTCAATTGGGCTTCCACCCCAAAGAGAGCCACGTCAGCAAATTATTAGTAGAGCAACATACCCCAGAGGAGGATCCGATAAGGTCGTAGGCCTTCTTCTATAGTCCAACGATCTAAAGACACCGTCCCCTCAGGAGGAGCAAGAAAAGGCTGATAAGCCCCAATAAGGAAATATGTATGGAACGAATGGTCCGAGAAGCCGTGCCCATATGGGCCTATCTCCCAACAACAAAACGGCATGTATTTACAACATATATCTATGCCAAGCAATAAAGAATATCTTTCGGCATCTCATACTTCAAAAAGGGGAATTTCAATATGCTCACAGCAAAGGCCTCTCCACCAAACATGTCCCGAGATACTCGAAGACTTAGAATCAGCAATTCAGCACCCGTTCAAACCCATGATCGGAACTTCGGGCTTATAAAGCCTCTACAAGGAAACTCCGAGCTCAAAAAATGATATTCAAGATTAAACAAATTTGATGACTCGGATATTGTCACTCATCGCCAATCGCCATGCACTAGGAAACTCAAAACTGTAAGACTCCAAGAGGGCAGACTCGGTGTAACCAGATCTATTCTATATTACAAGTAAAACTGTAAGACCTCAACATACATGACAAACTGTAAGACCTAAACAGGCATCAAAATTCCGAAGTTTAGGCTATACCTCACATTTTTAAGAATCCTGAAAGGCATACCCTCGGTGTAGATGCCTAAACTGTCACTCGGGATCTAAAATAGCTCCGACCAAACACATCAGACTACGGTCAAAACGACTTATACAGCCAAACAAATGCGACTCGGGGACGCCCGACCATTGGTAAACAAAAATTGTATGCCACTACTTTGAATATACTCAAAAAGAACCGGTTAAAACAGGCTTCCCTTAACAGGAAAAAATGAGCTTCAACCATGTTAGCTCCAAATCACAAGGCTTCGACCTACTTAGCCTATGAGCTATGAACCTTTCAAGGTGCTTGAAACATCTCCGATAATGACTTGAAATCAAGGTTCTTCTAGAATCGACGACGTGTCAGGCTAAAAACTTTCAAAAGACCTTAACGAGTGGAAAACAAAGCCTACAAAAAGCCCATGGGTAAAAATAGTGTAAGAGCCATTATCGCCAGCTAAGCAATCATTCAGGACACATAGTAAAAGGTCTCTACGACCAAACAATGTAAGCGCCATTGTCGCCACCTAAAAAATTGACAACTTGAGGATTAAAATGAGCTCAAATTGTAACCCGATTCGGAGACCGGATCCAAAACCGTCAACTATGCAAGTCTCCGGTCCACTCATTGAAAAGTCTCAATGGCTAAAACAGCATAAGAGCCATTGTTGCCAACTTGAAAATTGACAACTTGAGAATTAAAATGTGCTCAAATTGTAACCCAATTCGGAGATCGGATCCAAAATAATTTACTGTGCAAGCCTCCGGGACATATATTAAAAGATCTCAACGGCCAAAATAGCGTAAGAGGCATTGTCTCCAGTCTGGAAATCAAAAGTACTTGAAGGTCAATTAAGCTCGAGTCACAACGCGACTCAGAGACTGGACCCGAAATGGTTAAACTGTAATATGCCTAAAGGCATAGCATAAATACCTTTATCACCAACCGAATGATCCTCCGGGCCACCCACCTGTTAGGTCACTTCGACCCAAAGCACAAAAGGCCATCGTTGTCTGCCCGTGCAAGCAGGAAAGAACTTGAGGGTCTATTGAAGCTCGAATTGCAACGCGACTCGGAGACTGGACCCTAATTAGTCGAAACGACAAATGCCCAAGGGCAAGAAATGGGAACAACTATTACCTACCCTAACGGGCATAAATGATTTAAGGGTTGGAAAGCTCGAGTCAAGGCCTGACTTGGAGACTAAGCCTAAATAGCTGGGCAAAGCACGGAGTCCCTAACACCTTTTCACATCAAGGATCGCACTTAAGAGCCTCCGGGCCTATCCGAGCAGTTCCAGACTACGAGAATCCTGTCAAACACCGAAACCAGCCATCCTGGTCAAAAGTAATAACAGAAAGAGATGCAGAAGAAAAGAAGCTTCAAGTTTCCTCTTATCTTACATACGCAAAAAAGGTGCACTTTCCATCTATAGACATGTCTCTCCGTATATTAAATACAAAGCAACAAAATGGCAAAATCTACAATCTGCTCCAAAGTTCTACAGCTTGCCGGTTTCTCTCTTTGAGTCGTCAACAAGAAGTGACCCCGTATCACACTCGTCCGCCCTTGCTCGAGCCAATTCCTCCGAGAGAACAAATCCTCTCACACCGATCTCCTCGAGTACCTCTTCGGGATCTGCAACGAACATATTCTTCGATCCTCTTCTCTCGGGCAATGGCTTGATTTAGCTCAGCTTAAGCATCCGCAACGTCTTCCATACGAATCCCCATCTCCTGATTATCCTTGTTTTGGCTTATGCCGCTTCAGCTGGGGCATCAATTATCTCAGCCCTAATCTTCAAGAGATCAGATTCAAGTTTTTTGATCGTATCTGCTTAAACTTTAACATTGTCACGAGCCAAGCAGAGTTGGGCTTCGAAGGCAGGGACCTTGCTGAGATGCATGTCTCCTCTAAAGTTTGAGCTTGCACCTGAGCCCTTAGTTCACCACAAGCAATTTAGACGCGGTCGATGTCGCCCCTGAGGTACTCCAAAGCCTCCATCTTTTTCTATGGCTAATATAACAAAAAGGGGGTTATCCTTAAGGTACAAATGGAGCAAAGCATGAACTCCAAAAAGTTACATGCTCCATCAAATAGCTCTCATAATTCGAGCCCCGGTACGCCTGATATTGACAATGCAACAACTCAACCTTCTTCTCCTTATTGAGAAGCCTAAGGGACCTGCCCTCATCCAGAATTTTCTGAAGCCTGGCCCCATGACGGAGAAGCTTAGACATAAGCCTATCACATGCCTGCACAAGGAAAGCTCAATAGGGGGAGGAGGACGCAAAATACAAGAAAATTGTGCCTAAACTCACCACGAAGTGAAGCCGACGAACTTCCTCAAAGTCATAGTACACCCTTGTTGATCCTACTTCTTCGGCCTAGAAGAACCGACTTCCGGCAAAGCGTATTCATTGGGAGAAATCGCCGCCCGAAAATTAGATGCTCCAAGAGTAGCAGACTCGGATGATGCCCTCTCCTCGGAAACACAGGCCCACTAAGCATCACTAACAGTTCCATCACACTGCATGTGCTAATCCCATTTATCACTGTCGTCCCTCGACTCGGAGGCCGACGCCTCTTTATTCCCTTTGGAAGGGCACTACGTCATACCAAAGAACCTCCCAATACCTACAAATGACAAAGCCGGTACAAAAGTAAAGAGGGAAATGTTACCACAAATATACGAAGGCCAAGAAAAAGGCAATGTGCGTGCATACCATAGTATTTTGCTCCCCATCTGGCATGAAGTACAGCTCGCCGCCGACGCTCGTCACAGGTCGAATGGGTCACTAGACTCCGGACCCAACCAGGCAGGTCAAGGACTTCTCCAGGCGTCCTTGAAGTTGCTGCGACAAGGGAGACAACATTATTACTCAACTAATTTTCGCTATAGGCAAAATTTGAAAAAGCACCAGACGCTCCACTCACATGCATAATTCCACCCTTTAGGAAATGGCAAAAGCTCCACGGGGATAATGTCGACCATCCGGACCCAGATAAACCAACTAGCCTACTCTCGTTCCCCGCCCTCTTCAACGTCAACTACAAAAGGCGTGGACAAATGGCACCTCAGGGTTAGCAGACCCTAGTGATGAAAAGGCTGGTATAGCCTGACGAGATGGTTAAGCGTGAATTCAAGCCCAGCCTTCTCTACAAAGAATCTCAACATCAGCACCACACCAAAAACGATGGATGTATCTGTGCCAAAGTAACTTGATACTTTAAAAATAAATCAAGCACGACCCTATCAAGGGGACCAAATGCAAAATGATATAGATACCGTCTACAGAGAGAACTCCCGTGGTTCCTGAGCACCGGGAGCAGCACTCCCCACTCCATGCTGGGCCGTCCTCAAAGTGGTTTCCATAACTATGGTAAAACTAACAGATCAGAGCAAGGGAGTGTGCCAACACTTTTTGCACCAAAAGAAATGAAGAAACCTATTCCAAAGTGGAAGGGCATCTATCTGAAAATAATGAGGTCATGCGAAGAAGCCGAAACTGACCCACATATATGCATGAAGCAGTGATGACTCGCCTACCCGGAGTAAGCCCTGGGAAGCCAACAACCTTGATGCAGATCAAAAGAGTGGTTCCCAATCCGGAAGGTATCCTTCGACGAGAGCCAAGACTCGAGGAACCGTCCGTATTATCTCCAATCTCGGTAAAACATTCTATCCCAAGGATCCCTGCCCAAAAGAAGTCGAACTTCGGGAAGCTTTCAACACCATCACTCGATGCAAGGCAAGTACCTGGTCTCATGGTTCCCCTTTTCTAGGAAATAAGAATAATCATGGAAGCTCCGATCGCAAAAGCTCCATGAAGGCTTGAGGCGGTGCCTGAGTACAGACAACTCCTCAACAAAAGTCTATCCTATACATTTTAAAAGGGTTATCTACATCAAGATCAAAAAGGACCCCCAGGTACCCGAAGCTGACCTTCATTCACGATAACATCGTCAAAGGTCTCGAAATTCAGCATATTATCTCCATACTCAGAGCCCCGGCAGCCCGGGCCAATCAGATCAATCCAGGACTGGTCCGAGGTACGATAATAGGTTCAAAAGAGAGTCGTATCAATCAGTAGAGGATAGAAAAGAATGCTCGCACCCAAGTCAGATGTCAGCGGTCAACAAATAAAAGAAGACATTTAACAGGCCTCGAAGGGCATGAGAGCATGCACAAACAAGGCAAAGATCGAAAGCAGAATCCAATGGAATATATTCATATTCATAAAAATTCATGTACAAACAGCCCGAGGGATCAATACATACAATTACAGAAGCCTATGGAGGATCTCTACGCATAGAGGAAGAAGCAAACAGACGCACATCCTCAAAAGTTTCATCCCGGTCTCCCACACTGATATCCCCGAGGGGAAAGGTGAGTGGCAGGGAGGGACGAAAAAATTCCATCGCTCTCTGAAGCTCGAGGATTCCTGTTGGCTAAGAGAACCTCGGAGAGACATCGGACCGGACAAGCCTCAGTCGCGCTTGCACAACTACTTAGAGTCCACTTCTTGGAACGTCTAGCCATGCAATTCCCCAACTGGGGGTAGAACACCATGTCGAGCCGGGGTATGAAGGTGAGTAGCGGTGTATAATCTGCGTCCCCTTTTGAGCAACGGTATGAAGTCCAAAGAGCTTCCTGCAAACAAGGAAAGATGTCCTCTGTATGCCACCTTCTCGGGCCAACAACAGCAGCAAAGGCCAGCAAATCGAGACCACAAAAATAGCAGGACACCGCAATTATTTTTGACAAAGGGATGTCCCGGCAAAAGGGCCACAACATGATCTAAGAGAGCTCCTCCAAACGGTCTTGAGGCCATGATCCCCAAACATGATGTTCAATGATAGAAGAAGATGATAAGAAGGAATAGACAAGCTCGCCAACAAAGGCACCAAGATGGGAAAAACAATACCAAATCACCCTTATTTATAGGGGTTACGACACGGTCATCAAGGCTTTGAAAAACTGACCGATAGACGTCGTTAATGCATCCTTGAAAAACCGAAACAACGGCGTTACCTTCACCTTTGAGAGCGGGAATCGGGAGTGCATCAAATGAAGTCGAAAATACACAAAGCTGGTTGATGCCCCGATTACCACAAAGCTTGCCCAGGAGTCACATCATCGTTATGACGTCGCCGTAAGAAGCTCGAGGAGTCAAGTTTCAGAATCATTTCCCATCACATCATTATGGGAAACATAGAGACTATCTGTACGCAACAAAATCGGAGGACTTGATTTCCCGCTCTTAAGTCATGTCGCAAGGATGCCTCAAGACCCCAAAGACAGGAAGTCGCGGTCGGGTTCCCGACCTCGAGGCTCATCGAGGTCTAACTCAGAGAAGATGGAGATCAAAGCCAGGACAGAGGGGGAAGCTCCCAAGGCACATGGCTAAGTTTGACAGAGCTGTCCTATCCAGAGCCTGTGTTGAGACATCGTGTCAAGCCATCCCATCTACATACTTTATAATTAACATCAACATACTTGTAGAGAGTCCCCCTCCTATAAAAAGGGGACTCACCTTACCTTGTAAACGACTGATTTTGCTCCATTTCTCCACAAGTGAAATAATATATATATATATATATATATATATATATATATATCTTCATCTTTCTCTTTTCTTTCTAACTTGTTCATTTTCACTAGCCCGAGTTCACCTCGATATCCATCTCTTTCTTACTTGTTCTTCATCATATAACTTAGAATTGGAAATAAAGAGCCTTGTCTAATTATATCTTCAACTATTATCCCATCCCCGACTATCCCCGATAGCTTGAATCCGACCCTGATGTTGACCCCGAGGTCCCCCATTGACCAGGCCTATATCCGTGCAGCAGGCTCTTCGGTTCGATTGCTATTTCAGTTTAACTTGCATTTCATCATTAGACTCCATACTATTAGCATCACTTGCTTTAACAACTAGCTTGGGAATAGATCACGTATTTGTTTTAAGAAAATATTCCACTAGGAAGGCTGCCTAGTGGATAATATATAAATAAAATCGCAACATTGGGTCCAAAGTAAACAATGTGTCCAAAGGACCATAACTAATGTATGAAGCTACTAGCTACTACTAATGGTAAAAACTGAAAAAGCACCTACACTAGCTATTACATCATGTGTTGCAGTATAAGTCCATCTTCTGCCATGTATGTGAATTCAAATGGTAATGGAAAATACCAAGTAGCACCTATTAAACTCTCACCAGGCGCCAAAGTATGCAATCCAAAGACCAAAATGAATTCCAAACCAATACACAAACTTTCTGAACTCTGCAGACCTATAAAAGTCAGCTCAAAGATCATAAGAACAAGCAGTCAAGCTCTCCACAATCCTACCTTGTGAACTGCAGTACCACCTTCAGATTGAGCGTGAAAGCATACTAATACCACTGAATAATGACAAATCAATACACAAGGTATGGAGATTTTATATAAGAACCTTAAGAAAATTGCAGCAATCTTGTCAAATAAACGAGGTAAATCTGTAGCAAGCATAGCTGAAACTTGCATATAACAGTTGCAGCTCCATATATATACCATCGTATGTCATGCATCAACCTGCACCCTATTAACAATATGACTGCATTGATCTACCTTTCCTTCTATATAATTGCTGCACATCTGTAGTTTCATGTATATGCACTGCACCAGTAGGGAATGACTCTCAATAGTACTACACGACCACATAGCAAAACCATACACATCCCAGCAAAATTAGGTACAAACCTTCAATCAAAGTCCTAATACTTTCATCATGAAAATGAGTATCATGTGTTATGATTGAACTAACTACCATAGCCTGCAATTGACACCTTCCACACCCTGCTAAGTGGCCCCCAGACTGAGCATGATACTGTACTAATACAACTGAGTAGCCACCTAATAAAATATAGAGTAAAATAGCATCAGAACTAGGTAGTATTGCAGCCAATGTGTCCATCAATCTGGAACCTTTCTTTTTGAAATCCTAATCCTTAGATTAGGAATCTGAGCTTTTTCCATGTTAATTAACACTTTTCCTTCACTTGGTAACTCTTGGAATGAATGATAAATGATTGTACCTGCAAAAGAGAAAACAGTTTTAGCTAAAAAATATGCAACCTTGTCGCCCTCCCTCATCACATGTTGAAACGCCACATTGTATGAGCTCTTAATCTCCTTGATCCTCCTCACATATGCTCCTATACACCATGGTGTCTCCCATTCATCACTAATGATCTTCATCATCACCAATGAATCAGTTTCCATCATCAAATGATGAAGTTGCCTCTCTACACAATATGTCAAGCCTTCCACAATTGCCTTAGCCTCAGCTACTATGTTTGTTGCCTCCCCTATTTCCTTTGCCTTTGCAAACAACATATCTCCCTTATGATCCCTAACACAAAAAACATTAGAGCGAGCTTGGACCTGGATTGCCCCTTGATGCTCCATCTGTATTACACTTGAACCAACCCTCATAAGGGAACTGCCATGTAACTCTCCTTGTGATCACCAACGATGTATATTTTTCAAAAAATCTAATCATATTTGGCCATATTACTGGAATCCCAGGAAGCCATGGGTATCTCATATTTGCCAAATAATATAAGAGTCTTGTTAACTTCATGAATAACTCTACTGCAAGATACTGCTCCCAATATTTAATGGTGTTCCTTCTCTTCCAAAGCTCCCATAATATCACAGCAGGAACTTCTTGAAAAAAAGGTCTAAGCTTAGAACAACATTTAGCATTCTACCATTCCCATATCACCTGATGAACCTGCACCATATTTATCAACAAACCTGCAGCCTGTGAGAAAGTCTGCCACTCTTTGATTGATGTGCTGCTTGTTAGAAACAAATGCTGGAAGGAGTCTTCTTGTGATGGTATGCAACACCAACACTTAGATACCACCATATAGACCCTTCTCCTCCATAGATCATCAGTAGGCACCTTCTCTCTCCAAACTCTCCATAAGAAAAATGATATTTTAAAAGGCAGTCCCTTAGTCCATATTTTTGCAAATTCTGGATTTGTTGGTGTTTTATGTCTTAGCAATTTCCACGCACTACTAACAGAAAACTTCCCAGATGGTGTAAGAATCCACCTTGGAACATCCCATACTTCATCATTGCCTGCAGAATGTACCTCTTGCCTAATGTGATCTGCAATTTCTAAAGGAAAATTTTGATCCAAAGCTGCATCATTCCACTGGTCCTCAATTCTCAGCTCAGCCACATCTTGCAAATCTTCATTAATATGGAATTCCAGAGGAACTACATGATATAAGGCTCCCAATCCAGTCCAGTTCTCATGCCAAACACTAGTAGCTCCCTTATTTATTTCCCATAGAATCTCATGTTCAATTGCATCCCTGGCCTCTAACATTTTTTCCACACATGTGATCCTCTCCTAAACTGAACCACAGTATGAATTTCCTTCTTGCAATATTTGTTCCACATGAAGTTAGACCATAAGGACTTAGTAGTTCTGAATCTCCACCACAATTTAGCAAATAAAGCCTTTGATACATCAAACAAAGATCTAAAACCTACTCCCCCCTCCTCCTTGGGCAGACATAGATTTAGCCACTTTGTCCAATGCCTACTCCTTCCTTCTTCCTTATTACTCAAGAAGAACCTTACAAAGGTCTTATGAAGGTATTCCAACACATTGTTAGGTGGATCAAGGACTCAAAATATGTGTAGGAATACTTTGAAGCACACTTGATATTAAGGTAGCCTTCCTTCCATATGATAACAGTTTTCCCTTCCATGAGTATAGTTTGGCCTTCACTTTTTGAATCACATCATTGTAGTAATTCTTTCTCCTCCTTGTGTAAAAGATAGGACATCCCAGATAAGTAAATGGGAAGCTCCTTTTAGTAAAACCAGTGATATTAGCTACAACATCCACCAAATTCCCATCTACATTTGTGTGCATATAATAGGAGCTCTTTGCCTTGTTGATCAGCTGCCCAGATGTGCTTTCATACAATGCCAATACATCTACAATCTTCTGAAAGGGAATATGGATCAGCAGCTGCAAAAATAATAGTATCATCTGCATAGGCTTAATGATTCAATGGATCAGCCACTTTGGCATCCCAAATCCTCTAAATTTCCTATCCTCAAACAACTTGTTCAAGGATCTCGATAAAACTTCTGCTTACAAAATAAACAAGGCTGGTGAGAGGGGATCTCCTTGCTTCACACCCCTAGTTGAGTGAAAGAAACCAGTAGCTTGTCCATTTACAATAACTGAATACCAAATATTAGAAATAAGATTTCACACCATTTTATATCATATTATGCAAACTCCATTCTTCTCAAAACATGCATCAAATACTTCCAAGATACCCTATCATAGGCCTTGGCCATATCCAATTTGATTACCCATTAGCAGGTTTACCTCTCAATCTTATATCAGTAACAATTTCCTAAGTCAAAAATATATTCTAAAAAATACTCCTCCCGTTGAAAAAACCAGACTGATTTAAAGAGATCAGTGAGGGTAATATCTTTTCAAGTCTATCATGAACCACCCTTGAGAACACCTTGTTAACAAAATTACTCAGACTAATAGGTCCGAGGTCAGAAAATGTTTGAACTTGTGGCTTCTTAGGCAGCAGTACCAGATTAGTGTGTGTTATTGATTTAGGTAGAGGACTCCCTTCAAAAAACAACACCACCATCGAATATAAATCTTGCCCTACAACGTCCTAGCATGCTTGAAAAAACAAACCTGAGAAACCATCTGGACCACTTGCACTTTCATTTCTCAACGCAAAAACTGCAGCCTTGATCTCCTCCATAGTTGGCAATCTACATAGTTCAAAGTTCTGCTCCCTTGTCACTATTGTATGCACATTATGCAATAATTCAAGATTTGTAGGATCTCCCTCCTTGGAGAACTATTTTTGATAGAATTCTACAATAGACTCAGACAACTTGGTTTGGTCTTCAATCCATAAACCATCAACATGTTATATTCTTTTAAGTTTCAGCTTTTGCCTCTTTCCATTGACATAATTATGAAAAAATCTTGTATTTCTATCTCCCTCTTCAAACCATGTCATGCCTGCCTTCTGTTTCCAATAGTCCTCCTCAATACTCAGGTACTTCTTCAGTTCAGCTTGAGCTTGTTGTAACACTATCCTATTCTCCACAGATGGATCTTCCTCAAACAATATCTCCTACACCCTTACCACATTCTCTCTGATTGCAAGCTGTTTAAATATATCTCCATAGGTTAATTTTCTCCACTTGGAAATAGCAATCTTAACCCTCCTCTGTTTTTGCTGAAACATTAGGAAAGGATCTCCTATGAAATGTGCCATCCAATTCTGCTTCACCACTTCCATTAAAGACTCATGCTTTGCCCAGAAGTTCAGATTTTCACAGCGATTCTTTATTTCTTTTTCGAGGTGACTTCTAACTGGTGACCAGAAAAGAGTGGCTAGTGCCGGAGAAAGTGAGATAGTTACATAGTCAGAGAAGGTTTGAGATGAGCTTTTACAATCTTTTTGCCCTGTGCGGTATGGTTAGTCATAGCCATCAACCATCCTCCTTGGGATTGGCCCGAAGTAGGTGAAAGACGGTCTCTCGCTGATTGTTCCGCCTGATTGAGTAGTCTACTTCCCTTTGAATGATAAATCCCTTAACTCTTAATAATTAAAGGAATACCTTGGAACCAATAAGGTATTTACTTGTCTATATATTGTTCCATTCGATCTTTTAGGTCCCGACTTCACCTCGATGGTTAGGCCACCACGCCCTTAAAGTCTATACGCGATAGTTAGACTCCTAGAACCATGACATATTTGCTTACTTGAACATAATTTATTTCCACGAAAAGAAAGGAAATGTTTCCTTCTACAAAATAAAAAGCTTTTTTACGAGGTACAAATAGAAAATCCTCTTTATTTCAATTGTTACAAAATTGACCATAGATCAATTCCCTTTTTATTTGGGAGTATTGACTACACCCCTATTCCGAGCTTCATGTTACTCTTTCCAAGTGACATGTCAGGTCCAGGGCATCCCAATTGGATTGACTGGGATGACAGTTTCTCTTTCTGAGTATGTAAAATCAGAATTTCGATCAAATCACACATCGTAGTATACTAGGCCTTCTAATTCTTTAAGAGGTTTATCTAAAAGATTCGCAATATAACTAGGAAGACGTTTTAAATACCACACATGGGTTACTGGGCATGCGAGTTTGATATAGCCCGTTTGATACCTTCGTATCCGAGAATCAACAAATTCGACCCCGCATTGTTCACAAAATTGTTAGAATCAATAGGTCTTCAAATTGTTCATTTGAAAAAATTGAAACCCTTCTTATTGGACGATCATGATACTTCCCAAAAATCGAAATTCTTGATCAATGGATCACCATTTTTGTTCAATAAGATACCATAGTGGATGATTGACTCATTCCATACTAGAAATAATCGCAGGAAATACTTTGTGGGAGAGCAATACAAGCGTCGTGCTGCTAGGCGAAGCAGCCCGAATGCTGCACCCTTGATGGCGAAAGTCCAGTAGCCGAAAGCATAACTAGCTTATGCTCTGACCCGAGTAGCATGGGGCACGTGGAATCCCTTGTGAATCAGCAAGGACGACCTTGCAAGGCTAAATACTCCTGGGTGATCGATAGCGAAGTAGTACCGTGAGGGAAGGGTTAAAAGAACCCCCATCGGGGAGTGAAATAGAACATGAAACCGTAAGCTCACAAGCAGTGGGAGGAGCTGGGGCTCTGACCGCGTGCCTGTTGAAGAATGAGCCGGCGACTCATAGGTAGTGTCTTGGTTTAGGGAACCCACCGGAGCCATAGCGAAAGCGAGTCTTCATAAGGCAATAGTCACTGCTTATGGACCCGAACCTGGGTGATCTATCCATGACCAGGATGAAGCTTGGGTGAAACTAAGTGGAGGTCCGAACCGACTGATGCTGAAGAATCAGCGGATGAGTTATGGTTATGGGTGAAATGCCGCTCGAACCCAGAGCTAGTTGGTTCTCCCCGAAATGCGTTGAGGCGCAGCAGTTGACTGGACATCTAGGGGTAAAGCACTATTTTGGTGAGGGCCGCGAGAGCGGTACCAAATCAAGGCAAACTCTGAATACTAGATATGACCTCAAAATAACCGGGGTCAAGGTCGGCTAGTGAGTCGATGAGGGATTTGAAAGGTTTCAAAAATTTCATTGCTTCCTCTCCATAGCTCATCAACAATGGAGCATGGTCTGTTTAAGTTCTAATGAGATGCTCCACCTTTATGTCTGGAAATAAACTTTGAAAAGGCATATTGACTAGAATTCGATCAAATCTTTTGAAGATACACTCCGCATTTGGCCTCCCATTCCACCATGTGAACGGACTGCCCTTATATCCAAGATCAAACAAACCAGAGGAATTAACAAAGAAGGCAAAGTCTTCATACTCGGGGGGATACACAGGTAGAACTCCTATCTTCTCATCCTCATTCATTACAATATTAAAATCCCCACCAACAAGCCAAGGCAACTCCACGTCACTAGCCAAATAATATAGATTGTCCCATAATTCTAACCTCTCTACTGCACTACACTTAGCATATACAAAAGTCATCATTATAAATTTGCCCAACTCTCTATGATACACCCTAATACTCATTTGTTGTTCAGTATCACTCAGTATGTCCCATTCAACCACATTATCAAAGAACAACCATATCTTACCATTTACATTAGAAATTACTACCTCTATTCCCAGCCTTATTCTATATTTGTCAATAAACTTCTTCCTTTTTTTTGATTCCGTAAGTGCTACAATGAAGAAATCATGTTCTTTTTGCATATTAATCAATCTCTGAAAGGCCTGCTGAGTTTTGACAGACCTTATATTCCATATTACTGTTTTGATCATCATCTGGAAATACCTGACCCTTCTAGGCAAAATTCTTGTAGGTTGCACTGGTTCTCTAGCTTGGTTTTTCTTCCCTTTCTTTCCACTCTTACCTGCTGATCTTGGGGATACATCCCCCTCCCTAGATACAGCCTTGAAATTCTCACATGTGGATTCATCTTCTTTTTCCCCCTCATATTGTATTTGTTGGTCAATCAAAATTTTTTGAATATCTTCTGGCAGCTCCTTATGTGTAATAATTTCATGTAGAACCTGATTTGGAGACCTCAATAGCACATTGACTTTGATTTGTAATGGAGATCCAGCCCCAGATGAGCATGCCATAGGCAATTTCTCAGTTTCCTTCACAACCATAGCTTATTCACCTGGATCATAAGGAGTCAAAGCAGCCCCCATATTCTCTGATTCATTAGCCATAACCCCAAGCTTCTCTTGCATCATCTTAAACTGCAGGTCATACACAGAACTCAGGTTAGGATTAATAGTAGTAACATTAGCCAAAATTGCATGTGTTACTGCTCCATTGAGATCACTACCCTTCTCTTGGTCTGTTTGACGAGCTAAGGCCACTATATCCTCCCTAGTATTGGTATGAACACTTCCATGATGTCCCTTGTCCTTTGCATAGATAGAAACACCATCCACACATGTTACAATTTCACCAGTTTTTGCAGAAATCATTGTTCCATTGCCCTTCTTGTTGCCCTCGTATATTTGAACTGACCCATCTATTTTATCTGCTTCCACAGCCTCTCCTTTATCCCCTTGAATTGATTCCCCCCTTGATCTACCGTAGAATTCATATTATCTTCAACCCTAGCATTGGAACTGGTAGGGTTTACTGTAGCATCAATTGAACTTCCTGTTTTTTGCAGCTGAATGTTGTCCACTTCTTCCATATTTTGTGCTATTTCTTTCTCACCTTGCAAACCCTCCATGATCTCCACTTCATCACTCCATAATGCTCTAGCTGAATTTATTTCATTAGGCTCCTCAACCTGCCCAGATTCACCATAAGTCTAAGCTGGAATTTCTTGGCATGAATGTTTAGTAGTCACATTGAGCTTCCTCAACTCATCTTTGTTGTTCCCAAATCTCCTATGCATCCATTCAATTGTGGACTCCTTCTTTTCCTTCTCTTCATCAGCTATCTCCTTATCCCGAGTTTTACCAAGATCTCCTGCCCTAGTAATCCCATTAGGAGTAGGATTACTTATGATCTCCAACACGTTTTCCACCGCTTTCCTTTTAACACGCCTCAACTCCCTTTCCATCTTTTGCTTTATTTTCCTTGTCCTTATTCTTTTTGGATTGCCTTTCTCTTTGCTCCTCCTGCTTATCCTTGATTTGATCGTCACCCTTGCCTTCCGTGATTTGCAAAGTAGCATTTTGATTCTCATCTACCTCCAAAGCTTCAACTTATTCTTAACTGTCAATTGTTCAAGTTTGCCCTTCCATTTTCCTTTGTCAGCCTCCTTCACATTCTTGTCTTCGATGATGTATCCTGTTTTGTCCCTTTGATATTTATTCTTCCTTGCTTGCATCTATTCCTGCTTGGCATTGTTGTTGATAGGCTTGCCAACTGCTTTTCCACTTGTTAAAACTTTAGTTGAATGAGCCGATGTACCAAGGGTATCACTACTCACTACCACAACCTTCTTCTTGCCTTGATCATTATCATCAGCCTCAAATTTCTTGTGCAATTCTGGATGAATCACCCAGCACTCAGCTTCATTGTGTCCTTGATTCTTACATGTCTTGCAATACTTAGGCATGTAATCATATATGATTTTAATCCACTTTGATTCCTCAGGCCTAGTTTCATTTGCTTCCTCAATAATTTTAATCCTTTGAGGTAGTGTAGCGAGCAAATTAACCTCCACCTTAACCTTAGCACAGCTAGGTCTAGTACCATTTTGCTTAGCAAGATCCACATGTAAAAGCCTCCCTGCTGCATTAGCCAATGAAAATACAAACTCCTTACCAAAGAAATTAGGAGGGAGGTCTTGAAACGATATCCGGGTTATTGCAATTGGAGTTTCAACACCAGGAGACCACCATGGACTCCACTTCGTGCATCTCATCCGCCAAAAGTCTCCTTGTGCCTTCAAATAGAATGCTGGCTTCGATAGTAAGTGAAAGTAGTCCTCCATCGATGACAACTTGATCAAAACAAGAGAATCCTCTATCAAACCTACTAAGCACGATCCCTTATGTTCACATTGGATTGGAATAACCTTCCTCAACTCTTGGATCACAGGTTTTCCATACTAAAATTTTCCAAGGACTGCCAGATGCAATCTTTGTTGCATGATCGATTGTTTCAACCTCTAATTTCTTCCATCTAACGATTGATTCTCCATGTAAGATCTCGACTGGTTTTAGGTTAACATGTTTTACATGCATGCGAGCATTTATTGTTTGTGGCTGGAGCAACTTCGTTAATCCCATTTATCTCTGTCGTCCCTCGGCTCGGAGGCCGACACATCTTTCTTGCCTTCGGAAGGGCACTGCGTCATCCCGAAGAACCGCCCAATACCTACAAATAGCTTAGCCGGTACAAAAGTAAGGAGGGAAATATTACCTCAAATATACAAAGGCCAAGAAAAAGGCAATGTGCGTGCATACCATGGTATTTTGCTCCCCATCTGGCACGAAGTACAGCTCGCCACCGACGCTCGTCGCATGTCAAATGGGTCACTAGCCTCTAGACCAAGCCAGGCAGGTCAAGGACTTCTCCAGGCGTCCATGAAGTTGCAGCAACAAGGGAGACAAAATTATTAGTCAACTAATTTTTGCTATAGGAAAAATTTGAAAAATCACTAGACGCTCCACTCACGTGCATAATTCCATCCTTCAAGAAATGGTAAAAGATCCATGGGGATAATGTTGACCATTCGGGCCCAGATAAACCAACTGGCCTACTCTTGATCCCCACCCTTTTTAACATCAACTAAAAAGGTGTGGACGAATGTCACCTTAGGGTTAGCAAGCCGTAGTGATGAAAAGGCTGGTATAGCCTAACGAGATGGTTAAACGTGAATTCAAGCCTAGCCTTCTCCGCAAAGAACCTCAACATCAATACCACCCCCCAAAACAACAGATGTATCTGTGCCAAAGTAACTCGACACTTTAAAAACAAATCAAGCACGACTCTATCAAGGGGACCAAATGAAAAATGATATAGATACCGTCTTCAGAGAGAACTCTCACGGTTCCTGAGCACCGGGAGTAGCACTCCCCACTCCATGTTGGGCCGGCCTCAAAGTGGTTTCCATAACTATGGTAAAACTAACATATCATAGCAAGGAAGTGTTCCAACACTTTTTGCACCAAAAGAAATGAAGAACCCTATTGCAAAGCGGAAGGGCAGCTATCTGAAACTAATGAGGTCTTGCGAAGAAGCCGAAACCGCCCCACATATATGCATGAAGCAGCGATGACTCGCCTACCCGGAGTAAGCCCCATGAAGCCAACAACCTTGATGCAGATTGACAGAGTGGTACCCTATCCGGAAGGCATCCTTTGGCGAGAGCCAAGACTCGAGGAACCGTCCGTATTATCTCCAATCTCGGGAAAACATTCTACCTCGAGGATCCCTGCCCAAAAGAAGTCGAACTCGGGAAGCTTTCAACACCATCACTCGATGCAAGGCAATTAACTGGTCTCATGGTTCCCCTTTTCTAAAAAAGTAGAATAAGCATGGAAGCTCCAATGGCAAAAGCTCCATGAAGGCTCGAGGCGGTGCCTAAGTACAGACAACTCCTCAACAAAAGTCTATCCTATTCATTTTTATAGGGTTATCTGCATCAAGACCAAAAGGGACCCCCAGGTACCCGAAACTGACCTTCATTCACGATAACATCGTCAAAGGCCTTGAAATTTGGCGTATTATCTCCATACAACTCGTAGGGCCCCGGCAGCCCAGGCCTATCAAATCAATCTGGGATTGGTCTGAGGTACGACAATGGGTTCGAAAGAGAGCCGTTTCAATCAGCAGAGGATCGGAAAGAATGCTCGCACCCAAGTCAGATGTCAGCGATCAACAAATAAAAGAAGACATTTAACAGGCCTCGAAGGGCATGAGAGCATGCAGAAACAAGGCAAAGATCGAAAGCAGAATCCAATGGAATATATTCATATTCATACAAATTCATGTACAAACAGCCCTCGAGGGATCAATACATACAATTACAGAAGCCTATAGAGGATCTCTACGCATAGAGGAAGAAGCAAGCGGACGCACATCCTCAAAAGTTTCATCCCGGTCTCCCACACTGATATCCCCAAGGGGAAAGGCGAGTGGCAGGGAGGGACGAAAAAATTCCATCGCTCTCTGAAGCTCGAGGATTCCTGTTGGCTAAGAGAACCTCGAAGAGACAGCAGACTGAACAAGCCTCGGTCCCACTTGCACAGCTACTTAGAGTCCACTTCTTGGAACGTCTAGCCATGCAATCCCCCAACTGGGGACAGAACACCATGTCGAGCCGTAGAATGAAGGTGAATAACGGTGTATATTCCGCGCCCCCTTCTGAGCAGCGGTATGTAATCCAAAAAGCTTCATGCGAACAAGGAAAGATGGCCTCTGTATTCCACCACCTCAGGCCAATAATAGCAGCAAAGTCCAGCATATCTACGACCACAAAAATAGCGGGACAACGCAATTATGCTTGGCAAAGGAAGTCCCGGAAAAAAGGCCACAACATGATCTAAGGGAGCTCCTCCAAACGGCCTAGAGGCCATGAGCCCCAAGCATGATGTTCAAATATAGAAGAAGATGATAAGAAGGAATAGGAAAGCTCGTCAACGAAGGCACCAGGATGGGAAAAACAATTCCAAATCACCCTTATTTATAGGGGTTACGACACGGTCATCAAGGCTTTGAAAAACTGACTGATAGACGTAGTTAATGCATCCTTGGAAAATCGAATCGGCGGCGGTTCCTTCACCTTTGAGAGCGGGAATCGGGAGTGCATCAAATGAAGTCGAAAATACACAAAGCTGGTTGGTGCCCCGATTACCAAGAAGCTTGCCCTAGGAGTCACATCATCGATATGACGTCGCCGTAAAAAGCTTGAGGAGTCATGTGTCAGAATCATTTCCCATCACATCATTATGGGAAACACAGACACTATCTGTATGCAGCGAAATTAGAGGTCGCAAGGATGCCTCGAGACCCAAAAGACAGGAAGTCGCGGTCGGGTTCCCGACCTCAAGGCTCATCGAGGCCCAACTCATAGAAGATGGAGATCGAAGCCAGGATAAAGGGGGAAGCTCCCAAGGCACATGACTATGTTTGAGAGAGCTCTCCTATCTAGAGCCTATGCTGAGGCATCGTGTCAAGCCATCCAATCTTCATACTTTGTAATTAACATCAACATACTAGTAGAGAGTCCCCCTCCTATAAAAAGGGGACTCACCCTACCTTGTAAACGACTGGTTTTGCTCCATTTCTCCACAAGTGAAATAATCTCTCTCTCTCTCTCTATCTCTTTCTCTCGCCGTCTTTCTATTTTATTTCTAACTTGTTCATTCTCACTAGCCCAATGTCGCCTCGATATCCATCGCTTTCTTACTTGTTCTTCGTCATATAACTTAGTATTGGACATAAAGAGCCTTGTATAATTATATCTTCAACTATTATTCCATGCCCGACTATCCCCAATAGCTTGAATTCGACCCTGATGCTGACCCGAGCTCCCCCATCGACCAGGCCTATATCCGGGCAGCAGGCTCTTCGGTTCGATTAATATCTCATTTTAACTTGCATTTCATCATTAAACTAAATATTATTAGCATCAACTGCTTTAACAACTAGCTTGGGAATAGATCACGTATTTTTAAAATCCCATTTATAAAATTAATTTCTATTACTATTTTCACGGTAAACAACAAGGGTATATACAAAGAATACAACTTGTATTGACTGTATACATGGGTGTACACAAAGGAACAACCTGTATCAGTTGTATTCGTTAATCAACTACAACTAAGGCGAACTACAAAAAAAATACTCTAGTTGAGCGTCAAACTCAAGACCTCCGTTAACCAAACATGCCCTCTAACCAACTAAGCTACAAGAGCTTATTGCACTTTGCTTTGGTTTAGAACAACTACTCTCTTGTTAATATTTAAATATAACTATAAATGGTAAATTTATTAAAAGTATAGCTACGAATAATAAATACAGTGTAAATATTTGAAGTATCGCGTAATTTTCCCTTTTTCAACTGCACACAAAACTACACGAGAACCCTTTCTACAAAAAAATAGGTGTATTCATGAGTTTGACATTATTTTTTAATATAATACATATGGATTACCTTCAACTTTGTCCCTTTTTTTCATACATCTACACTAATATTTAATCATGACTAAGTATTAATTAATTATATTTTGCCTCAATTATCACCTAAATATGATTTAATAATATAATTTTATGTAAATACTGAATGTAGATAATTATTTTTTTCTTTTCACTACAATGTTATGTACTTGTGTCTAGTGATCTTCCTATCACTACTCTGCCATTGTGCTCCTTTTCCCTATACCTAAAAATAAAATTAAACTTTCACAAGTCATATTAATTCTTAAGTTAATATTGTTTGACTCAAAAGATATTGAAACCTTTTTGAATAAATCAATCAAAAAAATGAAGGGTCAATCTTAGCTAAGTATAATAATCTCTAGAACAAAAAATATATAAGATGAAAATAGTAGATAATATTTCTTGATTTTATGAAGATGAGTGACCGAACATTAAAGATACCAATCGTTTATATAGACATGTATTGCAGTTAGTGTTCTTAGCTAGAAAAGCAGAAAAAAGGGAGAGCTTTACAATGTTGCTTTTACGCTATATAAAAGGGACAAACCCCTTCTAAGTCCTAAAAACAAATCATAGAGAATATTCCTAATACCCTTTATTGGACCTCTACTACTACTGTAAAAGTCGTGCAGCCTCTGTTCGCTTATTTGTCGTCCTCCATAGGACGTCGAGCTGTGAGGATCTAATTATTTATCGTATTCATCAACAACCTCTGTTCTCCTTGGCATCCTCGAGCTTCTTTTTCAATATATTCAATATCGTTTTATTGGATGATTCGGCTTGGCCGTTGCAGGCGGGATGGTATGGGGTGTGGAGAGTATTTGCTTGAAGTGATATTTTTCAAAAAACTTGATTGTTTTCTTTCCAAAGAACTGAGGTTCAATGTCATAAATGATTTCATTGGGAATGCCGAAGCGATATATTATATTTTTCCATATGAACATGATAACTTCTTGCTCATGTATTTGAGTGTATGCACCTGCTTCCACCCATTTAAAAAATAGTCATTTAAAACCAAAAGGAAGCATACCATACCTCGTCCTGCTGGGAGGGGTCCGACAATATCCATCCCCCACTTTATGAATGGCCATGGCGAAGTGATGAAATGCAGGAGTTCTCCTGCAGTGTATCATAGGGGAGTATTTTTGACATTATTCACACTTCCTGACATAATTTGCGGCTTCTTTTTTCATGGTAGGCCAGTAGTATCCGGCGCAGGCATACGATGAGGGCACAGTTTCTTATATGGGCATCGTAGTACCCCTCATGTACTTCTTCTAATATTCGCCTTGTTTGATTTGGCCCAAGACACTTGGCCAAGGGGTGTGATCACGTTATTTTTGACCTATATATGAATTATTTCCAAAATTCCAAACAAAAAAGATTTTTCCTTATTTTTACAATTTTGTGTCATTTTCTGATAATTGTTGCATTTTTATTTGTGCATGTTAATTCATACAAAAATATAAAAATATAAATTTCAATTTAGAATATAATTTCATATTTTAGTATTAATTAGAAGTTAATTTTTTCTAGAACAAAATATGAGAAAATAACAAAAATAGTTCACTTTTGCATTTTTATAGTTTTAGTTGTGAATTTGTCATGTATTAGCTTTGTTTAGAAATATATTAGGATTTTAGGTTAATTTGCATCTTTATAAAATTAGGAATAATATACAAATTTATAAAATGAAAAAAAGGGAAATAAAAAAGAGGAAATAATAAGAAAACAAAAGAAAAGAAAGAGAGTTACAAAAGAAATGAGGCTGCCCGGAATTGGGCTGCTTCTAACTCTAAGAGCCCAAATCCTCCTAGTCCGCTAGGCCCAATTATGCTCACCCGGTCCGCCCCAGTGATTAATGAAACAACGCCGTTCCTTTGAGTTGATCATAGCCCTTGAATGTCAATATAATGGACGAGGGATCCTAGAATAAGTAGGTATATAAGTGTTTTATTACCCCTACCCCCACCCCCCAAGCCGTCGTCCCCAAACCCTCAGAGACCTGTGTAACTCCACCTTGAGTCGCCGGCCGGAAATCGCTTTTGCTGGCGGCGATGCTCCTTTCCCGTCTAAATTTACACCGTAGAACCACCTTTCTGTCCTCCTTCCAACCCCCATCGTAGTTTTTCCCCAATCCCATCCCATCGCCTCGAATATCCTTTTTAAATTTTCCAGCCAAGTCGCAACTCTGTCCAAACCGGCTCAAATTCACACCATACCTTCCCCTGACTTCCCTCATCTTTAATCTCTCATTAGTTTCCGTCAAATATCACTGGAGCTCGTCCAATCGTGAATCTAGATTTTTTGAAATTCAAGTCTGTTTGGGGATTCGTTTGCTCAATTGACTTTAAGCTAATGTTATGTGTTTATTTTAGACGAAATAAACACGCAACATTTACTGGAAGCCGAGTTCGAGGTCAGTCAAGCCATGAGGGTGTCGAAATTCAGTGAGTTTCTTTCTATTGCTTTGTTCAGTTTTTGTTTTGTGTTAATTAGTTTAGTTAAATGTCAATTAGTTTAATTCATAACCCTATTTGCTGATTAATCAGTTAGGATTAGAATTCATGGCCTCTCACTTTCTATTATCAGTTAGTTTAGCTAGTAAATTCGATTAGGATAGTTTAGGTTTATTTGTTCATTCTTCATCTATTCTTATCAATATTGGGTGTGTGCTCGTTAGTCGATTGGTTCAAACTCAGAATAAATCGTGGCTTCTTTGGTTTGCTGTTTCATGATAGGTAGTTTGTTTTAATAGTTGTATTGTGCGTAATTTTGTTTGATTTTGGATAAATGCTTGAAATTTTTGTTTAATCTCGTTTTTTTAGCGGTATGGTTATAGCTGAAAACAAGTTAGTAATTCTAGTTGAATGAAAAGGGTAATTTGGACACTTCAAAGAGCAAGAATGCTCTAGTTAATACTAGAACTCCTTAGAATTTTCTAGAATATGATTCAAGTTAGATTTTAGAAAAGTTAGGGTAGTTACTTGGGTAACAAGTTAAAAACTGAAGGACGAAAGCTGGAAATAAATAGGGACTAGAAAGAAAATCAGAAAATTGAGGGATGCCCTCATTTTGCCTATAAAAGGGCATGTCAATGCCTTAAGTCACAAGTTTTGGAGCCTCACACAAGTTCCCCCATTCCCCACATATTTCAGATCGGAAATTTGAAACGGGAGACAGAGAGATCTAAAAATTCCAGTAGAGCCCTTCTCTACGTTTTTCCAACTGAAATTTGAATGTCTGAACCTCCAAATCTTCAAAAAACCAAAAAATAGAAGCAATAGAAAACTAAAAAAAAACTATTACATAAAAATTTCTGCAATTTCAACTAAGAGTCTGAGTTCCTGGTGACCTTGAGTTCAATTTCAAGTTGTTTCTGAATTTATTCAGGCTATTTTGGTTTGTTTTAGTTGCTGCGTTTTCAAAGGTATTTCAGGGTTTGATTTTGAAGTCACTTGGGTTTTGTCAAGCTGATTTTGACTGATCTGCTGGTTTCTGTTTGCTTTGGAATTATCCTTCGACTGTCTAACTCATTTCTGGGCTGAACTGGTCGTGTGTACTGTTGCTAGCTGATATTCACTGCCTTGCTACTTGCTATTGATTCACCTTCTTCTTCTGTTTCTGCTTTAAATCTAGGTACACACTGTGTAATCCTCATGTTCTGGGAATGGAGTTAAATGCAGTATTCATCATATACTTTGTGTAATAGATCTTATAGTAACTATGGCTGTTTACTCTAACAAGTTGTTATACCATGTTTCCTGCAATTGAAACTGGACGGATAAGATCGTTAGATTAATTTAATTTCCTTTTCTCGATTACCTGATAAAAAAAATAAGTCTAGACTTGAATCATTTGAGATTGTCATCCGTATTGCTATGTGATATTTTGAATTAAGAAATGCAAAACAGTCTATAGTCACGTTGAAATGAGATTGTGAGCAGCAGTAGATCTGATGATGTGTTGACACTAATATTCTAATGGCAGCAAGTATAAAGTGTCATTCGTATTGCTATGATGATTGTTAGGTTAATGCATTATCTTGTTTAGTACTGATTGAGATTTTTCCCTTGGTTTCAATGCAAAAATGAAGTTAAACTTAAAGAATGATTGCAGAATCTTGTGTCATGTATCAATAACATTTGGCTCACTGTTAATGGAAATTAAGCATGTCTTTAGGTGAGGAAAAGAGAGAATTAGAATTCAATTTACTGAATTTGTCTGCAACTGATTGAAAAGAAGGCAACCTCTGTTGCAAAAACGTGAAAGTTTGAGTTCCTCAACGGGCAGCCTAGGCCCATGCTTGGCGCCTAGGTACATTTGGGCCCTGGCTGAGGTCTATGATTGGTCAGCTTGTAGGCATTGGTCGGAACGCAGGTTTTTTCCTCGTTGGGCTTATTGTAGAGCCCATTGGTTGGCCTTGGTATCAACATATCATTTTGTCGACGTTAACCCAGTAACCAAATTTATTAGGACTTTATGTTATTATTAGAGACAAATATAGAAACTATAGTTCACTTTAGAATTTTCTTAAATAAAATAAGATGAGACTCACCGAACAAAATAAATAAAGAGATTTTTACCTACCTATATCATATATGAAACCTTATTATCCTAAATGTGCATAGTTTGTTAATTACCAACCCAGTCCACATTTTAACTATAACTTATATACCATTCGACTATTAGGCATTAAAAGAACATAATATTCCCTAAAAAATATGCTAAAATTAAGGAGAGAACTATAATTCAATTCTCAAAAAAAATGAACGAACAGTTGAAATTTTCAAGTTTCAACAACTCAAAGTTGAAAAAATTTGTTCTTCCGTATATTTTTCATCATTGATAGTCATTAAAAAGCTTGAAAGCTTTGAATTCAAAATTAGATTTTCAAAATTATTATTTGTTTGGATTGGATGTTGTTATCAGAATATGTTTAGGAGTTTATATCTCAATTTTGAGGGGTTTTGGTGAAGATTATATTGGTTTTGACTGAATTTAAGATTAAAACTCGAAGAAGAAGAAGAAGATATATTTCCAGAAATTGTAGATAAATTATAGATAAATTGTAGAATTGTAGATAAATTATAGATAAATAGTAGAATTGTAGATAAATTGTAGATCGGGAAGACTAAGACTTCTACAAATCTTCTATAATTATGAGGAAAATACCAATTATGCTACAATTGAAATGGGAATTGAGATATTAAAATTTATGTATCTAGTTTGTAGATATTTTGTAGATATCTTGTAAATTATTTGCATTCTGATTGCAGATGCATTATTTTCTATTTTCACTAATCCAAAACGACTAAAGCTTCTACAAAATCTTCTGCAAAAAATAGTCTACAATTTATCTATAATTTTTCTAACTTTTATACAATATATCTACAATCTGAAAATATGTTTTCTTCTTCTTCGAGTTTCAATCGACTGTGTTAACTAGTAAATTTCAGCCATTGCCCAAAACAAAACAAAGAAAAGAGGTCAATAAAAATAATGATGCATTGATGTTTTGGATGTGTAAATAGAGAATTGGTAAATAGTAGAGGAACTATTTAATTTTATAGTGGAGTAACTATTTATTAATTCCTTCTCCATTCTTATTTATTTTTTAAATTTATTAATTCATTTAAGTAGAGTGATAAATAAGAAAAAACTTTTTTCTACACTTGTACTTTATAATCTGATTATTTTATTAGCTTGGTTATTGAGTTGCGACCAAAAAAGTAGACAAATACATAGTTCTGGTAGTTGGCTTGCCGTAAGAAGTTGGTTTATTTTATGATTTGGCGTTTGAATTTGGTTTTGCAATAATTAATAAATGATTCTAGAAAACAGTTCTATTTGGTTTTGGTATATTATTAAAAAAAATATGTATTTGTCCTCCATAAATTAAATGACTAATAAATGCACCCTTAGTTATATCCCTAATTTGAATTATGGTATATAAATGGTAAAGGTATGCTTAAATGTAATAAACACAAACCTTAAACATTGATGTTCATATATAATATAGGTAGGTAAAAATTCCATAAATAAATGTGGGGCCCTCAATAACTGTTATTAAAATAATTAGAATTTGGGAGGCCCGTTTAGGGAATTTCACAGCCTTCCCTAAAATAATACTATGTTGGATTCTTTAGGAGCGATTTAATTAAATTACTTCCTTAAACTCGGGTGCGCATTGATGCAACTCAAATCCAAATCTTGACGAAGTCGAAATGTATTGATAACCACGGGTGCATTGATTGCGACGTGGTTCAAAACACGTTTTTACAATGTCGTAATTCTTTTAAAATAAATAATGTTAAAAAGCGGTTTACGAATAAAAGGCACATATGCTAGCATGTATTAAAATAAGATAAAATCAAATACAATAGTTAACGGACCGTGCTACAACCACGGAACTCGAGAATGCCTAACACATTCTCCTGGGTTAACAGAATTCCTTACTCGAATTTCTGGTTCGAAGACTGTTAGCAGAGTCATCTTTTTTCTCGGTTCGGTATTCCACCGGTGACTTGGACACCATTAATATCCTAAGTTGCGACTCTGAATAATTAATAACTAAATCCCATTCCGATTATCCTTTAAGTGGAAAAACTCATTTACGCCCCTTGCGAGGAGTAGGTGAAAAAGGAGGTGTGACGGCTCTGGCGACTCTGCTGGGGACAAGAACCCACAACGTTTTGTTCAGGGTTCAGAATTCGAGCTTAGATAAATTGTTGTATTTGGCTATATCTGAATTTCCTACATGCTTTGTGCTGAATGTGCTAAATGTTACCACTTTGATATTATCTGAACTGTATATAAACTGTGCCGACACCTTTCTCTCTTTACCTACGAGGATGTGCTTACTGGTTGAGACTCCCTATTCTGTTAGTGTCATACCCTGAAATAAGAACTAGGCCGGATAAGTTGCAAAGCTGGACGATCTCGCAGGTTCCCGGTACGCTTCCCGCTCCTCGATTCGAGTTGTTCGTTCGGGTACACAGTCTAGCACACATACCCAAGTTTTGAACCTAGAATAATGTGACTTCATGCCGGATCCCTAGTAGAATCGCTTATTTGCATCATGTTGTATTTGACTTAGGGAACTCAACACAGGGGTTGGGTCCGTCTAGGACTAGCAACCTGAAATGAAAGAGACCGTCCTGATATATCCTACTTGTTCCGTACATATATTTGCTTCGCACCTGTATGCTGACCAACTATTGAATCTCGGGAATGTTGGAAATTGAGGAAAAGATGAAAAGAAAAAAGAGAGAAATATCAGTTAGGGAGTTAATTGATTATTTTAGAAAAACCAATGACCAAGTACTATCGAAACTCTGCCGAAGTTTTGAAAAATAGAAAAAATATATTTTATGTTTAAATTGTTTGTTTTACTTAGAAAAGCAAAAAAGGTAAAAAAGAGTCTTTTATTCTAGTTTGTCTTGTTTTCAAAAATGAAAAAGAAAAATAGTTTGTTTTGCGATGGAAAATGAAAAAGAAAAAGAATCTTGATTTTTGGTTGCTAACAGAAAAGAAAATAGGTTATTTCCTAATTGTTGAAAAATAAAAAGAAAAAGAGTATTTTATTTTTAGTTTGGAAAAATAGGTTGTTTTCTTGTTTGTTGAAAAAGAAAAAAAAAGTCTTGTTTTTAAAAGTAGTTTTTTTTTGCTTGAAATGTCAAAAATAAAAATAAAAAAGAGTCCTATTTTTAAATAGTTCGGTTAATTTGCCCAAACTACGCAGGTTTGATTCTTACAGCGCGTGAGATACGTAGGCAACCCTCATCGGTCCAACCTCCCCTTTACAAAAATAGCCCAAAAAATGTTAAAATTTTAATTTTTATCATAAATAAACCATGTGACATCGTCTTTGTCAATTATTGCCAAATGTTCCCAAACGGGTGCCGGAAGGTTGACTTTGCATAAACAGCCACCTTTGGTCATATTTTAATTTTTGACTTTCACAGCCTTAAAATATTCGTCCCCGAGGTGCTGGAAGGCCATGTTTGCAATACCAGGTCATTTATTTTAAAATTTTAAAAATAAGAAAAAAAAGAGTCTGTGGTCAAGCAGATTTTGGGTCAAAATTGGCATATATGGGAAGAAATCTGTCATTTTGTTTTTGGGTTTTTATTTCTTTTGATTAGAGTATATGGGTCGTTTGATTTTCGAGTCTGTATTTCATAATTAAGTTGGTCAGTTTTGGTGTTATTATAAAAATGAAAAATTCCAAAAATGTTTTATTATTTTTTACCTTTTATCTGTAAGAACTACACACAGTTTGATTCATGCGGAGTCATGATACGTAGGTAATCTCCATAAGATTCGACCACAACAACAAAAAAAGAAAAAAATGAAAAAATATAAAAAAATGGAAAAGATGTTGTTAATAATGAGGACCGACTCAATCCATTCTAACATGTTTTGTTTTGAATTGTGAAGAAAGTTGAGGTGGTTGGTTTGTGGTAAGCTGGAAAAGCTCATTTTCACTATGTCGTAGTTCTTTTAAAATAAATAATGTTAAAAAGTAGTTTACGAATAAAAGGCACATATGCTAGCATGTATTAAAATAAGATAAAATAAAATACAATAGTAAAGGGACCGTGCTAGAACCACGGAACTTGGGAATGCCTAACGCCTTCTCCCAGGTTAACAGAATTCCTTACTCGTATTTCTGGTTTGCAGACTGTTAACAGAGTCATTTTTTTCCTTGGTTTGGGATTGTACCGGTGACTTGGGACACCATTAATCTCCTAAGTGGCGACTCTGATTAATTAATAACTAAATCCCATTCAGATTTTCCTTTAAGTGGAAAAACTCCTTTACGCCCCTCGCGGGTTGTAGGTGAAAAAGGAGGTGTGACAGGGGGTCGCCGAACATTCTTTTGAAAAGATCATAGTTTACGAGGCTGTATTTGGCCGCTTGTATTCGAAGTTTTTTTATCTTCTTTCTTATCTTGTGGGAGCATTCCATCCTGCAAATATGCTACGATACAGTTGCACCAGTCCCAAGTTAAGTTTACAGAGTGTACCTCGACCTGGTCTATTGAGGAATGGAGAAGAGTAACCACATTTTCCTTGTCGATATTTTAGTGGCTGCGGCTAGCTTGGCGAGACGGTCCGCTTCGATATTCTGCACCCTGGGTATCTAATCGAGGCGGCATTCGTCGAATTCTGGCTGCAGTTTGTGAATTTCTGACTGGTATTTTTGTAGCCTCTGTTCTTTGATTTGGAAAGTCGTAGTGACTTGGTTTACCGCGAGTTGAGAGTCACAATGGAGGACGAGTCATCGAGCACCTTGAGGGCTAATTTTAATCTTGCAATCACAGCTTCATACTCGGCCTCGTTGTTAGTCATCTCGGGACATCATATGTACTAGCGAATTACTTCGCCCGTAGGGACCTCGAAGATGATTCCCAGTCCCGATACCGATGCGTTAGATATGCCGTCAGTGTAGAGGACCTAGAGGTCAGAATGTGCGGAAGCACGAAGCGCCTCCTGCTCTACTTCAGGCAATACTTCCGCACTGAAATCGACAATGAAATCAGGGAGCACCTGCGACATTATAAGAGTTTATGGATGGTATGTTATACCATTCTTGCTTAATTCTATGACTCATTTGGCCAACTTACGTAATAGTTCAGGATTGTGTAGGATGCCCCTGAGGAGGAAGGTTGTCACCACCTTTATGAGGTGAAATTGAAAATACTGTCTAAGCTTTCGTGAAGCTACGACTAATGCCAGAGAAAGTTTCTCAAGGTGGGGGTACTTTGTTTCGGCATGAACTAAGGTTTTGCTCATATAATAAATTGTAGATTACGTACCTTTGTTTTTGCGGACCAAAACTGCACCTACCACAACTTCGGAGACTGCTAGGTATACCGGGAGGAATTTGCCCGGGTTTGCCTTGACGAGTAGTGGCGGCGAGGACAGGTACGCTTTCAGTTTTCTTATGGAGTCGACGCATTAGGAATTCCACTATAGCCTGTGGTCCTTCTGTAGTACATTGAAAAATTTATAGCATCTGTTTAATGATCGTGAGATGAAACTCGACAGGGCAGCTATTCGTCCTGTCAATTTCTATACATGCTTCTTGCTGGTTAATGTCTCCAGTATTTCTTCGATGGCCTTGATCTGATCTGGGTTGACCTCGATACCTCTTTGCAACACCAAAAAACCAAGGAACTTTCCTGAGGTTACGCCAAAGACGCATTTTTCGGGATTCAATTTCATTTCGTATTGGATCAATATTTTGAAAGTTTCCTTCAGATGACCAACGTAATCCTCCTTCCTTTTCGACTTCACTAGCATGTCATCGATGTAGACCTCTATGGTCTTTCCAAGTTGTTCTTTGAATATCTTGGTGACTAACCTTTAATACGTTGCCCCTGCGTTCTTGAGTCGTAACGACACGACTCTGTAGTAGTACATTCCTTGGTGAGTGATGAAAGTGGTCTTTTCATGGTCTTCTTCTGCCATTAGAATTTGATTGTGACCAGAATAAGCATCTATGAAGCTTAATAGTTCGTGTCCCACGATGAGCTGGTCGATATGTGGTAACAGAAAGGAATCTTTTAGCATGCGTTGTTCAGGTCGGTGAAGTCAATACACATTTGCCACTTCCTGTTCTTCTTTTTTACCATGACCACATTAGCGACCCACTAAGGATACTTTGATTCTTGGATGGAACCATTAGCGATCAACTTATCAACTTCTTAGCTGACTGCCTTGTTGATTACGACATTGAACTTTCTCCTCAGTTGCCATACTGGCAGGTAAAGAGGGTTGACAGTCAGCCTGTGTGTGGTGATGTCCCTTGGGATTCCCAGCATTTATGAATGGGAAAAGGCAAAAAAATTGGCATTGTTAGTTAAGAACTCATGGAACTTACCTGGTTCTAAGAGGTTGTATCCGGTATAAGCCTTTTTCGTGTTGTTGGTGTTGTCCAATTGAATGGGGTCTTTGATGGCCTCTATTTGTATGTCGGGTTTGGTTCCCGATATGGATGATTGCTATGCTTCCGTTCTTGCCCCATTCAGTTGTTGGGTATGTGTGCAATATTTGGTGATTTGATAGCGCTCTTGGGAGGTGCGTTGCTCGCCTCGGATCCTGAATATTCCCAATGGGTAGGAAATTTTATTACTTGGTAGAAACTTGAAGGGATGACTTGCACGGCGTGTATCCATGGATGCCCTATAAGAGAGTTGTAGGTTGTTTCCCGGTTCATGACATGAAACATCTTTTCCAGAGTGAATCCTCCTGCTAGAACGGGTTACACCATCTCTCCATAGGTTCGTTCCACTGCATTATTAAAACCCATGAGTGTTATGCAGCGTGGTACTATCTTATCCTCGAGTCTCATCTGTTTGAGGACTTGTGGATGAATAATACACGTGCCGCTTCCTTCATCCACCATTATTCTTTTTACATTGCTATCCGCAATATGTAAAGTTATAACCAAAGCATCATAGTGAGGGAAAGACAAATTGTTGGTATTTGACTTATCGAAGAAGATACTATCTTTGAGGTCATCATACCGTTCGTGAGCGACCGACCGCTTGAGTTTGTGTGTGTTGGTGAATTTCATATAGTTGATTATCGTATCATTGCCGCCGCCAATGATCATTTGTATGGTACGAGCTGGTGAAGGTTCTTTTGGGGGTCCTTGAGGTTGATCGCGTCCATGAGTGAAGTTAACCCACCCTCGATCACTTAGCAGTCCTTTCAGGTATCCCTAATTTAGCATTCTTACCACTTCATGTAACAGGCCTATGCAGTCTTCGATCTTGTGTCCTCTTTCCTGGTGGAATTCACACAGAACGTTCGATCTCCAGGATGCTCGGATCTGACTTCATCTTTTGAGGTCACTGCACCTTAGTGCTGAGCTTTTCTAGTGCATACACTATTTCTGAAGGAGAAACACAAAAGTTATGAGCAGATAACAGTGGAGGCAAATATCTTTATTTCGATGTGGCACGATGTGTCGAGGCGCGACGTTTGCATGTCGTGGAGGAGGTGGGATGGGTATGTGAATGTAAGGTTGATGCCTTTCTCGATTGAAATGGGATAGTTGGTCCCTTCGACCATCGTTGCAGTGATCTCTCCTTGTTTTGGTTTGGACCAATGTTAGCCATTGGATCAAACCATTTAGGTCATCCTCATATGCCCTTACTTCAGCACAATAGGCAATATGGATTTCTTCCCTCGTGGTGGGAGGATAAATCATGAGTTTACTTAGCAGTTTTTTAGTTACTTTTGACCCGTTTCTATTTAACCCATTTTGGAAGGCTTCTACCTCCATCCCATCTAATACATTTGGTAGGCTCATTCTTACCTTGTTGAATTGGGCTAGGAAATCCCGAAGTCATTCTCCCGTCGTCTGCCTGACGGTGAATATATCATTTACCATGGCCTCTGCCTTTTTCACTCCCGCGTGAGTGGTGACAAATTTATATGCCATTTCTTCGAACGATGATACTGATCGTGCTGGTAGTTGTGAATAGCATATGAATGCTCCACCTGTAAGAGTTTTACCGAACTTTTTCAGCAGCACCGATGACACATGTTCTTTCAACAGATCGTTACCTTTTATTGCAGTGACGTAGTTGATTATGTGATATTCCGAGTCCGTGGTGCCATCATACATTTTCAAGTATGGCGGTATTTTGAAGGTTTTCGGAATAGAGTGGGGTGCCTCCCTTCACTGTATGGTTGTTCGATGAATCAGCCTACATCACATTTTGGTAGCAACTTCGGAGCGCCCAGTATTTTATCGACCCTTTCCTGATGCTCCTTCATCTGATCACGGAGCGTTTTGTTCTCATTTTCCATCTCTTCCATTTTTTTTAAGATGGCTGCAAGTGAATTGTTACCTGCATCAATGACAGTATGAGTGTTACCTGTGCGTGGAGTTTCTGGCTTATCGGCAATAGTTGCAGTTTTTATATGTATTGTGCCTCTGGTATCCCTTTGAACGGGTTTGTCGAGTATGCTGCTCAAGGTGTTTGTCAACCACTCTTCTAATAGACTTTTCACAGACGGTGGTGCTTCTCTTGCTGCGGATGTTGAGGTGTTCCGCTCATGCGAGACAGTCACGCTTTCGTGCGTGGGGGTTGAGGCATCTCCTTCAGGTGTAACGCTTGGCGTTACATTTTCATTATCTTCCTTGCGGGTTTCGTTGATGGAATCCAGAAGGTTGTTCATGAAACCTAATATTGCCTTTAATCTTGCTTCCCCCTTTCCTTCCACTGTGGTCTTTTCGAGGCTAAAAAGAGGTGATTATCCCTTTCAAAGATCTAGACAAAACTAAAATCTCAGCTATAGAAATCCCCACAGACATTGCCAAATTATTTGACTCAAACGATATTGGAACCTTTTTGAATAAATCAATTAAAGAAAATGAATGATCAAATCTTAGCTATATATTATAATCTCAGAACAAAAGGTATATAAGATGAACACAGTGGATAATATTTCTTGATCTTATGAAGATGAATGTCCGAACACTAAAGATACCAATTGTTTATGTAGACATGTATTACAGCCAGTGTTCTTAGCTGGAAAAGCAGCAGAAAAAGAGGAAGAGCTTTACAAGGTTGTTTTTCCTCTATATATAAGGGACAAACCCCTTTTAAGTCCTAGAAGATAAATCATAGGGAATATTCGAAGGAATATTCCTAATGCCCTCTATTAGACCTATGCTACTGTAAAAGTCGTGTAGTCTCTGTTAGCTTGTCTGTCGTCCTCCACAGGATGTCGAGCTATGAGGATTTCATCATTTGTTGTATTCATCAACGGTCGTAGTTGTCCAAATTTAAACCCATACAAATATGAATATATAGATATGTTCATTTAAGCAAAAAGAAAAAGAAAAAGGAAAAAACACTTGTCGTCTTTACGAAATTTAGAAGGGAAAAAAACTCTCAGATTTAACTAATGACGTCAAAATTTTAGAAAAAGAAGTTTAATTTTCATGCTCCAAAATTTCGTTTTGTAGTCCTTTATGTTTACTATTCTTTACCTACTTTGTCCATATATTTCCAATTCCAAGTGCTTAACTGAACTATAAAATTGATTTCGTGCACATTACGAGTTTAGAGATGTTTCTTTATTGCGTTATCCAAAAAATAGTGCAAAAATATTTATCAAAAATATTATAATTTGCCCCTCGAAGAAGTGTTCTTTCAATCTAATCACAATGTCAAAGTGAACGAGAGAAAAGGAAAACAAAAACAACATCATCATCATAAATTTTCACGGGAAATCAATTGAAAAATAATATATCTGAGAAAACAAAGATGCAAATATCAAAGTAGACAACGATGTAACAATAAAATTTTAATAATGTGAGTTATTATTCTTCACTCGAATCTTATAAATCTAGACAAATCGGAATGAAAGATATGGTTGACAAGGTATCTTAGCTACAGGTGGGCATAGTTTGGGGCTCCAGGCAAACCCTTAATCCAAATAAAAATTCGAACTGTTTGGGTTTTCGGATTATGGATTGAATTTTAGATTTATAATTTGAATTTCGGATTGGATGTTAAATTTGTTACTTTAAATTTTTGAATATCCGAAAGTTCAAAATTTTTATATTTTATGCATAATCCATTATTCGTATGCTAATAGTAACAAATAAAACATCCTAACCATCAGACATAATATCATATATTCAATCAGTGGCGGAACTAAAACTTTATGCAAACGAGTTCAGAAATACATTAAGTCCTCGACAGCGGTTAACATTAAAGGCGATACTAAATTAACATACAAGGTTTATCTTGCTCCATTTATTTTGGTTCTTAACGAAACGTTAAAAAAGATATTGCTCGTTACTCTTTATTTCGTTTCGAATTCGAAGTTGCGTTGTTTCATTTTGTTTACACATTTACCTAGATTTTAACAATAAATATATTTATCTTACAAATTTTATAATTTATTAAAAGTTATTTTAGAAATTTTATCGGAACAAACATCATTTGATTTACATTTAAATATTAAACTCATAATTTTACTTGTGCTAGTTGTAAATCAAATAAAAAATAACATAAGAGAACTATAAACTAAACTAGACTAATAATTTCAATATAAAAAGTTTAAAAACGATGAAAGGAAACTAATATAAAATAAATAAAAGAAAGCAGAAGCAGCAAAAGGTCGACAAAAAAGAGGCAAGTAAAATAATTTAAAATTAATATGAAATGTTTCGTATAAAAAGGTTGTCAATTTTGGATAGAATAATGTTTGAAGAAACAATCAAAAACGAAAATCATTAGGTGTAAAACAATACAGTTATATAAATTATATTATTTATGTATATTAGGATCCTTTAAAATATTCAGCTCAATAGCTCTATTCTTAAACAAACAAAAAAAATATGAAAAAACACGGCATGATTCTTTTGAAGAATTGCATAATAGAATGTTAAAGCGATGTATGATAGTGTTTAGGTGGCTTTCCTTAATTTAAAACATGTGAAAATAAAGAAACTAGAGCCGTTAAAATGGACCTGATCGACGCCAACCCAGCCCGCTAAAATATTATGATATAGCCAGTTTTTACACTGGTCAATGAAAAATAGTCAGCATTTACCAAGTTAATGAAAAATAGCCACTAGTTTGCTGCATAGAGACCGGTCAAGTATAATATACAGGAGTTCTGGTGCATTTGTATACGAACTCCATCATATTATAGTGGACCGGTATACTTTGCTAACTCCTGTAAAATTTACGGGAGACTGGAGCACCAGTGCTCCAAACTCCAGTATATTATATTGGAAAATTATACTTGTTGGAACTCCCGTAAAATTTACGGGAGACTGGAGCACCATTGCTCCAAACTCCTGTATATTATACTGGACAATTATACTTGCCGGAGCTCCCGTAAAATTTACGGGAGTTCCAAAATAACTATGTTGGAACTCTCGTAATTTTACGGGAGTTCCAGCATAATTATGCTTGAACTCCCGTAAAATTTGCGGGAGTTCCAGCATAGTTATCCTGGAACTCCCGTAAAATTACGGGAGTTCAAGCATATTTATGCTGGACCCCCGTAAAATTTGCGGGCGTATTTTTTCGGATTTTGAACAGTATTTATGCTCTAATTTAAAGTGACTAAATTTCGATAATTTTTGAAACTTGTCTATTTTTCAACGACCAGTGTTAAATCTGGCTATTTTTAAACCGCTATTTGAATAGGATTGGGTTAGGGTTTTTGGAACCCATTTAAAATTAAGGCTTATAAGTCTAGCCCAAGTGAGTCCGCTGGTCCTTGAGGCTTGACCGAGGCTGGGCCTGGACTGGCCCCTGGACCAAAAATTAATTAAATTCAAATAAATTAACTATTATATATTTAATATTTAGAAAAAGTAAAAACTAAAAAACTATTAATTGCAATCCCTATTCCTCAACTCTAGATTACTCATTTACCTCACCATATCAACTAGAATATAGATTTTTGGCATGCATGTAATATGATAAAATTAGTTTTTCTTTTGCTTAACTAATAGCAAACTCGAAAAGTTTTAGGTGCCCAACAATAATCTTTTTTCAAAAGAACTATTACTTTATGTCACTAATGATCAGTTTATATTGTTTTAATATATTATTAATATTCAACCGCTCTTCAGTGTAGAAAAAGATCAATAAGTACACAGAAAAAAATTTACTACAAGCAAATTTCTAGAATTTTTAAAAAATATGGACTATAATGATTAAATAAGCAAATGATGTTAATTCATAATTAAAAATCTCCGCATATAAACTTATTGAAGAAATATCTAAATTTGAGAAAAATGAAAGAAAAACAATAAGAAATATTCATGTCACGACCTGGATTTCCCATCTTCGGGAGTCGTGATGGCGCGTACTAATAGGAGCTAGGCAAGCCAAACGTAATTACCTTTTTCACAGTTGATAATGATAACATAAAATATCTGAATTTATATAATAAAGCGGGAGACTTAACAGTAAAGAAAATTGAATAAAACTGCGGAAGTTTAACATAACACTCTACCCAAAACCTAGTGTCACATAACTCACGAATTGCTAAGATTTTAACTAAATACAATGTTTTGAAAGAAGTTATGAAATGTCTATCTTGAATACAAGAGATAACAAACTAAAAAGCAAGATAAAGGAGACGCCGGACCCCCGGACTCCTGCAAGGTTACCTCGGTATCTCTCTCTGGACTGAAAGCCTGCTCCCGATATACTGCTACTGCTGTCCAAAGCCTGAATCTGTGAAAAATAGCACAGTGTGTAGAATCAGCACAAATACCCCATGTGCTGGTAAGTGTCTGGCCTAACCCCGACGAGGTAGTGACGAGGCTAGGACCGGACTACCAATCAACCTGTGCAGTTATATGATATACATCATAGAATAAAAACAGGAATAAGCAATTAAAGGTGGGAGGGAAAACATGCCGCGGGGGTTCACCAATACTAACAGTAAATCCAGAGTAACAGTCTAAAGGCAGCTTAAAGTTTGCAGCAAACCAGAGAAACTACCATTCAAGATAAACACACTTATATCTATAATTGTTGCGGTGCGCAACCCGATCCCAATACATATAAAAATATTGTGGCGTGCAACTCGATCCACAATTATCAATGTTGCGGCGTGAAACCCCATCCTTATATATCATTGTTGCGGCGTGTAACCCGATCCATATATATATATATATATATATATATATATATATATATATATATATATATATATATATATATATATATATATATATATATATATATATATATATATATATATATATATATATATATATATATATATATATAGCATTTATCATTGTTGCGGCGTGCAACCCGATCCACAAGTATCATACAATACACGGCATCACCCGTCGTGCTTTAACACTCATCCTCACCCAAATAACAATCACAAACAAAGGGGCATGGGGAGTGAACAACTACTAATAGACATCCTGGCAAGGGAACACAAGCAAGTAGTTAAATCCCGGCAAGGGAGCTACTGAATGTACAAAACAACTCGACCAGGATACAATTAACCATCTTTCCTCTTCCTTTCATTTTCTACTCATCACTTTCGTTACCACATGAGCCAATGCTTTAAAGGCCACAACAATTCATATACTTCCTCATTTTATAGAATAACTTGAGCCAATGCTCCAACGAGTACAATAATTTATAACCTTTCTCAATTTATCAAATAACTTAAGCCAATGCTCTTCTACGTTCAAAGACATAATCCTTTTTCACAAATGTTTCACAACAACTAGAATTCATCTCTAAGGCATGAAATATACAACATGAAACAAATATTCACAATTCATAGACTCACGGTCATGCTAGACACCAATGTACAGATACTCGTCACCATGCCCATACGTCGTACTCCACATAAAACAAGTAGCACATAGGACTCAACTCCTAATCCATCAAGCTAGAGTTAGACCGGACACTTACCTCGATACTTCAAACTCAACTAAAGACTAGAGTGTAGCTTTACCCCTCGATTCCACCACAAAATTGCTCAAATCTAGTCACAAATTACATAAATACATCAACAATTGCTAAATGAATCAATTTGAATGCATAAAAATGAATTACCAAAAATTTTGCTGAAAAGTTCAAAAATGCCCCCGAGCCCACGTGGTCAAAACCAGAGACTCAAACCAAAACCCGATTACCCATTTCCCCACGAGTTCATATCTATGATTTATTTTGAAATCAGACCTTAAATTGAGGTCTGAATGCCCAATTTTAGAAAAAACATAAGTTCTACCCAAAATCCCCAATTTCACCCATGAAAATCCTTGATTTTAAGTTGAAAAATGTTTAATGGTGTTGAAGATTGAAGGAATTAAGTAGAAATTAACTTATAATTGATTTGGAGAAGAAAGATTTCTTGGAAAATCACCTATAGGTGTTTGAGTTTGACGAAATGTGAAAAATGAAGTTCAAAATCGATTAAGTGTAAAATATGTTGTGCTGCAGATATGGGACTTACGAAACAGGGTTCACAATTGCGAACCCTGCAGGCATGGGAATTGCGAGAAACATGGTCGCATTTGCGAACTCAGGCCAGATGGGAAGATATCGCATTTGTGAGAAAAGGCCTCGCGTTTGCGAAGACTAGACCTCGGCATTTGTGAAGGAGAAGCCCGCATTTGCGATCAAGCTGACCAGGGCCCATCTTCGCATTTGCGATGAGCAGTTCGCAATTGCGAGTTGCATTTGTGAATGCTGGCTTCAGCCTGCAGATCAGTGATACCAGATTTTCTTCCAATGTTCAAAATGCACCCCGACACCTATCCAAAACTCACCCGAGCCCTCGGGGCTCCAAACCAAATATACACACAACCTTAAAAACATCCTACGGACCTACTCATGCGATCAAATCGCCAAAATAACATTGTATATGTCGAATTAAGCCTAAAAATTCATAATTTCTTCCAAAATTTAATAATATATCAGATTTTCATTTTAAGTCGACGTCCGTTTTAAACCACATTTTACAGAAGGCACTTAAATCACATATAAGACCTGTATCAGGCGCCAGAACCAAAATACGGGCCCAATAACAATTTGTTCTAATAAAATATTGTTTCCAATTCCCTTAAATATTTTCAGAAAATAATTTCACACAAAAATTTATTTTTCGGGCTTGGGACCTCAGAATATTATTTCGGGCATACACCCAAGTCCCATATTTTCCTACAGACCCATTGAGACCATCAAATCACGGGTCTGGGTCCATTTACCCAAAATATTGATCGAAGTCAAATTTATTCATATTAATATCAAAATTTAGCATTTTCCATATAGAATTCATACTTAGGCTTTCCGGTTATGCGTCTGGACTATGCACGCAAATCGAGGCAACCATAATTGAGGTTTTTAAGGCCTCAAATGCATAGAAAGAGTAAGGAAACAAGTGATGACCCTTTGGGTCGTCACATTCTACACCTCTAAAATAACCGTTCGTACTCGAACGGACAAAATAAAGAAGTACCTGAGTTGAGGAAAAGATGAAGATAACGACTCCGCATATCAAACTCGAACTCCTAGGTCGATGCCTCAGGGGGCTAACCTCTCCACTGAACGCGAACAGAAGGAAAACTCTTGGATCTGAACTGACGACCTGCCGGTCTAGAATAGCTACCGACTCCTCCTCATAAGATAGATCCTTGTCCAATTGGACAGTGCTGAAATCTAACACATGGGATATATCATCGTGATGCTTCTAAAGCATGGACACATGAAACACTGAATCTCAAATGGACCAATGAACATAGGAGTAAGCCTGACCTTCTTCCCGAATCTTATCACGCCCTTCATAGGTGACACTCGGAGCAATACCCGCTCACCAACCATGAAAATGACATCTCGAACCTTGCGATATGCATGACTTTTTTGCCTAGATTGAGTTATACGAAGCCTATCCAGAATGATCTTGACCTTGCCCAAGGCCTCCTTAACTAAATTTGTACCCAACAACCGAGCCTCTCCCGACTCAAACCATCCAACCGGAGATCAACACCGCCTACCATATAAAGCCTCATAAGGAGCTATCTGGATACTCAACTGGTAGCTATTGTGTAGGTAAACTCTGCTAAAGGCAAGAACTGATTCCATAAACCTCCAAAGTAAATAACACAAGCTAGGAGCATATCCTCCAATATATGAATAGTCTGCTCGGACTGTCCGTCCATCTGAGGATGAAATGTTGTACTCAACTCCACCTGGGTGCCCAATTCTCAATGAACTGCTCTCTAGAAGCGCGAGGTAAATTGCATACCCCGGTCTGAATACCGGCACCCCATGAAGGCGAACAATCTCCCTGATGTAGATCTCAGCTAACCTCTCGGATGAATAGGTGGCTGCAACAGGAACAAAATGCACTTACTTGGTCAGCTTATCAATAATGACCCAAACTGCATTAAACTTATTCCGGGTCAACAGAAATCCAGTAACGAAATCCATGGTGATCTTCTCTCACTTCCACTCGGAAAGCTCAATCCTCTGAAATAATCTACCATGCCTCTGATTCTCATACTTAACGTGCCGACACTTCAAACATCGAGCCGCATATGCAACTATAACTTTATTCATCCTACGCCACCAATAATGCTGCCTCAGATGCTGATACATCTTCGTGGCGCCCGGGTGAATAGAATACCGGGAACTATGGGCCTTCGCTAAGATCAACTCTCGAATCCCATAAAACATTAGGCACACAAGCTCACCCCCTGCAATCTCAAAGAATCATCATAATCTAAGGTCACTTGCTTGGAACCTCCACACTCCATAGTGTCTCTCAGGACACGCAAATGGGGATCATCAAGTTGCCGGTCACGGATACATTCCAATAATGAAGAACGAGTGATCGTGCAAGCTAACACTCGGCTAGGCTTAGAAATATCTAACCTCACAAGTCCACTTGCCAAGGCCTGAACATCCAAGGCAAGAGGTCTCTGGCTGACCGGAATTAACGCGAGACTACCTATGCTGGCTGACTTCCTACTCAACGCATCGGCCACCACATTGGCTGTCCTCGGGTGGTATAAGCTCGTAACATCATAATCTTTCAACAACTCCAATAACCTTCTATGCCTTCAACTCCTTTTGCTTGAACAGATGCTGAAGACTCTTGTGATCAGTGTACACCTCACACGTCACACCATATAGGTAATGCCTCCAAATCTTCAATGCATGAACAATGGCTGCCAACTCTAGTTCATGAACTGAATAATTCTTCTTGTGGATCTTCAGCTGCCTAGAAGCATAGACAATGACTCTGCCATCCTGCATCAATACTGCACCAAGCCAAACATGAGAAGCATCACAATAGACCGTATAAGGCCCTAAAACTGTGGGTAAAACCAAAACCGATGCCGTAGTCAGAGCTGTCTTGAGCTTCTGAAAGCTCGCCTCACACTCATCTAACCATCTGAACTAGGCACCCTTATGGGTCAACCTGGTAATCGGGGCTGCAATGGATGAAAATCCCTCCACAAAACCGACAGTAGAAGCCTGCCAACCCTAAGAAACTCAGAATCTTTGTAGCTGATGCTGGTCAAGGACAATTCATGACTTCCTCAATCTTCTTCGGGTCCACCTGAATACCCTCTGCTGATACAACGTGACCCAGAAATACAACCGAACTCAACCAGAACGCACACTTGGAGAACTTAGCATATAATTGACTATCTTTCAGAGTCTGAAGAACCACTCTGAGGTGCTGCTCGTCCTCCTCCTGGATGCGGGAGTATATCATAATATCATCAATAAAAACTATCACGAAAAAGTCTAAGTAAGGCCTGAACACTCGGTTCATCAACTCCATAAAAGCTACTGGGGCATTGTTCAACCTAAATTTCATGACCAGAAACTCATAATGCCCGTACCGAGTGCGAAAAGCTGTCTTAGGGACATCGGAAGCCCTAATCCTCAACTGATGGTAGCCAGATCTCAAGTCTATCTTTGAAAACACCTTGGCATCCTGAAGCTGGTTGAACTAATCGTCAATCCTCGGCAGTGGATACTTATTTTTGAATGTAACTTTGTTCAATTGCCGGTAATCAATGCATATCCTCATCGAACCATCCTTTTTCTTCACAAGTAACACCGGCGCACCCCAAGGTGAAACGCTGGGTCTAATGAAACCCTTCTCATGAAAATCCTGCAACTGATCCTTTAACTCTTTCAACTCTGCCGGGGTCATGCGATACGGTGGATAGAAATGGGCTAAGAGCCCGGAGATTAATATAAAAGTTGATATCCCTGTTGGGCGACATACCCAGCAGGTCTGAGGGAAAACCTCAGGGAACTCCCAATCAATAGGTACAAAATCAATAAAAGGGAGCTCTATGCTAGAATCGCAGAACATACGCCAAATAAGCTAAACACCCCTTCTCGACCATGTGTCGAGCCTTCATATATGAGATAACACTATGGGTGGAATGAACGGGGTCCCTCTCCACTCTAAACAGGGCAAATCTGGTAAGGCTAAGGTTATGATCTTAGCATGGCAATCTAAGATAGGATGATACGGGGACAACCAATCTATCCCTAATATGACATCAAAGTCGATCATGTCTAAAAACAACAAATCAACATGGGTCTCAAGACCCTCAAACACTACAACACAAGAACGATGAACTCGATCGACCATAATAGTACCACCCATTGGTGTAGACACATAAACATGAATACTTAATGTATCAGTAAGGATGACCGGGTACAATGAAAAATAAGATGACATATACAAATACGTAGACCCAGAGTCAAATAGAACTGAGGCATCTCTATCACAAACCATAATAGTACCTATAATGACTACATCTAAAGATTCAGCCTCTGGCCTGACTAGAAGAGCATAAATCAGGGCTGGGCCTTACCTCCTTGAACCTCATCTCTGGAATGGTCGCTGCTGGCTGGCCTCTATATATGGCGGTCAGAGCTCCACCTCTATGACCTCTAAGTCCACATCTAGTACCTCTACCCATGCCTCTAGCTGACTGGGACACATGTGGAACACCTGGTGCCTGAATGATAGGAAGGGGAACATGTTGCTACGGTTAAGCACCACTCAACCTTGGGCAAGCCCTCCTGATGTGATCATACTCACCACACTCACAACACCCATTCGAATGTTGCAGCTAAGAAAACTCAGACTGACCCTGTTGACCTGAATAACCACCCCGAAAACTCTGAGGCGGTAGTGCATTGATAGGAGCTGGTGGTGCACTATAAGGCTGTTGATCAGAGTAATATAGATGAGAATAACGACCACCTGAAGTACCATGAGAGATCAGGAAAGCTAACTGAAAGGTCCCAGGAGGATGGCATCTACCATAAGAGTCTCTACCTCCAGACGATATACCACCGAATCTGCCTGAATGACGGGGCCTCTTATCCGACCCATGTCCACCTCCCTGTGACAGAGCCATCTCAACTCTGCAGGGCGCATCAGCTGCCTCCTAAAATATTTTCTCACTCCCAGCCACAAAACCATCTGGAGATGAATCAGCTGAATCAAACCATCAATAAACCTCCTCACCCTCTCTCTCTCGGTGGGGAGTATGACAAGAGCGTGACGAACTAGATCAATGAACCTGGTCTCATACTGAGTGACCGTCATGGAACCTTGCTGGAGGCACTCGAACTACCTCCGAAGAGCCTACCTCTGAGTAACGGGGAGAAAATTCTCCAGAAACATCTCTGAAAACTGCTCCCAAGTCAAAGACGGCGAACCTGCTGGTCTGGATAAGCAGTAATCCCTCCACCAAGTCTTTGCAGATCCAGATAGGCAAAAGGTAGAAAAATCGATCCTATTGGTCTCAATAGTGCCCATGTTCCGAAGAACCTTGTGGCAGCTATATAGGAAATCCGGGGAGTCATCTGAAAAAGCACCGCTGATTGTGGTAGTGAAGAGCTTGGTGAACATATCCAGCCTCCACAAAGCATCTGCGGACATAGCTGCTCTGTCGCCGGTCTGAGCCATTATGCCCGGCTGAAGTACCATAGCTGGCTGCACCACTGGAACCTGAACCTGGGGAGCTACCTACTCCGGAGTACGTGTAGCAGGAGTCTGAACCCCTCCACCAGCCTGAGAAGTGGCTAGTGCTGCTGGAAGCAATTTCGCTCGGGCTACACTCTCCATAAGGCCCACCAACCGGACCAAAGCATCCCGAAGAATTGGGGTGGAAATAAACCCCTCTAGGACCTGAGCTGGGCCCACCAGAGTTGCTAGGGTTGGAACTTCCTCATCATAATCAACCCGTGGCTTTGCCACTGGGGATGCTGCTCGGGACTAAGATCTGCCTCTACCTCAGCCTCTAGTACGGCCTCGGCCTCGCCATCCACCCCTCATGGAATCTGCCGCTGGGGGCTCGGGCTATTGAGAGGTAGATGGGGAAGCGCATATTTTAGCCATCTGCGAAAGAACCGAGTAGAAATACAATCAATACTTGAGAAACCGAACCACACAACAAGAAAGAACAAATGTAAATTTTTTCCCAACTCTGTAGCCTCTGAGGGATAAATACAGACGTCTCCGTACCAATCCCTTAGACTCTACTAACTTTTTCTGTGAGTTGTGAGACCTATGTAACCTAAAGTACTGATACCAACTTGCCACGATCCGAATTTCCCACCCTCGGGATTCGTGATGGCGCCTACTGATAGAAGCTAGGCAAGCCAAACTTAATTATCTTTTTCACAGTTAGTAATGATAACATAAAACACCAGAATTTATATAATAAAGCGAAAGACTTAACAGTAAATAAAGCTGAATAAAGCTGCGGAAGTTCAACATCACACTCTACCCAAAATCTGGTGTCATATAACTCACGAACTACTAAGATTTTTACTAAATACAATGTTTGAAAGAAGTTATAAAATGTTTGTCTCGAATACAAGAGATAACAAACTAAAATGCAAGATAAAGGAGATGTCGGGACCATAGATGCCTGCAAGTCTACCTCGGTATCTCTCTCGGACTGAAGGCCTACTCCCGATTTACTGCAGTTGCTGTCCAAAGCCTGGATCTGTGTAAAATAACAGAAATTGTAGAATCAGCACAACCGACTCCATAGGCTGGTATGTCCCGGGCCTAACCCGGGTGAGGTAGTGACGGGGCTAAGACCAGACTACCAATCAACCTGTGCAGTTATATGATATACATCAGATAATAAAAACATGAATAAACAATTAAAGGTGGGAGGGGAAACATGCTGCGGGGGTTCACCAATACTAACAGTAAATCCAAAGTAACAATCTAAAGGTAGCTTAAAGTTTGCAGCGAACCAGAGAAACTATTATTCTAAATAAGCACACTTATATCTATTATTGTTGCGTGCGCAACCCGATCCCGATACATATAAAAAATGTTGCCGCATGCAACCCGATTCACAATTATCACTGTTGCGGCGTGCAACCCGATCCTTAAATATAATTGTTGTGGCATGTAACCTGATCCATATATATATCATTTATCATTGTTATGGTATGTGTGAGCACGTGATTCTTTTCCTATATATGAATTATTCCCAAAAATTCAAATAAAATAATTTTTCTTTATTTTTACAATTTTTGTGATTTTTTACGTCATTTTCTGACAATTGTTTGCATTTTATTTGCGCATTTTATTTCATATTAAAATACAAAATACATTTGGCATTTGATTGAGATTTAATTTCATATCTTTAGTATTAATTAGTAGTTACATATATAGAAAATGACAAAAAATGGTTCTTTGCATTTTTATTTTTAATTTGTAGAATTTGCCTTAAAGTTTAGTTTAAAATTAGAAATTAGTTAATTATGAAAATAAAATATCATTTTAGAATCAATTTGGTCTTTTATTTTTATTTGTCATTTTAACAAAAAATAAAAAATGTGAATATAAAAGAGAAGGGGAAAAAACAAGAGAGAAAGTAAAAAGGAAAAATTTGCCTTGATAAGAAACCCGTGAATTGGGCTCTTTGTTTAATTAAAGCCAGCTTCAACCCAAATACAATCACCTAGTCCAGGCCCAACCCACGACCCAGTCCAGCTCAATAGCGCCACCCCAAACAACGCCGTTTTTGGCATTGATCAATCACGTCCCTTCATCTCCGCTGATCCAATGGTTCTCAATCATTCTTGATCAAAATATAAAAGTATCCGAAAATCCATTAAAACCCTAAAAACATTTCACGCCTTCCTCGTACCAACCCCTCTGTAACGCCGCCGCCGGAAAAAATGCTACCATCTCTGCTGGCTCTCAAATTCACGCCCTTAGACCGCCTCACTGTCCCCGTCACAAATCTGCCACTATCTCATCTCGAATCCCATCGGAACCTCTCGAATAATCAAAAAGGTTTTATCGTATCCGTCGCGCATGGCGGCGACACCCCTCCAAATGACCCCAAAAATACACCCTGCGCTCTCCTGGTTCTCCTCTTCTTGAATTTCTCATTAGTTTCCATCAACCACCAATGGAACTGCTCAAATTTTAAATGAAGAGTAGGCAGAACCTCAAGAAGTTCGGGTTTGCTTAATTTCTACCGAGTCCCTGAGTTCAGTTTTGGATTCATGTCGCGAAACAATGTGTTCTTTTATTCTTTGATAAGATTGAGCGATTACATTATTCCAAGGCTCGAGCCGAGTTTTCCAATCTCCGTTCGGGGCTCTGTAGGTAAGGGTTTTGGTCCTTCTTCATCATTTTCCTCTTAAGAAATGATATGTCTGTCAAACAGTCAATTTTGGACTTTGTTGTAGTTTCTTCATCTTTATCAGTTCGTTTTAACCGGCGTTTAATTAGCTTAGTTCATTTTTTGTTCTTTAGTCTCTTTTGATTCATATTGGGTAATGATTCATCAATACAATTGTGCTCGATTTGGATTTAAGTGTATTATGACTAGTTAAGCATTTTTCTATTTGGTTAGTGATAAGATATAGTCTATTCTAATAAGTTTGATTCTGTGTTGTAGTTAATTAGTCTTGGCTATTAGATTTAGGTTCATATTAGTTTCATTTGATCAGTTAGGAGTTTGTTTAATTTTGAATGGTTTTGTTGGTTTAATTCTAGAGTAATTGGTCGTTTGTTTATAGTTGATCATTTTCAGATAGGGTAAAAGAGGGCTGGGGTAATACAGTAATTTCAGTTGGTGCTCAGGGACAATTCGGGTATTTAGGATTGCAGAGTAGTATTCTAGTTAACACTAGAATTCCCTAGAATCTTTTAGAATGGGGCTCAAGATTAGATTTCAGTAAGATAGGATAATAGCTTGAGAGCAAGTCAATAAATAAGGGACTACTTTGAAAATAAAGAGGGACTGAAATGCAAACAGGAAATTGAGGGTTGCCCATTGATTTGCCTATATAAAGGCAGTCTTCACTACCTTGAAAAATAAGTTTGAGAGCTCACAAATTCCTTCCAAAAAGAAAAACCCTCTCTGCAAATCTAGATCCTAAATTTTTAAAAAATCCTAAAAAAAAACAATAGAAAAACCAAAAAACATTACTGTTACATCTAAATTCTAGGTGAATTTCACTATTTAGCTGTTTATTTACACTTCTCTAGTTCAATTTCTGGCTGTGAAAGCTTTAGAAGTTTACTGTTGGTTTTTTGAGTGGTTTTGGTTCACTCAAATTGGCTTTGAGTCGATTTAGTAGATTTTTATTCAATGTTTGAGCATTTTTGGATCATCTAGTTTTGAGTTTGGGTTTGTTTGGATGTGTTCGAGTGGTTTACTGTCCAATACATATTTCTGGATTGAAAACTAAGTTGAATCTGGGTGGTTGTTGATTTTTTCCTATAGCTGTTGTTGCTGACTTATTCTGCTTCTTTCTATTTCTAAATTTCAGGTTCACATTAAAGCTCCATTGGTTGTAATTGTAGATTTGAAGCAATGAAATGAAAACGAGAAGTTTCTAGCATGTGTTCATTTATGTTTCAGTTGTAATCTCCTTAGTGTTAGGTTTGCTGCAATTTAGTTTGACATTATATGTGTGTTGGATTTTTTTTTGACTCGATTTAAGATGAGGATCTATTTTTAGTTATGTTTGCCTTTTCGAATTATTTAGAAATCAGCATTAATTTGTTACGGGTTTAGCTTGGTTAATGAGCTTAGAGTTCTGGTAATGTGGATTGGAATTCTAGCTGCTGCATTCAAGTGAGTTTAGAATGACAATCATGAGCATCACAATAAAAGTGTTGGTTTCGTTGTTTTATGCTCAAATAGTTACATGAAGTCTAAAGACAAACATAGCAGGCTTGTATTTCATATAGTCTTACTGATAATCAGTTTTCAGTTAGTTGAACGAATGGCTAGGTTCATTTTGATAAATTGCCATTTCTGTAGCATGAATGGCCTTCATATGAATGTGGTTAAATTAAATGGTTTTAATCAAATAACAATCAGTGTTTCAGTGGTTAGCAATTATGGATTTAATTGTATGATGGTTCAAAATCATGTTTGGGGAATCTATAAAAAAATAAAATTGATTTCTGTTGATTGTTCAGGCTCGATCCTGTCCCCTTTTACACCAGCCTTGAGCGTGCCTTATCCAAATGGGCCTGCTTCGATTCTCAAAGTGGGAAATGTATTTTTGGGGTTTAATTCTAATTTGGCGTCAAAGTCTAATTATGGCAAGCTGCTAGAGAGATTCAATAGATATACCATTGGCATTGTTATGCCCAACTGGGCTCTTTGGATTGGGTCTGGTCATGTCTCTAAAATAAAACGATACCTTCCTGTGATTATCAACAAGTCTAGTAAATAATTTTTTTTTAGTTTAGTTTAAACATCCTTTAAAATGAAATGAGACGAGCCTCGCCAATAAAATGCTTAATTAGAGGGGCTCTTAATAAATGGTTATGATGAAATACTTAGAATTTGGGATGTGCCATTAAGCAAATTTCGCGGCCTTCCCTAAATATAATGCGTTAGACACTTTATGCGCGATGTTAATAAATCACATTCCTAAACTTGGATGCGCATTGATGCGACCCAAATTCAAATTTCAACGGAGTCGAAACGTGTTAACAACCACAGGTGCATTAACTGCGACATGGTTCGAGACGCGTTTTCACGACATTGCAATTCTTTTAAAATAATGACAAAAGCGGCTTACAAATAAAAGGCACATAAGCTAGCATATTTTAAAAAAGGTAAAATCAAATACAACAGTTGAGCGACCGTGCTAGAATCACGAAATCCGGGAATGCCTAACACTTTCTCCCAAGTTAACAGAATTCCTTACTCGAATTTCTGGTTCGCGGACTAATAATAGTGTCATATTTTTCCTCGGTTAGGGATTCAACTGATGACTTGGGACACCATTAATCTCCCAAGTGGTGACTTTGAACTCTTAATAATAAACCATGTTCCGATTGTACTTTAATTGGAAAAACTCATTTATGCCCTTGCAGGTGTAGTGAAAAAGAAGGTGTGGCAGTGTGCAACCCGATCCACAAGTATCATACAATACACGACATCACCCTTCGTGCTTTAACACTCATCCTTGCCTAAATAACAATCACAAATAAAGGGGCATGGGGAGTAAACAACTACTAATAGAAATTCCGGCAAGGGAACACAAGTAAGTAGTTAGATCCCGACAAGAGAGCTACTCAATGTACATAAACAACTCGGCAAGGGTATGATTAACCATCTTTCCTCTTCCTTTCACTTTCTACTCATCACTTTCGACCACTTGAGCCAATGCTCCAAAGGACACAACAACTAATATACTTCCTCATTTCATAGAATAACTTGAGCCAATGCTCCAATAAGTACAATAATTCATAAACTTTCTCAAATCATCAAATAACTTAAGCCAATACTCTTATATGTTCAAAGTCATAATCCTTTTTTCAACACAACAACTAGAATTCAACTCTAAGGCATGAAATATACAACATGAAACAAATATTCACACTTCATAGACTTACGGTCATGCTAGACACCAACGTATAGATACTTATCACCATGCTTATACGTCGTACTCCGCATAAAATAAGTAGCACATAGGACTCAACTCCTAATCCCTCAAGCAAGAGTTAGACCGGACATTTACCTCGATTCTTCAAACTCAACTCAAGCCTCAAGTATAGCTTTACTCCTCGATTCCACCATAAAACCGCTCGAATTTAGTCATAATATACTTAAATACGTTAACAATTGCTAAATGAATCAATTTGAATGCATAAAAATAAATTTTCCAAAGTTTTTCCCAAAAAGTTCAATAACGCTCCCGAACAAAAACCCGGTTACCCATTTCCCCACGAGTCCATGATTTATTTTGGAATCGGACCTCAAATTGAGGTCCGAATCCCCACTTTTAGAAAAAACCTAAGTTCTACCCAAAATGTCCAGTTTCACCCTTGGAAATCCTTGATTTTAAGTTGAAAACATGTTTAATGATGTTAAAGATTGAAGGAATTAAGTAGAAATTAACTTACAATTGATTTGGAGAAGAAATATTTCTTGGAAAATCGCCTGTAGGTGTTTGAGTTTGAGAAAATGTGAAAAATGAAGTTCAAAATCAGTTTAGTATAAAATATGTTGGGCTGCAGATATGGGATTTGCGAAACTGAGTTCGAAGTTGTGAACGATGCAGGCATGGGAATTGCGAGAAACATGTTCGCATTTGCGAACTCAGGCTAGATGGGAAGATATCACATTTGCGAGAAAAGGCATCGCATTAGCGAAGACTGGAACTCCGCATTTGCGAAGGAGAAGGCCGCATTTGCGATCAAGCTGCCCAGGGCCCATCTTCGCATTTGCGATAAGCAGCTCGCAATTGCAAATGCTAGCTTCGCAAATGCGAAGCATGCATATCAGTGATACCAAATGTTTTTTTCAAAGTTCAAAAATGCACTCCGACACCTATCCAAAACTCACCCAAGCCCTCGGGGGTCCAAACCAAACAAACACACAACCTCAAAAATATCCTACAGACTTACTCGTGCGATCAAATCACCAAATAATATTGTATATGTTGAAATAATCCTCAAAATTCATAATTTCTTCCAAATTTTCATAAAACATCAAATTTCCGTTTTAAGTTCGAAACATTTCAAATGACGTCCGTTTTCAATTAAATTTTACAGAAAGTGCTTAAATCACATATCAGACCTGTGCCAGGGGCCGGAATCAAAATACGTGCCTGATATCAATGCGTTCTAATCAAATTTCATTTTCAATTCCCTTAAATATTTTCATGAAATAATTTCACACAAAAATTATTTCTCGAGCTTGGAATCTCTGAATTCGATTTCTTGGAATACGCCCAAGTCACATATTTTCCTACGGACCCACCGGGACTGTCAAATTACGAGTTGGGGTCCGTTTACCTAAAATATTGATCGAAGTAAAATTTATTTATATTAATATCAAAATTTATCATTTTTCGCACAGAATTCATATTTAAGCTTTTTGGCTACGCCCGGACTGTGCACGTAAATCAAGGCAACCCTAAATGTGGTGTTCAAGGCCTCGGAAGCACAAAAGAGTAAGAAATTAAGAGATGACCCTTTGGATTATCACAATTCATGTAACTTTAAAAAGGAAGAGCTACAGATATAGAGAATTTGCATTTTAATTACGAGATTCCTCTCAAATATAAAGCTTTTTGTACGCTCTAAGACAATAAAAGTTGTTTGCATGATTAATTGACTATGTCACGAAAAAATATTAAGAATTTAAAGAATTTTTTTTCTAAAAAAATTGAAGGGCCGACCCGCCCTAGCCCGTGACCCTATGAGGGTTGGGTTGGACTGATCATTTTAAGGCCCATTCATGTGGGGGAGGCTCATCCTAGCCCACCAAATTTAAACTTGGGTTAGACTGGGCTGGTCCGACCCGTTTCGATAACTCTAAAAGAAATAGAAAGGCCCAAAAACTATGGAAAGTGTATAAATCAATAAACATAATGTAAGATCTGCTGGTTTCGAAATCCCGAACATATACAGAATTTGAATTGTCTCGAATCATTCGACCAAGGAAATCTCTTTGTAAGGTGGGGTCAACGGCCTTTTATATTATAGTAGTTATTTAGAAAGATAATTTGCACATAGAAATAGTTAACAAAATTTACGGAGGGGTTCAATTAAATCCCTTGAACAAATGTGGGTCTGTCCCAGTATTTAACACCAATTATTAAGTTATTATACTTTTTATTTGGACGTAATTTTACTATTGTTATTTTTTATCGGTCTAATTAATGACTTTAATTTGTTTTATTTCCTTCATGATGATTTCATTACTTTAATAGTTTATTTGTATGATTGCGTGGAAATCAGGTACTTTTAGGCAATTTAATATGAATACTTCATTTGAATGTTCGTTATCGTAGAAAGAACAAATATCTTAACTTATATGAAATCCAAAATATCCAAACCGATTAAATCGAATCCAAACTTAAAAGATTCGGTCCAATCCGAATTTATTCGGATTAGATTTAGATCGTCATTTCTTCACTTCGCTAATTAAAAATCCAAACCAAAAAATTTAAATTCAATATGAATTGTCCGAACTCTAACCCCAATATTAGCTTGTGTACTGCAATTATAATCCATATATGCTTGATGGTCATTATCAAATTTGAAATGTCATATATTTCTTTGTTTTACTTTTTTTTTTCGGAATGTGAATTTTTAGTAGGTAATTTACAAGGTGCATGCGTTATTTATTCTTGTTTTCTACTCGAAATATAGGGGCGGATTTATTCTCCAAATTGTAGGGCACATAATGGTCTCTTTAGAAAGCTATTTTTTTTAATAGAATTAATCTAATATTATATGATGGTCTATGTACTCCAAAAAGGTTGAATGATGAAGATAGTTTAATACTTAATTTTTAATTTACCCAATGTTTTCTTTCCAAAGTTTGATAATATGGTTAAATTAATTGTATTCGTTATAAATTTTGATAAATATTTAGGGTATCTGTGATTATTTTGGGGACATAATATATCTTAGATAAAATATTTTAAACTATTTCTAAACTTGCCTCAGATTATTAGTATTCTTCCCAAACTACGCCGGGTCTTAATTATTCCCTCTCTCTGCCAACTTGGCCTTTTGAGAGCCATTACCCCGATCCTGATGAGGCAAAAAGTGTTGGTGCACTCACCTGCCACGTGAATTTTTCTGTCTGTGTGGTATTTTTTTGTAAATAAATATTTTTTTACCTTTTTAAGAATATTACTTTTTAGATAATTTTTTTCGAATAAAATTTATAATAAAACATGGTGTAGACAATAAATATGCGTCAAGAAAATTAAATTAAGACAGAAAAATATCGCAACAATCGTAGTATTTTATTTCAAATATTAGAGTGTTATAATCTCTATGAATCCTCTGATTCCTCTTTTCAGTAGAAAATAAATTCAAGCTTGATCTTAAATCTATGTTTGTTGTTACGAACGATGGTCTTGTTCTTGAGCTTGAGCTTGATTGCTTGAACTTGACCTTGATTTGTTCTTCATTCTTGAGCTTGAACTTGATTTCTTCTTCATTCTTGAGCTTGAATTTGATTTCTTGAACTTAAACTTAAAGCTTGGAACTTGTGGAGGAATTTGCAGCGTTTGTTCCACGAACTCTTTCTTGCTTCTTGTTATAATTTCTGGTGTCTTTTCCGCGTTATGAAGACCCATATTTATAGAAAATAATACATAGACAGAAAAATTCACGTAGCAAGCGAGTGCATCCATACTTTTTGCTACATCAGTGTCTAGGAAGGAAATGACCCTTAAAAGACCAAGCTGAGGGGATAATTAAGACCAGACATAACTTGGAAAGAATACTAATAATCTAAGCTAAATTTAAAAATAATTTAAAATATTTTGCCTATATCTTACGTGTCAATTATTCTTGCTGTTTTGGCATCATAAGTGGCAAGAAAAGTATTATGCTGGAAATTCTGGAGTTGTTTATTAAATGGGAACTCATTATCGGAGTTGCCTAAAATGGCCGAAAAGCTTTTTAGCTTAAAATGCAATGATAGTATGACACAGAGATGAAAATAAGACCATTGAAGTTGCCTTAATCTTTCATAACCTTATTGTTATCCCGTAAGTTTAACAACATTGATATTGTCAAATATTATATTACTGTAATATTTTTTTTTTAAGTGAAGTATTTTAATAAAAGTTTTATAATAGTTTTAACAAGAGGGGCTTGCTTGATGGTAAGTAACCCCCATTTTTAACCGAGAGGTTGTGAGTTCGAGTCTCCCCAAGAGCAAAGGTGGGTAGTTCTTGGAGGGAAGGATGCCGGGGGTCTATTTGGAAACAGCCTCTCTATCCCAGGGTTAGGGGTAAGATCTGCGTACATACTACCCTCCCCAGACCCCACTAAGTGAGATTATACTGGGTTGTACTTTTTTTTTTTATAATAGTTTTGTATAGTTATACTTGTTACTATTTTCCGATATGATAAATTATATACATAATATTAGAAAGTTTATGAGATTTTCTTTATTGTAAAAGTAAAATTATTTTCTCACAAGAAAAGAAAGTTATCTTTTTACGATTTAAAAGAATTAAGTGTACGGAAATTTGTACTCTTTATATGGAATTAAAAAAATTAGAAGTCGCAAAAAAATATATGTACTGTTAAACTAATAAATTTATTCGCCCTTCGCACGATACATTAAAGAATTTGGAATAATTTTTTATAAGTCAAGTCGAGAAAGAGAGACAAAATTTTCTTTGTTTAGAGTTGAGACATCTTTTCCCTACTAGTAAAATAATTAAGAAAATCCATTTGTTAACATCAATTCATATTTGACATTCATTCATGAAAAGGAACTCATTATTATTATGTAAACCGAAGAACTAAATGTATAGTATAAAAGTATTCATAGATTTTATTTATGCGTCTATTTTTAATTCACTTCTATTATATTTTAATAAGAATAATAGTATATATATATATATATTTATTTTATGTGGTACCATGTGATCATGATAGTATGATATATAAAGTATATTAAAAGTGAATAGTATATTAAGTAATTTAAAATAATTCTTAATTATGTGAGTAATTGGTTAGTTAATTACTAGATAGCGGGATATTACCTAATTAATTAATTAATTAATTATTGGATATGATTATTAAATTTTTTACGCGGCAACCTCATGACATAAACTAAGAGCCTGTTTGGCTTAGCTGATTTAGAGTAATTGATAAACATTAGGTGCTGAAAAGTACTTTTAAGTGTTGAAACTGATTTAAAGAATAAGCAGTTACGCGCTTGGATAAAAATGTTGAAATTAATAATAAGGAGCTCAAAAAAACTAGGTATTCGAAGAGTTTATTTTAAAAAAAATTATTTTATGGATAGAATAGTAAATATTTTGGTCAAACCTAAAGTACTTATAAGTTGAAATTTGATAAGTTGGGGGAGACCAACTTATAGCTTTTAGCTTATAAGCACTTAACTTATAAGCACTTTTAATTTTACTAAATGCGTAGATAAGTTGAATTGGCAAGTTTACATAAATAAAATTAATTAGATGACAATTTATTAGTCAAATACTTTCTCTATGTAAATGCTCTCGGCGCACTTTAGTGTGAATAACTAAAATACGCTATCAACCATGGGAGGGCGAGGAAGACCTAAGAAAATCGTCACGAAGATCCAGCTAGCTGAATTTATAGCAAACAACGAGCAGAAACAACGAATCGAACAAATCTACTCCAAATCAAGGTGCACAAAATCGAGATCTAGAGGCGATAACATCAAAGAAAGGGAGGACTGAAACGACAAGTACAAGTAAGAACTTGAATGAGAAATTTTGCGGCAAAACAAGCTGAAATTTAATAGCAAAAGGTAAAAAAATTGAATAACACAAGTAGTAAAAAAGATGACGGAACACATGCAGAGGAAATCCACACTAAAAAACAACCAATCGCGATAGAAGACAATGCAGAGAGAGTCAATGAAGGTAAATCATGGGTAAATTTAGTCGCTGGTAACACGTTTGCTGCTAGAGGAATGGGACTATCGTTCGTGGCACCAGTGATACAAAATGGTGAGAAAATTATCGAATTGTAAAAAGAGAAAATCAAAAAGGAAGCCGAGAAGTGGAATACAAAGTTTACACGTATGTGGTGGGAGATACATCAAGTATTGGAGCAATTGAGAGGTTTATTGCATCGCAATGGAATTTTGCATCAAAACCTAATGTATACTACCACGACGATGAATTTTTTGTTGTGAGATTCAAAAATGAAGAGGAGAGGAACGAAGTACTATACTCAGGCCCATGTACAATACAAAACAGACCAATAATCACTAAGGCATGGACAACAGATTTCGATTTCAATGAAGAAGTGCTGAAAACTCTGCCGTTACGAGTTAAATTATCAAATCTACCATTGAACTACTGGGGAATGGATTCAATGAGTCGTATAGAGAGTGGGTTGGGGATTTTGCTATATGCAGATGAATCTATAATAAGAGCGGAGAGGATATCCTATGCTAGAATCCTTGTGAAAATGGACAATACCAAGCCATTACCAACAAAGATAATAGTCAAGGATCCGAATGGTAGACAATTTGATCAGCCAATTGTATATTATTGGAAGCTAATATATTGCAGTACTTGTTTAAAGTGGGACATAACTGCCAAACTAAACAAGACTTCCAAACTAAACAATCACATCCTCTGATGAACAAGCACTAGAAGATGAAGTAGGAATGGAAACCAAAAGAGCAAGAGAAGCAAGGAAGCATGAATCATAGGGCACAAGAAGCACCAGGATATACAGAACAAGTGCCAAAACTGCAGAATGCAATGAAAGCAACAATGGAAGAAAATAAAGGATGACAAGCAGCAAAAGGTAAATCAGCCACAAAGAATTCCCAACCAGCACTAGCAAGAGAAATACTAGTGGATAATGGATTTGATATTCTAACAGAAGCAAGCTTTAATGATATAAACGGGGAAAAAGAGGACACTGTAGCTATAAGGGAAGTTGTAACGACTCGACCAATTATTTTGAGTACCAGTGCTCCGTTCAGCAGTCGGAGACCATGAAAAACTTCATTTCAGATATTATGACTTGTACGCGTGGTCGGAATTTAGTTTCGGGAAGTCTGGAGTTGAATTGGGAATAGAATTCTCATTTTGGAAGCTTAAGTTGAAAGAAATGAACTAGGATTAGACTTTTGAGTAAACGACCTTAGAATCGGGATCCGAAGGTTCCAACATGTTCATATGATGATTTTAGACTTAGGCGTATGCCCAGAGAGGGTTTTAGATAACCCTGGAGCGTTTGGGCGCCTATTGTGGAAGTTAGTTTTTTAGAAGAAATTTCATAATTTTGGTTTGAAGTGAATTTCGGTGTTATCAATGTCCATTTGGAATTTCGAGACTGGGAGTAGCTGCGCATGGTGATTCTGGAGTTGGTAGCGCAATCGGAAGTGAATTCGGAGGTCCGAGGTTATTTTGAAGCCATTTGGCTAAAGAGAGAATTTTTTAGGTTTTTGAAGAGTTTTACTGTGGGTTGACTTTTTGATATCGGGGTCGGAATCAAATTACGGAAGTTGGAGTAGGACCGTAATATCAAATATGACTTGTGCGCAAGATTTGAGGTCAATCAGACATGATTTAATAGGTTTAATAATCGGAAGTAAAAATTGAAAAGTTTGAAGATCATAAAGCTTGAATCGGGGTGCGATTCATGATTTTAGCATTATTTGACGTGATTTAAAGCCTCAAGAAAGTGCATAATATGTTTAGGGATTGGTCGGTATGTTCGGTTAGGCTCTCGGGGGCCTCGGGTGAATTTCGGGTGGTTAATAGATCAAAAGTTTACTTTGAAGAAGTGCTGAAGCATCTGGTTGCTGGTATTTTCGCTTCTACGGTTGTGTGATCGCAGAAGCGGAATCGCATAAGCAAACGAAGTGCCGCTTTGGACTAGCTCTTGGGGGACCACAGATGCGGTCAAGGCTCCGCAGAAGCGGGACCGCATCTGCGGAGGTGAGGTCGCAGAAGCGCAAGGGCCAGCTTGGAAAGGAACCGCAGAAGCGGCTTTTGGACCGCTAAAGCGGAACCGCTGATGGCGGTTTGGTCTCCGCTGAAGCGGAAATTTTTGCTGGAGACTAGGGACCGCAGAAGCGAATAATTTTCCACCAAAGCGGAATCATGGAATCGGGATTTTTCTGCATAAGAAAAAATTGCTGAAGGCGGAAGGGTTATTTTAAAGTAGGGATTTGTTCATTCCACTCAGTTCTCCCATCATTGGCGATTTTTGGAGGGTTCAAGAGAGGATCTTTGTCAATCATGCTAAGGTAAATTTTTCCCACCCATTATGAGCTAAATTCATTGACTATGTATGGGTTAGGGCATGAAAATTAGTATAAAAATTGGGATTTTGATTAAAAACCTAGAAAATTATAATCTCGGATTTTAGCTGTGATTTTGAGTATGGAATTAGGAGAAAATCATATATTTGAGTTCATATGGTCATGAATAACCTTTATCTTCGAAAATATTTGATTTCTGGGCACATAAGCTCTAGGGCATTTTGGTCATTTTACAAATAGAGTTGGGAAATTGTATAATTTGATTTTTAGCAAGTATTAGAGTATATTCTCATTAGTTTGCCATTATTTGGCTAGTTTTGGCGCTTTGTGTGCTAGTCGATCTTTCGCAAAGATGCGAAGCACCGGTTATGAGTCTTCGGAGCGAGATGAGTCTCCGTTCTAATCCTGTGAGGGGGAATTACCCCGTTGGTGAGATAAAACGATAACGTGCTCCTATTTGTCGGGGCTACGTACGCACGAGGTGACGAGAGTCCGTGCATAGCTACTATTATGCTATTGTCCGGTAGTCTAGGACCTAGAAGCATGTTATACTTGGATCATGGATGGCATAAAATTCTTTAATCATATTAAATTAATAAGTGAATTTCTAAAAAAGAATAAAGCTATTTTTTCCTCAAATTATTAAAAGGAAATGGGCCTTACTTGGATATTTGCTCCACGCTGATTGTTTGACTGATTATCTGTCTGCGTGTATTTGTATTTCTGTTGGAACGGGTCGATCGCCTAGGTAAAATGGATGCATCTATGGTACGGGCTGCTCGACCCTCGGCAGTGCACACTTTATAGTTTTTTTGGAGCGGGCCGTCGGCCTTGGCATAATTTGTTTATCTTTGTGCTGTTATCTTGAACTCATTTGAGTTGTTTTATGCCACATTATGGCTCGAGATCATTTTATTAATAATAAAAATAAAACTAAGGAAATCTTCCATGAAAGAATTATATGACTACTTGTTTCCCATATCTAGATTAGAACCATGTTTATAAAACAAATCCACTGCTTGGATATATTTATTAAGGATAAATAGTCATTTGACTTCTAGTGAGTGTTAGAATTGACCATCTCGTCTCTACTAATTTGGAATTAGGCGGGACACTCATTGGGTACACATTTTTTTGTACTCATACTACACTTGCTGTGCATTCTGTTGCACATGTATACGTGATTTCAGTGGTCTACTGGACGTAGCAACAGAAATGACTCTGGGGGCTAGGTGAGATGCATTATTCGAGACGGCCGCAGCTAGGGTAGTCCATTTCCAGCACTGTATTTACTTTTCGTTCACTACATTCTGAACGTAGGTTGTGTTTTTATTCCTCTTATCCGTAGATGCTCATGTACTTGTGACTCCTGGTTCTGGGATGGTTGAAAAATTGTAATAATTGTTTAACTCTCAAATGTTATTTGAACAATATTTTTTTTTCAAAAATTTCTAAATATGGAAGAAAAATCATGTACTTCCAAAAGTGTTAAAATGAGATTTGATTAAGTAATCTGGTTGGCTTGCCTGAGAGCAGTGTCCAGCACCATCACGACCCTTAGTGGATTTTGGGTCATGATAACATTGTATCAGAGCACTAGGTTCCCGTCGGTTTCATAAGTCATGAGCAAGTCTAGTAGAGTCTCGCGGATAGGTACGGAGATATCTGTACTTATCTTCGGGAGGCTACAAGGCTGTTAGGAGTACTTCCCTTCTTGATTTCCTTATCGTGCGGTTCGATTCCATTGAAGCTTATGCCATTGATTCATTCCTAAACAATCTTATACGACGTGACCGCTTGTTAGAAATCAAAAATTTGAAGAACTGAATTGGCACCACAAACATGGTGCGGGATGATATTTCCCGATATAATTGATTGGACTATTATAGTCACTTTATGGAAGGATATGCTATTATTCAACTTAGTAACAGGACTTCTAAAAGCCTCATGTTGCCATGATGCTTATCCACAATTATTTTCGCAGTGTTGTTGTGATGGTATGATGTTTGCTCACGTTTCGGGGCTGTTTTACTCGGTGTGTAATCAAGGGATCCAATATTTTATTCCCGACAAGGAAAAGGCAGTCGGACTAAGGATGGTCAGATTTGGGTTGGTGGAAGTAATGAGACTTGGTAATTGCAAGCGTGGTGGAACTTTCTTCTATGATGGGGTGTTGTGGCCCTAGTGAAACGTACCAAGTTCGTCGATATTATAATCTGCTGGAATTCGCCTCTATGGCAAGATATGGTGAAATATTATGGGGGATACAACTGTCAAATATCGCATGGTCCGGCAGTTTAAGATCAAACCCGAATTTCTAATATTGACAGATAGATAAAGGTGGCCTTTGGAAAGGTTCTAAAAGTTAGCAGCAACGGTGGATTCAAGTGCCATGAAGATAGATTTCATTTAAGGCAACATTTGAGCAGCAAAGTATAAGGAAGGACATGTGGGAAGTGTCAGGCGGTGTTCAAAATTTCTAGAAGGACAAGTATGAGAGGCAAGGTCGAGTGACCGATTAAGGAAGATGAGTTTTGCCTAAGTGGGAGAGTGACGGGGGTTGCATATGGTCTTGATAGTAGGAAGACTATGCGCCTTAAGGAGAGTTTGGATCAAATTGGGGATTCTAATGATTGGTGATTGAAGCATACATGTATGATGTGAAGTATGGGCTATCATACAGAAGAAGATTGATATGGCGGAAAGGAGCTGCTTGTAATGGAAAAGGGTCCAGCATAACCCTGAAATTTGAAGGATGTTGCTACACATTTAATGGATGTTCGCGAGGGGTGAATGGACTTGTGCAGCTGGAAGTGAGCTCGGTCTGAGGATGAGGCTATTGGTGTCATGGTAAATGTACCCCGTGCAGCAGCGTGGGAAGATGTTAGGAGGTGATTCCCCTAGGTGGGTTGTTCCCCATGAGTAGGTTAGTGGTCGCATGGTTGGTGAAGCTTCTACAAAGAATTATATTAGTTATTCAACAAAGAGGTCATTGTGCGAATGTGGTTAATGATTCAGAATGTGAAAGATGGCGATTTACAGGAAGATTTCGAGAAATTTTGATAACTTATGGCGTGAGGTTATGCCCCTAGAGGTAAAAAGGTTGGGCGAACTCAAGCATGGTGAAGTAATGGCTTCAAGTTAAGTAGGAGAGTCCCACCACTTGTGATTCGGCTGCATGATTAACTACTTGCGTGACTTTTGGTTATTATCATATTGATGGATTATTTTAGCTATGAGAAATGACCATAAGTGGTAATTCGAGCAAATGAATTGTTGCAGACGTGTGATGGTTGGCCTTATTGGCTCATGTACGGAATTGGAAAAAGGTTCAGGATTTATGCCTCATATGGATATAAGTTTCAGAGAAAGCGATTTTTGCCCAGTGCCTCGCCGAGAGGGTATTCATGTGTTATTAGATCTATGGAGTGAGATATGTTCGGGACCATGTCAGAGCGGGTGGCTCTCAATAATGGTCCCAGTGAATTCAGAAGTTATAGTATGGTGCCCGATGATTTCAAGCCTATAAGTACAGTTGAGAATCATGCTCTGTAGCAACTTATGAGAAGGTGCCCAGAATGTTCTATGTGGTATGGCATTTTAGAAATGTTAAATAATTTGTGAAATTTGAGACAGCATAGTTTCGCAATTCAAAGTCACTCGGGGTGAGTGTAGAGGGAATATGTTGAAGAGAATGAGTATTATTTCCAAAGGAATCAAGGATAAATTGAAGGGAAATGGATTGATTAGTCATACTTGAATTTGGCATGTTGGAGCCTATGGTCCGTTCATTCAGTGTGATCGAGTTATGCGTTTGATTTGTGGCGGTATGTGTGAGGGTTGTTGGTCGCCATGATTGATGATTTATCAGGGGCATTCTTGTGTTATGGCTCGCTAAGTAAAAGCAAATTTCAAAGGGGCTATGGTAGCTTGGACCACTACTTGCAGATTTGCATGTCCTATCGTTATGGGAATTTACTGTGTGTTGCTATGGTTCCCTTGAAGTGAGTAAAGTGCAAAGCTCTTATATGATAAACTGTGAAATATCAACGGTTTTGGGGTTATGATGAAAACCGTGTTCTATCGTACGTTGGCATATTGGGTGCATCGAGTAGCATGGAATTTCGAAGTAAAGATCAATATTGCAGCTTGGGTTTTCAAGGATATCATTGGCTTGGATGAGCAAGGAAGTGGTTGAATGATTAAAGTAAACTGGTATTGTCTTCAGCGTGATCGCTTTTCAGCGTTAGTGTATCCGAAGCTTTAAAGGTACGGAGTCGATACTTATTTCAAAAGATTGTGGAAGTGTGTCCCACGGGAATATTGTGTAAGTATGACATGTAGTCGCTTGATTGACTAAAGATTTAAGCAAGTATGAGGATTATTGTAATGTCATCAATTTGAGAATCTATGCCTGAAGGGCACTCGGATTCTGAGTCATGGATTGTACTCCGGTTATGACGGTTGTTCTTGTGTACTACGAGAAGTAGGAAATTAGCATGGTCCTTTGAAAGGTCATTGGCTTAATTTGATATGATCAGGGTCGTATCGAGGTCAGTGGATGGATTTAAATGAGAATTTGGGCTTTATAGCATGCCAGCTATGTTCATTTCAGTAAGTCGCTCCTTATGGAGTAGTCAGGGTGTCATCTCGTTGTCAGATATTTCATGAAGTGATAAATTGCGCCGTGTGAGTTTTTGAGACAGCCTGATAAATTGTTTATGTGTTGAGGTTTCGCGTCGCGATGGTGTTATGTGAGCAGGATGGCTCTTGATATTTAGATCTTGTATCGCGCCTCAGATATGCTTGAGTATCGCAGGGATGTCATTATGCCCTTAGTGTGCTTGTGACCTAGATTCGGTACTTTATTGCAATGAGCAAATTACCTCGATGTGTATCTCCTTATGTGAGTTTTACGTGTGGATTAGGTGGCACGCCGCCATGGTTATATTGTAAGGATCGGGTGGAACACTGCCATGGTTATATTGTAAGGATCGGGTGGCACGCCGTCAGGGTAATATTGTGAGGACCGGATGGCACGCCGCCATGGTTATGCTTTGTGGATCGGGTTGTACGCCGCAACAGTGTGATGATGAGTGCAGTTTTCTATATGCCAATTTTGTATGTCCTACTTCCTATTTTCTAAGGAAGGTCCGTATTTGTGCGGGGGTTAGTTAATTCCTTCCAAAGTTTGATTTCTTGTTGGCGTTGTGTTCGGATTGGTGACCTATTGGCACATTGTGGCGTCATATGAGATTGTGATCGCATTCAGAGTGGCTTATTGCCTGAGGAGTTGTATCAGATGAGATGGGATCCCTTGATCTAGGATTTTGTGCAATCCAGCTACATGAGGTATGTTATGGAGATAAGACCATTATTGGGTTCAGAATGAGGTGGAGGCCTTGTCAGGAGTGTAGACCTAATGTTTTGTTGACTCGGCGATTGATTATGAATGTCGACACATCTTGTCCGTCGTGGCGGTACAGCAAAGGTTAGAGTAAGTCATGTATATGTCATGGGGTGCAATGGGAGCGTTGAATCAGTAGGATTTTGGCTAAGTTGATCAGAGAATATTATGGTGATCCTGTGGATTTTGTGTTTTAACGTAAGAATTCAGCAAATTTATGCCGTTGTGTTGAGTACATCATGTAGTGATTGATATGGTGATCGTATGTTGGAAACAGGCCTAGCATAGGATTCTGGATATTGGAATCGGGCTCTAAAGCTTATTTGCTTGAATAAAAGGGAACATTTTTAGAATTTATCGAGATTATGTGCTCAACTAAGTCTTGGTAGCACGGGAAGGTGCGTGAGGTTCTAATCGGTTATTTTAGACTACTCCGTTACAGTTCTCAGCACGTTCGAGGACGAAGATATGTTTAAGTGGGGGAGAATGTAACGATCCGACAGGTTGTTTTGAGTACCAGCCCTCTGTTCAGCAGTCGGAGGCTATGAATAGCTTCATTTAAGGTATTATGACTTGTACGCATGGTTGGAATTTAGTTTCGGGAAGTCCGAAGTTTAATTGGGAAGAGAATTCTCATTTCGGAAGCTTAACTTGAAAGAAATTAACTAGGATTGGAATTTTGAGTAAACGACCTCGAAATCGGGATCCAAAGGTCCTAGCAGGTTCGTATGATGATTTCTGACTTGGGCGTATGCCCGTAGCGGGTTTTGGATAACCTTGGAGCGTTTGGGCTCCTATTGTAGAAGTTAGTATTTTAGAAGAAATTTTATAAATTTGGTTTGCAGGTTTGAAGTGCATTTTGGTGTTATAAATGTCCGTTTGGAATTCCGAGACTGGGAGTAGCTCCGTATGCTGATTCTGGAGTTGGGAGCGCAACCAGAAGTGATTTCGGAGGTCCGTAGGTCATTTTGAACCCATTTGGCTAAAGATAGCAATTTTAAGGTTTTTGAAGAGTTTGACCTGGGGTTGACATTTTTATATCGGGGTCGGAATCGAATTCCAGAAGTTGGAGTAGGACCGTAATGTCAAATATGGCTTGTAGGAAAGATTTGAGGTCAATTGAACATGATTTGATTGGTTTAATCATCGGAAGTAGACGTTGAAAAGTTTGAAGTTCATAAAGCTTGAATCGGGGTGTGATTCGTGATTTTAGCGTTGTTTGACTTGATTTAAAGCACCGAGAAAGTCCGTAACATGTTTTGGTATTGATCGGTATGTTCGGTTGGGATCCCAGGGGCCTCGGGTGAATTCCAGGTGGTTAACGGATCAAAAATTTACTTTGAAGAAGTGCTTAAGCATCTGGTTGCTGGTATTGTCGCTTCTGCGGTTGTGTGACCGCAGAAGCGAACGAGCGGCTGCAGAAGCAGTTTTGGACTAAGGCTTGGGGGACCGCAGATGCGGTCAAGGCTCCGCAAAAGCGGGACCGCATCTGCGGAGGTGAGGTCGTAGAAGTGGAAGGGCCGGCTTGGAGAGGAGCCACAGAATTGTCTTTTGGACCGCTAAAGCAGAACGCTGATGAGGTTTGGTCTCCGGTGAAGCGGAAATTTTGGCTGGAGCCTAGGGACCGGATAAGAGAATATTTTTCCGCAAAAGCAGAATCGCGGAAGCGGGGTTTTTTCGCATAAGCAAAAATTGGTGAAGGTAGAAGGGTTATTTTAAAGTCGGGATTTGTTCATTCCACTCATTTCTCCCACATCATTTGGTAATTTTTGGAGGGTTCAAGACAGGATCTTCATCAACCATGCTAAGGTAAATTTTTCCCACTCATTATGAGCTAAATACATTGATTATGTATGGATTAGGGCATGAAAATTAGTGTAAAAATTTGGGGTTTTTGTTGGAAACATAGAAAATTATAATCTTTGATTTTAGCCACGATTTTGAGTATGGAATAAGGAGAAAATCATATATTTGAGTTCCTAAGGTCATGGGTAACCTTTATCTTCGAGAAATTTTGGATTTTCGAGCACATGGGCCCGAGGACATTTTGGCCATATCATAAACGGAGTTGGGAAATTGTATAATTTGAATTGTTTGCAAGTATTGGAGTATATTCTCATTAGTTTACCATTATTTGGCTAGTTTTGGAGCTTTGTGTGCTAGCCGAGCTTTCGCAAAGATGCGAAGCGCCGGTTACGAGTCTTCGGAGCGAGATGAGTCTCCCTTCTAATCCTGTGAGGGGGAATTACCCCTTAGGTGAGTTAAAATGATTATGTGCTCCTATTTGTGGGGGCTACGAACGCACGAGGTGACGAGAGTCCGTGCATAGCTACTATTATGCTATTGTCCGGTAGTCTAGGACCCAAAAACATGTTATACTTGGATCATGGATGGCTTAAAATGCTTTAATCATATTAAATTAATAAGTGGATTTCTAAAAAAGAATAAAGCTATTTTTTCCTCAAATTATTAAAAGGAAATGGGCCTTAGATATTTGCTCCACGCTGACTGTTTGACTGATTATCTATCTGCGTATTTCTGTTGGAACATGCCGATCGCCTAGGTACATGGATGCATCTATGGTACGGGCTGCTCGACCCTCAGCAGTGCACACTTTGTAGTTTTGTTGGAGAGGGCCGTCGACCTCGGCATAATTTGCGCATCTTTGTGCTGTTATCTTGAACTCATTTGAGTTGTTTTATGCCATATTATGGCTCGAGATCATTTTATTAATAATAAAAAGAAAACTAAGAAAATTTTCCATGAAAGAATTATATGACTACTTTTTTCCCATATCTGGATTAGAACCATGTTTATAAAGTAAATCCACTGCTTGGATATATTTATTAAGGATAAATAGTCACTGGACATCTAGCGAGTGTCAGAATTGACCATATCGTCTCTACTCTTTCGGGATTAGGCGGGACACTCATTGGGTACATGTTGTTTTTGTACTCATACTACACTTGTTGTGCATTTTGTTGCACAAGTATATGTGATTTCAGTGGTCTACTGGATGTAGCAGCACAGATGATTCTGGGGACTAGGTGAGCTGCATCATTCGAGACAACCGCAGCTAGGGTAGTCCCTTTCCAGCACTATATTTACTTTCCGTTTATTGCATTCCAGACGGATGTTGTATTTTTATTTCTAATTATCAGTAGATGCTCATGTACTTGTGACTCCGGGTTCTGGGATGGTTTAAAAATTGTAATAATTGTTTAACTGTGAAATGTTATTTGAACTATATTTTTTTTGTCAAAAATTTCCGAATATGGAAGAAAAACTATGTATTTCTGAAAGTGATAAAATGAGATTTGATTAAATAATCGGGTTGGCTTGCCTGACAGCAGTGTCCGGCGCCATCACGATCCTTAGTGAATTTTGGGTCTTGATAGAGGTGTGCAGGTTGGGATAACAAACAATATATTGCAATGCGATTAGTTATTTAGAATGTTAGGGGTATGAATAAGCTTTATAAGCAAAAGGAGATACATATGTTTATTAATGATCATAATATTAGTATTACAGCTATTACAGAGGTTAAAGTACAACAACTGCTTTTTAAAAAAAAATCATCCAAAAATAGATCCTAGATGGGAGTGGTGTATATACTATGATGGAGGAGGGAAGGATAGAGTATGGGTGATATGTGATCTAGCAAAAATAAGATTCATTATGAAGGAAGATAAACCACATTATATACATGAGGAGATAATGGTACTAGACACAAGGCTAGAATTTGATTTCACAGCAATTTATGGGCTGCATACAGTGGAGGCAAGGAAGAGTATATGGAGAGATTTAACAAGCTCGAGACATTATCAGAGAAAACCATGGTTATGTATGGGAGACTACAATGCAATAAGGGTAGTAGAGGACAGAACTAATGGCAACACAATCCATGAAAATGAAATAAGAGATTTCAATGAATTCTTAATTGATACAGGAATGTATGAAATGAGAACTATGAGCAGGGAATACACACGGACTAATTCCCATGTGTTTAGAAAAATTGATAAGGCAATTACAAATGCTGAATGGATAAGTACCATGCCACAAGTAGATACAGTGATCATGGATCCTTTATTCTCAGATCATTCCCCATTATGTGTCAAGATTGGAGAGGAAAAAAAGGACCCAAAACCCTTTAGATTCTTCAATTGTCCAGCTGAGCATAACGATTTTATTAGATGTAGTAGGGGAAACATGGAATAAAACACCAAAAATAGGTAGGATGATAGAAGTCTGGAGAAAGCTGTAGGAAGTTAGATATGCACTAAAGAGGCTGAACACAAAATAATTCAAAGCAGTAGATTTGAAGGTTAGAAATGCAAGATAGAGGTTACAGAAATTACAAAGGCAGTTGGGAACTACAAGTGCAACAATACAGAGGTCTGAAGAAGAGAAAGAGCTAAAGAAGCAATTGGAAAAATGGATAACTATGGAGGAAAGTATATATAATCAGAAATCTAGGAATCAATGGCTGAATCTAGGGGACCACAATACAACTTTCTTTTTTGCTAGCATGAAGAATAGAGTTAATCAAAATAAGATTAGAAGTCTGAAATATACAGCTGGTGAAATTATTCAATCTAGAGAAGCAATAGAAATGGAAATAGTGAGATTCTACAAAGAGTTATTGGGAGTAACAACTAATAGCATACCAGCCATTCAACCAAGCATCATGAAGGAGGGCAATGTACTAGTCAGAAAAAAATAGTTAAAACTAATTGAAGATGTGACTATGGAAGAGATTCAACTTGCTTTGAAGGGGATAGATGAACTAAAGGCCCGAGGATGTGATGGTTTCAACTCAAAGTTCTTTAAGAAGACATGGGGGATTACATGGCAAGAAGTATCTGAGGCAGTGCTCGAATTATTCAACAAAGCTGAAATGTACAGACCTATTAATGTAACAACTGTTACCTTGATCCCTAAGATTAAACAGCCTTCAACAGTCAAAGATTTTATACCTATTTCATGCTGAATCGTATTGCACAAGATCATATAAAAAATTTTGACCAGCAGATTGCGAGGAGTGATAGATTACCTAGTTGACAAGAGTCAGTTTGGTTATATTCCTAGAAGACCTATAACAGATAACGTAATCCTAAGTCATAAGATGGTAAAATGGTATGGAAGAAAGGGTATCTCTCCTAGATGTATGATAAAATTGGACATGCAAAAGGCATATGATTCTGTAGAATAGGATTTTTTAGAACAAGTGCTTAACCAACTAGGAATGCCAGAGAAGTTTGTAAAATGGATTATGGTATGCATACAAACTGTTTCATATTCCATCCTCATCAGTGGAAAACCAATGGAACTATTTCAAGCTATGAAGAGGACTAAGGCAAGGGGATCTATTATCACCTTTTTTATTTGTACTGGGAATGAAGTATCTTACAAGAAGCTTAAAAACACTGAGATATAAGCCGAATTTCAACTTCCATCCTAGGTGTGACAAGTTAAATATCATTCAATTGGGGTTTGCAGATGACTTGCTGCTATTCAGCAGAGGTGAGTTCAAATGGTGTTCAATTGCTTTATGGAATTCCCAAAGGCATCTGGATTAAAAGCAAATACAACAAAAAGCTCCATTTAATTTGGAGGGGTTCCACAGATTATACAGGAACATATAGTGCAGGTAACTGGATTTAGCAGGGGAGAACTACATTCAAATATCTTGGAGTACCACTCAGCTCTAAGAGGATATCCTTGTTAAAATTCCAACCACTACTGGAGAAAATTCTAGGCAAGATCACTTCATGGACTTCAAAGTTCTTATCTTATGCAGGCAGATTACAACTGATCAAATCAGTTCTATTTTTCATTCAAATCTAATGGTCACAGATCTTCGTCATTCTTAAGAAGATAATAAAGAAGATAGAAACAATTTGTAGAACATTCTTATGGACTGGAGGAACAGAGGCTTCAAAAAGAGCTTTGATATCATGGGAAAAAGTGTGTTCACCAAAGTCAGCAGGTGGTTTCAATGTTATGAATTTTCAAGTATGGAATAGAGCTACCATTTGTAAATTATTATGGAACCTATGCAAAAAGAAGGACAAGTTATGAGTCAAATGGGTCCATCTATATTATGGGAAGAAACATGAAGTTTGGGAGTTCAATTCAAAGAATGCCTCGTGGATGGTCCACAGAATAATCAAAGCAAAGAGCTACATAGAAGAAACAGGAACCAGCATGGAAGAAGTAATAGAATGGAACTACTTCTCTATCAAGAAGTGTTATAATAGCATACATGGACAATATCAAAAGGTATCATGGAGGCGACTAACATGCAACAATCTAGGAGCTCCAAAGTATATTTTTGTGCCGAGTTTAGCTATACAAATCAGGCTACACACAAGAAGCAGACTACACATATGGGGGATTACAGATGAAGTAAGGTGTCCTATATGTACTGAACAGAAGAGAATATTGAACATTTATTTTTTAACTATCAAATTACTGGATAAATATGGAACAAGGTACTACACTAGCAAGGAATAGCTAGAGCTCCGATGGAATGGCAAAGGGAGATACAATGGGCTGAAAGCAATGCAACTGGAAACAATCTAGCAACTCAAGTCTATAGATTGACCCTGACATGTGCAGTGTATCACATATGGAATGAAAGGAACAACAGAATATTCCAAGACCAGAAGAAAACAGTAGAATTGATAGTGAGACAAGTTGTAATAACAATCAGAGGATCGATGATTAGTAAGACATGAAAGAAAATAGTAGAAATGGATACTTATGTAAAGGAGGATAGAAGAAATGTAAAAAAGGGAATGGAACTAGGAATGCCCTATTCCAGATAGAATTTTGTACATATTGCTATTGGTAAATAAAATCATTTAGTTACAAAAAAGATACGTAAATAAGTCAAAAAATACTTATAAGCCAGTTTAACCAGCTTATCAGCTTAGCCAAACACCCTCTAAGTGACTTGCTTTATTTTAAAATAGGGCATACATCTACTAAGTGGAAGGGAGGCACATATGTTTTTTTGTAGAAAATTCTAAGTCTTTTCTTGTCTAAAAAGGACATTAATTAATAGATAGATACAAGAATGAACTGTTAAGGCATTTTTGATTGAACGTTTATGAAAGATATGCTGCAGGTTAGATATTCAATGGTTTAGAAAATATGCCGGGTATCTTTGGATCTTATTTGCTTACTATAGTTAACAAGGGAGTTCCTAGCATTTCTAAGTGGGTTGTTTATGCAGATTGCTTCAACTTGAATTAATCATCCGGTTTTCCTCTACAGTTGGAAGATGATATATACAAGAAATCAAATAAAACAGAAAAAATAATAAACTAAGGTTTCTAATGCTGATGCACCATGCAGAAATTAAATTTTGTTTTTGGTTAGGAATGACTTATTCTAGTCAATTCATACTACTCTGCATTGGTCAAAATATGACCGCTGCTGTCGAACCAACCGAGATCTTGTGTAAGCGGCGAGGTTGTGGAAGATGACATGATTTGTTCCAAACCCCGTACTTACAATATCCAACAAGTTAAAGAACAATGCTTAGGGAACGATAAAAACGAACGTGGTATGAAAGTGCATTGACCTAAGAACATAGTAAGGATTCCTTAACTATATATAAGGAGGGAACATTCCTAGAGAAGGGGCTCCTTCTCTCTCTTCCTCTCCTCTGTAATTTTCTTACCAAAAAGAAGACAAAACAATCTTTCATGGACTATATAAAGCAGTTACCTCCATCAATTGGTAGAAAAGAGAATGAGAAAACCTCAATAAGATTGATTGCCCCTATTTCATCTTGTACATCATTTTCTAATTTACTTATAGATTTGGAGTTTATTATATTTGACTAAGATTTATCTCTTTATCTTAATTAATTGATTTAATAAAAAAGGTTTCAATATCTTTTGGGTCAAACCATTTGACGCCGTTTGCAGGAATTTCTTAGTGAAAACTTTCTAGTCACCTCCAGGTCAAATATGAGAAACATGATCACCCACCGAAAGGAACGGTAAGTAAACCTCACACGCCAACCTAGGTCATGATGCTATATACAAGTAGAAGTTGCAAACAACATCCTTTCCCGCACGCAGGGAAACCCATGAACCAGCCAAAACGAACCTCGTCCGCAAAAGGTAAAGGCACAAAAAAAGGAGAAATAAGAGCTGAATACGGTTACCGATCCACCTTCATTCACCAACTCATCGGATCGGGATTAGAAGAATATTATCCTAACCCACCTTCTGTTATTTGCTTAAACAAGAACGCAAGCACGGCGCGGACGAGCAAGCAAGGAAATATCCCAGCTGAAGAACAGAAAATTACTACAAAACAACAGAAATATCGTCCACTAGAGAAACCCAACACCTAGGGAATGATACCCCCTCTCCCTCACCAAGAAGGTGTCCCGATGGAGCCTTCCCGGGGACTTACGGACATGGCCGATGAGGGGAAAATCCCTGAGGTCAAAGTGTAATTCATCGTCCCACCCACAATTGACATCTCCAGACCGGAAAACGAAAGGTGTAGACAGGGAAATTCCAATATGTGCGTGAAATGGTTGTGAGAAAAGCAACAATGTTTTTTTTCTCTCTGACATTACACTCCTTGATGCAAATAAAATCAAGCGAACTGGGACTCCCCGAGAAGATACCCAACTTTCTAAAAAATAAGAACTCACAACGGGTTGGTATTTCGACGAAACCTCGAAATAACACCCTAAGTCCAAGGGCCATCGCCGAAAAGAGGAGGTCGACCTCTATCGAACTATGACGTGTTAGTATTTCGACGAAACTTCAAATAACACCCCTAAGGCCAAGGGACATCGCTGAGAAGGATACGTTGACCTCGATTGAACGATGACGGGTTAATATTTCGACGAAAACTTGAAATAACACCCTAAGGACTAGGGCCATTGACGAAAAGAAGAGTTTGATGGCGCCGGGTTAATATTTTGATGAAAGGTCGAAATAACACCCTAAAACCAAGGGCCACTGCTGAAAAGGAGAGTTTAACCTCGATCGAACAATGATGGGTTAGTATTTTGATGAAAGTTCGAAATAACTCCCCTAAGGCCAAGGGCCATCGACGAAAGGAGAGTTCGACTTCAATCGAATGATGATGGGTTAAATTTCAATGGAAGCTTGAAATATCACCCTAAGACCAAAGAACATCACCAAAAAGAAGAGTTCGACCTTGATCGAATGACGACGAGTTAATATTTTGACGAAAGCTCAAAATAACACCCCTAAGGCCAAGGGCCATCGCCGAAAAGGATAGTTCGACCTCGATCGAATGACGACGAGTTAATATTTTGACGGAAGCTCAAAATAACACCCTATAGCCAAGGGACATCACCGAAAATAAGAGTTCAACCTCGATCGAGTGACGACGGGTTAATATTTTGGTGAAAGCTCGGAATAACACCCTAAGGCCAAGGGCCATGGCCGAAAAGGAGAGTTCGACCATGATCTAACAACAACGGTTAGTATTTTGATGAAAGCTCGAAATAATACCTTAAGGCCAAGGTCCATCATCAAAAAGAAGAGTTTGCCTCAGTCGAACGACAACGGGTTAATATTTTGATGAAAGCTCGAAATATCACCCTAAGGCCAATGGCCATCCCCAGAAAGGAGAGTTCGACGTCGATCGGATGATGATGGTTTAATATATTGACGAAAGCTCGAAATAACACACAAAGGAATTGACGGGTTAATATTTTGATGAAATCTCGAAATAACACCCTAAGTCCAAGGGCCATCACCGAAAAGAAGAGTTCGATCTCGATCGAACAACGACGGGTTAATATTTCGACGAAAGCTCGAAATAATACCTAAGGCCAATGACCATAGCAAAAAAGGAGAGTTCGACCTCGATCGAACCACGACGGGTTGATATTTTAATAAAATCTCAAGATAACTCCCTAAGGCCAAGGACCATAGCCAAAAATGAGAGTTTGACTTGATGGAATGACGACGGGTTAATATTTCGATGAAAGTTCAAAATAACACCCTAAAGCCAAGTGACATCACCGAAAAGGAGAGTTCGACCTCGATCGAATAACGACGGGTTATTATTTCGATGGAAGTTTGAAATAACACCAAATCCAAGTGCCTTCTCCAAAAAGAGAAGAGTACGACTTCGATCGAATGACGATGGGTTAATACTTCGATGAAAGTTCGAAATAACACCATTAAGGCATAGGGCCAACACCAAAGAAAAGAGTTCAACCTTGATCGAATGATGACATGGTAGTATTTCGTTAAAAGTTCGAGACATCCCCGGGTCCAAGGGCCATTTTAAATGAAAAGCGTGGAAAATAAAATTGGGACTCACGTCGGGATAATATTTTGATGTAAACTCAAAAGTAACATCCCTACGGCTAAGGCTGCTATTAAAAAAGGCGCTCGATGCGATTTGAACTACGATGGGTTGTACTTTGAACAAGTTCGGAAGTATTTCCCTAACAAGTATAGCCGTCATCGAAACCCTACTCAATTCGTGCAACACTAAATTCCCTAAGAATTGGGAACTCGCCACACATAGATCTACTTCTTTGCGCAAGAGTCATGAAAACCAACATAGGGAAAGAAATACAGGCATGAAATAATGAAAAACTCCTTTTTATATGAAACTACTGCGCAAACAAACACAGATTACACACTTAAACCGATAGAGTCCAAGAAAACGCAATAAACAACCAAATAAGAAAAGAGAGAAAACAAAAAAAATAGATATTCTTTTCACACGGCGTCATCACCACCACCCTCCTCACCACCATCTCCGGGAAGTCCTCCTTCAACATCACCACCCTTATCGACTTTCGGTGTTGCAGGGTCATATCCATTGTTGACACGAGCTTCTTGTACCTTTGTCCGTGCTCTTTCAAAAGAAACCTCGGGTACACTTCCCGCCTCCCACAAACTCTTGTAGATATCCCACTGGCTTTAGCATTAACCCAAATCTCATGCAAATGACGGGGAACAATGGCATCGGAAGATTCAAATTGAGCCAATAGTTTCTCTTTTTCGGTCTTAAGAGCAGCGACCTAGTCCCCTAAGATCGACGCCTCCAAATTGATCTCACCAATACTCTCCTCAAGCCTTGCTTCTATTATTGTGACCGTGGCCCTCTCTGATTACTGCTCGTATTGGAGAATACGGATGGTGTTCTTTAGAGCCCTCACCCTCATAAAAGTCGATGACACACTCTCGATATTTTCTAACCCGGCAACTTTTCTATCCAACTCGGTCAACTTTACTATTCATTCCGCGCTCATCTTCCCAACCCTGATAATATTCTGATCCATATCATATTGCATCAACCTCAGTTTCTCCTGAAGGTATTCACACTCTCTATAACCCCTTTTCCCAACTCAAGCTTTTCGTCCTTTGCACAAAGTTGCTCCTTAAGTACGCTACTTCTGCAAATAGCATCTATCAGTTGCTGGCCCCTCTTCTCCAATTCCTCACTGAGGGATCGAGAATCATGGTTCGCCTTCAGTCGCTCGTGCATCTCACGGCACTTATCACAATGTCACTGATATTTCTCCAGCATCGTCAAGAAAATCTTGGCCCGAGCATCAGTCCTACGAGCGCTTTCAATCTCCACAGTGTACATTTGAAAAATTTAAAGATAGGCTAAGGCCAGATCATCAAGAAAATCGAAAGGAACTAGAAATAAAAGTGAAACATACCCTCAAGCCCATAACGGCCACTTCATGCATCAAATATCAGGAACATTCCGAAGGGCCTTGCTCTCGACGGCAGAACACCAGAGGTCAAACTGCAGCACTAGGTCCTTCATATCTCCATAAGGTTGATATCCGATGAGATCTCAAAAATACGGGTCGGACCTCCTACATGAACCGCCAAACGGGTAAGACCCTCTTCAAACATCGCAACATCATCCGGATCAAGATCAGACTCAGATTCATAGTCATCAACCACGACACCCTTTCCCTTTTCCATGACCAGGTACTGGGGTGAATTTCCGTCTGAAGCAGTAACAACGGCATCGGAAGTCCGACCCCGATCACGGCAGGCTGCTGATAAATCATAACGGTAGGAATCTCCATTGATGGGGAAAGCACAAAGGCTAATGTAATCAACTCTCGCTTCAGATCCTGTCAATAGAAGGTCTTCCTCTAAATGTATCACGGGCGAAGGAGCCATTTCGAACTACACTCACCGCCTCTTTGATGGCCCCTCCACTTATTCAGTACGGGAAGACTCCCTTACTGGGGAGGTGACAAGGGTCGGAATCTTAGGTCGAGGGGTAGCCTCTGCACGTACGACCACGATTGTAGATTTAACTAAAGCGACCCTCGATGAAGGTGGGGCAGTAGACACTAAGGCAGGGTGAGCGGACGAGGCAGGTTGACAAAAAGCTAGTGGAGGAGCCCTCGCTCTCTGCACTCTCCCTGCCATCGACGAACATCACATAAGAAACAAAATAATAATAAAAAGAAAGAAAAAGGGGAAAAATAGCAAAAAAATGATATTCCTCACCAGTAAGGGGCCTGCGTCAATATTTCTCATAGAAGGACGACAAGTGCGGGCCCCCGCCGTATAAGGAAGGATGACGTTCACCCATTCGAGGATATCATCAACAGGTGCAGGGGGTAGTTTTGTGGCTTTAAAAATATAAATAGTTTAGTATTACCTAAAGGAAAGCAGTCGGACATCATTCCGACCAAAAGCATAGAAGCTTACATGTGAAGTTCCATTTCTCAGGGAACCCTGTAGGACTCGCCACGAGGTGCTCATTCCTCACATTAAAGTAATTCTCGTAGAAGCGACAGCTGTCTCTATCGTCCATCTTCACCACCAGGCTCTTCGACCCTCGGTGGCACATGAAAGTCATCATGCCACGAATGAGTTTGGGGGTGAAGATATTGAGCATGTGACCCAGAGTGATCTCACGACCGGCAAGGTCCGCAAACTTGAGCAACATGAGGAACAATTTATACCGGTACAATAAAATTTGAGCCGGGCATACCTCGTAAAAACAACAGAAATATAGCACATAGAGAGGTAAGGGAAACGTGTACCCAAAAATAAAGGGGTAGGCTTAGAACGCGCGATACCCTATGCGGTCAAAATAAACTATGTTTTTCCCCACCGCCGGCAATATTTTGATGTAGCAAGGGATTCCCCAACTAGCCTTCAATTCTTCGATCCCCTCCTCATTTATGACAGAGGAAACAAGTTTTGGCTCCTCCCACGTGGTACTATGGAAATCGTTCCATGGTTTCCCAGGGTGAGTCAAGATCTCATCCATCGACATCCTCATCTTTACCACTTTTATTCCTCCAGTGGAAAGAGCATCGCTTTCCGGTACCGGAATTATGACAGGAAGGTCACCGCGAGAAGAATCACCACCCATTGGTATTAATTTGATAAAGCTAAGAGATAAAGAAAAGGAAAGACGAAAGTTCCTAGCTAACCGAGAAAATCAAAAATCCGAAGTAACAGGAGAAAGGAAGATTCACAAAGTTCTTTCGAGTAAAGTCAAGGAAGCGTGTCCATCAAATGGTACATTCTTTCTATTTATAAGAGACATAAATTCCCCAAGCACGAAGCCCAAGAGTCGCCAATCGAAGTTGATAGGGCATGAATCAGTACAATCCCCTGGGAATGTGTGTGATAATGGCGGCAACCATGAATAACGTTTCAAGTTAAATGATATTTTGGTTCCAAAACAGCCGCAACGGTTCAAGAGTGTCGAAAGGGCATCGTTCATACCCTAGGGTCATGTGGTCAGATTTTTCTTAAATGTGTAACAATCATAATCCGTCTACCAGGCCCGACAAGAAACGACCCCGGCAGACGGAAGGACTAACTGTATCGGTCAAACTCTGATAGTTGCGGTCGACTCAATCGAGATCTCGTCCAAGCAGTGAGATAGTGGAAGACGACATGATTTGTTCCAAACCCCGTACTCATAATACCCGCCAAGTTAAAGAACAATTCTTAGGGAACGACAAAAGCGGGCGTGGTATGAAGTGCATTGACGCAACAACATAGTAAGGATTCTATATCTATATTTAGGGAGGGAACCTTCCTGGAGAAGAGGCTCCTTCTCTCTCTTCCCCTCCTCTGTAATTTGCTTACCAAAAGGAAGACAAAACAATCTTTATGAACTATGTAAAACAGTTATCTCCATCAATTGGTAAAAAAGTGAATGAGTAAACCTCAATAATATTGATCGGCCCTATTTCATTTCATGCATCATTTTCTGATGTGCTTATAAATCTGGAGTTTATTACGTTTTACTAAGATTTACCTCTTCATATTCATTATTGATTTAATAAAAATGGTTTCAATATCTTTTGGGTCAAACATACTCCTAATTGATTATATTACCTTCTTATTAGTCATTACTAGTTTTATGATTCATCAATCGAATATAAATATAGTACTCTACTTTGCAAGAATTGTTCTTGTATTTGTAAGAAAATCTCCGATGTCTCCAACTACAATTATTTCAGAAATATTTATTTACTTCTCAAAAAAAATTAGTTCAGAGATATTAAAGTCGATTTTTAATTTAAGGTTGACACTAGTTTGAGAAGGTGAGATTTGAAATGATACCATTGAATGAATAAGCTTAATTGTAAGATTTATGAGACAAAAACATTGACCTTGACAGTGGAGTATATAAATTGTCTCGACTTCAACTTCTACTGGTTTCGATCAAATTTGAGAATTATAATAAGGCTTAACTGCTATTGTTCAATTTACCTGTTATCATAAATATCTGAGTTTTTAATCTTACACTTGCTATATTCATCAAAACAAATGTAAAATGTAAGCACCTTACAAAATCATGAAAATACTTCAGCGTGTATGCCATTTTTATTTTTAGAGATTACTTAGATGTGACATGGCTTTTGTTCATGTAAGACTTGGTAGTCTCTGTTCATTGTCAATCATAGATGCATTGACTTGTGTAAAAGTGTGTTCGAGAGCAAAATGAATCCTCAAACTCTGCTGGAAACTTTATTACGGGGGAAAAGCTAAGGTATTGATTTGCAAAAGATCGATATCATATAAATGCTCTACTATTTATCTTTTTTACGAATATCGTACCGATTTTTCCCTACTCCAGGTATGTGAAGGTTATTATTCCTTTCTTTTGGCATGATCTATACGATACAAACGAAACGAGAAAATGAATAACTTCCACAAATAACTCTATTCATAGAAATATTAGAGGCGCCTATGTTCTTGAATTCCCACGTGTCCTATTATTTTATCATAAGCTCATAGGTCTCAGAAAAATATGTAAGTTGAAAAAGTTTACTTCATGATATTAATCAAAGGTATAATGCTCGTATAACGTTCCGAGAGATTTTGTTGGCGTACTTCTCATATACTGCATTCATTCATACATGTACATTGATCCATGACCATATATATATATACATATACATATATATATATATATATATATATACATATATATATATATATATATATATATATATATATATATATATATATATATATACATATACATATATATATATATACATACATATACATATATATATATATACATACATATACATATATATATATATACATACATATACATATATATATATATACATATACATATACATATCTATATATATATACATACATATACATATATATATACATATACATATACATATGTATATACATATATATATATACATATATATATATATATATATATATATATATATATATATATATATATATATATATATATATATATATATATATATATATATATATATATGGGATATGAAAAAGGCTACAACGTTATATACGCACCACCTGATCAGTTGGTATACGTTAATGATTTTCCCTATAGTGGCCGAGCTAATATGATGGGAAGCCCTCAGAGGCTTGATGATGTTATGTACGTACGGACCTATGCATAACATGACATAAACACGCATATGCATGGCGCTATAATATTTCATAATTTACAGAGCTATCCAGAGTTACGGGTTGAATTATTTACTCCATATTTCTTTCACGTCCTTAATTAATAATGACTTATTGTTATGTTTTTGTTCTGCTTTACATACTCAGTACATTATTCGTACTGGTGTCCTTTGGTTGGGGACGCTGCATTCATGTCTGCAGGTATAGATAATCAGATTGACGAACCCTCATAGTAGACGCGATTGACATTCAGCGGAAGGATCGGTAAGACACCATTCGAAGTGCAGTCGAATCTATAAATAATCGTGTTAGAGCTTACTACAGACTTATGGGTAGGCCGGTACCCTGTCCCATTTTATGTCAAATAATCTTAGAGGCTTTATAGACAAAGATTTATTTTGTATATTATGTTAGAAGCCTTGACAGCCCCCACATGTATTCATGTTTTAAGGAAAATAATTCAGTAATATATTAGTGCCCACTTATAGTGTTGTACATTACGAGTTGTGGCTATGTTGGCTCATTATAATTACAAAGAAAAAAATTTAGTTGTAGAGGTTTGCTCGGAGCAGTGCGCTATCGAATGCCAGCCATGCCTTCCCTTTGGGGTGTGATACTTATGATTAATTAGATAAGCTCAAAATAATAGAGCATTTTTTTCTAGTGGGGAGCACTTGGTAGAACCAATTTTAATAGAGATGGCCACCGTGAAAATGATGTTTGATTTATTGCGATATCACTCTTAAAAAACTTAGCTGTAGAAACCTAGCGTTTTAATTGATGATATTAGAGCATCCATATTTATTTTTCATCCATCAATTTTGAGAGATTTTCCTGCTCGTAATATATGATGACCTAACTAGTGGCTAATAAAATAGGTGGAAAATTATCAAGTTTTAAGTTTAAATTCTTGCGGAGGCAAAATGCTATGAATTTCTTTTTATCTATCCAAACTTTGATAAACATGATTATTTGAATAGTTGAAATGCGCGCAAATTAACTCGAGTACTATTATTTAAAAAAAAATAATTGAGGGGTTCTACTATCAAAAGCTTGTTGACGGGGTGATTGGGGCGGGAGACAAAGGAACTTAGCTACACTTGTCCAATGGTATTAATTAAGAAATGGTTTGTTAGCTTTGACTAGTTAGTTTGATGAAGAATTATACAAACCTCTCACGTTTCGCTTTTATGATACAGATCAGATTTCTTTTTTAGTTTTAATAATTATTACAAACATATTTGTTAATTTCATATTTTATGTAATAAAAGTTTATTTGGAATATCCACTGATAAAGGCAATAAATTCAATGCCTTCGACGGAGTACATGTTTCTGAAGTTCCATTCTTTTCTAGCGGGGCAAAACCTCTGCCTTAAGGAAAAGTGTATAACCCCAAGGCTACGAACCAAAGGAGAGAGGCTAGGTCTCTAATGGCGCTCAACTTCTTAAATTATATCCCTACATAAACAATATAATGAAGAAGATTAAATTTAAAAAGTGATAAATAAAAAACTACAAAAGAAATAAAAAGCTTTTCTCCTTCTCAGACTTTATGCAACAAAGTTATACCGTAACCTGCCAACGAACAGTCGACTTATGACTATATGTTATACGTCAGAGGGTCAGGTTTGTGTAATTCTTTTTACCTAAAACAATGCGTGGAAATAATACCTTTTACAAAGGAAGTTTAAAATTGGGATTTTTACCTATATATATCATATAACAAATATTATTATTTACTATGTTTAAGGTTTGTGTTTAGTACAATTAAACATACTAAATTTTAATTTATGTATCATAATTCAAATTAAGGAATGTATCTTCCAAATTTTTACATTACCCGTTTCTCTCTCTTCCCCCACGATTTACCTACAGTTAATTCCCCCCTCCCCCCCACCATTTTTCTTCAGCTTTTTTTTCCATTCTCGTATAGCTCTTACCCACAATTCACATCACGTTCTGTTGAATCCCCCACCATTTCCATTCACTTCCAACTTTGTATTCAACTCTTAAATCATGACACATTATTATTTCTTCTTCTGTTTTCTTTGCTAATATAAATTAACTCTACTTTGTACAGTGAATTCAAATTATAGTGGCATACACTCTCATTATCATCTGTATTTTATAATGTTAATACAAAGTAGCTTTTTTTCAATTTAATGAAAAGTTTTTTAAAGTTAAGTTGTGCAATTGTAAAGGAAATGATTTTTTCGTGGAAGACAATAAATTTGACAGTGTGGGTGCAATTATAGTTTATTTGTAAGTTTTATGTAGAAATTTTATAGATGAAGAGCAAATTTTGTTGTCAATTTTTTTTTGACACAAGCTTGTAGTTTAATTGTAGTATAAATGTAGTAATTTTGTAGATACTCTTAAAAATAATACAACTTTATATAATACTTAAATTGATTTGTATGTTATTTGTAGAAATTTTATCTACAAGATATCTAGAAACTGAATACATTGAATTTTAGCATCCCAATTCTCATTTCAATTGTAGCATAATTGGTATTTTCGACATAATTGTAGAAGACTTGTAGAAGTTTTAGTCTTTCCAATCTACAATTTATTTACAATTTAATTACGATTCTGGAAATATGTCTTCTTCTTCTTCGACGAGTTTAAATCTGAAATGCAGTTAAAACCAAGTCTAATCTTCACCAAAACCCCTCAAAATTTAGATAGAAACTCCTAAACATATTCCGAATTATTTACAACAACACACAATCCAAACAAATAATGATTTTTGAAAATGCAAATTTGAATTCAAAGCTTTCAAGCTTTTTAGTGGCTATCATTGATGGAAAATATATGGAGAAGGAGATAATTACGTTGCAATAGGATTTCCTTCCGTTTTAAATTTTGAATTTAATGGTGATAGGATCACACGCAGATCTGATTCCTATAAATTTGGCGTGTTTTTACGGGAGAATCTACTTATTTTTGTGTTTGGTACAAATTTTGTAGTAAAATTGTAGACTAAACGGATAAATACCAAATTATAAATATTTTTGGTAATAAAATTTGGTATATGTTATAAATAGAAAAAACCACTTTAAAATTTGGTGGACATCTATTTCCATGGAGTACTATCGATCCAATCACAAATAAAGAAAAAAATTATGGTAATATAATGACTAACATAAAGCTACTTATATTGTGATGAATTCTGCGCATACATTACGTATGGAAAAGCATCACAATAACAATTAATATAATTATGTTTGTCGGGCTTATCAAAAGACACTTTAACTATTTTATGTATCAAATTAGAAGATCATTCTCTTCAAAGTTTTTATTTTATTAAAAAGTATAACAAAATGGAAGTAAGTACTTATAATTTCCCTAAATTCGAGAACAGAGCTGTCACTTTAAATGAAAGATTGATACTTCTATTCGAATACAAGGCCCTATGCCTTGTGGCTTGAGGAGATTAATATAGTTGAAACTTTGTTTTAAAATGAAAAATCCAAATGCACATTCCAGTTTGATGATCAAAACATCTTCGGACTGAAACTTTTAAGGCTGATCTAAATTTTATATTAATCATTAAAGTAAAAATTTAGAACAATTTTAATAATATTATCGGCTATTCTTTTTGCAAATGCTAAAAATATACATTTCTTATAATTTGGGCACATGAATGGGCTTTAGGAATTTACAATTGGGCCATACAGCTACTCCCTGGGCTTAAAGTTGAAGAGATATGAAAAAATTAATACTTTTTAGAAAGAAGCTTAATAGTATATTTTTCTATATATATATATATATATATATATATAGATGTATATATATATATAAATTTTAAATATTCTTTTAACTATTAAATATAAAATAATATCTAGCGTAAGTTAAAACTAACTGTCTGAAGCAATTCTCTGCAGTACACCGTCTCCCTATTCTATCTTTTTGCTTCTCGCACTCCAAAGTATATAATCATGTCAGTTGGCAGATAAGTATCACATGTTTTTCGCAAGACAGAGTTTGAAGTTTGAGTTATGAATTAATTAATAATTTGAATATACTAAATAAGTTATATAGGATATATATATATAATTTGAACTAAAATATTGAAATCGATTGAACATGCAACAAGAGGCAATCAAGAGGCTCACTCTGCCGCTAGTTTTCAGGGATGATGTAAAGAAGATTTGCCCCATTATCAAATGAAAGCTAATGTAAAATTTTGGTCGAGATATTCATATTTAAGCTACATACTCAATGTGCTTCATAAAATAATAGTACCAAACGTTCAATGAATTGCACGTATATATTAAAATTTGTAAAGCATTTCTCCTTGAGAGTGTGATGATCCGATAGGTCATCTCATATTTTAGAATCAAATTTTGTATTTCGAAGCCCTAAATATCTTATTTTGAATTTTCTAGATTTGCTTGCGCGGTCTAGGCATTTTTCCGGAAGGCCTATATGTTAAAAACTAATAAAAATAAGAATTTTGCCTTAAAAATTCATTTGAGTTGACTTCGGTCAATATTTTAGGCGAATGGACCTGGATCAGTATTTTGACGATCCCGGTGGGTTCATCGGAATCGAACTCGGAGGTCCCTAGTCGAGTTATTAATTTTTGTTGAAAGTTTAATAATTTAAAAGAATTGACTAATGTTTGATCTTGTTAATACCGGGTCCACTTTTGGTTCCGGAGTCCGGTACAAGTCCATTATAATATTTATGACTTGTCTGTGAAATTTGGTGAGAAACGAAGTTGGTTTGACATGATTCAGACGTTCAGTTGTGAAAATAGAAGCTTTAAAGTTTTCTTCAAAATTTCATTTGATTTGGTGTTCAATTCGGAGTTCTAGGTAGGGCTGTTCATTCGGATCGGATATCCAAAATCCGAACATATCCATTTAATTTCGGATTTCAAATTTCGAATTGGACTGGATTTCAGATTGTGTTTGTTAATATTTTGGATTCGGATCGAATTCGGATTGGTATAATTTAATCCGACCCAATCTGAAATCCAAAATTACTAGGGCATGTATAAATACTACACTTTAATTTCGGAGCAGTACTTCCTTTACATCTTGCTCTAAGTTATTACCTTTACAATTGTTAGATTTAGCTATATTGGCACTATAGTACTCTCACAATTGTATAAACATAAAATTTTATTAATGTATTGCCTATCTTTGAAAGTATGTATATATATATATATATATATATATATATATATATATATATATATATGTATATATATGTGTGTATATACATATATATACATGTATATATATATATATATATATATATATATATATATATATATATTTGTATATATATATATATATATATACTTTGAAAGATAGGCAATACATTAATAATTTTTTTTTTATATATATATATTATGGCTCAAAATTGCAAACTTAATATATAATTTGGATCGGATTCGAATTGCATTTTCTAGAATCCGAAATTCGAGATCTGAATCCGAAATGAGCTAAATCCGATCCGATCTGTGCACAACCCTAGTTCTAGGTGTTATTTTGGCGATTTGATCGCGCGAGCAAATTCATATGATGTTCTTGGACTTGTGTGCATGTTTGGTTTAGAGCTCCGAGTGCTCGAGTGAGTTTTGGACAGGCTACTGAGTGAATTGAACTTAGAAAATTTGGTTTTCTGTAGTTTCAGGTGTCTTCTGGTTTCCTTCTTTGCGTTTGCGAAGGTATTCTGGCGAACGCGAAGGGTTAACTGGGGTTGGGTGGAATCTCTTTTTCACGAAAGTGAAGCAGTGGTGACATTACCCCCCGGAACGCAACCAGCCTCTCGCGAACGCATAGACATGGGACTTGGGGAAGGGGTCAGTCATTTCTTCTATGCGAACGTAAGCACTGGCTCGCTTATGCGAAGGTCAGGTGGGAGCAGCCTTCGCGAACGCGAAAGACACTTGTGCTTCTGCACATCGCGAACTCGTCAGGCCCTTCGCAAATGCGATTTTGAAGAGAAAACTTAAAATCAATTCATAGGTTTATGCTTTTTAACTCATTTTCTTCCATTCCTAACATCGTTCATTAATTCCTAGTCATAATCTTTGTTCTTCCATGGTAGAAAACTAAGGATTTAGGAAGAATTGTATTTTTTTTTGTAAATTGGGGATTGAGACCTCAAATTGGGATCAGATTTTGAAACTAATTACATAATCGAGCTCGGGTAAATGGGTTAATAGATTTTTTCCGAATGTCACGTTTTGACCCTGCGGGCCCGGGATCGATTTTTGACTTTTTGGGAAAATATTTGGAAAATCTAATTTTATGCATTTTAATTGATTCTTTTAGCAATATTTAATACTATTGAGATAATTGTGGCTAGATACGAGTAATATGGAGACATATTCTAGGGGAAAAGCTCCGGTAGAGATTTGAATTGACAGCGGAGTGAGGTAAGTATTGTGTCTTACCTTGACTTGCGGGAATTAGGTACCCTAGGATTATGTGCTATGTGATTCTCATGTGACCGGCGGATATGCAAGGTGACGAGTGCTTATACGTCACCGAGTTATCTATTTTTCCTATTTTTTGCTTTTTCTTAATTATTTCCTTCTCTATCTTAACTGTTATATGCTCTAAATGCTTTCCATGCTTAATTTCTACATGTTATTCAATATTTTTTCCTGTTAATGATGTTAGTTCTTTACATAGTTTCATGATTTCATGCTACTTGCTTAAATTGATTTACTTGCACCTTTTAATTGTCAATTACTAGATTGGTCTTGATGTATAGTATTACTTGTGTATATTCCTATATTGTATAAGATTTGCTTTTGGTTCAATTTGGTATTTATTGATCCTAATGGTTTTTGTGGTTTATACTGTTGATTTGACTATGCATATTGAATATTTGGTACTGATATGGTTGGATCGGGCTGCACGCCGCAACATATGTAATAAGAGTGAATTGGTATAATGGAATACAAGTAAATTTGTATTGCACGGTCTGATCGAGTTGTGCTCTGGAACATGTGAAATAAGGGTGGATTGATATGGTGAATTATGATACTGATATCGATATATTGTAGGATTGGGTTGCGCGCCGTAATATTTGTTTATTATTTCGAATTGTACATCACAATAACCTATGTGTTTTAATTTCTTGAGCTGTGTTGGTTTACAGTATCCTTATTTGCAAAGCTAAGAAATGGTAATTCTGGATGATACCAGCTCATTTCTTGAGGCTATAGATATAATTTCTAGTTGACTGTTTTATCCTGTTTCGCATTTCCTCTTTCTGTCATTATTATATACTACGTACATATTGTATTGCAGGTGAACCGCGTTAGCTTTGTCACTACTTCATCACATGCAGAGTGCATGGGGTCGCTTGTACTCATACTATACTATGCACTTCTTATGCAAATTTTGAAGTCGATTCTAGCTATGGGTATTAGTGAGCTTGGATTGGACAGCCTACAAAGACTTGAGGTACAACTTCTCAGTGCCCGCGGCTCCTGGAGTCCCCTTCTTTGTTTTATTTAGCTGTATATCTTATTCTCATACAACTTTATGTTATTTCAGACCCTTGTATGTACTATTCTAGTAGCTCATGCACTTGTAACACCATATTCATGGATGTATTAAATACTTGGTTGTCTTAGCTTCAGCATTATTTACTTTGCATTATTGTAGTTAAATCAGTTCTTCTTCATTATTTAATTTTAAACTGTTAAAAAGGATAAATTGTTCTAATGTTGGCTTGCCTAGCAAGTGAAATATTAGGCACCATCACTGTCCCGACGGTTAGAATTTTGGGTCGTGATAAATTAGTATCAGAGCACTAGATTACATAAGTATCACGACTTACGATCAAACTTAGTAGAGTTTGGAGGATCGATACGGAGATGTTTGTACTTATCTTCCAGAGGCTATGAAGTTAGTTACAATTTCATTTCTATTCTTCTCTATCGTGCGATTTTATCCCATCATTGCTGATTGAACCCGATCTATTCTTGTTCTCTCGTAGATGGCGAGAACACGCACCGCATCTTTAGCTGGATAGCAGCCGGAGTCCCCAACGGAAGCTACGAGGGGCAGAGGTCGAGGTCGAGGTCGCACCAGAGGCCAAGACAGGGGCATAGCTTAGCCTAGAGCTCGAGCAGTAGCGCAAATGATAGAGCCTTAGGTAGAGATTAATGAGGAGGTTCCAGCTCAGACTGTGCCTATCGGACCGTCTCAGGTCCCCGAGGGGTTCATCGCCACCCTAGTGCTTCAGGATGCTTTGGTCCGTTTGGTGGGCCTTATGGAGAGCGTGGCCCAGGTTGGAACATTTCCTATGGCCCCACCCGTATCTCAGGCCTTGGAAGGAGCACATATTCCTGCTACTCACACTCTAGAGAAGATGGTTCCACAGTATTAGACTCCAACAACTCAGCTAGTTGGGTGGTTCAACAAGCTATTGCAGCACATGCTGGTGATGGTTCTGCCATGTCTTCTGAGAGCTTATTGAGATTGGACAAGTTCACCTAGCTCTTTTCGGATCACTTCAGTGGAGCATCTTTTGAGGATCCACAGGATTATCTTTACCACTGCCATTAGGTACCGCGTAACATGGGTATTGTTGAGACCACTGGGGTTAATTTTCAGATGGTGGAAGGATTATGTATCTACCAAACCAGGTGTGTCTCTTGCTCTTACTTGGGACCAGTTCTCTTAGCTATTTCTTGAGAAGTTCCTTTCTATCACGCAGATATAGAGTTACCGCAGGCAGTTCGAGCGCCTCCAGCAAAATCGTATGTCAGTCACCGTTAGAGGTGGAGGTAAGGCCGCTAGAGGTGGAGTCCAACTGGCAGGAGGCTGTCCTATCGATGTAATTCAGAGTGGTAGGTTACATCCCTAGTGTCATGCTTTCCCAGCCAGGCCTGAAGCTGAGTCATCTGACGCTGTTATCTCAGGTACTGTTTCAGTTTGCCAGAGAGATGGTTCAATTCTATTTCATCTGGGCTCTGCTTATTCCTATGTGTCATCCTATTTTGCTTCATATCTAATTTTGCCTCGTGATTCTTTGACTGCTCTTGTATATGTGTCCACACTAGTGGAAGATTCTATTATTGTAGATTATGTCTATCGGTCGTGTGTGGTTACCATTGGGGGTCTTGAGACTAGCATAGATCTTCTACTTCTCGATATGGTTGATTTTGATGTCATTTTGGGTATGGATTGTTTGTCACCTTTATCATGCTATATTGGATTGTCACGCCAAGAAGATGACCTTAGCCTTGCCGGGGTTGCCTCGATTGGAGTGGAAAATGACTCCCTACCATTCTACCAACAAGATTATTTCTTATGTGAAGGTTTGGTATATGGTCAAGAAGGGGTGTCTAGCTTATTTGACGTATGTCTGTGATCCTAATGGGGAAGTTCCTTCTATGGATACAGTACTATTAGTTTCCAGAGGAGTTTCCTACAGATCTGACAGGGATGCTGTTGATACCAAATATTTTTGTATAATACTTTTTATGTGCATATATACCTTCAAAACTATGCATTAACATCAATTGATAATTTCCTTAGTTTATGTATTTTTAAAATTGATTTATCCTAGTATTTTATTTACATAAATAATTACAAAATTGTATCAGAAATGATTTTAAAATATTTCTTGATTTAATATTACTATTTATGGTCGTATTAAGTTCAAATTGTTTCATAAATGTCAGATTTATACCTTTTGGTTACAATTAACAGAAATTTTGCAATTATAGTCCATGTGCAAGTTATTATACTATTTTAATAGAAAATTGCTTATTGTATTTTCTAAATATGTAGTAATCATTTAAAACATTTTTATTCATGAAAATTATTTTTTAAAATATATTAATTATTTTATAAAATATTTTTTAATAATTGTTTAGATATTTAATAAAAAGCATGTTTGATTCCTAATATTTTTAGGACCTAACCTTTCAAACCGGTCCAAAAGCTTTTAAAAAATTAGCCCGAAATCCCATTTAATTTGGACCAATCACCCTAGGCCCAAGTCTAATATGCCCGACCCAATACCGCCATCCAATCTTGACCGTTGATCAGTTTGATCAGCGGTCCACAACCCTCCTTCCTTAATTAACATAAACGACCCTCGAAACCTCTCATTTCTCATGTCAAACGCTGTCACCTCTTCGCTCTTCTCTCAAAGTCTCTCAACCTAACCCTAATTCTAGCGCCTTCACCGGCGTGAACCTTCACCTTATGATGCTCCTATGGCTTATCCGGCCAGTCCTAGACTTCTACGTACCATGGCTCCTCGACTTCTTTGATCCTTGAGAAGATTTCAAAGAACCTAGTTTGTTCTGGTTTGAAACTTTGCTTGTTTGCCTGTCTCGGGCCATTGTTCGGCCAGGAGTAAGAGATTTCTCTTTATTTTTGTTATGAATCTATGGTTTCTAAACCTATGTTCTCCTCTCTGTTATGCTTTCTAAAAACCTTAGTTTATTACCTTCGATCATTTCCAAATTTGTATAGATCTGAGATGAATCATGCACCATTACATGTTTTTCTTTGAAAATTTCTAGTTTTAATCGACTATTATTACTTTTACCTAAAGCTAGGGTTCATTACGAGTTATTTTTCGAAGGTTTTCTGACTTCTAATGTTTAATCAATCCTATTTTCATCTTCTTGACGTACTTTTGCAAAAGATACTCAAACCCTAGTTGATTTCATGAGATACTTTGATTTTTCTAATCTTTGCTTCAATTTTGAATCTTTCAGTGTTACCAACTGTATTAATTCACCCTGAATTTTCTGTCTTACACATTTCTCTTTTCCAAATCCATTATTATGTGGTTTTTGCCCTAATTGATCTTTATTAGGTTTTACATGTGTTTCCAGCTTATTTCTGTACTTCTTTTTTACTTAGCCTATTTTCTATTTGTGGAAGTTGATATTTCTATACAAAAATCTGCATCACTTTAAATTCTTGTTAATTGATTGTGATCTTGATTATTTCCTTGTTTATGACCTTAATTTGGGCATTCATGCCTTGTTTAATTGTCTGTATAATTGTGGATCTTTGCTGATTCTTTACATAGTAAGATTAAGGTCCTTTCCTTAATTAGGCCCGTGTATTACAATTTGATCCAGGAGTCTATTCTGTACTCCTTTTTTGGTTTGAACTCATCGCCTTATTTAATCCCTATTATTACCGTTTGGTTTATTGCCCTTAATCAAAGGAGGTCTATGCTGAACTCTTTTGTATGATTGGATTCTGTGATCCCTTAATTGTTGGCTTCTAATTCCTTTACCTTATTTGCTCTAATCTTGAACTGTTATATAAGCATTCTTATTTTACCTCTAAAAAAACACTTAGTTCAGAACACACTTGCAGTCAAATTCTTCCTTCTTTCTCTCCTACTTGTGATAACAATTGGTCTAGCTGGCTGAAAGCCAATGCTAGATATTGGAACTATACATGCTTTACACTTTGCACTTTCTTCTTTAACTGGTATGTCTCTAGTTAAAATTTAAAACTCAAACTCCATGTGTTCCATTCTTCCACTAGTTCAATTGGTGATGCTATTCAATTTGTTTCCTTGTTTACTGCTTTATTCAGCATGTTTAAATTCTATCTTCTCCTGTTCAATGTATAATCAGCATGTCTATACTTCACTTATCTATTTAATACTTGTTCAGCATATTTACTTAGTCCCCGCTTACCCTGCCCCCTTTAACTGATGTGATCATGTTAGCAATTTAGCCTCCTAGTGAACTTGATTGACCCTAATTGTATGACTAATCCGTTCCAAATCACTCATGTTTTCAACATGATTTTTGCATTCCTGCTCTATTTCCCACTGCCTATTATCATGGCTAATTTGTTAACTCTCTGAGTCAACAGACTCCTAAGTGTTCTGTGCATTTGCTGTCTATATACTTACCCCTTCATGTATCCCTGACATAAATTCTATATGTTCCCAACCCCATTCACCCTTGTGTGTAAATTGTCTGTTAAATGGTTGTGATTCTAAGTATTTTCAGTCTATGTGATTGTATCCTTACTCTTTTTAGATCTGATTTCAAAGTTGTTTTCCTTTCTTAGTATTTTCTTTTTTTTTTTTTTTTTTGCAAATCTTTCCACTCCTAAAGGCTATCTCTATACAATTTTCTACTAAATATTTCAAAACTATGTCAAGAACTCTAACTTTACTCTTAGACTATTATGTTCGGCCCATCTGGTGTGTGTACTGCTTAGGGATCCTTAAAATTCCTCTGAACTATTGCACACCATGGCTGCCCCTTCCACACTGATCATAACCAATACTCTATTTGAGAAAGGTCTAGGTGTGAGTACTGCCTGGGATCCTTGAGGTCCTCAGGGAACTCTGATACACCAAGACACTCTTTGGGTTTTGAGATTGTGTTGAAGGAATTGTATTACCGAGTTTATTTTGGGCATGATTCAGGCTCCCTATAGTATATTTTCATTTATTTATGTAATTCATTTGATCATGGGCTGTAATAATATTCTTTGTAAATAAACATTGGGGTAATTAGTAAAAAGGGGGGGTTCCTATATGATTTTTGTGGGAAAACCGGATAGAAATCCCGCGTTAGGTTAATATTATGATAGAAATTGAGCTTTAGGACTATGCTGTGCTTATCTGCAAATTGGAATCATGCCTCAGGTTTGCGTGTTTGCATTAGAAATCCTGCCTTATGATTCTCACGTTTATTACCTTTATATATTAGAAAACATGTTATAGTTCATCAGTTTTTTTATTCTGCAACAGTTGTTATCACCTAGGAATTCTGTCATTAAATTACAGCTGTAATCATGCTTAATAAAATGACCATCACTCTATGTGCATTAGAAATCCTGGCTTAGGACTTTGTTTGCATTTTCTCTAAATCGTATCAATGTCGCTTAAATGAATAACTGTCTATAAAAAGGTTTTAAACCATTCCAGCATATAAATAGCATGTCCTAGTATAAACATGCATGAAATAAGTTTTGTAATATTAATCACCTAGATCAGTATGCCTTTGGACTGAATAACTTCAAGTTATTTTAATTAGTTCCCAGACTATGATTTCATACAAACCAGCGCTTAGGCGAGCCTTAGGTAATTAATAGTCTTAAGACTGTGAAATTGTACTCTGCTTATTTGTAAAATTATCCAATTTTAATAGGATTTTAAAATCAGTAGGCAAACTGATTAGGATTCTGCCACTTCGCCTCAAAACGATGCTGCATATTCTGTGTTTGTGATGTTCACCTAGATTCCATGTTCTAGGAAATTTATGAAATTACCTGAAATCTATGTTTAAGACATGCTACTTATTTGTTTATGAATGGAGTTAAATATGAGCCCCCTAATTGTTTCTCTATTTGATAGTCCTATATGTTCTTTGTTGTCGCTTTGATATTGCGTTTTAAATACCTAGGAGTGTCTAGAACTGCGTAAGTATAGAGGTCCTAAACATCTCCAGTACCACTAGGCTAACCAATTTAGGACTTTCCTTCCTCAATTTACATATAGGTGCTTAGAATTTCTAAACTCCCTTAATTTGCATATGACTGTCTAAACTCCCTTAATTTGCATATGACTGCCTAAACTTCCTTAATTTGCATATTTGTGCTCTGACTGCCTAAATTTCCTTTATTTACAAATGTGAGTTTAGACTGCTTACTTGTTAAATGACTAATTCACATAACTAAGTTCGGCCGGGACCTACCGTTGGACCACGAGGGGTGCCTAACACCTTCCCCTCAAGGTTATTTCGAGCCTTTATATTAATCTCTGGTAATGCAAACTGGTTACATGAGTTAATTGCTCTAGGTTCCCTAACACACCTTAATCCGTTAGGTGGCGACTCTTCAAAATACCCAGTTCTCAAAAGGAAACGAGTTGTCCCAAATGAATGTCGAAACCCGGACTCCACGAGGAAAAAAGGGTGCAATAGCATGTCGACTCTGCTGGGGATATTTAGGCTCTTGCCATAACGAGTTTATTTTTTGTGAATTAGTCTTAATCATGCTTTATCCCGTGCACCCTCCCCCTTATTTGAATTTAACTACTTATTTTCAGCATTTGTGATTTCCTTTATTTCCTGAAACCGAGTTGTCTCTTTGTTTTTTCATAACTATCATTCAATTATTTAAATACCGCATTTATCATATTTTTTGACGTGCAAATACTTGACAACATGCTATTTATTGTTGCATAAATCATGCTCAACATAATATTTCACTCGTGCATAATCAATCCTATAATAACATTTTATGATTCTCTGTGCTCTTCCTATATATCACCCTTTAAAGTCGAAAAAGCATATTTACGGTAAAACTAGTCAATCAGCAGTTCGTTCTACGGTTCCATTCCTTTCCCCCACAAGTTGTTAGCTTGAGGGTCCCTGTCTAGATCTCTATAACAACCCTACTCTAATTAATTGTGCATGCATCATTGTGAAACTTATCTAGTTTAATATGTTGTCCGCATAATAACCCTTTAAGACAAGCTTTGTCCAAAAGTCCATCGGGTTTTCCATAATCCCAATGGAAGTAATCACAATTTTGCACATCAATTTTGGAGAAATAAGTGCCAATATGTTGATCATTGTTGTATAAATAGACGATCCTGAAGGGGGGAAATGGTCTAACCATCTTTTGTTTTGCAGAAAATGAGGCACGAAGTCTCCAGATTCAGCATGGTCGGTAGCACACCTTTACTTTTGCTATATTGGTGGAGGGATCATCTCCCTCAAGTGACCAAACTCACATAAAAAAAATCTTAGGAAATTTGCCTTCTTGTTGAATCTTCAGCCAAACAAAATGTTGATCGAGGCTGTCACTATGTTTTGGGGCAACGAAAGGGCCGTTTTCCGCTTTGGAGACATAGAAATGACTCTTCTTTTAGAAAAAAATGGGGGATTTACTAGGTTTCCTTGGGATAGCCCTGGTTTATTAGCACCTGAAAATCGCACCACCAGAGGATTCCTTAAGATGATGGGGCTAAAGAAAAATGATGATTTAGAACTCCTACATACCTTTCAACTTACTCTACAAACGATGCGGTCATAGTAGCTCTTACCGTATTTTTGATGATGAGTTCTCAATCACCTCCTTTGACTGAGTTCATCGTAGGGTCTTCGTGTTCATTGTGTGTTTCTTGGGCATGCTAGTATTCTCAATCCAAGGGGATATAATCCGTAGCAGGCTGGCCATGGTGGCCAAAACTTTAATGGGCGGGATCAAGGGGAAGACATATACCATTGTCCCTATGTTTGTTGCAGATATGTACTGAGTCTTGGAACGCTGTGAGAAAGGGTCCAGATTCTTTGAGGGTTGCAATTTCCTGCTATACCTTTGGTTGTTAGAGCATCTCCAAAGGGGTCAATACCGCAAGGAGTTTCCTCGAAGGATGTGGAATGATCACATAGCTTTCCATCACCCTAAGAGAATGACTTATATTCCGGACATGTTTGCTCAACCTAAGGATGTTGTGGGATGGGTAAAGTTTTTCAAATCGTTAATTGAGGACCAGGTTTAGTGGATGTTTGAGTGGTTCCCCACTGACGAGTTCATCATTAGATCCAGCGATGTTCTACACTTGGTGTTGATTGGGCTAAGGGGGATATACCCTTATGCTCCCCCCAGGGTTATGAGACAGGGAGGTAGGAGGCAGGGCATACCACGAGTCGCTAAGATGAGTCACTTCATAGCTAATTTTTAAGGTGACGTCATCCCATATAAGAATGAAACACAACATATGTGGACTTTGAAGATTATCTTGGAAAAGGATACCATTGATTCGGAATAATATCATGTGGGTCAATCTTACTTTTACCCCGCATGGTTGGATGATAACATAGCATGGATCTTCGAGCAAAGGTTTGGTCTAGAAAACAGGGTCATAGATGAGTTTGCCAAAGAAGAAGTAGAGTATAACAAGATGCGCAAAAGAGTTTGAGAGTCTGAATCTAAGCATATGGTGCCGTAGAAGGCCGATATGGAAATGATTAATGAATGGAAGGAAAAGACTGTTAAATACAGGGAAAGGTTGGAATATATGGATTACGGTTTAATGGAATTGGAAGGGAATATAAGAAAGAGAGTCACCGATTATCCGAACGCTGAGGGAAATGAAGGAGGGCATTTTGACAAGGGCATTCTTACTGGTGAACCTGCACGTGCTGGGAGAACTGATTGACAATACCATCTGGTCTGGAGAGGGTCCTTCTGGGACCAAGTAGATTAGGTTTACTTGCTTTTATTTTAAATGTAATAAAGCCAAGAGCCATTAGTAACATTATTTAGTGTCGTTTTGGGTCGTTTGTTTTTAAATTAATGAAATGAGGCAACAATTGAAACGAAATTTCTCCAAATATATTTGTCGCTAGTCCTACCTCGGGAACAACGAAGCTCCCAAATTAGAACATATATTTACATTCTCGCAATATGTGTTTAAATACTGCAAATATTTCAGAACCCTTACTCACTTGTTTACCTTTTATTTTTCTTTATTATTTATTCCAATCGCCAAAGTTGGTTCGCACATACTGGTATTATCAGTGTATGACACCAGATCAAGATGCCCTCCACCTCCTCTTCCTCCATGTAATTCAAAGAATAGAGGGAAAGCTAAAATGGATGACTTAAGTGGTATCCAAAAGGATAATGCAGAGAATGCAGAACTACAGATGGTCAGAGTACTCTGGTACCAAATAATTTGGTTTTATGGTTGGAACAAAAGATACTGGAGCTACAGGGAGAACTTGAGCAGGTCCGCAACTTAGCAAACCTATCCCTTACCCTGAATATCCCCTATATCAACCAACAAAATACCAAAAACCTAGCGCCTCCCCAAAATACACCAAACCAACATCCACGAAACCCTCCCGCACTGCATTAATATGCAACTCTACCTCAAAATCTCAATTCCTTACTGATACCAAGTCTACCACAACACCATCATCAACCAATCTAGTACCCACCAACTTCTACCTATTACACTCCCCAGTACACACCACAACTCATTCATGATCCTCAAAAATCAACCAGTGACCACCACTACACCCAGGTTCCTAGCACTCACAAAAACAACCCTATATATGTGGAAACCGTACCTCACTCAACTCAACCAACCTCCTATATACCAGAATCTGCTGAGAAGGACCTACTCATCAATAACATGGCTAAGAAATTCAAGAAATTGACAAATCGAGTTCAGGGTGTCGAAGGAGGCAAAGGGATAGAGGGTTTGAATTATGAAGACTTGTGCATACATCCTGATGTTGAACTACCGGGGGGTTAGAAACCTCCCAAGTTCAAGATGTTTGATAGTACAGGCAATCCCAGGGTTCATCTAAGGACCTATTATTACAATTTTGTTGGGGTCAAAAAGGATGAAAAGATCCGGATGAAACTTTTTATGAGGAGTTTTACACGAGACACTTTGTCCTAGTACATTAGCCAGGATCCTAAGAAATGGTCCATTTCGGTGAGTATGGCATCTGATTTCATTTACCGATTCAGTTTCAACCTAGAAAATTCACCATATGTTTTATACATTGAAAACCTCAAGAAGAAGCCCGCCAAAACTTTTTGCGAATATGCTACTCGTTGGAGGTTAGAAGCAGCTAGAGTCAGGCCAGCTTTGGATGAGGAACAAATGAAAAAATTATTCATCAGAGCATAGGATCCGCAATGCTATGAAAGGTTGATGGTTATTGAAAGCCATAAGTTCTCTGATATCATCAAACTTGGTGAAAGGATTGACGAAGGTATCAAAAGCGGGATGGAAGCAAACTTTGAGGCACTACAGGCCATGAACAAAGCATTACAATCAGGCGATATATCAAAAAAGAAAGATGTGGGGGCAGTAATAGTGTCCCAAGGCCCAAATTCACCGCCCACATACCAACCCTCATCTCCCAGATATTCCCAACCAACCACTGTCTATCACACCTATAATTCCCAACCATCTCATTTACAGTCATCTCCAACTCGTCAAAACTACCCAAGACCCTGACCTAACTTTGATAATAAACCACCTAGGCAATACACCGGTATTGTTGAACCCATCGACTAGCTGTATGAAAGGTTGAAGGCCATTGGTTACGTCACTCATATTCCTATTGTGGCAGTGGAGAACCCATCTCAATGGGTCAACCCAAACAAAACCTGTGCATATCACTCCGGTATGAAGGGGCACACCATCGAGGAGTGCCGAACATTGAAAGATAAAATCCAGACGCTGATTGACAACAAGGTCATATAGGCAAAAGAAGCTACACCCAATGTCCGTAATAAGTCTCACTCACTCCAATTGTAATATAGACGTAGTCGCCAGTCAAGGTTGAGGTAGCTACATCGGTTCCATGTGAGGTAGAGGTAGCTCCACCTGTATCCACCCATAATCTATTTGAAGTAGAAGTGGCCACACCTTTCACAGTGATAGTATCAACCACACCTCCTTTTGATTCAAAAGCAATACCCTAGGATTACGTTGCCGAAGCTAGACGAAAGGGAAAGGCAAAGGTGGAAGAATCTGATGTTGCATGAGGAATGACCAAGACGGGAAGGGTCTATACACCTGAACACTTGGGAAGATCAAGTAAGGATTCTGCTACCAAGAAGCCTGTAATTGAAATAGGACCAGATGCCCTTTTCAGGAAAGTACAAGCAAGGGAATACTCCGTCATTAATCATTTGAACAAAACCCCCGCTCAGATATCAATCCTATCACTATTGCAAAATTCAGAGGCACACAAAAATGCTTTGATGAAGGTGTTAAAGGAAGCTTACGTAGCCAATAATATCACATGCGGATAAATGGACAACATGGTATGGCGGGTGCTAGAAGTCACAAGATAATCTTACACAAGGATGAACTACCGCCCGAAGGGTTGAATCACGATCGAGAATTCCATATCACGATACAATTTGAAGACAAATTCATTGTCAGAGTCCTGATCGATGGAGGTTCAAGCCTCAACATTTGTCCGTTGGATACTCTGAAAAGATTGGGCAAAGGTTTCCATGAAATGCGAACTGGAACCATGAACGTGAAAGCCTTTTATGGGTCTCAAAGGGAAACGATTAGGGAGATTAATATTTCTCTGCAGATGGGGCCAACTTGGTTCAACATTGAACTCAAAGTGCTTGACATAACAACTTTATACAATCTATTGATGGGACGTCACTGGATACATGCCGTTGGGACTGTGACTTCCACACTACACTAGGCCGTGAGGTTCGAATGGAACCATTAAGAGGTGATCATTTAGGGGATGGGAGTAGCCCATTTACACACCAGTCAAACCATCTCGGTTATTGGTAATGGAAACTTGTCATCACATCGAACATGTCAATGCTGTTTAGAAAGACAAATGGTAGCATAATAAAATAGAAATCATACTAGCATGGTTTGGGTATGAACCTAGTAAGGGACTTGGGAAGAATCTCCAGGGCATTACTAAATCTATATAGTTGAAACGAAATGGTACTACCTTCGGGCTCGGATACCGGAATACATGGTAGGAGTATGATGATTGGTCGCCTCCATAGAGTGAACCTTATTACCCTCTCGAGCAACCGGTGCCATATCTAGGTCAGACTTTTCACCAAGCTGATATAATATGGGGAACTACAGAAGAAAAAACATTAGATGGCTGAGGAATTTGTTCCTAGAGAACGATGATATGGATTGCAGTGCAATAGTTGAGGAGGAGGAGGAGGAAGAAGAAGGCCCCACCATTTAGACTGTGGAGAAGGGAGCTATTCTCAGGAACTGGACTTCCACACCATCCGGGGCCCCCCGAGTCCCTGGGTAGCTTAGCAATCAGCCTAATTTTATTTCTATAGCCATGCTAGGAATCTAAGATATTTTTAGTAATTTTTTTCTAAAGACTCACTTGTTTCAATTAAATGCTTGATGCATCGTGCTGTACTTGTTTGGGATGTTTTCAGTTTTAATCAATGCATTGCTATTTATTATTCATTATTACCTTCCATAATTTTCTTTCTACATCGTTATTATTACTTTACCTGATGAATCAGTGACTGTGACATGTAATGAGGCAATGCAATATAAGGGTAGTGACTCGGAGGAAGAAGATGAAAAACTTGAGGAGGTTGTCAGAGAAGTTGAGAACTTTGATAATAAGCCTAAGTGCAATCTGGACGAAACTGGAGTAGTAAATTTGGGAGACGCCGAAACCGTTAAGGAGACTCACCTAAGCATTCACTTATCATCGCCAGAGGAAGAGGAGTATGTCCGTTTCTTAAAGGAATATTGAGGATATATTTGCATGGTTATATGATGACATGACCAGTCTCAGCACATCCATAGTGGCTCACAAGTTGCCCACCAATCCAATGTGTCCGCTAGTGAAGCAGAAACTAAGAAAATTCAAACTAAATATGAGCTTGATTCAAGGAGGAAGTTACTAACCAGATCAAAGCCAAAGTCCTCAGGGTATTTGAATAGCCAAACTGGCTATCCAACATCGTACCATTTCCGAGGAAATATGGGAAAGTTAGAGTGTGTGTCGACTATCAAGACTTAAACAGAGAAAGTCCCAAAGACGACTTCCCAGTGCCAAATATACTTACCTGATAGAAAACTGTGCCAAACATGAGCTCTAATCCATTGTATATTGCTTTGCAGGTTGTCACCAGATCTGGATGGATGAAGAAGATGCAAATAAAACAACTTTTATTACACCATGGGGAGTGTACTGCTACAAGATGATTCATTTGGTCTAATGAACGCTGGGGCTACTTATACGAGAGCCATGATAACCATCTTCCACGATATGATACACAAAGAAATAGAGGTGTATGTTGACGATGTCATCATTAAATCCAAGAGGGTTGCAAATCACATAGCAGACTTAAAAAGTTCTTTAATAGGTTAAGAATGTACAACTTAAAATTGAACCCCGCAAAATGTGCATACGGGGTTCCCACAAGAAAGTTGTTGCGATTCATTGTCAATCGTGGGGGAATCGAGCTGGCCCCGTCCAAAGTTAAGGCAATTCAAGAGTTACCACCACCAAGAAGTAAGAAGGATGTGATGAGCTTCCTCGGACATCTCAACTATATCAGTTGCTTCATAGCGTAGTCCACATTTATATGTGAACCCATTTCATGATGTTGAGGAAAAATGCCGAAACAAGCTGGACTGAAGAGTGTCAGAGAGCTTTCGACAAAATCAAGGAGTACCTATCTATACCACCAATCTTGGTCCCGCCAAAGCTAGGTAGACCCTTGATACTCTACCTTGCAGTTCTAGACAGAGCCTTCGACTGCGTTCTAGGGAAGCACAACGAGATATGTAGAAAGGAACAAGCTATCTACTACTTGAGTAAGAAGTTCACACCTTACGAAGCACGGTATTCACTATTGGAATGCACTTACTGTGCTTTTACTTGGACAACTCAGAAATTGAGGCGTTACTTCTATGCCTATACCACATACCGTATATCAAGGATGGACCCTCTGAAGTACATATTCATAAGCCCATGTCAACTAGGAAGTTATCTAAGTGGTAGATACTATTAAGTGAGTTCGATATTATTTATATAACTCAAAAGGCGGTCAAAGGACAAGCATTGGCAAACCATCTTGGTGAAAATCCTGTGGGAGGACAATACAAACCCTTGAAAACGTATTTTCTTGATGAATAAGTGTCATCCATAGGAGAGGACATTATTGAAGCATACGACGATCGGAGGATGTTCTTTGATGGAGCTGCAAATTTCAAAGGAGTGGGCATTGGAGCAGTTTTGGTATCAGAAACAAGTCAACTTTATCTAGTATCTACTAAACTCACATTTCCAACAACAACAACAACAACAACTACCTAGTATAGTCCCACGAAGTGGGGTCTGGGGAGGGTAATATGTAGACGAGCCATACCCCTACCCGAAAAGGGAGAGAGGCTGTTTCCAATCGACCCTCGGCTCAGTGAAGGAAAGGAAAAACAAAAACAAAATCAAAAGAGCGTTAGTAACTCCAGCAGAAATATCGTAAATAATTATCTAAACATAAGAACCATAAATAAAATACCATGCAATAATATCATACATTAACTACCTTAAATAACTACCATAAGGGAAAACTCACGTTTCCCTACACAAAAAATATGGCAGAGTATGAAGCCTGCATATTAGGGCTCAACATTGAAATCGACATAAATATTTAGAAGCTGCAGGTAATCGATGATTTAGATTTGCTGGTGCACCAGTACAAGGAGAATATGACACCAAGAATTCCAAAATACTACCATATTTGCACCATGGACATGAATTGATGAAAAGATTTACAAAAATAGAGTTCAAACATGTGCATGAAATTCAAAATGAGTTCGCAGATGTACTGGCCACTTTGTTATCAATGATAAAACATCCAGACAAGAATTTCATTGATCCCATCCCAGTGAGAATCCATACTCAGCCAACGTATTCTGCCTATGTTGAAGAAGAAATAGATGGGAGGCCTTGGTTTTACGATATCAAAGGGTATTTGTCAAAAGGAGAATATTCGGAGCATGTGAATCATACTAAAAAATGCACACTTCGGAGGTTGTCCAATCACTTCTTCCATCGTGGAGGATACTTATATAGAAGAAATCATGGTTTGGGATTGCTAAGGTGTGTCGACACAAAAGAGGTTTCGAAGTTGCTCGAGGAAATACATGTTGGGACCTGCGGCCCGCATATGAGTGGTTGTCTTGGCCAAAAAGATACTTAGGGCTAGTTAATTTTGGATGACCATGGAGATAGACTGCATCCAGTATGTCCAAAAATGCTACCAAGGTTAAGTACATGCCGAAATGATAAAAGTGCCACCAAATGAGCTCAATGCAACAAGCTCACCTTGGCCATTTGCCGCCTGAGGAATGGATGTCATCGGTCCGATTGAGCCCACTACTTCAAACGGACCCGAGTTTATTTTTGTGGCCATTAACTACTTTACAAAATTGGTAGAGGTCACATCCTACAAGTACGTCACTAAAAAAGTCATGGCAGATTTTATCTGTGACCAGATTGTTTGCCGGTTTGGAATTCCAGAATCAATTGTCACTGACAATGCCTCCAAACTCAATAGTGATCTACTGAAGACCATGTGTGAGACTTCCAAAATCAAACACAAGAACTCCATAGCATATAGACCTCAGATGAATGGAGTCATAGAATCATCCAACAAGAACATCAAGAAGATACTAAGGAAGATGGTAGAAAATCACAAACAATGGCACGAGAAGTTACCCTTTTTCCTATTGGGATATTGCACTACAGTCCGCACATCAACTAGGGAAACTCCTTACTTACTTGTTTATGATACCAAAGCTGTCATCATAGCCGAGGTAGAGATTTCTTATTTAAGAATTATATAGGAAGTTGAACTCAGCGATGAAAAATTTATAAGGAGTCGCTATGGGTAATTGGACCTTATAAATGGAAAAAGAATGAATGCAGTATGTAATGATCAGCTTTATCAGAACAGAATGTCTAGAACTCTCAACGAAAGGGTCAAACCAAGACAGTTTGCACCAGGACAGCTGGTGCTGAAGAAGGTCTTCCCGCATAAAGATGAAGCCAAAGGGACATTCTCTCCCAAATAGCAAGGTCCCTACATGATTCATCGGGTGCTAACAGGAGGAGAACGCATACATACAGAGATGGACAGAAAGTTTGGCCAAAACAAATCAATTCAGACACAGTCAATAGATACTATGTTTAGACTATTTACGTTTCTTCATCTGATGTAATTGAACTACGCTTGACCTAATTCCTTTTTAAGAGGGGATATGTAGGCGGCCCTGTGGGTTTGGTCATATCATAATAAAATTAATATACTCCTCCCGCAAACCACAAGCCGGGGAAAAATTTTGAGGAGGACCCTCAAAATTCTGGAACAAGTCCAGCTGATGCCAACGCATGCTAGAAAGTCAGAAATGGGTTAAGAAACTGGGGAAAAATTTTGAGAAGGATTCTCAACATTTTGAAGAAGGTTCAAAAAGTTTCGTCACTCGCAAATGGATGGAGGATCATCTACCAATTCTTGGTAGAATTTTGAGGAGTACCCTCAAAATTCTTACATAAGAAAGCTACAATGTCTCTAAAATGTGATACATTCACTAGTTCAGCTAGAACTACTTGATATTTCACTATGTTTCTAAACTAACTCTATTTTATCAACTATTTCATATTTTCGAAATCTCTATTTCCGTAACAGCCAGGTTACGCAGGAAAACTCAAACAAAGCCTCCAGAACAGATGAGCAAAGCTAGCAGTCAAAGGCAAGAACCAACCTCCCTTTACAAAACGTACAATGTTTCTTTGAGCACAGGCACATCTGACGTAATAGTAGCATTCGCAAATATATATACATGAAGAAAAATCATCATCAACCGAGCCACCAGACACCGAATATATCTCCAGCTAAGAAATATTCTACTATATTCGCTACCTATTCTCCGGATGGGACTAATCCCTGTCCCACATCCTGCATGAGACTAAGCTCTATCTCCAGTCTTGCATGACGCTAAGACTTTCCTCCATATTTGCATAAGGCTAAGATGAGCCTTTCATCTACATAGGACTAAGGCCTATCTCACATCCTGTATAAGACTAAGATCTGTCTCAAATCTTGCATGAGGCTAAACCCTACCTCCATATTTTCATAAGGCTAAGCATTACCTTCTATTTGCATGTGACTAAGCCCTGTACCGCATCCTAAATTAGGATAAGCCCTGCCTCTATATATGCATAAGGCTAAGCTCTGCCTTCCATATGAAAGGGAATAAACCCTATCCCACATCCTGCATGAGACTAAGCCCTATCTCCACCTTGTTGAGGCTAAGCTCTACCTCCATATCTGTATAAGGCTAAGCTCTGCCTTCCTCTGCATGGGACTAATCCTTTTCCCACATTTGCATGAGACTAAGCTCTATCTCCAATCTTTTATGAGGCTAAGCCTTGCCTCCATATCTGCATAAGGCTAAGCTATTCCATCTGCATGGTACTAAGCCTTGTCCCGCATATTGTATGAGACTAAGCTCTATCTCCAATCTTGTATGAGGATAAGCCCTGCCTCCATATCTGCATAAGGCTAAGTTCTGTCTTCCATCTGCATGGGACTAAGCCATGTCCCGCATTTGCATGAGGTTAAGCTACACCTCCACACTTGCATGAAGCTAAGTCTTGCCTCTATATTTGCATAAGGCTAAGCTCTGCCTTCACTTGCATGGGACTAAGCCATGTCCCGCATCCTGCATGAGACTAAGCTCTATCTCCAAATTTGTACGAGGCTAAGCTCTGCCTCGTCCAAAGGGAATTTGCATCACGTTTAATTTTTTGCTGTAAAATATGTACTTGCATGCATCGTATTTTGAATTTGGAGGTTGTCCCAAAGGTAACCATTTTTCAAACAAGAGCAACCTTCACTCCGATTTCGCTCATACCATTTTCACTTCGCCATTCATAACCGATTCTCATCTGTTACCCATCCTACCTTGTGATATCCAGTTATCCGCCCTATAATACATCAGATACACTCTAGACCCATAATCATAACTCCCTCCAACATACCTTTAACTAAAGAACCTTTGCTGAAATTGGCTATCATTCCTAAACAGCTCTATCGACTTCATTCACCGGTAGATCCAAAACTACACATAGCCTGATCCTGTAAAACCATGGATATGTACGTAGAAAATCATTGTATCTATGATATGTGTGTTTTGGTTGTATTAGCATGATTTTCAGGTATAGGTTTTGATGAATGAAAAACAATGAAGTCAAGTGTCAAACAACGATATTATATGACAAACAATCAAGCTTGAATGCCGAGAAGCATATTGATGAACGGATTGCAATGGAAAAGCCAAAGACGAGCTCAAATGTTCAAGACCGAAGACCCAAGGCGTAGGTCGTTAGGTAGAACAAATGTAAGAGCAACGGTTAAGTTATCTCGTCTTTTGGCTCAACATAGGTCATCATAAATATGCATAAAATCATTTTATTAAATCATATTTATCATAAACATATTTTATTAAATCATATTTATTATAAACATATTTTATTAAATCATATTTATCATAAACATATTTCAAATACTTCAAACAAAATGGTGTTAAAGTTTTCATCTTAACCAAAATGGTTTTTGAAGTAAGTTTTCAATTCTGCCTCACAATAATCGATTATCAGTATATGCATAATCGATTATGCTGTAGACCATTGCCAGTGTTTGAACACTGCCTCAGAATAATTGATTATCAGTATATGCATAATCGATTATGCTGTAGACCTTTGCCAGTTTTTGAACACTACCACAGAATAATCGATTATGCAGTATCAGATAATCGATTATTCAGCAGAAAATCAGCTTCTGATTTTCTGAACGTTGGAGAATAATCGATTATCAGATACTGAATAATCGATTATCTTGGCACAAAATCAGCATAATTGATTGCCAATTAAGCAACGGACATACACCATTTTTCACCTATAAAAGAGGTCTTTTGAGCTGATTTTAAACACACAACACCTCCCAATATTGATATACATATTGACATTATTTGAGCATCATTCTAGAGCTTTTGTTGAGCCATTTGAGAGACAACTTTGAGTTGTTCATAGAGCTAAATTTGTATCTCTTTATCTACTCTTTTGAGAGAGTCCTTGTTGTAATAGAGAAAGGTGGTTGAGAAGAACGTATCTTCTCATTGATTGTCGGGTTCGCTAAGTACCCTAAGTCTTAGTGGTTGAAGTCTTGTGGTGCGGTATCCACGAGCAAGGTGAAGTCTTGAGGTGCGGTATCCTCGAGCAAGTTGAAGTCTTGTAGAGTGTACATCTACGAGCAAGTGTAACGGTTTGTTAAGCACCCGTAAGCTTAACGGAGTTAGTGGAATCTCGAGAGAGTCTCTCGGGGACTGGACTAGCCACAAGTTGTGGTGAACCAGGATAAATTCGATGCGTTCTTTCCTTGTTATTTTAATTACCGAATTTATTTTATTCCTGCAATTTTAATTCCGCAATATTTATCAATATTCTTGTGCCGCACTATTCACCCCCCCCTCTAGTGACGGGCATAAATCCTAAAAATTGGTATTAAAGCCTAACTCTCTGAAAGCCTTAACCGGTTGAGAGCGATATATATTTTTGTTGAGAATGTTGAATGCAGGTATAATGAGCGAAGGCCACTCTACTATTTTGCCTCCATTATTTGATGGACGCAATTACACATATTGGAAAGAGCGGATGAGAATCTTCATCCAATCAAATAACTTTCATTTGTGGCAAATCATTAAGAACGGTATGCCGACAAAGAAAGTTGGAGAAGCCATGGTTCCAAAGGAGGAGAATGAATATAATGCCAAGGCCATAAATATGCTATATTGTGCGGTGAATTCAAATGACTATCGGAGGATTTTCTATTGCACAACCGCCAAATAAATGTGGGATAAACTTGAAGCCATTTATGAAGGTACGCCTCAAGTCCAAAAGCATGTGACATGGGACTCGGACAGCTCGTGTGATAAAACGACTGCCCTATGCTTCATGGCCGACGAAGAAGAAGAAGTAAGCACTTCTAATTCTTGCTCTTTTGAAGAAATACAAAATGCCTATGATGAATTATATGGTGAATTTGTTAAAGCTTCCAAAACCATAAAAGAATTGAAGAAAACACTTTCTTTGCAAGAAAAAGATTTTGAAAAACAACCTTCTTTAAAAGAAAAAGATTTTGAAAAATTGACTTGTGATAATGAAAAACTAAAAGAAGAAAATGATTTTTTAGAAAATGACATTACTTTTCTTAAAAATAAAATCAAAGTTTTAGAAGAAGAAAATAGATTTTTGGAAAATGACAATGTCGATTTCAAAAATAAAATCAAGGAGATGAATGAAGCCTCTTTAATTGTTCAAAGTTCAAATTGTTCTTCTTGTAGTTCTTTAAAAATGGAGAACGTAGAACTTAGAAATACACTAGAAAAATATAGTGTAAATGATTCTAGAACAAGTGAGGTAATTAAAACGGACGATAGAAATAAGGTTAAACCACCTAGAAACGACTCTAGGATTTTTGTTAATAAGTCTAAAACTAATCATTTTAGACCACCTAGACACAATTCTAGGAATTTTATTAATGAGTCTAGAATGAATAATGTTAGACCACCTAGAAATGACTCTAGGAATTTCAACGCTTCTAGGAATAACAACTTTAGATCACCTAGAACGCATTTGGCTCAACCTAGACATATGCACAATCCTAATGTCATATGTCATTATTGTAACCGGGTAGGACACATTGCACCCGTATGTTTTGCTAAACATAGAGATTCATATTTTGATTATGATTATTATTTGCCTTACCCCCAAGGACCCAAAAGAAGTTGGGTACCGAAAACCTATTTTTAGGTACTTTTGCAGGTGTGCTTGAAGACTACAATATTGTAGTAGATGTACCAAGCACGAAACCTTACTGCATCAAGGGGGAACGTCGGTTAGTTATCGTATTCTTGATAAAAATGTAATATTTGATATGTGCTAACAATTGATATTAATTATTGATTCATGTTTTGATAAGTGTTATTCTGAATAACAAATTGGTATCAATTATTTTTATGTTAAATGATTAATTCATGTTTCGATGAATATTTTTAGTTTAAATAACAGTTGGTATATTTGCGAAAAATGACCGTCATTATGATTGGCATGTTTTTACTAACTTTTGGTATTATTTGATATTGATATGAATATTTTTAACAATTGGTATCGTCAATAGTTTCAATACCAATTGGTATACTCTTTTTGCTAATGCGAAAAGGGGGAAGAATTTAGGCGATATGCATCGAATAAGGGGGAATGTCTTCACATTCTAGTATGCTTTAATTAAGGGGGAATATTCAATCAAGGGGGAATTATATTGAATTGTTTGCATGAATTGTATGTTGAGATATAGCATGAAGTTAGGGGGAATTCGATATGCATATCTCCTATTGTTTGTCATTATCAAAAAGGGGGAAATTGTAGAAAGTCATTCTATCTATGATATGTGCGTTTTGGTTGTATTAGCATGATTTTCAGTATAGGTTTTGATGAATGACAAACAATGAAGTCAAGTGTCAAACAACGATATCATATGACAAACAATCAAGCTTGAATGCCGAGAAGCATATTGATGAACGGATTGCAATGGAAAAGCCAAAGACGAGCTAAAATATACAAGACCGAAGACCCAAGGCGTAGGTCGTTAGGTAGAACAAATGTAAGAGCAACGCTTAAGTTATCTCGTCTTTTGGCTCAACATAGGTCATCATAAATATGCATAAAATCATTTTATTAAATCATATTTATCATAAACATATTTTATTAAATCATATTTATCATAAACATATTTTATTAAATAATATTTATCATAAAAATATTTCAAATACTTCAAACAAAATGGTGTTAAAGTTTTCATCTTTACCAAAATGGTTTTTGAAGTAAGTTTTCAATTCTGCCTCAGAATAATCGATTATCAGTATATGCATAATCGATTATGCTGTAGACCGTTGCCAGTGTTTGAACACTGCCTCAGAATAATCGATTATCAGTATATGTATAATCGATTATGCTGTAGACCGTTGCCAGTGTTTGAACACTGCCATAGAATAATCGATTATGCAGTATCAGATAATCGATTATTCAGCAGAAAATCAGCTTCTGATTTTCTGAACGTTGGAGAATAATCGATTATCAGATACAGAATAATCGATTATCAGATACTCAATAATCGATTATCTTGGCACAAAATCAGCATAATTGATTGCCAATTAAGCAACGGACATACACCATTTTTTACCTATAAAAAGAGGTCCTTTGAGCTGATTTTAAACACACAACACCTCCCAATATTGATATACATATTGACATTATTTGAGCATCATTTTAGAGCTTTTGTTGTGCCATTTGAGAGACAACTTTGAGTTGTTCATAGAGCTAAATTTGTATCTCTTTATCTACTATTTTGAGAGAGTCCTTGTTGTAATAGAGAAAGGTGTTTGAGAAGAACATATCTTCTCATTGATTGTCGGGTTCGCTAAGTACATTAAGTCTTAGTGGTTGAAATCTTGTGGTGCGGTATCCACGAGCAAGGTGAAGTCTTGAGGTGCGGTATCCTCGAGCAAGTTGAAGTCTTGTAGAGTGTACATCTACGAGCAAGTTTAACGGTTTGTTAAGCACCCGTAAGCTTAACGGAGTTAGTGGAATCTCGAGAGAGTCTCTCGGGGACTGGACTAGCCACAAGTTGTGGTGAACCAGGATAAATTCGGTGCGTTCTTTCCTTGTTATTTTAATTACCGAATTTATTTTATTCCTGCAATTTTAATTCCGCAATATTTATCAATATTCTTGTGCCGCACTATGCACCCCCCCCTCTAGTGACGGGCATAAATCCTAATAATGTAGGCATCTCAAAGACCAGGGTTCGTCCTAAATTTTCTAAAATTCCCATTCGATCAAAATTGACCTTCATTTCTTATCTTAAAACTCTTTCATCCTTCTCGGGTAAAGAGGAGGATCTATTGATAGCCAATTTTTCCCTATTATACTTTTTAGGTGCACAAATACCTTCAAAACTATGCATTAATATCAATTGATATTTTTTCATAATTTTAATATTTTTTAAATAAATTTATCCTAGTATTTTATTTACATAAATAATTACAAAATTGAATCAAAAATTATTTTTAAAATATTTCTTGATTTAATATTACTATTTATGGTTGTATTAAGTTCAACTATTTTCATAAATGGCCATATTTAAACCTTTTGGTTACAATTGAAATAATTTTGCAATTATAGGCCATGTGTATATTATAACATTATTTTAATAGAAAATAGCTAATTGTATTTTCTAAATATGTAGTAATTGTTTTAAAATATTTCTATTTATGGAAATTATTTTTTAAAATCTGTTAATTATTTTATAAAATGTTTTTTTATAAATTTTTTGGGTAATTAACAAAAAGCCTATTTGATTCCTAATATTTCTCGGACCTAACCCCTCAAACCAACCCAAAACCTTTTTAAAAATTAGCCCAAAAGCCCTTTAATTTGGCCCAATCACCCTAGGCCCAAGTTTTATATGCCCGACCCAATACCCCCATCCTATCTCGACCATTGATCATTTTGATCAACGGTCCATAACCATCCTTCCATAATTAACCTAAATGACCCCCCGAAACCTCTCACTTCTCACCTGACACGTTGTCACATCTTCGCTCTTCTCTCAAAGTCTGTCGACCTAACCTAATTTTAAGTACCGTCGCTGGCGTAAACCTTCACCTTATGATGCTCTTACGGCTTCTCCGGCCAGCCCTAGCCTTCTACGCACCATGGCTCCTCAACTTCCTAGATCCTTGAGAAGATATCAAAGAACCTAGGTTGTTCTGATTTAAAACTTTGCTTCTTAGCGTGTCTCACGCTATTGTTCGACCATAAGTAAGAGATTTCCCTTTAGTTTTGTTACAAATCTATAATTTCTATACCTATTCTCTGATCTCTGTTATGTTTTCTAAAAATCCTAGACTATTACCTTCGATCATTTCCAGATCTGTATTGATCTAAGATGAATCGAGCACTATTACATGTTTTTCTCTAAAAAATTTTGGTTTTAATTGACTATTATTACTTTTCCTAAAGATAGGGTTCATTAAGTTGTTTTGCAAAGGTTTTCTTACTTCTAATGTTTAATTGATCCTCTTTTCATATTCTTGACTGACATGTGTAAAAGATACTCAAACCCTAGTTGATTTGATGCTATACTTTGATTTTCTAATCTTTGCTTTGCTTTTGAATCTTTCAGTATTACCAATTGTATTAATTCACCATGTATTTTCTGACTTACATATTTCTCTTTGCCAAATCCATTATTCTGTGGTTTTTGCCCTAATTGATCTATATTAAGTCTTGCATATGTTTCTGGCTAATTTCTATACTCTTTTTTTACTTAGCCTATTTTCTATTTATGGAATTTCATATTTCTTTACAGAAATTCGTATCACTTTGAAATTCTGGCGGATTGATTTGTTCTTTATTTTTCCTTGTTTGTGACCTTAATTTGGGCATTCATGCCTTATTTAATTGTCTGTATAATTGTGGATCTTTGCCGATTCTTTACATAGTACGATTAAGGTCCATTCCTTAATTAGGCCCCTGTATTACCGTTTGATCAAGGAGTCTATTTTGAACTTCCTTATTTGGTTTGAACCTTTTACCTTATTTAATCCCTATTATTACCGTTTGGTTTATTGCCCTTAATCAAAGGAGGTCCATGCTAAACTCTTTTGTATGATTGGATTCTGTGAACCCTTAATTACTGGTTTCTAATTCCTTTACCTTATTTTCTCTATTCTTGAACTGCTATACACACACTCTTATTTTAACTTTAAAAACACTAAGATCAAAACACACTCGCATTTAAACTCTCCCTTCTTTTTCTCCTACTTGTGATAACTATTGGCCTAGCCAGCTGAAATCCAAGGATAGACATTATAACTATACCTGCTTTACACTCTGAGCTTTCTTCTTTAACTGGTATGTCTCTAGTGAAATTTTGAAACTCAAACTCCACGTGTTCCATTCCTGCACTAGTTCAATTGGCTATGTTATTCAATTTGTTTCCATGTTTACTGCTTTATTTAGCATGTCTAAATTCTGTCTTCTCTTGTTCAATGTATAATAAGCATGTCTAAACTTCACTTGGCTATTTGATACTTGTTCTACATGTTTACTTAGTCCTTGCTTACTCCCCCCTAACTGATGTGATCATATGTCACGATCCCAGTTCGCCCTCCGTGAACATGTCAAGATGACACCTAGTCCCCTAGGTAAGCCTAACAATTCAGAATATAAACCAAATTACGAAAGAAAATAATAAAACTGAACTGGTAAAATAAATCAGTGTTCAAGGTGCCTCCAGGCACATACAGTAACAAATCTCATAGCAAATCAAGTTCCCAAAACCCGAAATCTTACAAATCACAAGCTAAGGGATACATAAGAGGCTCTGACTCAAGAATACCTATACAAGAGAAATACTGAAAGAACTATACTTATAACAGAAAGCTGGAAAAGGACTCCTCGGTGTGCAAACGCAACAGATGTACCTCAAAGTCTCTACTGATACGCCACCTTCCAAGGCTGACAGAACTGAATGGGGGTACCTGTATCTGCATGACAAAAGTGTGCAGAACAGTAGCATGAGCACACCACAGGGGTGCCCCGTAAGTGTCAAGACTAACCTCGGTGGAGTAGTGACGAGGGACATTAAAGACACCTACCGGTCAATAAACAGTATAACCATAGAAATAATGGAAACGACATACAATTATGTAAATACTGCATGAACGACTAAGAAAGTTACGATTCAAAATACGGGAAAAAGGCACATTGTAACGATGAGAAAATAACAAATGATGATACAAATGAAGGCAAAATCCAATCCGAATCCTAAGGTCACATCACAACAAGTACAACAAGTCACTAACTCATTATTCTTCAATGATGCTTACATAAGGTCTTTTCAACTCTTTCCACAATTTTACCAAAAATCTTGGACCAGACACAAGTCATGAAAATCCAGCATCTCAAGTCAAACAGTTGGCATCTTGAGCCCCATCAATCCCACGGTCATAGGTAAACGAGGGCGTATTTCCACACCTAGCCAAATCAGGAAGAATTCATCTCTAATAGGAGTGCCCAACCATTGTATCCTTGTGCAAATGTATTTAACAAGAATTCTACCAACTGGTAAGTATATGAAATGGAATGACCAGCACCTGAATTATTCGCACCCGGATACAATCAATGAAAATATCAGTTCAGAATACAATGTGTTTAGCGGGGGTTTCCCAGGATATCATCTTGCAGTCTCAAACATATATATGTGGGCTAGGGATCTCTTGGTATCCAGAGTATATCTTTGTATCCTCAATAGATGTACTATGAATCTCTTGGTATCCGGAGGATCTCTTGGTATCCTCAATAGATGTACTAGGGATCTCTTGGTATCCCGAGGATCTCTTGGTATCCTCAATAGATGTACTAGGGATCTCTTGGTATCCCCAATAGATGTACTGGGGATCTCTTAGTATCCCGAGGATCTCTTGGTATCCTCAATATATGTGCTAGTTATCTCCTGGTATTCCGAGGATCTCTTGGTATCCCGAGGATCTCTTGGTGTCCTCAATAAATGTACTGCCCAAATAGTAGAATAGCAATATCCCGGCAAGGGAGTCGACAATGGAAGACAATGTCATCCCGGCAAGGGAGTCAACAACAGAAGCAATAATGTCCCGGCAAGGAGATCAACAATATTAATAATAACATCCCCGCAAGAGAAAATCAACATTAGAATTACAACGTCCGGGCAAGGGAAAATCAACAACAGAAACAATAACGTCCTAGCAAGGGAATCAACAATAGAAACAACAACGTTCCGGCAAGGGAATCAACAATACCTAATAAAGTCACGGAACACCAGGGAAGAACACAATAACCTCAACGATATAACAAGACATAATAAGTGCGTAATAGCTACACCGATAACCACAATAGTTGGGCATGTAATATATTTGCGCGAAGTCACAGCTGAACTTACAATCAAGGAGTATCCAAACAGTAAGGAAGTTAACATGAATCAAGTAATTACAATTTAGGAAATATAAACTAATCATAAGATAACTATCTTCTTTCCAATTTAGACCGATTAATTATATGAGATTAAAATTTATGATATCCGATTAAAGGCGAGCAGTTAGGACGGATAATATGGCTATAGAAGGGTAATTGTCTTTAGTTAATCACGTAAAGTCAATTAAACAGCAGGAATAATCAAGAATAGATAAAATATACCAAGTAAGATATGTAGAGGGAAACTAATAATAGGGAACTCAATCATATTAATATCATCTTCTCTAAGAGCCTAAAAGAGACAATTACCACAAATAAATTCGAGCACTCACTCGTCACCTCGCATTCATGGAATACAATCAACAGAGAAGACTCAAATCCTAAGGGGAAGTCCCCCACACAAAGTTAGGCAAGATACTTACCTCAAACCAGCTAAAATCAACTAGCAACCGCGTTCTTTCCACGAGTACTCGACTCCAATAGCCCAAATCTATTAAATTAAATCACACATTGTAAATAACATCTCAAGCGACTGATTCTACAATTGAATTCAAAGCTAAAGTGCAAAATTAGTTAAAATGACCAAAACTCCCATCAAGCCAACATCTCGAAATCAAAATTTCATATTATTAGAACCCTCGTACTCTCACGAGTCTAACCATATAAAAATCTACCAAATTAGAGGTCAATGCCCACTCAAATCACAATAATTAAGTCTAAGAAGTTTCACCATTTTTCCAATTTTAGACCTTGAATTTGAATTCTAGTGGTTGATTTAACAAGGAAATAATGAAATATAACTAGAAAGGATCAAAGCAACGTTACCCAATGATCTTCTCTTCAAAACCAACTCAAAATCGCATTCTCCCGAGCTCTCAATTGATTTCCCAATTTTTGTAATCAAGCCTCAGATAAAAACTTACCACAATAGTGCTTTCCGCTTTTGTGGCCCAGGGACCACTTCTGCGGTCGCGCTTTTGCGGAAGAAACAACCGCTTTTGTGGTTCCTCTAAAGTGACCAGAGTCCGTTTCTGCGGACCATTAACCGCATTTGCGGTTTCACTTATGCGAAGTAGAGACCGTTTCTACGATTTCCTGAGGTGATGTCATTTCCGCTTATGCAATCAATAAGCCGCTTATGCAGCACCACTTCTGCGGTTCCCAAGCTGTAGAAGATGAAATACCAGAAGAATGAAAAACCAGCTGCTGCACACTTTTGAAATTCAACCCGTCGACCCTCCAAAATCATCCCGAGGCCCGAGGGACCTCAACCAATCACACTCATATGACCTAACACGAAATCGCTCGAAGTTCCAAATCATATAACACAACATAGAAACGGCAAATCAAACAAAAGATCAAGTTTATGAACTTCAAAATCATCAAATATCGAAACCCATGCCGAAACCTATCAATTCAACTCGAAATGACACCAAATTTTACAGACAAGTCCAGAATAACATAATAAAGCTAATTCCAACTCTCGGAATTGCATTCCGACCTTGATATCCCAAAAGTCAACTGTGGGTCAAACTTCTTCATTTTCTCACTTCAACTTTCGCCGAAATGCCTCAATTTTCTCTACGGATCTTGAGATCTGAATTCGAACGCGCGGCTAAGTCCAAAATCACCATATGAAGCTGTTGATGTCATCCACGACCCATTTTGGGTCCATTTACCCAAAAGTCCACTTTCGGTCGACTTTTTATCATTCTAACTTCGAAAACAAGGTTTCTTCTCTAAATTTGACTCTAATCCATCCGAAAGCCGAATTCCACCATGCACGCTAGTCAATACTCATATTACAAAGTGGTTCCAAACCTTATGCTGCTTAACGGAGATCAATTTCTCAAAAAAAAAAACGGGTCGGGTCGTTACATTCTCCCCCTCTTAAAATCAATGTTCGTCCTCGAACGTGTTAAGATTCACCTCGAAGTCCTCAAGTCACTGAGTGCCCACTTCCAACATACACCTGCGGGTGATCCCATGTCACCCCAATCCATTTAGGCATGACGACACCATCTCAAGTTAAATTTAACCTTTCTAGCAATACCATTAAGCCTTCAAGCCAGATTCCTCACCTTCCATCCATTTCCAAAAGACCCGATTCCATGTCCATATCTTGTATCAGTCTCAACCAACTAATTCAACACAAGCCAACACACAGAGGGTACAATTACACAATATGACACACCACACACAGTCCCACAATAACATTTATGATAGCAATACTTTCCTGAGATCAAATTTGTACCGGCCATAAGGCTTAGATTCAATATGAACTCTTTACAAACCTCCACAACACTGGCTATGATACAATAATCATGAAAAACACATGAAAAAACACTCGGTTAACCAAATATCAGCCAATACCAACAGGTACACACCCCACAAGCTAAAACTCAAGAAGCATAGAACGAAATGAATGAATATGGGAAAGGAAAACACATAAGGGAATTAACAAACAAATCTAACTAGCACAAATTCTTCTAAAACATGAATCTATAAGACATCTAACAAGAAAGAATAAAAGCATATAATGGACTCACAAGGATCTTATATTGATATAACTCTCACCGCAGTACACAGCCCAGTCTCAACATGTCAAATCACCTGAAATCATGAGGGTCCCGCCCTCAACACTGGATCACAAGTAGGGTACACATCAATCCATCTAGAGACTCTCAGTAGATCAATTCTGTCTACAAATTACAACACAGAGTGGCTCCCACACCGATGGAGCCTAAAAATCATAGCTCGTAACCAAGAATACTCAGAGATCACATCAAACCTACCGAAATGGATAACATGAATTTACTACTAGCCTGATAACTCTCGAAAATGGCTAGAAATAGATGATATACACGACTATCACTCATAAATTCTCCCAGCAAGATAATCACGTAGAGAGAAAGCAAATCATGAAGCGCTCCCATAAATGGAACAACAATAAGGAAATTCGCCCCGATAAGCAAAACTGTGATGAACTACAGATAGTGCCCTCTACAACAAACTGAACTCGTACCTGAATGGCATTAGCTAGTGCACCAGCCTCAAACCTACTATATCAAATGCATCAACGTGTGGGGACTCCCCCTCTTAGGCGTCCTCTACTTGCCTGAATACCTTGCCGTGACACATCGGCCCGAAGTCTGGCATAATATCTCACCATGTGGCTAGTATTTCCACACTCAAAGAGTGCTCTCTGCCGACGAGGCGGTAGGAAATGTGCGTTACGGGTACTCCGAGACCCTTGAACACCTGAATCACCATGCATAGCCTGAAACACGAACTGAACTAGCTGACCCGTTAAACTCCTACCATGACGTACCCTGCCTCCAAAACAAAGACGAATATATGTCACGGGTCTAACGGGCCTCCTTAAATATCTCTCCTAATCTCGTCTAATCTTTCTCTCATGGTCCTGCCTGCCCTCTCTCTCTCTCTCTGGCATGCCTACCCTCTATCCTCCTAGCAATGTTTATCACTTGCTGATATGGAATGTCCATCTCTAACCCACGAGCCGTACTGGACCTGATGCTGGGAGGAAGTTCCTCAGTAAACCGGCAAACCTTCTCGCAAACAATAGAAACCAAGTCTGTGGCATGTCCATCCAAACTGGTATATCGGACAGCATACTCCGAGACGGTCATAGCACCCTGACGCAAATGCTCAAACTCCACGCGCCATGAATCCATGTTTCTCTGAGGAACAACTCTCGCAGGAACATATATGAAAACTGGGCCCAAGTCAGTGAAGCTGCCTCGTATGGGTTGTCCGACTCATAGGTGCGCCACCAGTACTAGGCGGCTCCTCGAAGCTGGAAAGTAGTGAAAAGGAACCCCGCTCGATCCAAAATACCCATAGTACGGAAATGCGATAACACTCATGAGGAAATTTCAGGGCATCCTCCGATGCTAAACCATTGAACTCAAGAGGCTTAAACCTCTTAAATCTCTCAAGTCTCATCTGCTCTTGCTCGGGAGACGCTGATATGCCCTCGGGCTAAACTGGTGTTGCAGGCAGCACAGGAATAATCTCAGGGACCTGCTCAATATGCGCTCGCTTCTTAGGAGTACGGGGAAGGGGAGTATGTATTCCTCCTCTGGCCTACGGTATAGCTACAGTAAGTGGAAGTAGTCCTGCCTGAGCCAAAATGGTGTACATACTCATGAACTATGCCAAAGTCTTCTGAAGGGCTGGAGTAGTAGTAGGTGTAGGCGTGTCAGATGCTCAGACTCCGGCTGGATCTGCTGGTGGTAGATCGGCAGCCGTTTGCACAGGTTCTCTCGCTGCACCACATTTGTGTCTTCGAACTCTAGCCCAGCCGCGACCTCTGACGGATGCACCAAGAGGCGCAGGTGCCTGATCACCTCGAGCAGTATGTTTCCTCACCATTGGTGAAGAGTGGAAGGCAGAGGTATAAGATTGTGAATGCCAAAACCTCGCACGATAGGGAAATAAAATAAAGTGGGATTTTTCCTAACGGTTACATAGCCTTTCGCAGATAAGTACAGACGTCTCCGTACCGATCCACGAGACTTGTGATCTGTGACTCTTATCAACCTAGAGCTCTGATACTAACTTGTCACGACCCTTGTTCGCCCTCCGTGAACATATCGAGATGGCACCTAGTCCCTACGACTAGGTAAGCCTAACAATGTGGAATATAAACCAAATTGCACAAGAAAATAATAAAACTGAACTGGTAAAATAAATTAGTGTTCAAGGTGCCGCCTGGCATATACAATAACAACTCTCATAGCAAATCAATTTCCCAAAACCCGGAATCTCACAAATCACAAGCTAAGGGATACATAAGAGGCTTTGACTCAAGAATACCTATACAAGAAGAAATACTGAAAGAACTATACTTATTATAGAAAACTGGAAAGGGACTCCTCAGTCTGCGAACACAGCAGATATACCTCGAAGTCTCTACCGATATGCCACCCTCCAAGGCTGACAGAACTGAATGGTGGTACTTATATCTGCACGACAAAAGTGTGCAGAAGAGTAACATGAGCACACCACAGTGGTGCCTAGTAAGTATCAAGGCTAACCTCAGTGGAGTAGTAATGAGAGACAGTCAAGACACCAACCGGTCAATAAATAGTATATTCATAGGAATAATGGAAACGATATACAATTATGTAAATACTGCATGAACGACTATGAATTCTACGATTCAAAATACGGGAAAAAGGCACCCAGTAACGACGAGAAAATAACAAATGATGATACAAATGACTGCAGAATCCAATCCGAATCCTAAGGTCACAGCACAACAAGGACAACAAGTCACTAACTCATTATTCAGCAAGTATGCTTACATAAGGTCTTTTCAACTCTTTCCACAATTTTACCAAAAATCTCAAACCAGCCACAACTCATGAAAACCCGGCATATGAAGTCAAACACTTGGTATCCTGTGCCCCACGGTCATGCTGACAACTAACTAGTCAACTAGGGCAACTCTCACATATTTAATGGGTAAACGAGGGCGTATCTCCACCCCTAGCAAATCAGGAACAATTCATCTCTAATATAAGTGACCAACTACGTGTATTGTCACGATCCAATTTAGGATTGTGACTGGCGCTTAGGAGCAAGTACTCCCAAGTAAGCCTCATCGGTAATTTTATAGAAAATCGGGCAGAGTTTCCTCTGTTTTTGGACCATCCCAATAATTTTTTCTGTCTCAAATCAACAACCAAACATCATAATATCATACCATACAATTGAAAACATGTCAATTAACAATCACAAGTCTCCACCATGACTAAACCACCAACTAACAACCAAAAATATTGATTATCTCCAACTTTAATACTAAAAAACAATACTCAACATAAGACTAATAGCAAACAATACTCATGACACTAAAAGAATGACTATGGTGCGACTCCAAGAATTTAAAGAAAAGACCATAACATTGATAAAAATCTTTTCCCACGTGAACAAGTGCGACGTTCACCAACAATTCTCAACTTGTGCGCTCTAATTAACAAACTCCTCGCCTGCATCAACTGTTGTCTCTGTAAAAAAAATTAACGGAGAATGAGTCTCTAGCTCAGTGAGTAATGACACTTAACCACAACCATTTTTATTTGGGGACAAGTCAGAAAACATGCTTGCATAATAATCACAAAATAGAATGCCCTTTTTAAAATGATAATAATAATTAGTCTCATCATGTGTTTCCTGTAACAAAATTAATTTAACAATTCAGTAATAAACTCGGTAAATACTGTGTCATAACAAATATTTATAGTTGGGAGGTTTCAGAAAAGGATCATGTAATCTGTATCACTGTGTGAACCCCTTCGTAAAGCAGTCAAATATAATTGTAGGTCCCTACTCGAGGGAAAACTGTAACTGTATGCTAGTTCTACCTTCCCACTAGAGAGGGCTATAATTGTAATCGGTAATCAGTAATTTGTAAATACAAGGTGCACCAGGTCTAACGAACACGCTGTTAGCTACGGGATCTTTCAAAGTCTCTCCCATTTATACTCTTTCTTGTAAATAGTAAATACTCGTACAAAAGCATTTTCAAAATAATAAAGGACATATCATTCCTTATCAAATCTTGTAATTTTATTTCGGTAACAGTTATCACGTCTCAAGTAACGCTAAAACATATTTAGTCTGTGAGCACGTGATTTTTTTCCTATACATGAATCATTCCCATAACATTCAAAAAATAATTTTTCTTTATTTTTACAATATTTGGTGCATTTTATGTCATTTTCTGATAATTGTTGCATTTTATTTATGCATAATAATTCATAAAAATACAAAAAATACTCATTTGCATTTAGGGTTCAATTTCATATTTAGTATTAATTAGGGGTTAATTCACTTTAGAATAAAATAAGAATAAAATAACAAAAATAGTTTACTTTTTGTATTTTAATTGTTTTATTTATGAAATTATCGCAAAATAGTTTTTGAAGTAATTTTGGGCACTAATTTGTTTAGTTTGATGTTTATTTTTAATTTCTGCAACCTTTATAAATTCATACAAATTTTTAAAAATTACAAAATAGAAAAAGGGAATAAAAAGATAAATAATTGAAGAAAATTGAAAAAAAAAGAAAAAAGGAAAGGGTTGGTTTTGTTGAGCCCAAAACATAGAAACTCGCCCAGGCCCAAGTGTAATTTCCCCGGACCAGCCCATAACCTTTCCCAACCCGGTCCAGCCCCCTCCCTATAAAACGATGCCATTTCCATCTAGTTAAACCTCATCTGTTCATCCTTCAAGATCCAACGGATGAGAACTGAAGCCCTGATTCTTTATAGCTATCCGAAATCGTTCAGAAGAGACCTCGTCTTCTCCGTCTCCTTCAGACTCAAAGCTCCATGGTCACCGGAAATCCACCGCCAATCACCGCCGAAATAACACCCTTGAAACCCCATCTCACCATCATCCCAACAATTCCCCTTCATTCCCCTCGAATGTTAGTGAAGCCTCTTGAATTTGGATTTAAAGGGTCCACTTTAGAAATTCCAAAGACCAAATCTGTGACTCTACAAATGGTCCTCGACTGTATTGACCTTTATTCGTGTGATTTCATATGAAAATACATGATTAAGGGTTAGTTCAGTCAGGAATATGAAGAAGTTCGTTAAGGATTGTTCGAGTTGGTTTAGCTTGGTGCTTTAGGTATCATCTTTGCCTATCCTCATTGTTTTCCCCATTAGTTCGATTGTTTGATTTTGTTTTCTGCTGTTCTTCCTCCAGTTCAGGCGATAAATCTGTTTTTCCATTCTGCCTCGTTGCTTCTATGTTAATATGCTTAATTAATAACCTTGAGTTAATCTTTTTTTTATTTTGCTAAATAAATAGAATTTGTTATGAAATAGAAGATTCTTACACTTCTATTTAAGGTGAATGTCTTTAATGTATTTAATTAGAGAGATTTTAGAGTTCTATTAGTGGTAGCTAAATCTTCCTCTCCCCTATAAATAGAGGTGCCCCCTACCATTGTAAATCATCCATTGAGACCCCTCTCAACTCAATAAGAAGAACTCTCTCTACTCTTCTCTCTATTGCTATTGTTCTTGTTCTATTGTTCTTGTCTTTTGCTTTAGTTTATAACACGTTATCAGCACGAGACTCTACCGTCTCAAGTATCATTCTCGAAAATCCAAGGTATTTTCCCTCTTCCTAATTTAATTTTCGAGTATGTCTGACATTATGAAAAGAAAGTTCGTTGCCCTTGAAATTTCGGGCAAGAACTATATGACATGGGTGTTGGATGCTGAAATCCACCTAGATGCTATGGGTCTCGGAGACACCCTCAAAGATAAAGAAAAAGCATCCACCCAAGATTGTGCGAAGGCCTTGATTTTCTTGCGCCACCACCTTGACGAAGGTTTGAAGATTGAATATCTCACCGTCAAGGATCCACTCGTTTTGTGGAACAGCTTAAAGGAGAGATATGACAACCTGAAGTTGGTCACTCTGCCACAAGCACGATATGATTGGGCCCATCTGAGGCTACAGGACTTTAAGTCCGTTTCTGAATATAATTCTGCTATGTTCAGAATTACTTCTAAACTGAAGCTATGTGGAGATAACATCTCCGATTACGATATGCTTGAGAAAACGTTTACAACGTTTCATGCCTCCAATATGGTACTGCAGCAACAGTACCGAGAGAAAGGCTTTACGAAGTACTCTGAACTGATTTCTCTCTTACTAGTGGCTGAGCGAAATAATGATCTGCTCATGAGAAATCACGAAAATAGACCAACTGGGTCTACACCACTGCCTGAAGCAGATATGGTGCACTCGCATTATGCCAAACATAAAAGGGACCATGATCACGGTCATAAACGGGGTCAAAGCCAAGGACGTGGACAAGGAAGAAATTCCAAAGAAGTCCGTCACCCCCCAAAGAGAGATAACCACCGAAAGCAGAAACGGGGTCCAGAAGATCCTAAGGCAAATAGTTCAGAAACTATATGTTATCGTTGCGGTGGAAATGGGCACTGGTCTCGGACTTGCCGTATACCAAGACACTTGGTTGACCTTTATCAAGCATCTCGAAAGAGAAAAGGCCCTGAAACAAATTTTGTCTATGACGACAATGAGGATATCACCCACCTGGATGTGGCAGACTTCTTTGAGCAACCCGAGGGAAAGATAGACCACCTAATCGGTGATGGAACCATGATGAAAGAAGATGGAGCTGTTTGATTCTACTTGTATTAGTCAATGAATAAATTAATAGTCATTAGCATTAGCTCATATTAGTTAATTCATGATATGATGTTAGTATTAGCCCTTTAGAATGTTTCAATATGCTCAAATATTTTTATTGTACAGTAGAGGTAATCGACTAACCTAAAAACTAGTCGATCGTCTAATATTTAGCAATAAAACGAACTTTTTTCCGCCAGGCCAGATATTCGAATATCAGAGTCTGATATTCGAATATCTGGGCCAGATATTCGAATATCAGAATTCCTATATTCGAATATCTGGCAAGATATTAGAATATGTGCTTAAATATTCGAATATCTAATATTTTTCGCATTAAAGTATTATTTTTTTCCGCAAGGCATTATATTCGAATATTAGAATACAATATTCGAATATCCTAAATAACTGCTTCCCAAAACGCTGTTTAAACGCGAAACAAAAGAATTGAAGTTGTTTATACTTATATTTATGTATTTTTTTTGTATGTTAAACTATGGGATAGCAAATATAGATATCTCACAAAGCGAACTTGGACCAACGTCCAAGTGTAAAAGTATTTGCCTAGTTGATTCATGTACTACACATACAATACTCAAAGAAAAGAAGAGTAATTGTGTAAGGCAAACATTACTACAATCTATGGAAGTAGTAAATTGATTGAAGGCTCCGGAAGAGCAATTGTAACTCTGCCCAAAGGCATGACGTTAATCATAGAGAATGCAATGTTCTCCTCCAAGTCTAAGAAGGACTTGTTGAGTTTTAATGATATCAATCAAAGTGTTCTCCTCCAAGTCTAAAAGGAACTTGTTGAGTTTTAAAGATATCATTCAAAATGGATATCATATTGAGACAATAGATGAGAATAATCTTGAATTCTTCATGAAAACGAGGCTGCCCATTTCGGTTTTGGTTCACGCCATTTTGAATGCAACAATGCTAGTTTGTCGGCTGCCCGCTTCGACTTGGGTTCACGCCATTTTGCATGCAACAATACTAGTTTGTCGGCTGCCCACTTCGGTTTGGGGTCACGCCATTTTGCATGAAGCAATGCTAGTTCGTCGGCTGCCCACTTCGGTTTGGGGTCACGCCATGTTGCATGCAGCAATGCTAGTTTGTCTCTGACTGACGAATTGACACAAATATTCCCCATTGCAATTGGTTTTGGGTCATGAACCCAATATATCCCATTTAAGAAGCTTTGGATGCGCAGTATATGTGCCTGTAGCACCGCCATCCCGCACCAAAATGGGTTTGCAAAGGAGGTTAGGAATATATGTTGAGTTTGACGCGTCCTCCATTATTCGCTACCTCGAAACATTGACAGGAGATTTGTTCACTGCACTATTTGCAGACTGTCAATTTGATGAGACACTTTTCCCAAAATTAGGGGGAGAAGTTGGTGAAACCAAACGGGAAATTTTGTGGAAAAATGCATCATTATCTCATCTTGATCTACATACCTCTATTTGAAAGAAAGAGGCACAAAAGATTATCCATTTGCAAAGAATAGCAAATCAAATGCCTGAAGCATTTATAGATTTGAAAAGGATAACAAAATCACATATCCTCGAAGTGAATGTGATTCACAAATACATATTCAATGTTGGAAGAATATGAACATGAAATTGGTATTGAATATACCACACTCACTCCTAGAAGGAGGCTTGAGATAATACCACCCTCACCCCTAGAAGGAGGTTTTAGATGATATATGGCATGAATGATCGTTGGTCGCGTACCTATTGTACGCCAAAGTATTTTGGAAATATGACTATTAAAGGACAACGATAATGCAAGAAACATATCTTGCACATAAGTTTGACATGACCATAATGGTATAACTTTCTCTTTAAGAAAGATATTCACCACATGAATGTTGATGAATCTGTGGTAGTACAAAATTAATTGAGAGCTCTCGAAGAGCCAATTATTACTATGTTGGAGAAACACAATTGAGTATTGTGCTGTAGTAAGTCTCAAAGAAACTTATTCAGTTTCCAAAGTACACGCGAAAGCGATTGATTATTGAGACTATAAATAAAGGAAGGCTTTGATTCTCCTATTACTACAACTTGTAGCGGGGTAATTTGTATATGAAAAGCTACCCGCTTTGTTCTCCAGTTTGTACTACACAAACGAAAGAATGCCACAATAAAGTGGATATCTATTGGTATAAAACCCATGTCATAATAAACCCGAAGTTTATTGATAAGTGCACATGTCATGGTGTAAATTTGAAGTTTACCAATATTGATAATTTATTCAGTTGGCATTCATGTTAGCCATCTCACTTTAAGTATGATGTGCAAATTCACATAGGTGAATATTAAAGAACTAGAAAGTTCTTTACGAATACTCTTGTATCACTTGTTCTCATTAATGAACTGACCAACTAAAGAGTTCGGGTTGAAGCCCATAAATTCTGGAAATATGAAAGGTGAGTATGGGCCCATTCACCTGCCATGTATACCACTTATGATGCATCTATGATATGGTTACATGCGCCATTGTTATTAACCCGCAGCTTGGCAGTGCTTGCGAGGTAAATCGCTCAGTAATCTAACTTCGAGCATAGTTTCCAGATTCTCTACTCAAGACAGTTCATCTTGATAAGTTGGTTTATATTAAAGTTGGTTTAGCAAGATAATTATTGAGTGCTTCCACTTAATAGCTAAACTGTTTCTTATGAGAACTAAGTTATATATATATATATATCAGTTTGATATAAGTTGTATACGAGAGTATATTCTCCCCTCACAAGTGGTTCAGGGTCAGGAACCAAATAATTTCATCTTATTATTAAGGTGCTGTGTATATTGACATAATGCACAAAGATGATTTTCCAAAGTTAAGGAAACATGTTAGCTTTACTAACATGAGGGGGAGACATGATAAACACTTGAGAAAGTGTTATATGGGATGAATTTTCATTTGTATATGTATATCCCCGAATATCATGATATGAACCTGTAGTTCATAAAAGGAAATGCAATTGCAACATATTGCAAAGCATGCTATACGCATTTGCTGACTCAAAGAAAGTAACTAAATGGAAGAGATACAATTCAAGAAGAATTGATTCCATATGAAAGACATGTAGCTTTGAACCTATAGTTCATATGCTTGAAAGTATAAAGGCAAAGGTATGTATAGTCAATTTTCGATATCTTATTTGTTTAGCATGACATGAAACTTTGATATGCAGCTAAAGTCTATTATGCGACTTATATGACTTAACTTGAAAGATTTAAGTTGCTTGAAGCATATGCAATTCTTGGTCCTGAAGTACCGCATCCTAAGTACAATTTGTGTACATATGTATCTTGCTATAACTATAAGCATGATGGCATTGAGAATGCATCTATGGAGGTATTGAAGAGCTATTCCACGACATTATATGAAGATGTTCATATCTATCAAGAGTGATGATTTCAAGGTGCGGAATATTTATTCAAGTCAACATGGTTGATTTATTTATCAAATATCTACCAAAGATCGTTTTGAAGATGATGCACAAGGTTGGAATGCAAATGCTCAAGGATATAAATTGATGTACTCATTAGGGGGAGTTAATGCGCGTTGCACTCTTTTTCCCTTACAAGGTTTTGTCCCACTGGGTTTTCCTTGCAAGGTTTTTAACGAGGCAACCAATAGGCGCATATTCAAACATGTGTACTCTTTTTCCTTACTTTAATTTTTCCCATTGGGTTTTGGTTTTAAGGTTTTATGAGGCACATCATTGAATAGACATTCAAGGGGGAGTGTTATGAAATAGAAGATTCTTACACTTCTATTTAAGGTGAATGTCTTTAATGTATTTAATTAGAGAGATTTTAGAGTTCTATTAGTGGTAGCTAAATCTTCCTCTCCCCTATAAATAGAGGTGCCCCCTACCATTGTAAATCATCCATTGAGACCCCTCTCAACTCAATAAGAAGAACTCTCTCTACTCTTCTCTCTATTGCTATTGTTCTTGTTCTATTGTTCTTGTCTTTTGCTTTAGTTTATAACAGAATTAATTCATTTTGCGAATTTTCAATTGGGCTGTTTCTTTTGAAGGTTATCCCTTAACTGATATTGGTTTGAGTCTGAACCTCAAATCGATTGTCTATTTTGGACTGGTCTAGAATTAGTTTGGGACTCTTTGGGTCATTTGTGACCCAAATCCAAGGTGCCCAGGTTGAGCCCAAATCTGTGTGGTTAGCTAAGTAATAACAGGGGCTTTGGAGGGTATTATAGGTAATCTAACATGGAGGAATCTTTTGTAACTAATTTTAAAAGTTTCTAGTAGGGGTCTTAAGGGGAATATCAGATTTTGAGTATTTAAACTTGGGTAGAAAGTCAGGAATTAGGGGTTACCTAAGCAAAAATGAAAATTCAAAAGGGCGTAAGGTGTAAAATTGGAAAGCCTGAAGGCTGCCCTATGCTTAAGCCTATAAAAGCACACTTTCTTGCCCTTAAAGGGGTCTGGAACATTCTAACAAAATCCAAAGGGAGAGGGGAGAAAATTCTGAAACCGCTAGGAATTTGATCAAAATTGTTACTGTTTCATTGAGTGTGTCCTTGTGATGTCTTGGATTTCCAGCTTTTGAAATGAAAGGCTGATTGATCCGAGGGCTGAAATGGTTTGATTTTGAGAGATTAATAGCTAAAAACCTGTAACACTGAAAAAACTATTTTTTTATTCTTTTTAAAATTTCTGGATCCACTTCGAATTCCTAGTAGATTTCCAGAAAACTATTGATTTCTGCGTAGTTTTGGATTCCTTCTGATCTTAGTGGTTTAGTTCAAGTCATGGAAACTGAAACTTTGGTATTCTAGTTTGGAATGGGATTTGAAAGCTGTTTTTTGGGGTTACTGAAAGATCTCTACTGTTTCATCGAGTTTATGCATTTCTTCTCGAATTTCTTAAATGTGTGAAGTAATTCTAATTTTTGTTGGATTTTGAAATGGTCTGAAAGCTGGGTTTGCCGCGATTTAGCTGCTGAATTCCATTGTCCTTTACTGCTGTTACTCACTGACCTTTCCTTGCCCTGTTTCTTTCCTCACATCCAGGTACACGACTATGTAACTCATTGATTGTGGAATGAATTTGAAGAGTGAAATGAAATGGGGCATTGAAACATGGAAACTGCTTTGGCTTGTTGATTTTACAATGTTATTCTGATTTGTTTTTAATCGAATAATTACTACCATGTTTAGTCTGTAGCTTCGTACTTGTTTGGTTTCATTTATAAACAACATAGGGTTAATATCCATCTTGTGTGTGCTTCACTTCATGGCAAAATTAAGAGATAAGGGCTTGGAGCATCCCTGTTGGCATTCAGCAGTAACATTTTCTTCTTTCAGTTTAATCTAAGGAAAGGTCTTTATTCAAAGAATATCAATGAGAATTTTGATTTTTTTGGTCTTTATGTGAGCTCGTCTGTTTAATACTGGCAGTTAGCTCAGTTCACTTGATCATGTGGAATTCAACTTGAGCGATCTTACTATTTAGCGATAAGCATGGCATGGGTCGTCTGTTCCCCATCCCCTTCGGCTTGGTGTTTTCTATTGAATCTTGAACATGATTTAAAGCATCTTATGGTTCACTCTTGTCAAATTAAGGTTCAATAAGCTTATTTCATTCTTCTCAGTAGGACATAATGAGTCCTGAATCTCAGTTTGCTTTATTAAATAAGTGAATTATCGCTAAATGAATAGGAAAAAATCAAGGGCTCTCTCTGCTGTTGGTGCTAATTTTGTGCACATGGTTTTAATTAGTTGTTGACTGATTGACTTATTATTGCCTTACTTTTGGAACACTATTTTGGTTTGGATTCAATAATATTTACTGTCATGTGAGGAGTATGCCAAGGACGTTTTTTTAGTCTTATATTTGGGTATATTTGAAAAGTTTGTCTTCGTTGTAGGGATATGATTAACACCAATAATTATGGGCCCTTAATAATGGTTTCATAAAATTATTTAGAATTTTGGAGGATCGTTTAGCGAATTTCATGGCTTTCCCAAAATAATAACACGCTAGAATCTTTAGACGCGTTTAATTAAAATACATTCTTAAACTCGTGTGTGCATTGATACAACCCAAATCCAAATCTCGACGAAGTCAAAATGTGTTAATAACCATGGGTTGATTGATGGCTACGGGGTTAGAAATGTGTTTTCATGACGTCGTAATTCTTATAAAACAAATAATGATTGAAAAATGGTTCAAAAAATAAAGACGAGCCTCACCAAACAAGAATAAATGCGGGGCCTTTAATAATTGGTATTAAAAATGATTAGAATTTGGAAGGGCTGTTTAGCGAATTTTAACGGCTCTCCCAAAACAATATTACGCTAGAACCTTTAAGCGCGATTTAATTAAATTACTTTCTTAAACTCGGGTGCGTATTGATGCGACTTAAATCCAAATCTCGATGAAGTCGAAACGTGTTGACGACCATGGGTGCCTTGATGGCGACGTGGTCAGAGACGCGTTTTCACGACGTCTCAAGTCTTTTAAAATAATTAATGGTAAAAGCTGTATATAAATAAAAGGCACATAAGTTAGCATGTACTAAAATCAGATAAAATCAAATGCAACAGTTAAGCGACCGTGATAGAACCACGAAACCCAGGAATGCCTAACACCTTCTCTCGGGTTACCAGAATTCCTTACTCGAATTTCTGGTTCGCAGATTGTAACAGAGTCATATTTTTCCTCGGTTCGGGATTCGAATCGGTGACTTGGGACACCATAAATCTCCCAAGTGGCGAATCAGAATAATTAATGACCAAATTCCGTTCCGATTGTCCTTTAAGTGGAAAAACTCCTTTACGCTCCCTTGCGGGGGGTGTACAGCGGAAAATGAGGTGTGACAGTAACAATGAGAATACTTAAAATAACTATAACATCTCAAGTAACGGTAAAACATATCTTGTAACAGTGAAAATATTTGTTTTAATTGGTAAACATCTCAAGTAAACTGTTCGGTATCAAATCAAGTAAAGGACTTGTCCCACATAAAAATTTCAAAGCATCGGTAATACATTTATTTTCAAAAATCATATATAAACCATGCAGGTTATGAAACACAAATTGCGGTAAGATTACTACTTACAGTACTCGTGTCGAAATACCAAATGCTTCACCTCGTGCAATTCACACAAATTCCTCCAATAAAACTATAATTACATAATATCAATCTCATGTTCATTTTCTTATTTAGGCTAATTCATAACTATTTTAGAAAACTCAATCATCGGGGTTCATATTTGGATCTTAATTTGTGAATTTTTATTTACCCCTATATGAGTAATTACTAATTTATCAACTCTAACTTATTTATATAATTTATTACTCTAATTTCATAAAGTTTTATTGGTTCTTTAAGAAGAAAATCTCAATTGTGTGAATGAACTGGTGTAATTTCTATTACTCTGTAGAATCTTCCAATCAAGAAAATCAAAATTAAAATCTACCGGAAGAAAAAGTTCAAGAAATACCCGTAAGAGACAACTAGTGCTTAAGATTCCTCAACAGTTATAGCTATGGCTCCAATACACTGCACCCACTGCTTCCTCTTCTTTTCTCTTTTCCTTCTTTCTTTTTCTGGTATTTTCTTTTGTTTTTTTTCGTTCAACAAAAGCTTTTGCTTCTTCGAATTGGGCAGCGCAAATTTTGCCCTTTTGTTTTGTGTTGGCAGATGGGCTTCGGCCTTTTTGCCTAAATTATTCCTTTTTTAGTTATTTTCTTATAATTTATTATTATTATTATTATTATTATTATTATTATTATTATTATTATTATTATTATTATTATTATTATTATTATTATTATTATTATTATTATTATTATTATTATTATTATTATTATCAACACACCCTTATTTTAAAAATAGAGGGTATTACATGTATGCTTGTGCATGTGTATTTAACAAGAATTCTACCAACTATTAAGTATAGGAAATGGAACGACCAGCACCCGAATTATTTGCACCCAGATAGAATCAATGAAAATATCAGTTCAAAATACAAGGAGTTTAGCGGGGGTTTCCCAGGATATCGTCCTGTAGTCTCAAACATAGATATGTGGGCTAGGGATCTCTTGGTATCTGGAGGATCGCTTGTTATACTCAATAGAAGTACTAGGGATCTCTTGGTATCCCGAGGATCTCTTGATATCCTCAATACATGTACTAGGGATCTCTTGGTATCCTGAAGATCTCTTGGTATCCTCAATAGATGTACTGGGGATATCTTGGTATCCCAAGGATCGCTTAGTATCCTCAATATATGTGCTGGGGATCTCCTGGTATCTCGAGGATCTCTTGATATACTCAATAGATGTACAACCCAAATAGTAGAATAGCAATATCCCGACAAGGGAGTCGATAATGGAAGACAATATCATCCCGGCAAGGGAGTCAACAGCAGAAGCAATAACGTCCCGGCAAGGGGATCAACAATAGAAATAATAACGTCCCGGCAAGGGAAAATCAGTGATAGAAACAACAACGTCCCCGCAAGGGAAAATCAACAACAGAAAGAATAACGTCCCGGCAACAGAATCAACAATAGAAACAACAACGTCATGGAAACAGAATCAACAATACCTAATAAGGTCATGGAACAACATGGAAGAACACAATAACCTCAACGACATAACAAGACATAATAAGCGTGTAATAGCTACACCGATAACCACAACAGTTGGGCATGTAATACATTTGCACGAAGTCACAGCTGAACTTACAATCAAGGAGTATCCAAACAGTAAGGAAGTTAACATGAATCAAGTAATTACAATTTAGGAAATATAAACTAATCATAAGATATCTATCTTCTTTCCAATTTAGACCGATTAATTATATGAGATTTAAATTTATGATTTCCGATTAAAGGTGAGCAGTTAGGATGGATAATACGACTATAGAAGGGTAATTGTCTTCAGTTAAAAAGGTAAAAGTCAATTAAACGGCAAGAATAATAAAAAAGGGCTAATAAATACCAAGACATGTATATGGGAAACTAATAACAGGGAACTCAATCGTATCAATATCATCTTCGCACTCGGGGATTTCAAGGGTCTAAGAGACTAAAAGGGAGAATTTACCACAAATAAATCCGATCACACACTAGTCACCTCGCGTACACGAAATACAATCAACATAGAAGACTCAAATCCTATGAGGAAGTCCCCCATATAAAGTTAGGCAAGATACTTACCTCAAACCAGCTAAAATCAACTAGCAACCGCGTTCTTGCAACGAGTACTTGACTCCAATGGCCCAAATCTATTCAATTAAATCACACATTGTAAATAACATCTCAAGAGACTGATTCTACAATTAAATTCAAAGCTAAAGTGTAAAATTAGGTAAAATGACCAAAATGTCCCTCAGGCCAACGTCTCGAAATCGAATAATTTTCATATTTTCAGAACCCTCGTACTCTCACACGTCTAACCATATAAAAATCTCTCAAATTGGAGGTCAAATTCCCACTCAAATCACAATAATTAAGTCTAAGAAGTTTCACCCATTTTTCCCAATTTTAGACCTTGAATTTGAGTTCTAATGGTTTATTTAACTAGGAAATGATGAAATATAACCCAATGATCTTCTCTTCAAAACCCACTGAAAATGGTCTTCTCCCGAGCTCTCAATTGATTTTTCATCTTTTGACATTAAGCCTCGGATAAACCCTTATCAGAACAGTGGTTTCCACTTTTGCGACCTAGCTGTCCTGCTTTTGCGAAAGAACCAACCGCTTTTTCGGTTACTCTAAAGTGAATAGAGTCCACTTCTGTGGACCATTAACCGCATTTGCGATTTCTCCTATGCGAAGTAGAGACCGCTTCTGCAGTTTCCTGAGGTGATGCCATTTCCTCTTATGCAATCAATAAGCCGCTTCTGCGGCTCCAAAATTATCTCGAGGCCCCCGGGACCTCAACCAATCATACATACAAGTCATATGACCTATTCTGAACTCACTAGAAATTCCAAATCATAAAACACAACATCGAAATGGTGAATCAAACCAAAAATCAAGTTTATGAACTTCCAAATCTTCAAATATCGAAACTCATGCCGAAACCTATCAATTCAACTCGAAATGATGGCAAATTTTACAGACAAGTCTAGAATAACATAACAGAGCTATTCCAGATCTCATAATTTTATTCCGATCCTGATATCCCAAAAGTCAATTGTGGGTTAAACTTCTTTATTTTCCCACTTCAACTTTTGCCGAAATACTTCAATTTCCTCTACGGACCTCCAAATCTTAATCCGGACATACACCTAAGTCCAAAATCACCATACGAAGTTTTTGAGATCATCCACGACCCATTCCGAGGTCGTTTACCCAAAATTCCAATTCCGATCGATTTTTCACCATTATAACTTCCAAAACAAGGTTTCTTCTCTAAATTTGACTCTAAACCATTCAAAAGCCGAATTCCACCATGCACACTAGTCGATACTCATATTACAAAGCCATTCTAGATCTTATGCCGCTGAACAGAGCTTAATTTATCAAAATGATCGGTCGGGTCGTTACATCATATTAGCAACTTAGCCTCCTAATGAAGTTGATTGACCCTGATTGTATGACTGATCCTATATAAAGCACCCCTATTTTCAACATGATTTTTGTATTCCTTCTCTATGTTCTCACTGCCTATTATCATTGCTAATTTGTTAAGTTTCTGAGTCAACAGACTCCTAAGTGTTATGTGCATTTGTTGTCTATATACTTCCCCCTTCATGTATCCCTCACATAAACTCTATATGCTCCCAACCCCCTTCACGCTTGTGTGTAAATTGTCTATTAAATGGTTGTGATTCTAAGTATTCTGAGTTTGTATGATTGTGTCCTTGCTCTTATTAGAACTGATTTCAAAGCTGTTTTCCTTTCTTAGTATTTTCTTAATTTTTTTTGAAAATATTTCCACTCCTAAAGGTCATCTCTATATTGTTTTCTACTAAATCATTCAAAACTATGTCAAGCACTCTCGCTTTACTCTTAAACTATTAGATTCTGCCCCTCTGGTGTGTGTACTGCTTAGGGATCGTTGAGATTCCTCTAAACTCTGGCACACCAGGGCTGGCCTTCCACACTGTAAATAGCCAATCCTCTATTTGATAAAGGTCTTGGTGTGAGTACTACCCGAGATCCTTGAGGTTCTTAGGGAACTCTAACGCACCAAGACACACTATTGGCTGTAAAATCTTTGGCTTCTGAGACCGTGTTGAAGGCATGGTAATCGGGTTTACTGTGGGCCCGATTAAGGCTCCCCATAGTATAGTATCATTCATTTATAAAATTCATTTGATCCTGAGCTAAAATAATATTCTTTGTAAATAATTATTTGGGTAATTAGTCAAAAGTGAGGGTTTCTATATGAGTTTTGTGGGGAAACCAAATAGAAATCCTTCTTTAGGATTATATTATGATATAAAATGAGCTTTAGGACTGTGCTATGCTTATATGCAAATTGGAATCATGCCTTAGATTTGTGTTGTTTACATTATAAATCCTGCCTTAGGATACTCATGTTTATTACCTTTGCTTATTAGAAAACATGTCATAGTTCATCGTTTCTTTTTTTATTTTTAATTCTGCATAAGTTGTTATCCCCTAGGAAATCTGTAATTAAATTACTGCTATAATCATGCTTAATAAAATGACTATCTCTCTCTGTGCATTAGAAATCCTACCTTAATACTCTGTTTGCATTTGCTCTAAATCGTATCTATGTCGCTTAAATGATAACTGTTAATAAAAAGGTTTCAAAACATTCCAACATTTAGATTTCATGTCCTAGTATAAACATGCATGAAATCAGTTTTGTAACATTTATCACCCAGATCAGTATGCCTATAGGACTGAATAACTTCAAGTTATTTTAATTAGTTCCCAGACTATGATTGCATACTGACCATCGCCTAGGCGAGCCTTAGTTAATTAATTGTCTTAAGATTGTGAAATTGTACTCTGCTTATTTGTAAAGTTGTCCAGTTTTAACAGGCTTTTAAAATCATTAGGCAAACTGATTAGGATTCTGCCACTTGGCTATAAAACAATGCTTCCTATTCTATGTTTGTGATGTTCACCTAGATACCATGTTGTAGGACTTCTCTGTAATTACCTAAAATCTGTGTTTAAGACGTGCTACTTATTGTTTATGTGTGGATGTAATTATGAGCCCCTAACTATTTCGTTATTTGATATTCCTATTAGTTCTTTGTTGTCGCTTATATTTTACCTTTTAAATACCTTAAATGTCTAGAACTACCTAAGTATAGAGGTCCTAAACATCTCCAGGACCACTAGGAAAGGATAGGTAATGCATGCATAGAGTTTGTTAATTAAACTCGCTTATATAACCACTAAGGGGAGGGTAATGGGTAGTAAAAGGATATGATGACCTGTGCGTTAACGCCACGTGTAATCCCTCTAATTGAGTAAGGCTTACCGGGTATTGTACATATGTGATCCTATAGGCTAACCAACTTAGGACTTCCCTTCCTCAATTACATATGTGTGCTTAGACTGTCTAAACTCCCTTAATTTGCATACGGTTGTCTAGACTCCCTTAATTTGCATAAGACTGCCGAAGCTTCCTTAATTTGTATATGTGTGCTATGCCTAAATTTCCTTAATTGGAAAATATGTTCTTAGACTGCTTACCTGTTAAATAACTAATTCACATAATTGAGTTCGGCCGGGACCCACTGTTGTGGACCGCTAGGGGTGCGTAACACCTTCTCCTCAAGGTTATTTCGAGACCTTACCCTAATTTTTAGTAATGATGGCTTGTTATATGAGTTAATTGCTCTAGGTTCCCTAACGCACCCTAATTCGTTAGGTGGAGACTCTTCAAAATATTCAATTCCCAAAAGGAACGAGTTGTCCCCAATGAATGAAACCCGAACTCCATGAGGAAAAAGGGGGAAAGACAGATGCCACCCTAGAGGGATATTAACTTCTGTACTGATTTGGCTCTGGGAACTCAACCCATTTCTGTTTTTCCATGCCTCTCTTCACGGGTAGTGCACCCGGAGTCTGATACACTGCAGCTGCATGACCATGAGACTGAGCAGTAGGGGTCTGTGCTCCCCCTCCTACCTGTGATGGAGCTGGATCTGCTGGAAATAAACCGTCTTGAGTCATGGTATCCATGAATGTATCATACGACCCATGGACTCCTGGAATCATGGTGCTGTCATAATGTTTGTCGGGGTAGGCTCATCTGTGGACACCTCACCTTGTTCCTCGATGATAGGATCCCTTGTAGGATCTACTGGTGGTACTACTGAGATAACTCTGGGATGCCCTCTTCCCATACCCCGGTTCGGTGCCCTCCTATGGCCTCTACCTCGGCCTCTCACTACGGGGGGAGCAACCTCACCGGGGATTAGAACATCAGTTGTGCGTGTCCTCACCATCAATGAGAGAACATAAGAGGGAAATTTAGTATATCAACCATTGCACGATATAAATGAATAAAGAGTACTCTTCGTAACACCCTATATGCTCTCGAAGATAAATATAGACATCTCCATAGCGATCTACACGACACTATTAGGTTTTCCCATGACTTGTGAGACCTACGTGAACCTATTGCTCTAATACCATGTTCCCTAATAGATTTGTGATGGCACCCAACACCACTGTCGGGAAAGCAAACGTGGAAATTTTATTATGTTCTCATTTTACTTTGACCAAAAATAAGTGCAGCAATTCCTTATGTTAAAGTCAAAAAAGTCATAAATGATCATAATGTGCCAAAATAATCATACAACCCCAAAATAATAGTCTACTAATTTGTGTGCCAAGACCTGGTGTCACAAGTGAGTAGGCATCTAGTAGAATATACAAAAGAACAATTCTATCCTACTGTGTGAAATAGAGTAGACAGATAAAGTAAAGAGAAAGACTCCAATAGGCTACTGAACGGCATAGGAAGATAGCAACTCACCGCGGAATCCGTGTCGGTCAAGGGTACGCACTAACCCAGCAACCAGATGTACCTGCATCAGATCCTGAACAATTAAGTACAGAAGCATAGTATGAGTACACAAAAAATATGTACCCAGTAAGTATATCATGTCTAATCTCAAAACAGTAGAGACAAGAGGTCGACATGACACTTATTAGGGTTAAATAACATGATAAGTGATGTACGAATCATGGATAGAACAATAATTGAACAGTTTATAGCATGAAGCAACAAGTCCTTTACTCGATGTTATCACTGTTAGCCAGTTACATTTTGGGCATGTAACAAAGTTCTATTCACAACAAACGCCAATCAATAAGAATGCGCAAATAGTGCCGACGTCGTACAGACTGATCCAACATAAAAATAAAGTGTGCACTACCGAAGGGTCAAACGGTGCAACCATAGATGCATCTATTACCCTGCTCGCGAATCATACATGCGACAGGGTCAAAAGTATTTAAACACAAGAACAGGTAGACAGATTAGTCATCAGGAGAGCAAGTACTCACAAGTTATCAACTTCTCTTTAAAAGGGGAAAGAAAGTAGTGTTCCAGTTATTAGATCCGTTTACCATACAAGACATGATTTAGGAAAATATCAAATTATTCACAGAGTCACAAGACATCACATAGAACATGCTTTAGGGTCCTAAACTACCCGGACTTAAGCGTAATAGTAGCTACGCATGGACTCTTGTCACAAAGTGCGTACGTAGCCCCCACATTTAGTGGCAATTTATTCAATTACTACACCTAAGGGGACAAATCCTTTATACGTTGTTATATAGGAGACTCACCTCGCTCGAAAGTGTACTTCCAATACCAAGAACGAGCCCAAACCCTCAGTTCGGAGTCGAACGATCCAAAGCTAGATAAATGAGGTAGGAACTAATCAATACAAGTTCACAAGATTCTATTCTAGCTATTTATGTAATTTCCCAACCCTTACCACAAGTTTCTTAAAATCCAACCCCGGACCCAGGTGCCCGAATTCCGAAAATTTTTGAAGGACGTTGTTCTCTATACTCAAAGGATCAATAATATATGATTTCTAATTCATTATATAACAAATTTCTTCGTTAAATCTAACTTTTGTCAAAACCCTAGGTTTTGCTCTCACCCCATGATTTTACCTTAATTCTAATGTTTAATCTACCTAACATACAAATATTAAACTAGGAATAGGTGGGATAAGCTTACCTCAAATTGCTAGGTATAAGTCTTCTCTCAAAAGCTCCCAAAATTGCCAATGGAGGAGTGAAAAGTGTCTAAAATAACTTAGAACCCGTATTAAATGAAGCTCACTGCTTCAGTGATTTCCGTTTCTGCGGTCAGGGGAACGCATCCACGGTCCCCAATTTGTAAGAGGAGACCGCATCTACGGGATTGGCTAATATGGCTGGGACTGCTTCTGCGGTCTAGAAGTCGTATTTGCGTAGCTGCTTCTACAGTTAGGGAGCCATTTTAGCGATTTTGCCAGCCAGCTTTGGGCCGCATCTGTGAGGCTATGACAGCTTCTGCAGTCTCACACTTGCTGTCGAACAACCACAGGTGTAGTTATGACAGAAGCAGATGCTTCAGCAGTTCTCAATGTTTCCAACTTCACTCGAGCCCCGTCTGTTTAACTCTCGGGACTCCCGAGTCCTGCCCGAACATACCATCAAGTATGAAATCATGAAACGGAGCTACTCGAACCTTCAGAATGCCCGAAACAACACTTAATATAAGAATGATCCCCTAAAACCAAATGGATCAACTTATGAACTTCAAGATCTAAATTTTCTTTTAACGAGCCGAAATGCACTTAAACTACTCGGGTTGACACTAACTTTTGTTGGCAAGTCCTAAACGTTATATCAGCCTTATACTAGGTTGCGGAACCAGCATACGAGCCCGATAGCCATGTGATCAACCATTACCTAGTTTCTTTAAATCCTTAAAATTTCAGATTAACAATTTCTAATAAAAATTTATTCATCAAGCTAGGGACCTCGAAATTCAATTCCGGGCACACGACTAGTCCCATATTTTCCTACGGACCCGTCGGGACTGTCAAAACACGAATCCAGATTCTTTTGCTCAAAATTTTGATCAAAGACAAAATTAGCCTTTTAAGAAAATCCTAAGGAATCAAATGAGCGTATTTCAACCCAAAATCTTCCAAATCTCGAACCAACTATTCCCTCAGGTCGTAAATTAGTTAAAACAAGTATGGAAAGTTTTTACTTGAGGGGACAGGGTTCTAAAAAGCAAAATGACCAGACGTGTCGTTACGCAAATACTATCTACGTATCTAGAGTTGAACTCGAAAGTGAGAATTCTAGATTTCCCATAAGATTGAGTAGAGCATGTTCTTGAATCTGGACATCGGGGAATAAACTCGCGGTTAGGATAGATATATACTTAATTTTCTTGCTTGGTTAATTGACAAAAATTATAAATGTTTTCTTTTTAGTTCTAATTTCATAGACATATAGGTGTTAGGTTTGCTTGAATAGGCGAGTAAGTACTCGACATATTCTTATAAGAAATATGAACCTCGTTACCAATAAACTAGATAAATTAGTTAGTCAATTCAATTGATGAATACGATAGGAATGTTGGATATCCCACAATCCAAGATCGTTTTCATCACAATTATAATACAAAAATTTGCTCTTCCGCTCATTAAAGTTCATTAGTTATTTTCTTTTTAGTTAATCACTTTAACATCACTACCTTTGGGTTTAATCTTTGTTTAGATAATTAGGCTAGTTTAATTTAGTTAATAATTAACCACAAGTCCCCGTGAGTTCGATATCTAACTTTTAGTCACTTTATTGCTTGACGATCGCGTATATTTGCGTGTGCGTTTGCCCGCAATAACCGGCAAATATTCTAAAATCCCCTCTTTATATCACTCAAACAATCTCCCAAAGTACATTTCTTTATAAATCTGTCCACTGGTTTAACAAAAGGACAGTTTACATATCCATTGCTAAAATTAAAACCTTCAAGAAAAATGCACCTCAATGCAAGAGCAGAGTTGGACTAAATCAGATAATATAATATTGTGGTAATTTTTTAAATAAATAATATGGTCAATGTGAGAAATTGGGTGATAGATTTTGTACTACTAGGCACATTTGTGCAGACAAAAATGAAATTTTGTCTTACACCCAAGTTGTGGAAGGAGAAAAAACTATTTATCTTGGTGACTCAAGAACAATTCGCATTCTTGGAAAAGGAAAAATTCTTCTCATACTCACATCTGGTAAAGCTCTAGCATTGAGAGATGTATTTAATGTTCCTAACATTCAAACCAATTTGGTTTATGTGGGATTATTAGAAAAAATAGAGTGATGGTTTCTTTCGAGAATAATGAGGTCGTATTGACCAAAAATAATATTTTTGTGGGCAATGGATATTGTAATTATGGTTTATTTATGCTTAATATTTTTAATACTAACAATTAAAATGCATCTTCTTCTGCTAACATGGTTGAGTCTATTTCTTTATGGCATGCTAAACTAAAACATATTAATGTCATTTATATAAAGAAAATGTGGTCAGTAGGATTAATATTTGGCTTAGACTCAAATAATACTTATAAGTAGGAAATATGTATTGAAGCTAAAAGTACTAGAAAGACTTGTTTTTCTATAAAGAGAAAATAAATTGTTATCCTTGATTAACACTGATTTAGGCAATTTTGAGCAAACAATAGCTAGACGTGGCAAAATATATTATGTGATATTTATTGATGATCTTTCTAGATATATTAAGTTGTATTTTCTTAGAAATAAAGATGATGCTTTTAATGCTTTTATTTCTTATAAAATTGAGGTTGAAAATCAACTTAGTAAAAAAAAACAAGAGAATTAGATTTGATAGAGGTGGAGAATATTTATCTTTGAATGAATTTTGTGAAAATAATGGAATTATTCATGAAGTAACTCCGCCTTATTCACCTGAGTCAAATGGAGTACCTGAAAGAAAAAAATAGAACATTGAAATATATGATGAACTCTATGTTAGTTAGTTCTAATGCTCCTTATAATTTGTGGGGTGAATCTATTTTATCTGCATGTCACTTACAAAATAGAATACCACATAGAAAAACTGATAAAACTCCATATGAGTTATGGAGAGGTTATAAACCTAACTTGAAATATTTAAAAGTGTGAATGTCTCTTGCTAAAGTTCTTTTGCCTCAACCTAAAAAGAGAAAAATATGTTGTAAAATGGTTGATTGCATGCTTATTGGATATGCTGAACATGGTGATGCATATAGATTTCGTATTTTAAAAAGTAATATGTTTGATTGCAATCTATAATTGAGACAAAGAATGTTGAATTTACTGAATACATTTATCCATTATGTGATAAAATTTCTTATATACCTGTTCAAACAAATAGTGAAATTACCTCTAATGAGGAACTGAGAATGAGAAAAAGGCCTAGAAAAGAATATTTTCCTTATGGAAGTAGTTTTCAAACTTTTCTTGTCGATACTGAACCGTCACATTATTTTGAAGTTATATCTTCTTCAGAAGCTAATTATTAGAAAGAGGAAAAAAAAATTAAAAATTGATTCTATTTTAAATATTTAAAATATGGGTTTTAATGGATTTACCTCGTGGTGCAAAGCCTATTGGTTACAAATGAATTTTCGAAAAGAAATTTAATCCTGGTGGATCTTTAGATAAATATAAAGCTCGGTTAGTAGCAAATGGATTTTCTCAAAAAAAAAATACTGATTATTTTGATACATTTTCTCCAATGACTAGAATTTCTTCTATTCAAATTTTAATTGTCTTAGCTTCAATCTGTAAGTTTTTTATTCACCAAATGGATGTCAAATTTGATTTTCTAAATGGTGATTTAGAAGAAGAAATTTATATGGTTCAAAAGGCTGTGTCATTCCTGGACAAGAAAATAAAGTTTATAAATTAGTTAAATTTTCTTATGGCCTTAAACAAGCTCATAAGCAATGGTATGTGAAAATTTAACTAGTCTTACTGAGAGATAAATTTTCTTCAGTTGAAGTAGATAAATATATTTTTATTAAAGTGATAGACAATGATTATGTGATAATCTGTCTATATGTTGATGGCATACTTATATTTGATACAAGTTTAAATATTGTAAAATGTAATAAATTAATTCTGTCAGTTATTTTTATATGTAAAATCTGGATGAAGTAAATACAATATTATGAGTTAAAGTTATAAGGAGTGAAGATGGCATAATATTGTCACAAGAACATTATATTGAGAGACTTCTTAAGAAGTTTGAATATTTTAATGTCACATCTGTGAGCACTCTTTTTTATGCTAATTCTCAGTTGAAAAAGAATAATAGTGACCAAGTTGCTCAGTCTAAATATGCGCATATTATTGGGAGTCTAATTTATTTAATGAATTTTACAATGTCCGAGGGTTTGAAGCCACAGAATTTCACATCGTAACGCTATATTTAGGTGAGAAACGCGCTCTATGACAATGCAGGGTAGTTGGTTATTAAGGATTGTGACTTGGTCTGTCCTGAGAGATGTTTGTACCGTATTTTCTACTTGAACAAAATCGAGAATCATCCTTACTTGAATTTGATTGTTACATTTGGGCTTGTTGCCAATAATTTGAATCCTTCGTGGTTTGATATCAGTGTTTTCACATATTTTTCATGCCATTGGATCTCAGTCCAAGGTTTTAAATACTATTTTGCAAAATCAGCCATCTTTCTAAGATTTGAAAACCTAAATGATATTTCTAAATGATAATTTGGGCTGAGAACTACTGTTTTACAAATACTGATGGGGCTTATGATGATTTCTGGACTGAGTATGGATAGGGCTGCACGCCACAGCAATGTTATATTGATATTGAGGCCGAGAGCCTAGTTGATTATATTGATCTTGAGGCCGAGAGTCTGGTTGATTATACTGATATTGATATGAGGCCGAGGGCCTAGATTTTATGCCACGAGATGGCTTGATATTGCGCTTAGGTTGTAGAAGCCCCTTCGTAGTCTATACACACCCCAATGAACGTCGAAAATGATAAATAAATATGGATGGCTCGGGCTGCATGCCGCAGTGGGTACCATTGGGTACTGTCATATGCATTGCATTGCACTCATGCATTTATTCGTTATCTTCATTATCTACCAAAATAATTATGTTCTCTTATTTCATTGACCGGTTGCTTCATACCGTTCTGAGCCTGAGGGGATGATATTGTTCTTAGATTCTGATACTGATCCCGAAGGGCACATTTCTACTTATATTTTTCATACTGAGCCCGATGGGAAGATTTCTACTTGTTATTTTAATACTAAGCCTGAGGGGCATATTTCCACTTGTCATTTTACTTCCAAATTACCTGTTTTACTGTTTTAAAAGTAATCTCACATGATATTTCACGAAATTGTTATTTTAAAGGATTTCACTGCTTCTGTATAGAATGTTGTGTGCCTTAACGTGTTTTCTTACCTTCAGTTATTATATATGTTTATTACTCACTGGGTCGGAGTACTCACATTACTACCTGCACCATGTGTGCGGGTACAAGTATTCCTGAGCCTTAGAGTGAGTTTTTTGTTGTTTTCTCCCTTATCTTATGTTATGTACGATATCTTCAGTCTTTGTTCCTAATTCCATACTTAGTAGAATTTTAATAAACTGTGTAGTAGCTCATGACTTGTGACACCACAGTTAGGGCTATGTTGGGTTGAATTTCAGTATTTTTTCTATAATTCCGCTATTTGGTATTATTAAACTATGTTGTACTATAATTGTGTTAAATAATTGTTTTACAAGGATGAATTGGGTTAATTGGCTGGCCTTGTCTTCATGAGAGGTGCCATCACGACCAGGTTCGGGATTTGTGTCATGACAAGTCGGTATTAGAGCCTAGGTTACTAGGTCTCACGAGTCATGAGCAGGTTTAGTAGAGTCTCGCGGATCGGTATGAAGACGTCTGTATTTATCCTCGACAGGCTGCAAAACCTTTAGGAAAGCTTCATATTTTTGAAATTCTTATCGTGCGTCCTTGACTTGGCTTGAAAAGTAACTCTTCCGATTCCTTCCACATGTTCGTATGTGTGAACGAGCGCTCGGTATTCGATGTACATTTATGGCTTGTAATTCCACAGTCGAAGGATAAGATGTGATCTTTGTGAGTTTGATGTTAGGCCAGTCTTAAGGACTCGAGGCTGGACCTTTGCCTATGGCTTGAGAACCAAGGTGATGATTGTGTGAGCAAGTGTTTTAAGCGTATATGTTCGGTATTGTCTCTATTAGTGAGAATGATGGATGGATAGCTACCTGATGAGTATGTTATGTATCTATATGGCTTGGAAGTGATGATGGAGACCTGCTGGATGATAGGTGAGCTATTAAGTATTTGATTTTCATTGTGATGCTTTCTCAAGTGGTGGATGTGTTGGTAGGATTGTTTGGGTTATTCTCTAGAAGGTGGATAGGCCCAATTACCAAGGAGATTCTACCAAAAATTTTGAAAAATTTTGAACTTATTAAAATTTTGGTCGCCTAGAGAGTGGGCTTAACTATTGTGTGAGTAAATGCAAGAATTACAGAAGAGTTAAAATTCCATATGATTTGTGTTTCCACAAGCTTATAAAAGGAGTGATTTCAATCTCACTATGGTATTACAACAATAATAGAGTATGTGCATTATGATTTATTGAGTGCGTTCCTATCTATGTCTTTGAGCCAAGTTGGGGAGTTAGCTAGTAAATAATTTTATTGCACGATATTGCGATATATTGGTTCCTGTTTGAGGAATGTTGGTGAGTTGGTTATTGCCTATGGGGATTAAGATCGATCCGGCAGTGGACGGGCCTTATTTTTTATGCTATTACTTCAGATATTGTCATTACAAGAATTGTCCAGTCTGCCATAGAAAAGCCTCTGTAATATTCGATCTCAGTTCCACCTATTCTTATGTGTCCTGATATTTTGCTCATTATTTGGGTATGCCTCGAGAGTTTCCTTCTTTACCTATTCATGTATCTACCCAGGTGGGCGATACTGTTGTTGTGGACCTTGTGTACCGGTCATGTGTTATGATTATTGAGGTTCTGAAGACCCGAGTTGATCTATTGCTATTGAGCATGGTGGATTTGGTATTGGATTGGGCATGGATTTGTTATCTCTGTGTTATGCTATTATAGACTGGCATGCTATGACAGTTGCTTTGGCTATGTCGGGTGTACCGCAAATCGAGTGGCGTGGTATGACTGATTATGCTCCTAGCAGAGTAATCTCTTTCTTGAAAGCCCAGCATATAGTTGGGAAGGATTGTCTGTCATATCTAGCTTTTGTGCCAGATGTTAGAGCTGAAACTCCTAATATTGATTATATCCCAGTTGTGAGTGATTTTTCATCCATTGCATCGCCCTTGACAAAGTTGACTAAGAAGGGTGCACCGTTTGTATGGTCGGGCGAATATGAGAATAACTTTCAGAAGCTCAAGACAACTTTGACCATAGATCCAGTCTTGGTTTTGTCAGCTTCAGGTTCATATACCGTATATTGTTATGCTTTACAAATGATTTATGGCAATATTTTGGTTTGGTGACCCACATGGCCTGGTCAAGCCAGAGGAATTCTGTTTCTATAGCTTGGGTATGTGTGAGCATATTTGAAAGTTTTCTTGATGGTTTATACCATAGTTCGAACCAGATATGTTGTACCTGTGCGAGGAACATATTGTATATTGTGAACTCCTTCTAGATGGAAGCAAATAGAAGATTTCTAACAGCACGGAATGAAATTTTCCTGTAGCCCAGAAATTCTATGAGATTTTGTGTTTGCAACAAGATGGCATGATAGGCGTGCCGTATGGTACATGCTTAATATTTTCATGTGCAAGGTGGTGATTCATTCTTTAAGGGAAAATCACGAGTTCCGGATGGAATAGTCAGTTTCAAGTTTTAGATAAATGTTATAACTACTCTGTATGACTTGAGAAGGGTGAGTACTATATTTAACCAACAAATGTCTATTGGTATTACAACACCCACTTGGTCGATCGACTACCAATATTTCGATCTTGCTATGCGTTGTAGGAAATTTTTTAGAATATTTATCATGAAATAATCATACTTGAGGGATGTGTCAGTCATTGAGTGTTGAGATTGTGATCAGTTGCAGTGATTTATGTAATCTAGGAATATGGAGACGGGGATTTCTCAAAATTATACTATTTCGGGATTGTGGCATGTTTGAGGTGAGTATTTTACCTAAAATCTTTGGATGCACTAGTCGAGATAATTGATGGTGATAACTATGCATTGTGAGCGCGAATAAATGTGATGTTTGAACCTGTGTGCAAGCACCGAGTCAATATTCTTGCCCGGAAGATGTGTAGGCTATGATATGCCTAGAGTGAGATATTGAACTTAAAGGTATAATGTTTCTCATATTCGAAACTTTGTTAAGAACTATCTGGACTATACCTGAGATTTCCAAGATGCTAGATTCCAGAACCAAATTAGTAATTACTGTTCTGCATTAATTTGCTGATTTGAGTTATGACGGTATAGTATGCTCATGCCTACGATATATAGTGTTATTTATGCTACTCCAGGACCATGAGAATCTTATTTCAGTTAGCATATACATATGTACTTGTTGGATTGCTCCTATATGATATGCTTATACTGGTGGTCTGCGACCATGCCAGGTGAACTAGTATCTGAATATGCTCGCGCATGGAAGCTAAGTTATGTGGAGGTATGATCTTGCCATTAGATTCAGGTATTCTGTTTCTATAATATGAAACGGGTTCTCAGCCTTGTGTTGTGGTGGTACTAGTGAGCTTGTGGTATAACTCTTTCATTTGAGTCATTTTTCATGAATTTAATATGTCCGAACTGTTGCTTACTGGTGTGCGTATTTTGCGAGTTGTGGCTTAGTCCTATATTAATGTGTAATGTCACGAGACTAGTGTGTTGATTAGATGAGATCATATTTATTGAGTATGAGCGGATTCGATTTCAGTATGTGAAGGATAATATCGAGCTTCGACTCATAAATTTGATGTAGTATTTGCCAAAGGAGAAGTGGTTACATGAATGGTTGATCTAAGAAAATAGTAATCGTTTATTGTGTGTTTTAGTTATCAATTGCAGTATATATAAAGGCATTGGAAAGAAACTTTAGTCGATAAGAGCTTTCTATCAGTATTCGCGTGTTATGAGTAGCTGTTGTGAATGAAAGTTATCCTACATGTGTTTGAGTTATGTGTAATATAATGTAATTGTACCTGAGGTTGCAGGTATGGTTTGTTATAGCTGGTTCGGGTTTGTTCTCAATATAGATGGAGGTTCTGAAATGGTGTATGATTTCGGAAATTAAAATGTGGTTCTAATGTTTAATGGGCTAGATCGGATTGCAAAAGTTTTAGTTACAATGTGTTGTCGTACCTATATGAGATAGGGTGACATGGAATCACCCCCAGGTTTGTGCATGGTAAGGTTATTCAGTGATGGTTTGTCTTTTGGAACAACTCTAGGCATGTTCGAGGACGAACACTTATTTAAGTTAGGGAGAATGTGACGACCTAACCCGTCATCTCATGATTTACCGCTCCATTTTTCCCATTTTCAAATTCTTTATGGCTTATTATCTGTATCTTAAGTTATCAAGTTGGTTTTTAGTGGTTTGGATAAGAAATGAAACACTTAGTCTCTTTTAAGAAGGCTTAAGTTGGAAAAGTCAACCGAATGTTGACTTAGAGTTAGAGGGATCGAATATGAATTCCGATAATTCGTTTAGTTCCGGGAGAATGATTTTCATTTAGGTGTGTGACCGGAAGTAATTTTGGAGATTCGGTGTTGAATTAGGCTAGAACTGGCGAAGTTAGTATTTTGGCGAATTCCGGTTGATATGTGAGATTTTGATCTGCATGTCGGAATGAAATTTCGAGAGCTTCTGTAGCTTCATTGTGTAATTTGGTACATGTGTGCAAAATTTTAGGTCATTTGGACATCGTTTAGTCGGGTTTTTGATCGAAAGTGTACTACGGAAGTTTTTGAAAACTTAGGCTTGAATTCGATGAGTTTTGGGTAATTTGATATTGTTTGAGGTGTTTTGATGATTGGAAGAAGTTTGAATGATGTTATAAATTATGTTGGGATGTTTGGTCAGGGTCCCATGAGGCTCGGATAAGTTTTGGAAGAGTTTTTGAATGATTTTTGTCATTTTAGGCATACGCATTTAATGTTCCAAAGGTCCATTTTTAGTTATAGAGATCGAAATTTGATTCCGAGACTTCTGAAATTTTGATAATAAATTATAGGACTAATCTGAAAAGTTTGGTCTAATTTCACCAACTTGAGATTGGTTTTTGACGCGAAACACATGTTAATTGTTTAACGAGCAAAATGGATATCGCATTGAGCAAACAAGCTCCGAATTGAGTTTTGACTAAAGGACTATGTTCGTATCATTATTTATGACTCATAGGAACATGAATCATCAAATTCCGAGTTTGTATGAGGGAGTTAAAGCCTTTTTAGTGAAAAGAAAAGCTGATGAAATTTTCTGGCAATTTCTGCATTTTTCGTACGTGTGAACAGTGATTGCACTTGCGTGAACAGTACCCGTGTATAGTATACATGAACAGTAGCTGTGTATAGTCCCCTATAACAGTATCTGTGAATAGTATCGTGAATAGTACCCCGTGAACAGTAACAGTAACACAGGTGAATAGTGCATAAGAAAATTTCTGGCAGATGTTTTTATGTTCCCATTTTTGCAATTTGGAGCTTGGATAGGGTGAATTTTGGATAGATTTCATAGAGAACAATGGAGTAAATGTTCTTAACTTAATTTCGCATAGATTACCTGAATCTATTACAAGTTTTGGCATTAAATCACTGAATTTAGTTAGACAATTTTAAAAATTCTCTTGGTTTAATTTGAAAGTTTTTGGGTCGAGTTGTTGTCGGAATTTGATAATTTTGGTATGGTTGAACTCATATCAGAATGGGTTGTCGTATTTTATGAGCTTTTCTGGATTTTGAGATGTGGGCCCCACGAGCGAATTGTTAGTGCAATTTCGGATTTTTTTATGGAAAATGTAGAATTTCATATGGAATTAATTCCAGTAATTTTTATTAACTGAATCGAATTATTATGGCTAGATTCAAGGAATTTGGAGATCGGTTTGAGAGTCAATGTCACTTTGGAGTAGGATTTTGCTCAGATTGAGGTGAGTAATTGATGAAAATGATGTCTTGGGAATCTGAAACCCCGGAACTTCACATCGTAGCGCTATATTGAGGTGAGACGGGCGCTCTATGACAAGTGGGGGGTCGTTGGTTATTGGAGATTATGACTTGGTCCATCCCAAGAGAAGTTTTTACCGTATTTTCTACTTGAACTAAATTTAGAATCATCCTTACTTAAATTTGATTGTTACATTTGGGCTTCGCCAATTATTTGAATTCTTCAGGGATTGGTATCATTGTTTTCGCATATTTTGCATACCAATTGATCTGAGTCCAAGGTTTTAAATACTGTTTTGCAAACTCACCCATCTTTCTAAGATTTGAAAACCTAAATGATATTTTGGGCTGAGAACTACTATATTACAAATGTCTAAGGGGCTTATGATGGTTTCTGAATTGGGATCGGGTTGCATGCCGCAGCAGTGTTATATTCATATTGAGGCCGAGAGCCTGGTTGATTACATTCATCTCGAGGCCGAGAGCCTAGTTGATTATACTGATATACATATGAGGCCGAGGGCCTTGATTCGATGCCACGGGATGGCTTGATATTTCGCTTGGGCTCTAGGATCCCCTCCGGAGTCTGTACACACCCCAGTGAGTGCCATCGATGATAAATAAATATAGATGGCTTGGCTGCACACCGCAATGGGTACTAGAGGGTACTGTCATATGTATTGCATTGCACTCATAAATTTATTCCTTATCTGCATTATCTGCCATAATAATTACAGTCTCTTATTTCATTGACTGGATGCTTCATACTGTTCTGAGCCTGAGGGGCTAATACTGTTCTGAGATACAGTTACTGAGCCCGAAGGGCAGATTTCTACTTATTATTTTGATACTAAGATCGAGGGGTAGATTTCTACTTTTTATTTTGATACTGAGACCGAGGGGCAGATTTATACTTGTCATTTTACAGCCAAATTACCTATTTTACTGGTTTAAAAGAAATCTCACATGGTACTTCACGGAATTGTTATTTTAAATGATTTCACTGCTTCTGTATAGAATGTTGTGTGCCTTAACGTGTTTTCATACGTTCATTCATTATTTATATTTATTACTCACTGGGCCGGACTACTCACATTACTCCCTGAACCATGTGTACAGGTACAGCAATTCCTGAGCCTTAGAGCAAGTTTTCTGCGGTTCAGTTTTCATCAGAGTTGTCGAGGTAGTTGCATGGCGTTCACAGATCTGTTATCTCCCTTATCTTATGTTGTTTATGATGTCTTCAGACTTTTTTCATAATTCCATACTTAGCAGAATTTTAGTAAACTATGTAGTAACTCATGACTTGAGACGCCCCGATTAGGGCTGCGTTGGGTTAGATTCAGTATTTTTTTCTATAATTCCGCTATTTGGTATTATTAAACCATGTTATACTATAATTGTGTTAAATAATTATTTTAAAAGGATGAATTGGGTTGATTGGCTGGCCTTGTCTTCATGAGAGGCGCCATCATGACCAGGTTCGGGATTTGGGTCGTGACAACAACATCCGTCCAGAATACAGTGAACAGAAAGTAAATACAATATACTGGAAGGGACTATACTAACTACGGGCCACCTCATATAATGCAACTCACCTGTCCCAGTATCATCCGTGCTGCTATGCCCAGTAGGCCACTAGAGATTCATATGCATGTGCAACAAAAATGCACAAAAGTGTAGTATGAGTACTAAAATAATATGTACCAATGAGTATCCCGTCTATTCTCGAAGAAGTAGAGACGAGATGGTCACCTTCGACACTTACTAATGGTCCAATAAGGATATATAATAACAATGTGAGGAAATCATGGATTTATGTAGCAGTTATAACTCATAAAGCCAGAAAAACAGGTAAACACCTTTAACAAATAATAAAGAATTTTCAAGATTTACTTTTCAATATCTTTATCAATTTATATCGGGCCATGAAAGTCCATATCAACATTTAAAACTCTCAGGCAAGCAATATAAGCATGCGCATATCATGACGAGGTTGTATGGCCCGCTCCAAAAAGAATGTAAGTTGTGCAATGCCTAAGGTCGAACGGCTCGAATCATAGATGAATCTATTACCCCTCTCGCGAACTGTGCTGTGACGCGGTCAACATAAAATAAACAAATATCCTGCTCGCGAATCATACATGCAATGCAGGTACACATAAAGATACATGCTCAAATATCCAATTAGGAATTTATCAGGGAACATTTATTCAAATAAAAGCCAATTCTCTTTTAACAATTTAGAAAATGAGATGTAATCCTTTTAGAAATTCATTTACAAATCCAATGTTATTTATGCAATTCAAGCATAATAGTAGCTACGCACGGACTCTCATCACCTCGTGTGTACGTAGCTCCACAAATAGGAGCAATTATTCATTTATTTCACCTATGGGGATAATTTCCTCTTACAAGGTTAGAAAAGAGACTCACCTTGCTCCGAAGATCATAACCGGCATTCCACGCTTTTCCGAAGACTCGAATTAATGAACAAGGATCCAAAGCTATCCAATAATAATACTAATCTATTAATATATACTTTTTACTCCTAATGATCCAATTTATAATAATTTCTATCTCGATAAAAAAGTTTACAAAATTTCCCTCGGGCTCATGTGCCCGGATTCCTAATTGTTTCGAAGATAATATTTACCCATGAACTCACGAACTCAAATATATGATTTTCTCATAATTCCATACCCAAAATCGTGATCAAAATCCAAGAATACAAATTTTCTAGTTTTTCTTCAAAATCCCAAACTTCTACTAATTTAAATGATTTTTCATGTAAAAGTCTAGATATAATCCGAGTAATTAACTTGCAATAGGTGGGAATCACTTACCTTGACATGGATGATGAAAATGGAGCTGCAAAATCGCTCCTAGGTCGGATCCCATGGAGGAAATGAGATGAAATGAGCCAAACCCATTTATTTACACTTATACACTGCCCATACAACTCTTCTTCGCGTTCGCGAGGCCCACATTGCGATCGTGCTGAAGAAAATTTCGAAAACCATTTTTGAAACTCTCCTCAGATAGCCTCTAGTATAATGGACATAACCTTTCGTACAAAGCTCCAAATGATAAATAGTTTATTGTTTTAAAAATCCGACACCAAGATTTAAAACTTTTAAGTTTTTGTCATCTCCTAATTCCTTATAGATTTTGAGATATAAGCTGTCAAAGTTAGCCCTGTGCAACACAATTTCTTCTTCATCTTCCCGGACAGCCTGTACTGTATCAGCCATAACATTTTGTACACATTTTCAAATTCTAAATGGTTTACTTTTATAAAAACTACACACAAAGGACTACAACTTTTGGTTTTAGATTATCTCTAAATTCCTTATAGGTTGCGAGATATGAGCCTCCGAAGTCAGACCTGTGCAGCGATGATTTCCTTCTTTGCGAACGCGAGAACCACTTCGCTAACGCGAAGAACAGAGTCCCTAAAGTCAAATCCTTCTTTGTGAACGCGAGAGGATCCTCGCAAATGCGAAGAAAAACACCATATACTAGCACCAGCTATTTCAAAACAACCCAAAATGATCCGAAACCACCCCAAAACACACTTGAGGCCCCTAGGGCCCGTCCAATCACACAAGCTAGTCCCATAACATAATACAGACCTGCTCGAGTACTCAAATCAAATCAAACAACATCAAAATCATGAATCTCACCCCAATTCAAGCTTAATGAATTTTAGAACTTCAAACTTCAATATTAGATGTCGAAACCTATCAAATCACGTTCGATTGATCTCAAATTTTGCACACAAGTCACATTCGACATTACGAACGTACTCCAACTTCCAGAATCAAAATCCGATCCCGGTATCAAAAAGTCCATTTCGGGTCAAACTTCTCAAAAACCTTGAAATTTCTATCTTTAGCTAAATGACTATAAAATGCTACGGACCTCTTAATTCACTTCTAATCGCGCTCCCAACTCTAGAATCTCCATACAGAGCTACTCCCAGACTCAAAATCCCAAACAGACATCAATAACACTGAAATGCACTTCAAGCCAAACTTATGAAATTTCTTCCAAAATGCTAGCTTCCACAATAGGTGCCAAAATGTTCTTGGGTCATCCAAAACCCGATCCGGGCATACGCCCAAGTCTAAAATCATTATACAAACCTATTGGAACCTTCAGAACCCGATTCTGAAGTTGTTTACTCTGAAATCTTATATTAGTTTATTCTTTCAACTTAAAGCTTTCAAAGTGAGAATTCTCTTTCCAAATCAACTCTGAACATCTCGAAATGAAATTCCGACTATGCGCACAAGTCATAATACCTTAACTGAAGCAGCTCATGGTCTCAAACTTCTGAACGGCACGCTAAAGCTCAAAAGGACCGGTCGGGTCATTACAATTTCCCTACACATATTCCATAATTAATCCTCATAGAAAATAAGAACATTTTGGTAGAGAGCATTTTTATCTATTTTAGTGAGCTTAGTTGGCGCAAGTTTGGATAATTAGTTTGGCTAATGATCAGTTTCAGATTCAGAATGCGTGAAGCATATAAATTCGAAAAATATTTCATAATTCCTTGAGGAAAAATTTATCGTGTACTAAGGAAACCCAGGAAAACATGAACGTAATATAAGCTACTTTAAATAGAGATATCTGAAAGAAAGCATGCTACATTTGAAGCCAAAACTGCCAAACAAAATTATGGGGTATGTTGTTTTGAGCCAAAAGAAAATAGCAAGGGTATTTTTTGAAAGTACAAGTGGGGGGTGAATTGTATATTTTTAAACTTAACCGTTTACTAGTTGACTAGTTTATTAAATAGTCGACTACATGTAATAACCTAACAGTTATAGTGATAAAAAGTAAGTGAAAAAATTATACCGGAATTTTATACTGGTTCAGATTCAACGTGAATCCAAGTCTAGTCCCTTGGGTCGCAAGGTAGTTCTCTTTAGTAAATGTGTTTCTCCGAGTACAGTGAAAATGACTTGATAACACAGTTCCTCTAACACTCGTTTCTTTTTTATACAATGCCTCACCAATGTTATATTCTCCTTTTTCTCTGACTTTTTACATGGTAGATCTTAATGAACTACAATGTTTGTTTGTAGTAGAACTAAGAGAGGTATTTTTTGTTCGATCAAAGTATGCTTGTCTAAGGTTTAGGGCTGGGAATAAATATTTTTGTGAAGGTCGAGGCTTGACTACCCAAGAGATTTGATCCTTGGAAAGAGATTGATACTTTCCAAGAATAATATAGCTAGTCGTTTCTCTTCCTTGATTTCCTTCCTTTAACAAATGTATGTTATGAAGACTTGTTCCTTGATTGTTTGTCCTTCCAAAATTAGATTCTTATTAATCTTTACAGGATCTTCGATCTACCGGATATGCTAGACTTGATTCATGCCTTATGTTTAGGCTTGCTTGATTCTTTCCTTCACAGTTGTTCGTTAATCTTTGATGATTGAGTTCTTTCCTTAGGCATCCAGATTTCTTGATTGGGTTATAATCTTTGCTGATTGATTTCTTTCCTTAAGTATCAAGACTGACTCCAGCGATCTTGTAGTATCTTTTTGATTCCCTGTTCTTCTGTAATTGATTTCCTGCATAGGTATATTATTTGCATCATCAAAATTGGATCTAACAATCTCCCTTTTTTATGATGACAACATAATATATAGGTGTAAACAGCAGTTGACTTCCTTGTGTTTTACTCCCCCCTCAATGTATGCAGTTGACTAATCCATGATACTCCTCCTCAGTTCAAGCAGTCGACTCCTGCCTCCATATTGTACCTATACAGATACAACATATACTCTTTCTCCCTCTTTTTTGCATTAGTAAAGAGGTAACAAGCCAAGAACTAAACGAAATATATAGCATTAAATAGGAGAGTTATAAGAAATATCCAATGGCTGAGAAAATAACCCACAAAAAAATAGCATATCAAAAAAAAAATTTCCAAAGGCTGAGAACACAACCCATAACCAGCATAGCAAAAAAGTTGCCTTAAACAACCACACTGGTGACGCAGAAAATAAGAAAGAGTGGTGCAGATGGTCTCCTTCAATTGTTCAAAGCTGGCATTGCTTGAGATGTTCATTCCATCCAACCTGTCATGGATCTCCCTGATGGCTTTGACAGTATTATCCCTAACTCTGAGAACAACAAACTCTAATTTTGGACACATCAGACTCTGTTTACATGGAAATGGCATGAATGTCGCCAATATTGACTGAGTGACTGTGAGAAGATTTTTGATTTCATAGAGCTGAGAGCTAATGGCACAAAGATTATCACCAAGATTAGACTACCAAGACTAGGATGAGGAACAAAGGGTGAACTTCCTACTCAATGCATCGGCCTCCAAATTGGCCTTTCCCGGGTGGTATAAGATAGAAACATCATAGTCTTTCAGCAACTCCAACTACCTCCGTTGTCTCAAATTCAACTCTTTCTACTTGAACAGGTACTAAAGGCTCTTGTGATCCGTGTACACCTAACACATCACACCATATAAATAATGCCTCTAGATATTCAAGGCGTGAATAATGGCTGCCAACTCTAGGTCATGAATTGGATAATTCTTCTCATAGATCTTCAACTGCCTCGAAGCATATGCTATGACCTTCCCACTCTGCATCAATACTGCGCCAAGCCTGATACGGGAGGCATCACAATAATCAGTATAACACCCAGTTCCTGTTGGCAAAACTAATATCGGTGCCATAGTCAAAGTTCTGTTGAGCTTCTGGAAGCTCACCTCGCACTCGTCTGACCACCTGAACTGGGTCCCCTTTTGGGTCAATGTATCATCAGGGCTGCAAAGGATGAAAACCCCTCCAGAAAACGTCTGTAGCTGAAGCCGGTCGAGGCCAGTTCTTAACTACCTCTATCTTCTTCGGGTTCACCTGAATACCCTCTACTGATATGACATGACCCAGGAATGCGACTGAACTCAACCGAAAGTCGCACTTCGAGAACTTGGTGTACAACTGACTATCCTTCAAAGTCCGAACAACCACTCTGAGATGTTGCTCATACTCCTCCTGACTGGGGGAGTATATAAAAATATCATCAATGAAGAGAGATCATGAACAAATCCAAACATGGCCTTAACACTCGGTTCATCAGGTCCATGAAAGCCGTTGGGCATTTGTAAACCCAAATGACATCACCAAGAACTCTAATGCCCGAACCAAGTGCAGAAAACTATCTTAAGAACATCGGATGCCCTAATCCTCAACTTCTGGTAACCAGATTCCAAATCTATCCTTGAAAACACCTTGGCGCTCTGAAGTTGATCGAACAATATCCTAAATCCGCAGCAGTGGATACTTTTTCTTTATCGTCACCTTGCTCAACTGCCGGAAATCAATGCACATCCTCATCGACCCATCCTTTTTCTTAACAAACAACACTGGTGCACCCCAAGGTGATAAACTGGGTCTAATGAAACCATTATCAAGCAAGTCCTGAAGCTTCTCCTTTAACTCTTCCAGCTCTGGCGGGGCCATGCGATACGACGAAATGGAAAAAGGCTGAGTGCCCGGTGCCTAATCAATACAAAACTCGGTATCTCTGTCAGTCGGCATGCCCGGCAGGTATGAAGTAAAAACCTCGGGAAACTCCCCAGCAATAGGAACAGAACTAATGGAAGGAACTTCTGCACTTGAGTTGCGATCATACGCCAATTGAGCTAAACATCCCTTCTTAGCCATGCATCGAGCCTTCACATACGATATCACACTGCGGGTTGGATTATCAAAAATCCCTCTTCATTCTAAATGGGGCAAATCGTGGAATACTAATCCATCCTCCATATGACATCAAAGTGCATCATATCTAAGAGCAATAAGTCGACACGGGTCTCAAGACCCCTAAATACTACTACACAGAAATGATGCACCCAATCCACCACCATAGAACCATTCACGGGCGCAGACAGATACACAAAAAACCCAAGGCCTCACTAGGCATAACCAAATGGGGGTGCAAAATAGGACGAAACCTATTAATACGTAGATTTGGGGTCAAATAGCACGGAAGCAACTCTAATACAAATCAGAACAATAACTGTAATGTCTGTATCTGATGTCTCAACCTCCAAACTGGCCGCTGGCTGATCCCTACTGCTGGCGGTTTGGACTCCACCTCTAAGACCTCTATCTCAGCCTTTAACCGGCTGGGTAGGCTGGGAAACCTCTGGTGCATGAGTCTTAGAACGATAACTCTGGTACTGAGAGCTGCAAGAAGCTCGAGGGCAATACTTGGCAATGTGCCTCAAGTCGCCATACGTGAAACAAGCCTTCGGCTGTTGGGAATAACGAAGTGGTGCTGCTCTGATGGGTGCTGACGGTGAGCGGAAAGACTACTGATTGGAAAAACGCAGCTGAGAACCCCTCAACCTTGGGAAAACCCTCCTGTTGTGACCAAGCTCACCGCACTCACAACATTTACGCGAACAGTACAGCTGAGGAAACTTGGGCTGACCTGGTCGACCACCTGAAGTACCATGAGTGACAGGAGAAACTGGCTGAAAGGGCCTGGAAGGATGCCCTCTACCATAAGAACCTCTACCTCCAGAAGAGGTACCACTGAATCAGCCTGCAAGACGGGGCCTCTTATCCGATCGATGACCGCCTTCCTGTCAGTACAACCTCAACTACACGGCCCTCATTGGCCGCCTCCTGAAAAGGTACCTCACTCCTAGTCTGAGCCACTGCACCCGACTGACCTACTACCGCTGGCTGACACCCTGGAAGCAAACCCGCTCGAATAACACCCTCCACATGATCCACTAATCGAACAATATCGTCCGGAAGATCTGGGGTAGCTATGAACCCCTCTGGGACCTGAGTTGGGCCCACCGGAACGGCTGGAGCTAGAACCTGCTCATTGTAGTCAACATGAGGTTCCACCTCTAGGACTGCTGCTCGGGGCTAAGCTTTACCCCGACCTCGGCCTCGCCCTCTACCTCTGATAGGAGTTGTTGCTAGAGACTCGGACGGCTGCGCGGTAAAAGAGAAAGCACGTGTTCTCGCCATCTACAAAAGAATAGAGTAGAAATTCAATTGGTCTTTGAGGAACAGAAACGCACGACAAGAAAGAACAAAGTAAAATTTTCCTAACCCTGTAGCCTTTGGGGATAAATACAGATGTCTCTGTACCGATCCCTCAAACTCTACCGAGTTTGTCTTTGAGTTGTGAGACCTAAGTAACCTAGTACTCTGATACCAACTTGTCACGACCCGAATTTTTCCACCACCAGGGTCGTGATGGCGCCTACTATCGGAGCTAGGAAAGAGATAATATGATAAACGTGAATAAATACTTAAAATATGTGGAAGACTTTTAATAAACAATAGCAAGTGCGGAAATTTATAACCTGTATCTACCCAGTATCTGGTGTCACTACTCACGGACTACTAATAAGTACTAAAAATATCAGTCTGAATGGAAATACATATAACTTTTTGTTCCGAATACATGGGACAAAGGGATAAAGTAAGGATAGAGAAGACGCCAGGCCTGTGGACGCCTGCAAGCTACCTCAGTGTCTCCCGGATCAGAATGCCAACACATGCACCGTTGCTGCTACTGCTGATTGAATCCTATATCTGCACAAAGGAGTGAAGAGTGTAGACTCAGTACAATCGACCCCATGTGCTGATAGTTCCTGGCCTAACCTTGGCAAAGTAGTGACGAGGCTAGATAGGACTACCATATAAACTTGTGCCTTTCAACATATATGGGAAATAGAAGAGGATACAGGAATTTAAACAATTAAAAGGGAGGGGAGCATGTTGGGGGGGGGGGGGTTAAGCAGTTCAGATATAAAGTCAACAGTTAAAAAAGAATAAAACTGTACAACAACAGCAATCCGTAGAAGTATAATAACCAACAGTTGCACGGCACCGCCCATCGTGCTTTTACTCTCGTCCTCACCAAGATAATCAATTAAAGTGTACGGCATCACCCATCATACTTTATCACTCTTCCTCACCCAATCAATAGTATAAAGTAAATCCATGGCTACACGGTATCACCCGTCGTGCTTTATCACTCTTCCTCACCCAGTCCATAGTGTGGAGTAAATCGATGGTTACATGGCATCACCCATCGTGCTTTATCGCTCAGCCTCACCCAAGCAATAATAATAAGTAAATAAATGGTTATACGGATCATCCATCGTGCTTTATCGCTCATCCTCGCCCAAACAATAGTCACAAATAATAGGGCGAAGGTATAAATGAAACCGTAATAATAACCCCAGCAAGGGGGACGCAAGCAAGAGATGAGTCCCGGCAAGGGTACAACTAACAGCTCAAATATCTCAACAAGGGAGAATCCAAGTAATATATAAATCCCGTCAATGGAATAATCACAGTACTCTCGTTTGTAAACACTTAGCTGCCAACAAGTTCTAAGTTGAGCCAATGCTCCACAATTTTACAAATCATTATTTATCCTCAATCGTTCATATCATGTGAACTAAAACAATTCCAACAAGAAACCGTATCATATTATTTGAAATAAAGGCAATTAATACCCACGGTCATGCTAGACTCGGGTGCATAGGCAATCGTCGCCATGCCAATGCATCGACTCCACACATAGCACGTAGCAAGTAATATCCTAATCATATTCCCTCAAGCCAAAGTAAGAACAAACACTTACCTTGAAAGCTCCAAATTCAACTCACACCTCTAGGATAGCTTTACCCCTCGAATTCACCACAAAATCGGTCGAATCTAATCACAGTTTACTCAAATGTATCAACAAATGCTAGTTAAATCAATTTGAATGCATAAGAATATATTTCTCAAAGTTTTGCCCAAAATTTTCCAAAATGCCCCCACGCCCACATGGACAAAACCTGAGGTTCGAACCAAAACCGGGTTACTCATTTCCCCACGAGTTCATATATGTAATTTATTTTGAAATAGAACCCCAAATTGAGGTCAAAATCCCCGATTTGAAGAAAACCTAGGTTCTACCCCAAATCCCCAGTTTTACCCATGGAAAACCTTGATTTTAAGATGAATCATGATAAAAGGTGTTAAAGATTGAAGAAATTGAGTAAAAGTTGACATACAATTGATTTGGGGAAGAAAGGGTTGAGAGAAAACCACAACAGAAGTTTGGGTTTTAAAAATATGAAGAATGAAGTTTAAAATCGTCTAAGTCTGAATATATATGTGTAGGTATCACAATTGCGATGATTTGTTCACAATTGCAAACTCAACAGGCTTGGGAAATGCGAGATTTTAGTTCGCAATTGCAAACTATGAAGGGTTCTGCATAGTTTGCATTTGTGAACAAATGTTCGCATTTGCAAACTCTGGGCTACAAAGGGCAGTTTCGCAAACGCGAACATTCGTTCGCAAATTCGAACTCTGGGCTACAAAGGGGGACTTCGCAGTTGCTAACAATTGTTTGCATTTGCGAACACTGCATGTCAGGCATACCAGCAACTTTCAAACATGCTAAAAATGAACTCACGGCCTATCAAAAACTCACCCGAGCCCTTGGGCTCCAACCCAAACATGCATACAATCCCAAAAATATCCTACGGACTACTTGTGCGATCAAATCGCCAAAATAACATCATTTACATAGAATAAAACCTCAAAACACATGGTTCCTACCAATTTTCCATAAAACTCTTATTTCTCATTTTGAAGTCAGAAAAACGTCAAATGACATCCATTTTCAACGAAACTTTACAGATAGTGCTTAACGCTCATTTAAGACTTGTACCGGGCATCGGAACCAAAAATACGAGCCTGATACCATCACTTTCTAACTCATTTTCATTTCAATTTCTCATATAAATTTTCAGATAAATAATTTATTTCTAAAATTGCACACTCGGGCCTGGGACCTCGGATTTCAATTCCGCGAATACGCCTGCGTCCCATATTTTTCTACGGAACCTCCGACACCGTCACATTATGGGTCCGGGTCCGTTTATCAAAAATGTTGACCAAAGTCAACAATATCAATATTATTATAAAAATTAATAGTTTTTGACACAAAATTCTTATATTTCCACATAAAAAAAATTTGGCTTCGCGTCCGGGCTGCACACGCAATTCGAGGAGACCAAATAAGAGATTTCAAAGGCCTCGAAAGCACAAAGAAAGGGAGAATTACGGTGATGACACTTTGGGTTGTCACAGTGTGTAAAATGGAATGCAAGAAATCTGAAAAAGAATTATAAATTATGGAGAAAATATTTAGCCTAACAAGGATAATTATAGCGGGCATAGATATTTAGTTTGCGATATTAAATTTGTAATTGTGGCAGTTTCAGACCGCCAGTTTAAGCAGTTCAAAACCGCCAGTTTATATAATATACAATTTTCGGGGATACCGAAAAACCACCAGATTATCTTTTTGGCATACACAATTTCAACGTTTTGATAAACCGCCATTAGTGGTGCTAGTGGCGGTTTCGAACCGCCATTATACACAAGAAGAACCGCCGCAAATGCACTAATTTTTTTGTAGTGCACCCCGTAAAGTAGTGAAGTAAAGAAGGGCTCTTTGGGGTCTAATTTTCGTTTTATCTGACAGGACGAAAATAGGAAGGAATGGTTATATCATTGCGAGAAATTAAAAAATATCCAGATTTAACAATAGTCAAGTTTCAAAAGTCATCGAATTTTAGCCACTTTAAATTTGAGCAAAAACACTGTTCAAAATCCGAAAAAAACGCCCGCAAATTTTACGGAAGTTTCAGCATAAGTATGCTTGAACTCTCGTAAATTTTACGGGAGTTCCAGGATAACTATGCTGGAACTCCCGCAAATTTTACGGGAGTTCAAATATAGGTATGCTTGAACTCCCGCAAATTTTACGGGAGTTCCAACAAGTATAAATGTGCAATATAATATACTGGAGTTTGAAGCACCGGTGCTCCAGTCTCCCGCAAATTTTACAGGAGTTAGCAAAATATACTGGTCCAGCATAATATGCTGGAGTTCGTACACAAATGCACCAGAACTCCCGTATATTATACTGGACCGGTCCCTGTTGCAGCAAAATAGTGGTTATTTTTTATTGATTTGGTAAACGTTAGCTATTTTTGATTGACCAACGTGAAAACTGGGTATACCATGGTATATAGAAGTCAAACTAGAAAAAGACTCCTAGTTAGAACTTGATCGAGGGATTAATTGATTCCGAAACATAAAGTAACAAGATCATAACCTCGCGCCCCCGTCTTAAAGGATCTCAAACTCATCACTCTCATCTCCAACTTAGTCGTGGGTTTAAGGTGCTTTAGACCATTATAAAAATTTATTTGGAGACCAAGGCGAGGGGTTGTCTTCGGCAACCAATCGGTGGAGCCGGCCTCCCCGTCGTCCCCCCTGCCCACACCCTCCATAACAGAAGTACGTAGAAACCTACTTGCCAAACCTTCTTCGTCCTGGTCCTATCGAATCAATATGTGGCCTTACCCAAGTCTTGTTTTGAATCTAGTCTCGACATCAATCTGTGAAAGCCTTCAAGTTCAATCCCTTCCTTCTAGCCTTCCCCGCTCTTTGGCATATGGAATCAGCCACTGTCGGTTGCATTCAGAATGTGCGACCCTTCGTTTTTTTTTAACAGTGCCTCGATTATCAAACGGCTTAAAATTCCAGAGTGTTTGTTTATAAATTTTAGGGTTTCTTTCCTTAGTGTTTGTTCTTGACAATCTCTGTGATCTTATTTTTTTAAATTCTTATGTGAAATTGAATATTGATTTGCCGATCCATTTAGTTTTGCTGATAAACCATGATCTTCTTTCCTTTTTCTCATTTTTTTAAAACCGGCTGCACACTTTATCATAAATGTTTTACTAATTACAACAATTCTGAAGTCTCAAAATACAGGACCTCTATGCAAGAATAAAAAGTATTTTATACAATCTTCAAAATGTTCAAGAATTCTAATTTATTTATCTATTTATAAATTTTAGATGTTAATGTGATAATTTTTCCTAATAAATTAACTTTCCACCACTACTATGTTTACATTTTTCTCAATTCATTTATAATATAGATGCTTAGGGATGTGTCTGTACTCTGTATATTATTATCTGTATGGCAGAAAAGGATTTAAGTAAGAATTTATCATATGAAAGAAAATGTTTACAATTAGTAAGATATTCTTATATACACTTTTTTTTCTGGTCATGAATTCCAAGAAAGTTTATTCGAGTTTTGGTTCTTTAACAATTAACGTACCTCCATTTTATGGCATTTATAGTTCCCTCAATTAGCGTATTTCATCCCAGTTATAGGGGTTATTTGATATGATGAATAAACAAAAAATTATCTAAGAATAAAAATTAAGTACCTGTTATAAATAGAACTCTATTTAAGGTGAATGTCTATCTTATAAGAAGAGTCTTACTTCAAGGCTAAGTCTTTTATCTTCCTATAAATAGAGGGGTCTTACCCCATTGTAAATCATCCCAAAAGTATTAATAAGAATACTCATCTCTCTACTTTTCTCTCTATTGTTCTTGTTCTTGTATTATTGTTCTTGTTCTTATATTATTTCATAACACGTTATCAGCACGAGACTCTACCATCTCTAGAATCTTCTCGAAAAAATTTAAGGTATTTCTCTCTTCCTAATTTGATTTTTTCGATTATGTCTGACATTATGAAAAGACAGTTCGTTGCCCTTGAAATTTCGGGCAAGAACTATATGACATGGGTGTTGGATGCTGAAATCCACTTAGATGCTATGGGTCTTGGAGACGCTATTAAAAACAGAGATAAAGCATCCACCCAAGACTGTGCTAAGGCCTTGATTTTCTTGCGCCATCACCTTGATGAAGGTTTGAAATTGAATATCTCACAGTCAAAGATCCACTTATCTTGTGGAAGGGCTTAAAGGAGAGATATGACAACCTGAAGTTGGTCACTCTGCCACAAGCACGATATGATTGGACTCATCTGAGGCTCTAGGACTTTAAGTCCGTTTCTGAATATAATTCTGCAATGTTCAGAATTACCTCCAATTTGAAACTCTGTGGAGATAATATCACTGATTATGATATGCTTGAGAAAACGTTTACAACGTTTCATGCCTCCAATATGGTACTGCAACAACAGTACAGAGAGAAATGTTTCAAAAAGTACTCTGAACTGATTTCTCTTCTCCTTGTGGCTGAGCGAAACAATGACCTGCTCATGAGAAATCACGAAAATCGACCCACTGGGTCTACACCATTGCCTGAAGTAGATAAGGTGTATTCCCATTATGCTAAGCGTGAAAAAGGCTATGGCTTTAATCGTGGTCGTGGTCGTGATCGGGGTCATGGCCGTGGACGTGGCAAGGAAGAAATTTTCCCGGTGTTAGTCACCCCCCAAAGAGATATAACCACCGAAAGCGGAAACAGAATTATGAGGATCCAAAAGCAAATAGTTCAGAAACTATGTGTTATCGTTGCGGTGGAGAAGGGCACTGGGAAAAAATTTGCCGTGTACCAAGACATTTGGTTGAGCTCTATCAAGCATCTCTAAAGAGTAAAGACCCTGAAACCAATTTTGTCTCTGACAACAATTTTGAAAACATCACTTGGATGTGGCAGACTTCTTTGAGCACCCTGAGGGGAAAATAGACCACTTGATCGGTGACGGATCCATGATTAAGGATGATGGAGTTGTTTGATTTTATTTTACTTATTTGTATTAGCTAGTGGATAAACTATTAGTCATTAGTATCAGCTCGTATTAGTTAGTTTATGATATAATGTTAGTATTAGTTCTTTAGAATGTTTCAATATGCTTAAATTTCGATGGTATTTTTATTTTCCAGCAAAGTTAGTCGATTAACTAATAAAATCGACTATCTAATATTTTGTATTAAAACTGGAATTTCCGCAAGCTAAGATATTCGAATATCTGATTTAGATATTAGAATAACCTGATTTAGTTATTCGAATAACCTGATTTAGTTATTCGAATAACCTGATGACTGTTTACTAAGTTAGTCGAATAACTAATTAGTTATTCGACTAACCAATATTTCGCATTAAAACTGGATTTTTCCGCAAGGCAAGATAGTCGAATATCAGGTTTAGTTATTCGAATAACCTAATGACTGCTTCCCTAAAGTTAGTCGACTATCAATCCAGTTATTCGAATAACCTCAACAGATTTTGAAAATATTGTTTAAATTAAGAAGCAACGGATTAAATTTGTTTACCACACTGATTTGTAGAAAATTAATCTACATAACGTATTTAAGCAACTTTTGCAAACACACTCGTAATGTACTTAACAACTAACGTACTTACATGACATTTCAACTTGAAACATTGTACCCTATACAGAGATATTATTAACACAGTGTACTGTCACATGTCTGCATTGGCTTATAAATGTACACTTCTATACTATTCACATATTCATGTCAATTGCTTAGTTCCAAATTTGTAACTATGTGGTCGTCCATGATAATGTGCTAAATTATTCATCACATAACTTTTACACATTCTTTACATATTACATACACTACTCGAGTTTTATGATACGCTGTCATCTATTCACTGTATTACCTGTGTATATGTCCGTAACATACATGCGTGCACCTTTGTAACTACTGCACAATATAGTTTCCACTTCTATATGTTCATTCATTTATGCATCACATTTATGTACCACACACACGATACCGGAAAAGCAACTTTTCCCAAAATTAGGGGGAGAAGTTGGTGAAATTTTGTGGAAAAATGCATCATTATCTCATCTTGATCCAAATACCTCTATTCGTGAAAAAAAGGTGCAAAAGATTATCCATTTGCAAAGAATAGCAAATCAAATGCCAGACGCATTTACAGATTTGAAAAGGATAACAAAATCACATATCCCCGCAGTGAATGTGACAACATCTGATTCACGAATACATATTCATTATTGGAAGAATATGAACATGAAAATTGGTATTGAATATACCACACTCACCCCTAGAAGGAGGTTTGAGATGATACCACACTCACCCCTAGAAGAAGGTTTGAGATGATGTCATTATTATGGCATGAATGGTCATTGGTCACATACCTATTGTACGCCGAAATAATTTGTCAATGTGATTACCAAAGGACAATAATAATGCAAGAAACATATCTTGCATATAATTTTTGACATGACCATAATGGTATAACTTTCTCTTTAAAAGAGATATTCACCACATGGATGTTGATGAATTTGTGGTAGTACAAAATTAATTGAGAGCTCTAGAAAAGCCAATTACTACTATGCTGGAGAAACACAATTGATTACCAATAAGGTATTGTGTTGTAGTAAGTCTCAAAGAAACTTATTCAGTTTCCAAAGTATATGTGAAAGTGGTTGATTATATTGAGACTATAAATAAAGGAAAGATTTGATATCTTCTATTACTACAACTTGTAGCGGGATAACTTGTGTATGAAAAGCTACCCGCTTCATTCTCCAGTTTGTACTACTTGTTCTCATTAATTAATTGACCAACTAAAGAATTCAGGTTGAATCCCATAAATTCTGGAAATATCAAAGGTGAATATGGGCCCATTCACCTGCCATGTATACCACATATGATGCATCTATGATATGGTTACATGCGCGATTGTTATTAACCTGCAGCCTGGCCGGTGCTTGCGAGGTAAATTGCTCAGTAATCTAACTTCTAGCATAATTTCCAGATTGTCTATTCAAGATAGTTCATCTTGATAAGTTGGTTTACATCATAGTTGGTTTAGAAAAATGATTTATTGAGTGCCTCCACTTAACAGCTAAACTATTGCTTATGAGAACAAAGTTATATATATCAGTTTGATATATGTTGTATACGAGAGTATATTATATTCTCCCCTCATAAGTGGTTCATGGTCAGGAACCAAATAATTTCATCTTATTATTATTAATGTGCTGTGTATATTGACATGATAATGCACAAAGATGATTTCCCAGAGGTGAGGAAACATGTTAGTTTTCTTAACATGAGGGGGAGACATGATGAACAATTGAGAAAAGGTTACATGAGATGAATTATCATTTGTATATATAGATCCTCGAATATCATAATATGAACATGAAGTTCATAAAAGGATAATTCAATTGCAACATATTGCAAAGCATGCTACACCCAAAGAAAGTAACTATATTCTCACTGCAAATGCTCATATTAAGTCCTAGAAGGACAAAGTCTTTGATACGCTTAAAGCGTATAGACAAATCGGTTTCAAAAGAACTTCTTAATAAAGAAGATGAGCAAATGATCAAAGTGATCATAATAAGGAAGCAAGTGATCTAGAAGATTACATGACATAACACTTCATAAAATCTCATGAGAGATTCAGGTACCTGAATATATGAATGAAGAGATCTCCATGTTATGTCTTTATGAAAATTTACTGGAACCGATATAAAATGTTCGTCGACGACATCCATGATAGCGCTAAATATCGATGAGGATCTTAAGTTTGTCGAATACAAACAAAAATATTGGCCAAATGGAAGAGATACAATTCAAGTAGAATTGATTCCATATGAAAGACATGTAATTTTGGACATGTGGTTCAAATACCTGAAAGTATAAAGTCAATGGTATGTGTAATCAGTTTTCGATATCTATTTGTCTAGCATGACATGAAAACTTGATATGCATCTAAAGTCTATTATATGGCTTATATGACTTAACTTGAAAGATTTAAGTTGCTTGAAGCATATACAATACTTGGTCCTGAAGTACCACATCCTAAGTGCAATTTGTGTACATATGTATCTTGCTATAACTATAAGCATGATGGCATCGAGAATACCTCTATGGAGATATTGAAGAGTCATTCCACAACATTACATGAAGATGTTCATATCTATCAAGAATGATAATTTCAATGTGCGGAATATTCATTCAAGTAAATATGGCTGATTTATTTATCAAATCTCTACCAACGATCTCTTGAAGATGGTGCACAAGATTGGAATGCGAAGGCTCAAGAATGTGAATTGATGCTCTTTCAGGGGGAGTTATTGCGCGTTGCACTCTTTTTTCCTTACAAGGTTTTGTCCCACTAGGTTTTCCTTGCAAGGTTTTTAACGAGGCAACAAATAGGCGTATTTCTAAACATATGTACTCTTTTCTTTTTCTAGAATTTTTTCCATTGGGTTTTGTTTTAGTTAAGGTTTTAACGAGGCACATTGTTGAATAGACATTCAAGGGGGAGTGTTATAAATAGAACCCTATTTAAGGTAAATGTCTATCTTATAAGAAGAGTCTTACTTCAAGGCTAAGTCTTTTATCTTCCTATAAATAGAGGGGTCTTACCCCATTGTAAATCATCCCAAAAGTATTAATAAGAATACTCCTCTCTCTACTTTTCTCTCTATTGTTCTTGTTCTTGTATTATTGTTCTTGTTCTTATATTATTTCATAACAGTACCGTCTTATTTTTTTGTTAATAATTCTGCGATAAGTTATCCCAAGATTAAAATAGTAATGGAATAACTTAAATCTGCTCAATAAAATAGTAATTCCAGGATAAATATCGAGAGATAAAGTAATAAAATTAACAATATTAGGATTAATACAACATATCAAACAATCAATAAGAAATAACACCAGGATAACTAATCCTAGTATAACTATTCCTACCCTAATTAATCCCAACATAATTTGTCTTCAAACCAAACGACTCCTAAACGACCGATCTTGGACGTATTGTTCAGGAATGATTATCCTCTTTTAATAGAAAATATTTTTTAAAGAAAAATATATTCGTAAAGAAATCCTATTTTAATGGAAAATTATTTTAAGGAAAATATTCTTTGGTGTATGGTGGCCAGCAAAAGACTTATTTTCTGGAAAATATTTTCTCTCGTTCCAAACATATCCTCTATGTTAATTATTTTACTTCTAAATTTCAATCTTGCTAGAAAGGGAAAATATTTGTACTGTTAGTCTAGCTTAGCTTGAATGAGACACTTCGAATAAATAGTTGTTGTACTCAAGCAATCTTGTCTGGGCAAATATGTTTTGTTCAATAAAGCAAAGGAAGGTAAGAGAATATGAACACATGATTAACTTTTATTCCCCTAATTGGGCACCAGAAAGGCAAGAAGTTCCATTTCGAAAAGCAAACATATACGCTGCGTCGTTGTCCAATTGCTATATAGAAGCAAGGAAGTACCAAACACAAAGAAGTGGTTATAACTTATAATTACTCTATACAAATTGGTCTTCCTTTTGTAATGTTCTTTTGTTTGGAAATCAAATGTTCAGGCCAATCTTAAACGAAGTTCTGTTCAAAAATCTCATCCGAAAACTTATATAGAGAAAGATCTCTTATGGCGCAACAACTTTTCCATACCGGCACTGCTATTGGCATAATAATTGGTACACCATAAGTTAGTCCAATTCAATTCTTTCGTACTAGGATTGGCTCCTTATAGTTCTTCATTTAGTACCAACACTATAGGAACCTAATGTCTACGGCATTCTAAATGAAGAATTGCATATAGGTGTTCGTAACACGCGGCGGAAGACAGTAATAATCCTAGACAGATCTTTTCGTGTTTAAAATTTATTTACATGTCAAAGATCAGATCTAAAACGTACCTGGTGAAGAAAGTCATTTCAAAATTTCTTCGATAGTATAAAGACTCTATGTGTATCCACACCGAGACCGATCCTTGCTAGCAACTCTTTGACCAATAAAACCCGCAAATAAATTGAACAAAAAACTTGTGCTGAAATTTTTCTCAAAATCTCAACTCGATGATAGAAGAACAAGAAATTCTTTTCTTGTAATGGTATTTTCTCTATTGGCTTGTATTGCACTCTCACATTCACAAAGTGATTTTTCTATTCAAGAATTACTAAGTGTGTGTGTGTGTGTGTGTGTGCATATGTATATGTATATATGTATGTCTATGTATATTTTAACCAAGAGATATAATCTGATTTTCTATTCCAAATAGAAAACTTCAATTTGTTCACAATATTAATTATATTCTCTGTGCTAGCAAAGAATACAATAATATTTTATTTAGACTAATAACTAAATTTGTTTGACTAATTAAATTCTTTAATTTAAATACTAAACAATAAAATAATTAATTCTTTAGCAAAGATCAGAATACTCGTTAGTGTGCGGCCCTACAGGTTCAATACCAAGTCGATAGTAAATTGTTCATATCAATATATTAATCAAGGGCGGTGTCTAGCAACATTCCTTAATGGCCAGATAGAATGAAGTATACAATTTACTCTTAAGAACCAGTAGAAGAATAATGTAGTAATTCCTTCTGTCCATATAGCTCTGGGTTACCCTAGGATATGGTTCAACTGTCAAATCCTAATAGGCGACCAACTATGTATTCATGTCAAATATAATCGACCATTGAATGACCTAAGAAACTCTTTTCCTTTTTCATTTGATTGCCCTGGCCAAGGTTTTAGTTTGATCGTTTAAAATTCATGACAATATGGAGCTTAAACTCATTACCAAGAGTTGGCATATTCCATCTTGATCAATCACTAATTCTACAAGTATTTAATCGTACTAAATATCCTTACAACTATCACCTTTGGGCCATAGATGTCTAGTAACAAAGTACAATAAATAACTTGTCAATTACTATGACGATCTCATGTCAAAGGAAATTTTTACATCATATTCTTTAAGAGAATATCCTATTGACAATTTATGGTAATTCTAACAATTAGAAATTATCTAATAAGTCAGTTCAATGAATATATCTTTATATGCATCATCTATCTATGTGATTTAGTTATGAGATTAACTAATCTTTATCTCATAAAGACAATCACATAAATATTGATCTAACCGGATTACTAATGTTCATCAAGAACAAATTTAGATTAAATTATAAAAACTTCACTCTCATTAGCACGATCTCCATCACAATGTCAAGTCATAAAATTTAATCAAGGACCTTATCAAATTAATCAAGTTGTTAATAACAATGATAAAATAATATCAAATGCCATATATATTTTATATCAAATAACGTTCGTAAAAATACATTCAAATCATCAAATAAAAAACTAGATCTAGGGCATATCTACTATATCTATAACAATCTTCCATTTGCACTAGAGTCAATCGCTCTTGTACTTCATTTCCAATTTCTACTTGTTTTTGTCAAACTCCTTTGCGCCAAGAGCCTTAGTGAATGGGTCTACAGCATTTTTCTTTCCATCAACTTTTTGAATCTCGACTTCTTCACGTTCAATGATCTCTCTTATCAAGTGATACCTACACAAAACGTGTTTGAATTTTTGGTGTGATCTTGGTTCTTTTGCTTGAGCAATGGTTCCAGTGTTGTCACACAACAATGGAATTGCACCTTCTATTGTAGGAACAACACCAAGTTCAGTTAAGAACTTTTTCATCCATAGAACTTCCTTAGCAGCTTCACTAGCTGCTATATATTCTGCTTTAGTCACTGAATCAACTACTGTAGCTTGTTTGGAACTTTTCCAGCTCACTGCACCACCATTTAAGTTGAATATATAACCAGAAATAGATTTGCTATCGTCTTTATCTGAACAGGAACTTGCATCAATATAACCTTCAAGTTTTAACTCGGACTCTCTATAGATGAGGAATTGGCCTTTAGTTCTTCTTAAATACTTAAGAATAGTCTTCACCCCCTTCTAATGTTCCTCACCAGAATTTTTCTGATATCGGTTAACTCTAAGTGCATAAGCCACACCATGACTTATACATGTCATGGTATGCATGATAGCTCCCACTGCACTAGCGTATGGGATCCTACTCATACGTTCTATCTCTTCAGGTTTTTTAGGACAATCCTCTCTACAGAGAGTAATTCTAGTGTCTATCGGTAGATAGCCTCTTTTGGAATTATCCATATTATATATTTTCAAAAATGGTATCAATGTACAAAGATTGGAAAAGTCCAAGAAGCTTCCTCGATCTTTCTCTATAGATCTTTATTCCTAATATATAAGCTGCTTCTTCCAAGTCTTTCATGGAGAACTATTTAGATAACCAAATCTTGGTACTTTGAAATGTCGGTATGTCATTTTCTATGAGTAATATATCATCAGCATACAATACTAAGAATATAATTATGCTTCCACTAACCTTTTTGCAGACACAGGGTTCTTTTTTGCATCTATCAAAATTGAACTTTTCAATTGTCTTGTTAAATCGAATATTCCAACTTCGAAAAGCTAGCTTTAGTCCATAAATGGATCTTTGCAGCTTGCAAATTTTATTATGATCACACAAAGATGTAAAACCTTCAGGTTATGTCATGCACATATCCTCTTCTAGCTCACCATTAAGGAAAGTTATTTTGACATTCTATTTTTCATATTTTACAATCATAGTATGTTTCTATAGAAAGCAAAATTCGAATTGATTTGAGCATTGCCACGGGAGAGAAAGCCTCGTCATAGTCGACTCCTTTTTGATGATATCCCTTGGCAACAGAAGGGGCTTTGTAGGTTCCCATCTTTCCCTTTTCTCCAATCTTTTTCTTAAGAACCCATTTGCAACCTCTATGTTTTATATCCTTTGAAGGTTCAACTAAAGTCCATACTTTATTTTCCTTCATGGATTCCATTTCAAATTTCATGGCCATTTGCTATTTCTCATAATCAGAACTTTGTATAGCCTTTTTATAGGTCTTAGGGTCATCATCATTATGATCAATCTCATTTGATACATCATCTTGTATCATAAGATTTAATCTTATTAGTACATGACGTTTTCGTGTAGAACTTCAAAGAGGTGCTTGTCCTGTTCACCTCGTGCTGGATTTGGGTTTTGTTCAATTTGGTTTAGAACTGGTTCATTAACATGTTCTTGAACTATATTTAGTTCTTGAACTTCAGCCATTGAAGATGGAAACTTCCTTGTCAACTTCAAAACGTCCAATAAAGGTTCTTCAACTTGTGTCTTGTTAGCTTGATTTTGTGTTGATTCATTAGTTTCTTGAACTTCATCAAGTTCTAATTCTCCACTATAATTTTCTTCCAAACAAAATTCACTTTTCCAAAAAGGTTGCTCTTCTAGCCAGAAACACTTTATGGTCAGAAGTGTGATAGAAATAATATCCCATTATTTCTTTTGGATATCCAATGAACCTACAATTATCAGATCTTGAGTCAAATTTATCAGACTTCAGTCTCTTAACATAAGCTAGACAACCTCAAACTTTGATGTATTTAAGGTTAGGCTTACGTTCTTTCCATATCTCATATGGTGCTGTAGAGACTGACTTAGTGGAAAATTTATTAAGTATGTTATTGCTTTCAAAGCATATCCCCATAAATTTATTAGACGATCCGTGAACCCCACCATAGATCTCACCATATCTATTAAGATTGGATTTCTCTTTTCAGATACACGATTGTGTTGTGGTATTCCGGGAGGTGTCCACTGGGAGAGAATCTCATTCTCATTGAGATACCTAGTAAAATTTTTGCTAAGATATACTCCACCTCTATCAGACCTTAGTACTTTGATAGTTTTACCAAACTGTTTCTCAACTTCATTATAGAACTTTTTAAACATTTCAAAAGATTCAGATTTATATTTCATAAGATATACAAATCCATATATTGACATATTATTAGTGAAGGTGAGTAAGTAAGAATATCCACCTCTAGCTTGAATTTTATGGGCCAACAAACATCTTAATGAATTAGTCCCAATAATCCATATGCTCTTTCTCCACTTCCAGTAAATGCGGATTTGGTCATTTTTTTCTTTGAGACAAGTTTCACAAGTTGAATATGATTAAAAATCATACGTATCAAGGTACCCTTCCTTGTATAATTTGTTAGTTTTTTTCTCTCCAATATGACCAAGCCTACAATGCCAAAGGTATGTATGATTTACTTGATAATCTCTTTTCCTCTTAAGACAAGAAACATGCATAATCTAATTAGCATTCACATTAAGTAAGACATAAATATCATGTTGGAGATAGTCATTCACATATAAATCATCATCATCATAATAAATAGAACAAATACCATGTGATGACCCAAAAGGTCATCACTTATTTTTAAAATATTTTTACATTTCGAGGCCTAAAAACTACTTTTTGTCTTACCTCAATTTACGTGCGTAGTCCGGGCGTGTAGCTGGAAAGCCAATACGTAAATATCTGTGAAAAATAATAAAAATTTTGACAATAAAATGAGTTAAGTTCACTTCGGTCAATATTTTGAGTAAACGGTCCCGACCCATGATTTGATGGTCCCAAAGGTTCATAGGAAAATATGGGACTATGGCGTACGCTTTCAATCGAATTCAGAGGTCCCAAGCCCGAGAAATAAATTTTTAAAGAAAATTATTTTTTTTGAAATTACTTAAGAGATTTTGAAATGAACTATGATCAGAACTTAATGGTATTGAGATCATATTTTGGTTCTGTTACCCGGTACAAGTTTTATATATGATTTAAGATAAGTTTGTGAAATTTGGTAAGTAACAGACTTGGAACGACGTGAATCGGATAGTTTTTGAGAAAAATAAAAAATTTGAAGTTCTTGAGAAATTTCATGATTTTGATGCAAAATTCATAGTTATTGACATTATTTTAGTGATTTAAATGCATAAGCGGGTCCGCATGACGTTTTTAGGTTGGTATGCATGTTTGGTTTGGAGCCCCGAAGGCTCGGGTGAGTTTTGGATAGGCCATAGGGTGAATTTTTGGACTTAAGGAATTGCAGGCTTCGCATTTGCGAAGCCTAGCTCGCAAATGCGATATCGCTCGCAATTGCGAAAGCAGCCCAGGACAGCTATTCCTCGCAAATGCGAGATTCCCTCTGCAAATGTGATACACCCCTTTTTGGGCCTGTCATTGCAAAAGCGACCCCTTGTTCGCATTTCCCATCTCAAAAAATGCGAGAACCCCCTTCGCAAATGTGAACCTAGCAAAGGCCTGGATTCGTAATTGCAAACTATGGCCGCAATTCCCATACCTGCAACCTGCAATTTTTATACTTAACCGAAAATCAACCAATTGTTCACATCTTTTCAAAACATAAACTCCCTAGGGCGATTTTCAACAACAACTATTCCTCCAAATGTGTTTTAAGTCAATTTTAACTCATTTTTGTCAATCATTAACATCTTTTAACATGATTTCAACTCAAAATCAATTTTCATGGGAAAATGGGGTGTTTTGGGTAGAACCTAATTTTTTAAAAAATTGGGGATTTGGACCTTGATTTGAGGTCCGATTTTAAAATAAATTATATATTTGGGTTTGTGAGGGGATGGTAATCGGACTTTGGTCAGAATCTTGGATTTTAACCATGTGGTCCCGAGGGCGATTTTTGACTTTTTGGGTAAAACTTTAGAAAACTTATTTTCATGCATTGAATTGATTCATTTAGCATTTATTGATGTAATTAAGTAACTTGTGGCTAGATACGAGTGAATCGGTGGTCGAATCAAGGGTAAAGCGATAGTTGAGACGTGCATTTGTGTTTATGGCATCGAAATAAGTGTTTGGTATAACCATAGCTTGAGGGATTAGGAGTTGTGTCCTATTTGGTACTTGTTTCTTATTGAGTACGCCATATAGGCATGGTGTGATGATCCATACGGTCGTCTTTGGAATTTATGCCACGCTCCCCCATTAACGCTTCCCCTAAGTTCATTTATGCTATTTTGGTTTGCCGGGACGTTCGGTAATAGAATTCGAAGTGTTTTGGGACACTTAGTCCCTAAATGAGAGCATAAGTGTTGGAAAATGGTTCGCAATCAGAACAATGTGAAGAAGACCTCGGAATGGAAATCTCATGGTTCCGTTAGCTCCGTTAGGTAATTTCGGGGATGGGAGCGTGGTCGGAATGTATTTTGGATGTCCGTAGCTCATTTAGACTAGAAGTGCCAAAAGTTAGAATTTTGAAGTTTCCGGTCCGATAGTGAATTTTTTATCCGAGGGTTGAAATGAGATTTCGAAAGTTTATGTAGCACCTTCATGTAATTTGGGACGTGCGTGAAAAAATTTCAGGTCAATCAGACGTGTTTTGGTGGGGCTTTGATCGAAAGAGATCTTGGTTGGAATTTGAAGTTCTTAGGTTCAAATTAGTGATTAATTCGAGTTTCTGACATTGTTTTAGGTGGTTTATGGATTGGTACAAGTTTGAATGATGTTATGGGATATGTCCATAGGTTTGGTTGAGGTCCCGGGGGCCTCGAGTGTGTTTCGGATGCTCAACGGGGACTTTTGTATTGAAAAGGAGTTGCAGATTTTTCTGTTGTTCTGTTGCAGACCTTTATTCTATGCGATCAAAGCCCACCAATGCGATCGCATAGTGCATTTGGTGGGGGACCTATTTTCCGTCAATGCGATCGCAGGTCCTTGTATGCGATTGCATAGTTCTCCTTTCTCCTTCTCCGCGATCGCACTCCTCTTCATGCGTTCGGATAGTAGAATTAATGAGTTGGGCCTCAGTGCCAAAATCCTTCTACGTGATCGCATAGCCCAGTCCGCGATCGTGTAGCTTCACCTCCCCCTTCTCTCGCATGACTTCCTCTACGTTCGCATAGGCCAATTTCTGGGCCTTCAATTTTTACTCTACACGATCGCATCCAGTTTCATGCGATCACAATGAACAACAGACCTGGGCAGATATAAACTTTTCAAAATGAGGGTTCTTCCATTTTTATCAAAACTCAAGCTAGAGAGCTCGATTTTGGGAGATATTTCGAGGGATTTTTAGAGGAAACTATTGGGTAATGATTCATTACTCCTCTATGACTAAGACCCACTAATCTAATCGTGAATTCAACCTTTAATTTCGGATTTTTGAATGAAAATTCAGGTAAAGTTCTTAGACCTAATTGTGAAGATTTGCAGGGGCATTTGACCTCCGATTTGGGAGATTTTTATATGGTTAGACTCGTGAGAGTACGAGGTTTCTGAAATGTAAAAATTATTCGATTCCGAGACATTGTCCTGAGGGGCATTTTGGTTATTTTCCCTATTTTTGCGCCTTACCTTTAATTTTAATAGTGGAATTAGTTACTTGCGATGTTATTTACAATATGTAATTGGTTTGAATAGATTTGGTCCACTCAGAGTCGGATACTCGTTGCAAGGGCATTGTTTCTTAGCAGTTTTTGTACCGGTTTGAGGTAAGTGGCTTGTCTAACTTTGTTTGAGGGACCTCTCCACTTAGGATATCTTCACTGTTGTTTAAATGCCTTGTGCGCGAGGTGACGGGCGTGTACTTGTGCTAGTTACTGAAAATTCACCTTACTTGACTTATTTAAGCTGTGTTTCTCTCAGTTTTTAACTGATAAAAATGCAATTTCACTTGCTTTAGCTTAGGAAAAGCATGTTAGTAACTTACTTGCTCTATTTGGACTAAATTGCAATATCTGTATTTGTGAGCATGCTAGATTCTAGATTTTACATGTTGCTTGTACTTAGCTTCTTTCTGTTAAATATTGAATTGTTGTGATGTGTTTACGATTGGGACTACGGGTTCAATTCCTGGGAGATCCTCTGTTATTGATATGATGGACTACGGGTTCAATTTTTGGCAGATCCTCTGTTATTCGTATGATGGACTACGGGTTCCATTCCCGGAAGATCCTCTGTTATTTGTATGATGGACTACGGGTTCAATTCCCGAGAGATCCTCTGTTATTGGTATGATGGACTGCGGGTTCAATTCCCGTGAGATCCTCTAATATTGGTATGATGGACTACGAGTTCGATTCCCGGGAGATCCTCACACATTGACAGAAATGGAATGCGTGTTCAATTCCCGGAGCTCCATATGGTATCGTGACATTGAGTGATACTTGGTTTTGTTATTTTCTTTACGTAATTTTACTGTCGCTGACTTGCATCTTTTATCTTGTACATTGTTGTTTCCCTGCTTGTTTTCCTACCTTACATTATTCATTACTGTTGTTATATTTATTCTTAGTAGGGCACTGACCTTCCTCGTCACTACTCCATCGAGGTTAGTCTTGGCACTTACTGAGTACTGTTGTGGTGTAATCATGCCTCTTCTGCGCATTTTTTTCATGTGCAGATCCAGTTACTTCTAGTCGAGCGCACTATTAGTGATTTCGGAGCTATACTCGAAGACACGAGGTATGCATCTGTCGCGTCTGTAGATCCGAAGACTCTTCTTCTACTGTACCTTTTAGCTAGCAGTTCCATTTCATGTGTTCAGTTCTGGTAGACATTTTTGGATATTAGAGCCGTATGTTATGTTTTTACTCTGAGCATGTGTTGGCCGTGAGTTTCCGGGTCTTGGAGGTTGTTACAGCATTTTGAGTTGAAGTGTATGTGCTAGGTGGCACTCTATACGTTCTTCCTATGTTATTCAGTATTTGTTTATTGTTTTCGTAAAGGTTGTTAAATTTCCGCAATGTGTTAGGCTTACCTTGTCGCGAAGACCGGGTGCCGTCATGACAGGTTCACGATTGGTGAACTAGGATCGTAACAAGTTGGTATCAGAACTCTAGGTTCATAGGAGTCACGGGACACAGGCGGGTTAGTTAGAGTCTCGTTGATCGGTACGGAGACGTCTGTACTTATCTACGGGAGGCAATGTAACTGTTTAGGAAAAATCTTTACTTCATTGAATTCTTTGTCGTGCTATATTTTTGGCATCGATTCTAAAATTTTGTCTTCTATTCTCTCACATATGGTGAGGACACGCACGACCCGGGACGATCATGCTCCACAAGGTTAGCAGGCCATTGTTCCAACTCCAACCGCCACTCTACCTGCCCAGCCAGCTAGGGGCATGGATTGGGGAGATAGAGGTTGCCCTCGAGGGAGGGACCGGGCCAAATTTTATGTTATTCCTGATCGTGTCACTGCTGTCGCCTCCGATTCTGTCATCAGAAGTATTATATTTATTAGTCACAGAGAGGCATCGGTTCTATTTTGCGTGTCACAAAGAGGCATCGGTTATATCCAGACTCTACTTATTCTTGCGTGTCATCTTATTTTGCTCTGCATATGGGTACAGCCCGAGAGACCTTGAGCTCTCCTGTATATGTTTCTACTCTCGTGGGGGATTCCTTTGTTGTGGACCTTCTCATGTTTGATTACTATTTGTTGTTTTGAGACCATGGAAGATCTTTTATTAATTGATATGGTCGATTTCGAAATTATCTTGGGCATGGACTGGTTGTCGCCCCAGTATGTTATTCTTGATTGTCACGCTAAGACCGTGACGCTGGCTATGCCAGGTAATCCACATATTGAGTGGAATGGTACTTTTGATCACACTCCCAGTAGAGTTATATCCTTTCTTAAAGCTCAGCGTATGGTTGAGAAGGGGTGTGCCGCGTATTTAGCTTATGTGAGAGATGTCAATACCGATACCCCTTCTGTGGACTCTGTTCTAGTAGTCTGGGATTTCCCTTATGTGTTTCCAGCTTATCTTCCGGGCATGCCGCCCGATCGGGACATTGATTTTGGTATTTATTTATTGTCAGGCACTCAGTCCATTTCCATTCCTCCTTACCGTATGGCTCCTCTTGAGGTGAAGGATCAGTTACAAGAATTGCTTGATAAGGGTTTTATTCGACCTAGTGTTTCACCGTGGGATGCTCCTGTCTTGTTTAAAGAAAAAGGATGGTTTTATGCGCATGTGTATCGATTATCGTAAGCTGAACAAATTTACAGTGAAGAATCGATATCCTTTGCCTCGTATAGATGATCTATTTGACCTGCTTCATAGCGCACATGTGTTCTCTAAGATTGATTTGAGCTCAGGTTATCACCAACCAAAGATTCGGGATCCGGATATCCCGAAGGCTGCTTTCAAGACTCGGTATGGTCATTACGAGTTCCTTGTAATGTCATTTGGCCTGACAAACACCCCAGTAGCTTTTATGCATTTGATGCGCAGTGTATTCAGGCCCTATCTCGACTCGTTTGTCATTGATTTCATAGATGATATTCTTGTATACTCCAGGAGATGGAAGATCATGAGTAGCACCTGAGGACAAATGCTTCAGACCCTGAGGGAAAATAAATCATATGAAAAGTTCTCAAAATGTGAGTTTTTGTTGAGTTTTGTGGCGTTGCTAGGCCACGTGGTATCGAGACAGGGCATTCGGGTAGATCCGAAAAAGGTGGAGGTCGTGTAGAGTTGGCTCAGGCCCTCCTCATCTATAGAGATCCGCAGTTTCCTTGGCTTGGAGGGGTATTACCATCTTTTGGTTGAGGGGTTCTCATCGATTGCAACCCCTATGACTAGATTTGCCCAGAAGGATGCTCTTTTTCAGTGGTCGGACAAGTGTGAGGCGAGCTTCCAAAAGCTCAAGACGGCTTTGACTTCAGCCCCTATTCTGATTTTGCCTACTGGTTCAGGGTCCTATATGGTTTATTATGATGCCTCACGAGTTGGACTTTGAGCGGTGTTGATGCAGGACGGTAGGATGATTGTCTACGCGTCGAGACAGCTAAAGGTACATGAAAAGAACTATCTTGTCCATGACCATAAGTTAGCTACTATTGTTCACGCCTTAAAAATCTGGCGTCATTATTTGTACGGCGTGCCTTATGAGATTTATACAGATCATCGGAGTTTACAGCACTTGTTCAAGCAGAAGGATCTGAACTTATGCCAGAGGAGATGGTTAGAGCTACTGAAGGATTATGATATTACTATTCTTTATCACTCGGGCAAGGCCAATGTGGTAGCTCATGCCTTGAGTCACTGGGTGCAGAGTTTGGGGAGTTTGGCATATTTACCAGCTTCAGAGAGACCTATGACGATGGATGTTTAGGCTTTAGCCAGTGAGATCATGAGATTGGACCTTTCTGATCCCAGTCGGGTTCTAGCCTGTGTGGTTTCTCAGTCTTCATTCTTTGATCGTATCAGGGAGCGCCAATATGATGACAATCATGTGCTTGTCCTCAGGGACACAGTTCAGCATGTTGATGCTAAGGATGTGACTATTGGAGATGACGCGGTCTTGAGGATGCAGGGTCAGATTTGTGTACCCGATATTGATGATATTCCGGAGTTGATATTGACCGACGCCCATAGCTTGCGGTACTCCATTCATTTGGGTGTCGCGAAGATGTATCAGGATCTGAGGTAGCATTACTGGTGGAGGCGGATGAAGAAGGATATAGAAGAGTTTGTAGCTAGATGCCTCAATTGTCAGTAGGTAAAGGCTGAGCACCAGAGACCGGGAGGGTTACTCTAGTAGATGGAGATTCCGGAGTGGAAATGGGAGAAGATTACTATGGATTTTGTGACCGGTCTCCCTCTGACGGCAAGGAAATTTGATTCTATTTGGGTTGTTGTGGATCGGCTGACCAAGTCCGCTCATTTCATTCCAGTGTGTACTTTTTACTCAGCGGAGCGGTTAGTAGGGATTTATATCTAGGAAATTGTCCATCTGCACGACATTCCAGCTTCTATCATCTCAGACAGTGTTTACATCACGGTTTTGGAGCGCTGTCTAGCACGAGGTGAGTACCCAGATGACTATGAGTACAGCTTTTCACCCCCAAACGGACGGACAGTCCGAGCACACTATTCAAATTCTTGAGGATATGCTCCCTGCGTGCGTGATTGACTTTAGAGGGTCTTGGGATCAATTCTTGCCATTGGTTGAGTTTACATACAACAACAGTTATCAGTCCAGTATTCAGATGGCGCCGTGTGAAGCCTTATATGATAGGAGATGCAGATCCCTGGTGGATTGGTTCGAGCCGGGTGAGACCAGGCTATTAGGCAGTGATTTGGTTCAGGATGTCGAGAAGGTTAAGGTGATTCAGTATAGACACCGTACGGCCAGTCCAGACAGAAGAGTTACGCGGACTGGAAGGTTCGTGATATTTCCTTTCTGGTTGGTGAGCGGGTTTTGCTTCGGGTCTCGCCTACAAAAGGCGTCATGAGCTTTGGAAAGAAAGGGAAGTTGAGCCCGAGGTTCATTGGCCCATTTGAGATTTTGAAGCAGATTGGAAAGGTTGTTTATGAGCTTGCTTTACCTCCCAGTTTGGCCGGGGATCATTCAGTATTTCATGTCTCGATGCTTCGGAGGTATCACTGTGACCCATCTCACGTGTTGGAGTTCGCTTCAGTCCAGTTGGACAATGACTTGTCCTATGTTGAGGAGCCAGTAGCAATATTAGACAGGCAGGTCCGAAAGCACAAGTCAAAGGATATAGCTTCAGTAAAGGTTCAGTGGCGGGGTTAGCCGGCCGAGGAGGCGACTTGGGAGACCGAGCGGGATATGCATAGCCGATATCCTCATCTTATTGCTACTTCATGTATGTTCTCTATGCTCGTTCGAGGACGAACGAATGCATAAGTGTAGGAGGATGTGACGACCCGACGGGTCGTCTCTGGAATTTATGCCCCGCTACCTCATTAACTTCTTCCCCTAAGTTCATTTTTGCTATTTCGGTTAATCGGGACATTCGGTAGTAGAATTCAGAGTGTTTTGGGACACTTAGTCCCTAAATGAGAGCTTAAGTGTTGGAAAATGGTCCGTAATTAGAATAGTGTGCAGACTAACTTAGAATGAAAATCTGATGGTTCTGTTATCTCCGTTAGGTGATTTCGAGGTTGGGAGCGTGTTCAGAATGTATTTTGGATGTCCGTAGCTCATTTAGGCTAGAAATGTTGAAAGTTAGAATTTTAAAGTTTCCGGTCCAATAGTGAATTTTTGATCATGGGTTCTAACGGGATTCCGGAAGTTTGTGTAGCACCGTCATGTCATTTGGGATATGCGTGCAAAATTTCAGGTCAATTGGACGTGTTTTGGTTGGGTTTTGATCGAAAGCGAGTTTGGTTGGAATTTGAAGTTCTTAGGTTCAAATTAGTGATTAATTCGAGTTTCTAACGTTGTTTTAGGTGGTTTAAGGCTTGGTACAAGTTTGAATGATGTTATGGGATATGTCGGTAGGTTTTGTTAAGGTCCCGGGGGCCTCGGGTATGCTTCGGATATTCAACGAGGCTTTTTGTATTGAAAAGGAGTTGCAAATTTTTCTTTTGTTCTGTTGCAGACATTTCTTCTATGTGACTGCATCCCACCCATGTGATCGCATTGTGCATTTGGTGGGGGCATATTTCCCTTCAATGTAATTGCATGTCCTTGTATGCGATCGCACAGTTCTCCTTTCTCCTTCTCCGCGATCGCACTAATCTTCATGCGTTCGCATAGTAGAATTTAGGAGCTGCGCCTCAGGGCCAAAATCCTTCTATGCGATCTCATAGCCCAATCCGCGATCGCATAGCTTCACCTCCCCCTTCTCTGCGATCGCATGACTTTCTATGCGTTCGCATAGGCCAATTTTCGGGCCTTCAATTTTTACTCTACGCGGTCACATCTAGTTCCATGCAACCGCAATGAACAACAGACCTGGGCAGATATAAACTTTTCAAAACGAGGGTTCTTCCATTTTTATCAAAACTCAAGCTAGAGAGCTCGGTTTTTTGAGAATTTTTGAGGGCTTTTCAGAGTCAACTATTGGATAATGATTCCTTACTCCTCTATGACTAAGACCCACTAATTTAATCATGAATTCAACCGTTAATTTCGAATTTTTGAATGAAAATTTGGGTAAAGTTCTTAGACCTAATTTTGAAGATTTGAAGGGGAATTTGAACTCCGATTTGGGAGTTTTTTATATGGTTAGACTCGTGAGATTACGAGGTTTCTGAAATGTAAAAATTATTCGATTCCGAGACGTTGGCCCAATGGGTATTTTGGTCATTTTATCTATTTTCGCGCCTTAGCTTTAATTTTAATAGTGGAATTAGTTACTTGCGATGTTATTTACAATATGTAATTGCTTTGAATAGATTTGGGCCACTCAGAGTCGGATACTCGTGGCAAGGGCATTTTTTCTTAGCCATTTTTGTACCGGTTCGAGGTATATGACTTGTCTAACTTTGTGTGGGGGCATATCCCCTTAGGATATCTTTACTATTGTTTAAATGCCTTGTGCGCGAGGTGACGGGCTTGTACTTGTGCTAGTTGTTGAAAATTCACCTTGACTTATTTAGACTGTGTTTCTTTCCGTATTTAGCTGAGAAAAATGCAATTTCACTTGTTTTAGCTTAGGGAGAGCATGTTAGTAACTTATTTGCTCTATTTGGACTAAATTGCAATATCTGCCTTTGTGAGCATGCTAGACTCTAGATTTTACCTGTTGCTTGTACTTAGCTTCTTTCTGTTAAATATTGAATTTTTGTGATGTGTTTACATTTGGGACTACGGGTTCAATTCCTGGGAGATCCTCTGTTATTGATATGATGGACTACGGGTTCAATTTCCGGGAGATCCTCTATTATTCGTATGATAGACTACGGGTTCAATTCCTGGGAGATCCTCTGTTATTAGTATGATGGACTACGGGTTTAATTCCCGAGATATCCTCTGTTATTGGTATGATGGACTACGTGTTCAATTCCCGGGAGATCCTCTGATATTGGTATGATGAACTACGTGTTCGGTTCCAGGGAGATACTCAGACATTGGCAGAAATGGACTACGGGTTCAATTTCCGGAGCTCCATATGGCATCCTAATATTGAGTGATACTTGGTTGTTTTATTTTCTTTACGTAGTTTTATTGTCGTTGACTTGCAGCTTCCATCTTGTATATTGTTGTTTTCCTGCTTATTTTCCTGCCTTATAATATTCATTACTATTATGTTTATTCTCAGTAGGGCCCTGACCTTCCTCGCCACTACTCCACCGAGGTTAGGCTTGGCACTTACTGAGTACCGTTGTGGTGTACTCATGCCTCTTCTGTGCATGTTTTCATGTGCAGATCCAGGTACTTCTGATCGAGCGCACTATCAGTGATTTCGGAGCTATACTCGGAGACTTGAGGTATGCATCTGCCGCGTTCGCAGATCCAAAGAGTCTCCTTCTACTCTACCTTTTAGTTAGCAGTTCCATTTCATGTATTCAGTTGTGGTAGACATTTCCGGATATTAGAGCCGCAAGTTATGTTTTTACTCTTTGCCTGTGTTTCCTGTGGGTTTCCAGGTCTTGGAGGTTGTTACAGTATTTTGAGTTGAGGTGTATGCGTCAGGCGACACTCTATACATTCTTCCTATGGTATTCAGTATTTATTTATTATTTTCGTAAAGGTTGTTAAATTTTCGCAATGTGTTAGGCTTACCTAGTCGCGAAGACTGGGTGCCGTCATGACAGGTTCACGATTGGTGAACTAGGGTCGTGACACATTGTGACGAGTATCTATACATTGGTGTCGAGCATGACCGTGAGCCTTGAATTATATTTTATTATTTTACTAAATAATACTACGGATGCTTAAGTTGATGATTCTCTGTATTGAGCAGGTATTATAATTATTCTCGTGAAAATTACTTATGACTAAGTATTGGTGTTAGCTGAGGTAGTTAGATGTTGGAACAAGTTTGGTTATAACTGTTTCTCTCTTGCCAGGATGTAGTTCCTTATACTGTCGATTCCCTTGCCGGGATAGCGTAGTTCTTTATTGATCCCTTGCTGGGACTCTTGTTATGATTATTGTTGATTCTATATATGGATCGGATTGCGCGCTGCAACAATGATATAATTGGATCGGGTTGCATGTCGCAACAATATTATATATGGATGGGGTTGCACGCCGCAACAATAATACATTCGGAGCGGATTACACGCCACAACAGTAATAAATGATATGGATCGGGTTCCACGCCGCAATAGTATTGTTAGATGTTGAGATCTGATTGCACGCCGCAATAATTGTTGATACAAAGTGTTTATAGCTTGGATACGAGTTCCTTATTGTTGTGCCATAAATTCTGAGTTGTCCCTATTCCTTTACTCTTGACTTACTCTTGATATTGATATACCCCCGCAACATGTAGCTCCCTCCCATCTTTACTTGTTTATTCCTGTTTTATTTTCCGCTATATATTATATAACTGCACAGGTTTATTTGACAATCTTGTCCTAGCATCGTCACTACTTCGTCGAGGTTAGGCTATGCACTTACCAGCACATGGGGTCGGTTCTGCTGATACTACACTCTGCACTATGTGCAGATCTCAGAGCAACTTGTGGACCGTAGATTGGATGGCTACTTTCAGTCCACGCGGAGATCCAATGTAGACCTGCATTTGTCCGCAGGCCCTGGCGTCTCCCTCTATCCCTTTTATCCCTGTTTCATTTCCTTAATTCAGAAATAGTGTATCTTTTATTTTCAAAATTTGTATGTAGCATTCTTAGATCGTATGTGGCGCTGTGACACCAGTTCTGGGTGATTAAGGCTTAAACAGTTGTATTAGATTTATCTTTCAAATATTTTTTTACATTTCTTCCTTTTATTGAAATATTCGATGCTTTCACGTTATTGCTTTATAAATGCTAAAAAGGTATAAAAATGGATAAAGGTAATTTGTTCAATAATTGCCTTGCCTAGCTCACATTAATAGGCGTCATCACGACTTACGATGGTGGAAAAAAGCAGGACGTAACATACCATTGCCTATGTTAATGCAAAAATCATGTTTGTCTAACATAGAAGCTAAAATAATGTTCGAAACAAATTTAATTATATATGATATGAGCTTCACAGGCACTGATTAGTCGCACAAATAGGGCTAAACTTAGCTGATATGAGCTTCACAGGCATAATGACCAGTTTTAAACCCACATCAGTGTAAAAGTAGTTTAATTATATATGATGAATCCTTTGAATACTAAATAGAGTAGAAATGTAGAATGGATACAAAGAATTCTAATCCCAACTTATTTTAAATTAAGAATTTATTAAATATAAAGGTAAACACCTGTAGAATGCCAATATATAAAATCTCAATTTAAAAAGAAACGATATAGAGTTTGCTTCCTTTGTGAAACCTAAAACATGTATATTTAAACAGATTGTGTAATAACTGAATATAAAGTGTTTTGGTTTTAAAATAAGAAAGAGCTTTAGAATTAAATGTGCTCTCTTAGTCAGCAAGTTTCTAACTCTTAGTCAAAAAGAAAGAGATAAAGGAGTTTGAGAGGTGAGTGCTACCAATTTGAGTAATTATAATCTCATGACCACTGTAAACTATTGTCATGTCACTCATGAGCTAGCCATTGTTCATTTCTATAATTGGAAAATAGCAAGCGTCACGATATCTTAATATTTATAGTTAAATTAAACTTCTATGAAATTTTACATGTAATATTTAAAATTTCATGGTAGTAATTATTTTTTCAATTACAAAGGCTAAAAATTCTTCTTGCTTTTTATTATGTGAATTTATTTGATTGGGCGTGAAATTTAAGAAAAAATAAATTTTAAAATTTATAGTTCTAAACAAGTCAAAAAGGATGTAGAGTATTTATGTAGTTATAAAATTTTTTTATTAATCATACAATTGTAACTTTAAATTAAACTATTTTAAATTAAGAAAAAGGCCATTATTTTTAGAATAAACCAATTCACATAAATTACTCGTAATAGTTATTTATGAATTTTCTGCGTATTAATTATATGTAACTGGAAAAAAAACCTGCCCTAATAGAATCATGGGTCTGCGGGGGTCTAACTTTTGTCACTCAATTACTGCACGCTCCATCTATGGCGCGTGATAGGAACGGTTAATTTCCAGGAATCCCCATAACATGAAAAGCACCAAACAATAAGCACAAAGTGTGAGTAGAAAGCAATTCAATCATTTCTGTTCCAAGAATCTCCTCCCACATAAGCCAACCACAACCTCAAATCTGCACCAAAGAATCACAAAATATATAACAGTAATCTAAGGAGAAGAGCTCTTTAAAATGGTGATATGAATCAATATAGGAGTAGAAGAAGTTGTAATTTTGGTAATTGTATGCTGTTTCAGTTATGGAAGTTTTAGAGAGGGAGGAAGATGTTAGCCCTAGATATTCATTTCAAAGGAATGGATCATCATTGTCTTGTGTAGTTCCACCATTCTTGCTCATTGACAACATCCCCAAAAAGAGCTTGTCTTATAACAAGCTACCTGAGGAACCCCTCAAGCTCACTGTCCTCAAATTGGATGGCTCTTCCTTTGGTAATCTTTTCTTATTTTCCTCCTACACTTGAGTTGTGAAATTGATCTTTGTTGTGTATGTATAAATAAATTTAGAGTCAAGTGTGTTCAAATGATACTGAAATTGATGTTTGTACACCCTTAGATTACATGTGTGCGCGTGTACATATATGTATATGGTCTTTAATCTTTTAATGTACATATATAGTTCGACGTAAAGGTACTGGGACAGTGCGTACCGCCACAGTTTCTGTGTACGACCTAGATCCGCCCACTATGCACCAGCATTGATGTATTACTTGATCAAATGGTCTGTGATCAATTGAATTTAGTGTTCTGCAGATATTAAAGTAGCAAGGAATGCGACAGTGGCAGAGCTCAAGCAGGCGGTGGAAGCTGCCTTCAGTCATTTCCCAAAGACGGGAACAGGCAAGGTTTCATGGTATGTACATTGCCCAGGGTGATTGGGGGTAGTAGGTTCAAGGAGTTGTAGTTGAAAATTCACCTATTAGACCATAGGGCCATTTCCTACAATTCTGCATGAATTCATTTTTGTGAGCATTACCATTTGAAGTTTTGACATCAGGGCCTTTTTCCATGTTTCCTGATGAAAAGTATTCCAAGGCAACAGTTATTGGCCTGTATTAGATTGTTGGCTGAAATAGGGGTCAGTTTTTATTTTCCATCTGTTTGACCTATTAATTTCTTTATGGTTCTTATTTTAGCAACTAAACTTCTTCATTTGTAGCTCCTTCATGATTCAACTTGTCTCTCTTATGAACAATTGAAAAAGATGACTCGGTTTGAAAGGACCTAACAGTTGAATGCTGTTACTTTATATAAACATGGTCGAATGTTGTGGAAGCAGATTTCTGTCTGACATAATTTACCAGCTTTTCCACTATATATCATCTTAACTAGAGAGATCAAACCCCATAAGTAGTGTAGCATTCACTTCCTTAATTTCCAGCGCAAAACTTGCCAATTCATGATGAATTCTCATAATAGTGTTGTTGCAGGTCACATGTGTGGGGGCATTTTTGCTTGAGCTATGACGGGACAAAGCTACTTACTGATGGTGATTTGTTGGGAACTTATCGGATCAAGGATGGTGATAAGGTTTCTTCTCAATTCATTGGACTTTTTAGGAAAATTGCTTTTTATCTATTGTAGGAGTGTTGCTTTGATATAGGAGGATATCGATCCGTTTGGAAAGTAAGAAGCCACTAAGCCCCTTTTGATACATCTTCATTTGCGAATATCTCAATGTGAAAACACAGCCATTTCTTGATCACTAAAAGAGGTGAATACAGTCCCAAGAGTTACATGTAAAATGCAGGTTCTGATGCCTTGTTATCATGTAACAGAGTTCATACCACAGTGCTAGTTATGACTTCCATTTGGTGACCTCATTTGAACAGAAAAAGATTTACGTAACCCCTAGCCTCTCAAGCTAACAAATCCATGACGGAGGGACTGTGCAGATCAACATATCTGGTATAAACAGAATGCGGAAAACAATCTCAGAGAATAACTGCAAAGTTATGCCCCGACAACTTAGGATACTTTGATTTACTAGAATTGCTTAATGCCCTTTCTGATGGTGTATTGACCAAACATAAACAACTGCTAGACTAACAGAGGCTGTGGTTTCTGTCACTAGGCTGCTTATTTAGCCATTGTGATCTGTATTTTTGCTTTTATGAGTATTAAGCAATTTCTTTTCCATCCCGAGGTTAAGAAAGACTTGCAAAATATTAAAAAGCTGAATATTTGCAAAAGCAGAGAACTCCGTGAATTACAAGTTTAAACATTGTAGAGGTTTTAGATGGATGCCTGGCTTACCATCATTTGAGATGCAATTCTTTTTCCTTTATAAAAGGCATTTCTGTTACATGCTAGCAAGTGGAACTGTTTGAATATTTCCTTAATGCTTTAAGTTTTGCACTTGCAGCTTAGTTTTACAAGGCATGTCTCCATTAGTTACAATCTGGTCAAAACACGATCGAAGAGAGAGGACCGCAATGAAAATGAACCTAGTATGTAAGTTCTCTATATTGGCTTTCATCCTACCAACTATTTTCGCTTTGTGGGTACTTGTTGGTTCATGATACTAATATAGAAATATTGCAGTATACCATGTCTTTTGAGCTATTCTTTGCTATCATGCTAAAGTAAGCCTGCCCATTTCACTTTGTGTGAGAAAGAATGGACTTCGTGTTGCTGGGGTTTAATGCATATTTTTATGAAACTGCATGCTGGAGAAGTTGACAAGAGGGGTTGCTCTGATGGTAAGCAACCTCCACTTTCAACCGAGAGGTTGTGAGTTCCAAGAGCAAGGTGGGAAGTTCTTGGAGGGAAGGATGCCGGGTTCTATTTGGAAACAGACTCTCTACCCAAGGGTAGGGGTAAGGTCTGCGTACACACTACCCTCCCCAGACCCCACTAAGTGGGATTATATTGGGTTATTGTTGTTGTTGTTGTTGCATGCTGGAGAAGTTAACTATATATATGAATTTTTCTAGCATAGTGGCATTGTTAGAGCAGTTTAGATAATATCTCTCCATCTTGGAAAATGCATTTTGCAGATCTAAAGGCTGTGAAGTCAGACAGCGGAAAGGCGAACAAGAGGATAATCGCCATCAACATGACGTAGGGAACTATCAAAACAATATCCATGACCATAACAGGGGTGTTGTTGCCAATTGCGAATCCAGGTTAGTCCATTTGTTTAGAGGGTGGTTCCCCTACAAATTGGCAAGCCTGGAGAGGAGAATAACACGCAAAAGCAGTGTTTCGAGATCACAGGGTGGTTTACTTATGGAGTCAAGAGAGTTGGATAGCAAAGAATAACCAGCATCTTTAAGAGTCTGGAATCCAATAACTTTTTCCACATGAGTTGGAGAGTGAAATGTAAAGCATTCACCTATGGCTGAAGCTCCAAACCTGACTTCCATTGATTTCAGTGTCCAAACCAATTCTGCATAGAAGATAAGTCATTGCTAGCATCTGTTCCATTTCCTCTTTTACAGATGACAATTAGATGTCTAGACATGATTGCTTGGTGTTAGGCATGTAATCTTGGGGTTTGTGCTAATCAAATGCAGATTTTCTTCCTATTTGCCTAAGAACGGAAATACACAAATATCAATGTATCACTTGGTCAGTGAAAAGAACAAATCCATTTATCATCAGACTTCAACTTCTGCGATCTGGCTTGGGATCTCCACAAGTATTTTGTAAGACCTTAGTAAACAATACTTACACAATTAGATCATTTAAGATGTAGTTACATGTAAATCCTATGATAAACATCAATCAATAATCTAGTAAAGATGTTAACTAACCTATTATCACAGGTTAAAAACTACCTCAACCCACTATAATTCCATTTAGTAGGGTACGGGGAGGGTAGTGTGTATACAGACCTTACCCATACCCTTGGGTAGAGAGGCTGTTTCCAAATAGAAACCCGGCATCCTTCCCTCCAAGAACTTTCCACTTTGCTCTTGGAGAGACTCGAACTCACAACCTCTCGGTTGGAAGTAGGGGTTGCTTACCATCAGAGCAACCCCTCTTGTTATTTTGCTATTAGTATATATAACTTAAATCCTGGTAGCTTACTCAATTTTCTATTATCCATAACGTTTGTTGCTCGAAATTTTAAGACTTTTCAAAATAACATATACTTAGATTAGCCACTTATAGAGCACTCTAGGTGAATCAAATCAAAAGACTACCAACTAATACTACAATTTTGTACATACTAAATGCGTTTGGGTCTTGACCAATACTAGAACAAGTGGGTCTTGACCAATACTAGAACAAGGATAGCGAGAAAGGGCACGGGGAGGGGAGAGAATTTCACTCTAAAAAAAAAAAAGACGACCTCAGCCTCTTCATATTGTGTGGCATAGATTGAGATAGCCTTTTGAGATCTTTCCTTCTTCTTATCTAAAACACCACCAAAAAAATCAAGAATCAAACCCTCTGAAGAAAGAAGAAAATTACAACAGCAAATATCTTAAGTGTTTATACATATCTACTCGTAGAAGAACAGAAATAAACCATGGCCAACATGATCATGGCCTCCTGCAAGGCCATTATCACTTCATCTCCATCTCCAAGATTTAAACTTTCCCTCCCTCAAATCTCCCTTCCAAAACTAGCCCTCCCCAAATTACTCAAATCACACAAACCCCTCTCCCTCCCATCAAACCTCAAGTCCATTTCTGTAATTCTTGCTACCACATCGGCTGTAGCACCACCTTCACTCGCAGAAGAAATTGAAAAATCCTCCCTTTTGACTTCAACTTGACACTTCCCATAATCATGGCTGAATTCCTCTTTCTCATGTTTGCTTTAGACAAGCTTTACTTTTCCCCATTAGGGAAATTCATGGATGAAAGAGATTCTTCGATTAAGGAGAAATTAAACAGCGTAAAGGACACATCTGCAGAAGTGAAGCAATTGGAAGATCAAGTTGCTGCTATTATGAAAGCTGCAAGAGCAGAAATATCAGCAGCATTGAATAAAATGAAGAAAGAGACTCAACTAGAAGTTGAACAGAAGATGGCAGAAGGGAGAAAGAAAGTTGAGGCTGAGTTACAAGAAGCACTGGCTAAGTTTGGATAAGCAAAAGGAGGAGACTATTAAGAGTCTTGACTCTCAGATTGCTGCTCTTAGTGATGAGATTGTCAAAAAAGTCCTTCCTGTTCAGTAACTAAGTCTGAAAGTTGTAGTAGTATAATTATTTTAATTACTGTTTGATCAAAGAAATATAAATGTGATATAATTGGTTCTTTTATGTGGTGAATCTCATGTGGTGCACTTTTTTTTTTATTCATTTCTTGGTTTACTCGGTAGTAATTTTTCAGGTTTTTTTAAAAGAAGTTAAAGAAAGCTATAGCTAAAGCTCAAAATTTTCAGGTTTACTCGCATGTGAAAGCTATAGCTCAAATTTTGCTTGTCAGTTGTATTTCTTGTAGTATCGAAGTGAAATAGGCATGAATAAAGTTTAATAGATCGATATAGAGTATTCATATTGTTTACCCTAAAAATGAATTTATACTATGGCTTTAAGGATACGTAATTTACTTAGCATAAATTGAGAGAGGACGTAAATTGACAATGAAATTAACTGTGAATATAAATAAAGCAAACCAAAAAAAATGTTTAGTTTTGATCCTTAAGCTAGGGTGCTCTCAAATCATATATATATTCCGCCGGAAAGTATGAATACAATAACAATAATATTTAGAGCTTATGAAAAAGTGAATGTACTGCTTCATGTAACGTAATAATGATAATGAATACAAATGATTAGCTCCCCTTTATATAGTAAGGGAGTCCTACTCCGAGTACAATCCTAAATACGGTAAGAAATCCTGTGATTAACTAATAAATCGGGCTCTCATTGATACGTGCTGAGATCTCTGCCGTAATCCTCGCCTGATCGGTGATATCTTGGCTTTCCGTTATTTGGTTCGACATGCTTTTCTCGATCTTTCTTGGCCTCTTTTCCCCTCGATCTCGGTCTTGTTGATCTCGATCGAACCTTGAGTCACGAGCTTGGCCATCTAACTTCGTGCCACGATCTGGTACGACATGGGGTCGAACCTTGGCCCGTCACGTCCCGGCCTCGACTAGTCATACTAAAAAGGGCAAGCCCGATTTGGCTGTATACAGATAATCTCCTCGTTTTTAGAGAGTAATGACAAGAAACAATTTGAGCCTTCGATCTTCACTTTGATATATCATGACGTAAGCACCATGATGCAAGCAGTAGAATAACCGAAATGTCTCGTCCGTACAATTTCATCGGCATCTAATGTGCATCAGTCGACGATAGCCCGTTACCGAGTTTGAACTGTCATTGCACAATTATAAATACCTTTCTTCTTCATGTTTCAAACTTTACTTGCAAATCTTCTTTCACTCTAGTCTTCAAAATCCTTCCCCTTCCTCAAAGCTTTGTATTCTCATATCTTCGGGTTCCTTCGCTTGTTTCATCGCAAAATTCCAAGTGCTTCTTCTTAGTTTCCATTCTCATTCACAAAAGTAAAATGGCTAAGACTTCAAAAACAGTTCCGCAAAAGGAAACCTCTTCTTCATCAAAGCCTGTCGGTGACAAAACTGTGACTGAGTCTCCCCTAGAGAACTTCGTTCCTACAAAATGACCTACTACTGCCGACTTTAAGGTAGAGAATACACTGTCGACCCCGGGTCGATGCGAACTGATGTCTAGATACACATGCAAAATTATCGTCGGCCTCCTCGGCCAAGTTAAAAAGGACTGCAACTGGGTTGACAAGCATGTGATGCTTCCCTCGCTTGAGGAATCAATCACTACCCATGTGGAAGAGTTTCTAAGTGTTTACACTTATTCTTTCACATTGGGTCCTTTAGACCCCATCATCGTTGCCTTCTGCAAGAGGTACAGTGTGAATTTTGGCCGGATCCACATCATTTTGGAGGATCTTGATGCTCCTCCGATTTTTTGTAAGCAGAGATCAAGGGGCATGCTTTTACCCTCGATCACTTTATCCGTCTCTACAGTCCCTGGGTTTATCGAGAAGGATTGTTCAAGCTTTACTGTCGAGCCACCAAACTCCCATTCTCGAGCATAGACGAGACCCGATACCGAGGTTGGATGGGCCAATTTGTTTGAATATTGACTTACGGACCTAATTCCTACCGAAGACATGCTGTTTCCTGAAAAATGGAACATGAATCGTAAGTATTGCTTTGCCTTGAATATCTAACTTTACCGTTTTGCTTCCTCTTCTAAGTTTTTGGTGTTGCAGCTGTGGCCGACGTGCCAGAAGTAATCCCCGATCTTAGGAAATGGGTCTAGGGCTTAGTGTCACATAAGTCTTACTCCGAGCATGCTTGGATGGAGTTATCAAAGGGTCAGTAGGAGGCCCGTAACCATGGTAATCTTCTTTTCTTATAACAATCTCCATTCGGGCTTCGTATTGAACTTACTCGTCCTTTTCCTTTTGTAGGCCTCGGGAATGATGTAGCAGTGAGGCCCCCTATGCTGAAGAAGAAGCACTTTCCTCTTCGTCTGTCTTGAAGCAGAACAAAGAGAAGAAAAGAAAAGGGGATCCGAGCTCTCTGGGTCCAGAAAAGAAAAAATTGGTAAGGAGGCCCCGTAAACCTAAGGGGAACACCATCACCTAACTTTAGAGTCAGTTGGTGGCCCGTATGTGAGATGGCGCTGAAATTCAATGAACTACTAGGCCGAGAGGAGCTGAAACTGCTCAACCTCGATTAGGTGAAGTCCCCGAGCCAAAAAAAGCTGAAGACACTTCACCTCGAGATGAAGAGGCTACCGAGGAGGCGGTCGATGCTAGTGTAGAAAACATGCTCGAGGACTTCCCGAGATTAAGGCGAAACCTTAAAAGATTTACTCGGGGCAATAGAGATTGGAGATCCCCCCCCCCCCCCGGTTGCCTTTGTTCTCTGATTTGACGATCAAGGCTCAAACGTTGGAGACTTGCCTTAGTGAAGGGATCCATGGAGTAGAAGACCCTTTCGGTGGCTATTTTTTTAAGTGGAAAATGCCACCAATCTGGGTGACTTAGATGTACTGAGGAAGGGCTCGAGTGAGGCTTCCTCGAGCTTTAAACTGACCAATTAGTTTTTAGCCCCCAGTGTCGATCCTGGGCCTGAGTGATCAATTATCATCTCGATCTGGGAGGATGCTCGGGTTTTTTCTTCCCCCGTAGGGCGGCTAGCTATCTCCGATGCTTGGTCATCTAAGAGGACCAAGCCAAGGTGGACGAGGTGGAAGTTGCTTGTTTGTTCAACGAAGCCTAGAATACTCTAAATCGGGTAATATCGAGGCCAAAAAAAAATATTTTTAAGACTTTGAAAAATTGTAGATAGTTCTAATATTTTCTTCCTTACTTGGAGGCTTTGGTGTTAGGAGAAGCCCTGATGACCTGGTGAGGAGTTGTAAGCGGCTGGCGGTGGTCGGCGTGAGTCGAGACAGAGGGGAGGCCTAAGAGGCATTGGGGAGAGGTGATTAGGTAGGACATGGCTAGAATGAGGATTTCAGAGGACATGGCCCTTGATAGAAAAGTCTGGAGGTCTAGTATCAGGGTTTTAGGATAGGGGCGTCTAGAATTTTTTGCACTCCGTTACCGGGGCTGGGTGGGGTTTGCCAGGGCTCTCCATAGATGATCTGTGTATTGGATTGTGCCCAATTATGGTAGTTGCTGTTTAATATTATTATATGCCATTTTATATATGTTTTTATGTTTAGATAATTATTTATGTGATCTCCGCTGGAGTTACTAATGCTAATTTGTTTTTGTTTTTATTTTTGTTTTTGTTTTGCTATTCCTTTTCTGAGTCGAGGGTCGATTGGAAACAGTCTCTTTACCCTTTCGGGTAGGGGTTATGCTTGTCTACATATTACCCTCCCCAGACCACACTTTGTGGGACTATACTGATAGTTGTTGTTATTGTTGTAGGCTTTGGTGTTGCATCACGAGTCCTTCCCTCGAATATAAGAGGAGAGAAACTCTGAGGTTCAGGGTCTCATGAGGAAATATGATACCTAAAAGCTTCTCATTGAGAAGCTTTAGGATATTTGGTGACGGTACGAGAAGACCATGCTGAGATGGCCAAGTAGGTATTCCATGTGCTTCATGATAGTGAAGATAAGTTGGAGATAACAACTAACGATCCGATTCTGTAGGTTCGACAGAGGTTTATACAGATCAAGGACCTTCAAAGGCAAACAGATGAAGTACAATCCAAGGCTGAAAATTTCAAGGGGTGTATGGACATCTTAGCTTAAAAAAGGAAGCCATCCAAGTAGAGACAGAGTCAACCAAGTCTGAGATTTGGACTGCAAGGGAGAATGCCTCGATTCAGGAAAAGAAAATCAAGGAGCTTTAGTTCAATTTAGACAACTTAGCTGAAGAGCTCGAGGTGGCTAGATCTGAGGCGGTCATGGCCAATAATAAGGCCCAAGCTATTGTGACCTAATACAAGGTCGATGTTGAAGCCACCCTAGCGCAGGCCAACAGCATGGTGGATCATGCGAGATGGCAAGCTCAGACGGATACCCTCGAGGCAGCATGTGATCAAAACTTTGATATATCTACTGAAATCGAGATTTCCATGGCAGAGGAAACAAAGGCTCGGAAGCTGGCTTTTCCCGAGGAAGACTTCGAGAATTTCAGCGAATTCGATAGTAGGGAAGAATCTGAGGGAAAAGATGCCTCTTCTGATAAGAACCATGCTGCTTAGGCTGTGTCATTTTTGTAATTTTTAATTTTTATTTGGAAGTCTATCGGCCCTTGTAAAGAACTCTTAATCAGGCCATACAATCCTTGTAAAAAGGCTTTTGGGATATATGTTAAAAGCTTTCTTCCCTTCCATGGCTTCTAAATTTTCTATCTTTTTGTTAGTCTATACAAAGGTTGAAGTGCCATAGAATGAAATAATGGGATCGCATTCGAAGCTTTAAGATGGTAAGGACCGATTTAGGTACTATCCTCGACCATTCCTGATCTCTAAACCTTGATCGAAAGCTTGAATTCGAACTGAGGCGGTTTTTGTGCCAAGTGAGATCATTTATTTGAACTTTAAATAAGGTAGCCCTTAAGTTTGAATAGCCGAGTGAGAATGGTTTCTTGAATTCGAAAATAAAGTAACCCTTAGGCTTTAATAGTGAGGTCTTTTCTGAACTCGAAATACGATAGCTCTTAGGCTTTCTAGTCGAGTGAGAACGATCTTTTGAACTCGAATTAAAAGTAGCCCTTGGGCCTTTGTATTTTACTTTATTTGGGTTTTGTCCAATCTGGCTATTGTGAAACGATCATTTATATATATATATATATATATATATATATATATATATATATATATATATATATATATATATATATATATATATATATATATATATATATTCCACCATTTTCTTCTCTAACATTTTTCCTTTGCTTTATTGCTTGTATTCACAAAGGTTGGAGTGCCTTAGCACAAAATAATGAGGTTGTGTTCGAGGGTTTGAACAAACCTTACCTTTATTGCCCTTCTGGGTTAAGGCGTTATCGAGTTTCAGTGTTTAGCAAAAAAATGTCCCGAAAATATCTAAAGTTTAAGGTTATGCTGAGGGTAGCCTTTAGAACCGATTGTGAAAGAGTTTTTTCTTTTTCGAAGACCTATATTTGTTATGGATTTCAGACGTCTCCAAACTGTGGTAAATGGGTTGTTGCCTTTTAGTTTGGGTGCTAGTGATCTCGCTTTCCCAGGTTATCCAGGCTTGCCTAAGATAACACTCTCCGAGTGGGTATGACCGTGGCCTTTAAAATACGAGGGTTGTCGAAGAGGTCTTATGCCCTCGATGTTCAATAGTTCTATCTGCTCGAGTTTATTTTATGGACGGCAATCCCCAGTGTTGGAGTGATTATCCGAGCTCCGGTTGTAATCGGCCCTTGCGCTCGTTTCCATAATGGATCAAAAGTATGGGGTTGTAAAGTAGAAATTTTTCCAAGGCATTAAATAGTTTCAAGAAAACTACTTCTCTTTATTCTTATCATAAATAATCACATATGCGTACAATATTTTATGTCAAGGCTCGAGCAATCTATGTGGGTGGTTAGTTTTGACCGTTTGGAACTTACATTAAATCTTATCTATTGGGACCTTTCCATTTTGAAATAATTTCCTTGCTAGAATAATTCAATATCTAAGGGTAATCCCCCTTAGTATTCGAGGTTGATTGTAGAGAAATCTCGGATACTATAAATACAGTATTTGATACCGATTCATGATCGACCTTCAATTATGAGGTAGCACGATCCACTATTGTCTTGTTAAAAACCTTGCCGAAAAATCCATTTGGGACAAAAACAGTTCAAGGAAAAAAGAGTACAACGCGTGCTTTCAGACCTAAAGTCTTCGTACCGCACCTCGTCGATAAACTGCAAGTGTTAGTAAAAAAAATAGAAATAATTGAAATGGGGTCATACCACAGTAGTAATATCGTTTGGGATGAGTTACATTCCAATTATTCGGCAGCTGAGCTTCGTCCATCGCTCTAAGCTTATAGGATTTTTTTCTTGTGATTTTGAGAATGTGGTATGGCCCTTTCCAGTTCGGACCCAATTTTACTTCATTTGGATTTTGGATGTTTAACGTGTCCTTCCTCAGTACCAATTCCCTGACATTGAAGTATCAAAGGTTATCCCATCGATTTTAATACCTCTCGATTCAATATTTTCTGGGCAATCAGTCAAACAAAGGTAGTTTTACGTCGTTCATCCAATAGCTCCAGGCTCGTATTCATGGCCTCGTCATTTGATTCCTTCGTCGCATATCGGAATATGATGCTCGACTTCCCAACTTCGATCGGTATTAAAGCTTTGGTGCCTTAAACCAAAGAGAACAAGGTTGCCCCAGTACTAGACTTCATATTGTGCGATACGCTCAATGGACTTCAGGCAGGACTTCTCTCCATTTTGCTTTAGCATCGGTCAACCTTTCTCTTAAGGTTTTGTATTATGGTTTTGTTGGTCAATTCGGCTTCCCCATTCTCACTAGGGTGATAAAGTGTTGATAAAATCCTTTTGATCTTGAGGCCATCAAGAAATTTGGTCACCTTGCTGCCGATAAACTATTTTTCGTTGTCACAGGCAATTTCGTATGGTATTCCGAACCGACATACGATGTGGTCCCAAATAAAGTCGATGACTTCTTTCTCCCTGACCTTCTTATAGTCATGTTATTCAACCCACATAGAGAAATATTCAGTGATAAATAAAATAACTTGAGACTTACATGTGACGATGGAAGAGGGCTGAAGATGTCCATCCACCATTTCATGAATGGCCATGGGCCCTCCCAGTTCGGACCCAATTTTCCTTAATTTGGATTTTGGGTGTTTAACGTGGCCTGCCTCAGTAACAATTCCCCAACATTAAAGTATCGAAGGTTGTCCCTTCGTTTGTAATACCTCTTGCTTCATTATTTCTAGGCAGCCAATCGAACAAAGGCAGTTTCACGCCGTTCATCCAATAGCTCCAGGCTCGTATTCATGGCCTCATCATTTGATTCCTTCGTCGCATATTGGAATCTGATGCTCGACTCCCCAACTTCGACCTTATATTAAAGCTTCGGTCCCTTCAAACAAATAGAACAGGGTTGCCCCGGTACTAGACTTCGAAGTTGTGCAATATGCTCAAAGGACTTCGGGCAGGACTTCTCTCCATTTTTCCTTGGCGTCGGTCAACCTTTCTCTTGAGGTTTTGTATTATGGTTTTGTTGGTCAATTCGGCTTACCCATTCTCACTAGGGTGGTAAGGTGTTGATAAAACCCTTTTGATCTTGAGGCCTTCAAAAAATTTGGTCACCTTGCTGCCGATAAGCTATTTTCTGTTGTCACAGGCAATTTCGGATGGTATTCTGAACCGACATATGATATCGTCCAAAATAAAGTCCGTGACTTCTTTCTCCCTTATAGGCATGTTCTTCAACCCATTTAGAGAAATATTCAGTCATAAATAAAATAACTTAAGCCTTACATGTGACGAAGGAAGATGGCTGAAGATGTCCATCCACCATTTCATGAACGACCATCGGCCCTTCCCAGTTCAGACCCAATTTTCCTTCATTTGGATTTTGGGTGTTACACGTGACCTTCCTCAGTACCAATTCCCAACATTAAAGTATCGAAGGTTGGCCCTTCACTTGTAATACCTCTCGGTTAATTATTTCTAGGCAGCCAATCGAACAAAGGCAGCTTCACGCCGTTCATCCAATAGCTCCAGCCTTGTATTCATGGCCTCATCATTTGATTTCTTCATCGCATATTGGAATATGATGCTCGACTCCCCAACTTCGACCTCATATCAAAGTTTCGATCCCTTAATACAAAGAGAACAGGGTTGCCCCGGTACTAGACTTCGAAGTTGAGTGATACGCTCTTCTGGCAGGACTTCTCTCCATTTTTCTTTGGCGTCGGTCAACCTTTCTCTTGAGGTTTTGTATTATGGTTTTGTTGGTCAATTCGGCTTACCCATTCTCACTAGGGTGATAAGGTGTTGATAAAATCCTTTTGATCTTGAGGCCTTCAAGAAATTTGGTTACCTTGTTGCCGATAAACTATTTTCCGTTGTCACGGGCAATTTCAGATGGTATTCTGAACCGACATATGATATGGTCCAAAATAAAGTCCATGACTACTTTCTCCCCGACCTTTTGATAGGCATGTGCTTCAACCCACTTAGAGAAATATTCAGTCCTAAAAGTCTTGCTTATTTGAATACCGTATAATATTCGTTCATGATAGATTCAATACCATATATAGGAATATATGGTTGATATATTGTGGATAGACAGATAGTATTATGGGAACATGTTATTTATATAAACGATCTAGTCAACTAGCAATCATAAATAATTTAACATGTGTAATTACGAACCCAATAGGATTGATAAATTGACCATACCCTAGAATCTTCATCTTCTTTGAGTAAAATCCAACCATAATCGATTGCTCCTAATTAATTTAACTAATTACTTGTTCAATTTCTTCAAAAGTAGTTTAGTATAAAAATAATATTTTTGATTATCTTGGACATTTAATTGATTTTAGTTAGCTTAGTTAATGATTAATCTAAATCTTTATGGGTTCGACATCCGACTTTCGATTCATTTTATTACTTGAGGGCCACGTCGATTTACGTGTATTTGGAAACCAACAAGAGGTTTGTGAATAACCAACCTATTACATTTTCTGCAAAAATCTAATTTATGCATGGTGACTTTTTTCTTAAAAATTATTGGTACAACTTAATTTATTATTTATAGGAGGTTACTTTCCATTTCTTAGTCATACTAGCACTCGCTTATTATAGCAATTGCAGAGCATTGGTACCTGTAGTTGCTTTTACAATATCAGTGTTTTGAATTTGAACTTTTCGTACAAAGGGCAACTTCACAAGGTGAACCACCTTCTTATTATCACAAATTACAAATTGTTTTACACACAACAAAAGAAAACAATTTAATAGTGAAAATAAAAAGGAAGCTACCTTGCTAACAAACCAAGCAAACATAGAGATAAATCACAACACAAACAACATTTTACAACCCAATGATTGAAAATTAATTAAGGATTAAAACAGGAGACACTAGCTAGCAAATCTTGATGCATTTCCCTCTCTCTAATTACACTTGAAACCTGTGGGAATGGTCTTAGCACAAGCACTAACCAAAGCACTAAGTGCAACAGGGATATCCAATTTGACAATTCCAAGCACATTAGCCTTAATTGCAGTGCAAAGGCAAGCTGCAACTTCTAAATCAGCCAAACCTTGAAGCAATGAGCAACAAGGACTTGTCACTTGACTCCCAATTGCTACATTAACAAGCCCAAGTACATCAGCACAAACACCAAGCTTCAATGTGTCCCTTGGGCAAAAGGGGTTGGCTGGAGGTGCCTTCTTTGGTGATGGCTTTGGCTTGATTGGTTCACTGCATGGACCACAAGCAGCAGTGAATGTTGCAACAAGGAGAAGGGAAAGAATGAAAATGGTGGAGGAGAAGTTGGCCATGACTGTAGAGAGTTTTAGTAGCTAGGCTTCTAAGATTAGGGGTAGGTGCTCTTGTATGAGAAAAATAGAGCTATATTTATAGAGTTTAACTTTATGTATACTGACAATGTAAAAGAGTTCTTACACTATTAAATTACTTAAAAAATAAGCAACATCGCCTTTGTTATTCAGATTCGTCAAAACTGCTATTGTACTCATGTCAAATCCTCAAAAACGATGCATAGTATTATTTTTGGAAAATTCGATACAAATATAACGATATTATTTGGAAAATTCAAGTAAGATAGCAGATTTTTTTTATATTAAAAATGAGATCAGTCATATAAGATATATTACATGCTAGAACAAGATAAAATATAATAATAGTATAAACGTTATTTGCACTATGAATGTACGTAAGGTGGATCCATATTTTGTATGGGAAAAATTGTGAGGTTGAAGTTGGAAGTTTGATTGAGTGGAAGAGAGTGAAAAAACAGATGATGCTGAACCAGTTGTAATTTTTTGTAAGTTTGTGCAAAAGTTGGTTGTATTTTTGACCTCTTGTAGTTAATTTCCTTGGCGGTAGCAAGTGTTTCGTCGACAGGACAAAGCACGCCACTGGGCACACTAAGTGTTATGGACCTACCTCATATTTTCACCTGATCAACTCATCATTTCAAAAAATAAGAGGTGATTAACGGTTGAATTTTTACATAACGAGCAAGGACTGAGCTTTCTCTATTTCAGTCGTTCTGAGCCGAGAGTATATCAGAAATAGCCTCTCTGTTTTATCGGGACAAGGGTAAAATCTGCGTATACATTACCCTCCCCAGATCCCACTTTGTGGAATTTTACTGGGTAGTTATTATTGTTGTTGTTGTTGAGCAAGGACGGAGCTAGAAGTTTGTTTATGGTTTGGTCGAATCCAAAAGCTTTTGTTCAAATAATATATTTGTGCTAAAAAGTCATTAAATGTGTATAAATATAAAATCTAGATTCTCATTATTAATACTTGAAATTATTATTATAAACAGAACTCATAAAGTTAAAATTCTGATTCCAAATATTATAACGAGTGCATTGCGAAGAAGTACAAGTATCCTTGCTATAGTTTATTATAATTTCGGACAAGAATACTCCAACAGCAATATTAAGCATAGTAAATTATCATACGTAAACAAAGAAGATTAGATTTTTGTTCTATTATATTATTCTTCAACTACATGTTTTTTTTATTGTATTAATGTTTTAAAAATACATTGTTCAAGGCCGATTCTATTTATGCCTCAAAACTTCTAGGGGAGAATTAGCTAGCTGCAATGATTTTTTCGTACCAGATTTATGGATCGTCTGAACTAAAGTAAGATGTCATAGAATGATGATTCTTATGTACGGTTCTGGACATTTTAAACCTAGACATATTACAGGGCTCATTACTTCGTAAAAGTTTATAGACTGTTTAGAATTTTTTATTTAGATAGACACCCGGTAGTACACCACAAAAAAATAATTCTAAACAGTATATAAAATTTTTAACATTGTTATATGTCAGCTAGCTAAAAGATAACTGCATATAATATTATTCATAACAAGAGCTTCTTATTAGAATATATTGTGTGTATGTTTTTATTATTGGTAGAATATTTTTTTATTATTGTACAGTCCTATAATTGGTAGCATTTGATTTCTTTCATTATTGTACAGTTCTATAGTTGGTAGGATTTGATACCTCTCTGTACTCTATATATACTTTTGTGAGCAATACGAGAAAATTAATTCTCCCAAAACTCTCTACATGGTATCATACGCTAGTGGGTTATCGCCAAAGAAACCCTAATTCTTCCCTACCCGAGCCGCCGCCGCAGCTGCACTAATCGGCAGCCCGCCGCCGCCGACCTTCTCGGTCCACCACCTCTCTCCGGCATCTTGCCGCGCCGCCGCTGCACTAAACGGCAGCCCTCTCTCTCTCGACGTCGTTCAGCGCCTCCTCTCCTTTGCCTCGCGCTTCATGGCCGTTACGACTTCAAACGATCTTCTCCAGCCGATTGCCATCAATACATCGGCTCAGATCCCACTCAAATTGGATTCCACTAATTACCTGGCGTGGAAATTCCAATTCCGAACCCTTCTTACGGGTTACGACCTCCTCGGCTTCTTGGACGGATCGAAGCCGTGCCCACCAGCCACTATCGTCGACAAAGAGGTAACTTCCCCCAATCCAGCATATCCTTACTGGATTCGCCAGGACAATCTTATTCTCAGTGCCATCATCTCGTCGATCACACCGACGATCATCTCCTTTATTGCCGCTGCGGAAACCTCTAAAGAGTCCTGGGACATCCTCGCGCGCACATACGACACTGCTTCTCGTGGTCGTATCATGGCTCTCAAACAGCAGCTCCATAATCCGGTAAAAGGTTCTAAATCTATTACTGATTTTATGCACGGTATTCGCGTGATTGTGGATGAATTATCTCTCCTGGGTGTTCCTGTTGATTCTGAGGATCTTGTCATTAAGGTTCTCAATGGTCTTGATGATCCGTATATGGAGCTCTCTCATGCTATCCAAGCCCGTGAATCTCTAATCTCTTTTGCTGAATTACATGACAAGCTGTTAAGCATGGAGGCTCGGATTACTGCTCGTGCGCCGGCCTCCTCCGCCGCATCTGATATGGCTCCGTCGACTGCCTTCGGTGGCCGCGGGCGTGGCCGTGGCAGCCGTGGTTCATCCTCCAGTCGCGGTGGTTACTCCAACAATGGCCAATCTCGCAGGTAGAATGGGAAGTGCCAGCTCTGCAGTGAATTTGACTACTCTGCGCGTTGCTGTCCGTCCTATCCTATTTCCGGCGCCAATCAGCCTCCTTGCGGTGGACCACTGCCGCGGCCAGCATATGCTCCGTCATCTTATCCGGCTGCTCACACAGCCCATCACTCTCCGACCATTCCCTCTACATCTGATTGGATCCTGGACTCTGGTGCCTCTCATCACATAACCAATGATCTTGCCAACATGTCCCTTCACAGTCCTTACACTGGTTTCGATGATGTGGTTATTGGTAACGGTGGAGGTTTAAAAATTACACATACTGGACAACTTTTCAGTTATTCCTCTCTTTTATTGCCTGGGGCTCTCTGTGTTCCACATATTCGTAAAAATTTGATCTCTGTTGCTCAATTATGTCATCACAATAATGTTAATGTTGTTTTTTCTGATAATGATTTTCAGGTGAAGGATCGTCGCACGTGGGCAACACTCGTCAGCGGCCCACGTAGGAACGATGCATACTACTGGCCGGCGGCTTCCCGTCTACCGTCCGCCCTCACGGCACAAAAGCTCCTTGCGTCATTGTGGCATTCTTGGTTTGGTCACCCGTCAGCTAAAATCCTGCGTCACTTAGTGTCTTCTAGCAGTATAGCGTCCAGTAGTGTGTCCGATTTTGCTTGTGTCTCTTGCAAGCTTCATAAGTGTCATAAGTTACCTTTTTCTGAGTCAAGTTTATCTTCTACTGCTCCGCTGGAGCTTGTTTTTTCTGATGTATGGACCTCTCCAATTATTTCTAATGAAGGATTTAAATATTATGTCATTTTTGTTGATCATTTCTCTAAGTACGTTTGGTTTTTCCCTTTACACCGTAAATCTGATGTCTTACAAACCTTCACTACTGTAAAGTCCATTGTAGAAAAATTTTTCTCTGCTAAAATCATTACTCTTTATACTGATAATGGGGGTGAATTCGTAGCTTTACGCTCTTTTCTTGCCTCCCATGGCATCTCACATCTCACTTCACCTCCTCATACACCTCAACACAATTGCTATGCTGAATTCCGTCACCGTCATATTATCGATACCGGTCTCACTCTCTTTCGTTATGCCTCTGTCCCTCTCATTTACTGGCCTTATGCCTTTGTCACAACAGTCTATCTCATTAATCGTCTTCCCAAGACAAATCTCTCGATGCTCTCCTCCTTTGAGTCTCTCTTCCATAGGCACCCCAACCTGGCCAAACTGCGTGTCTTCGGTTGTCAATGCTTCCCTTAGCTTCGGCCCTAGACCTCACACAAAATGGAACCCAGATCTCGTGCCTGTGTCCTCTTCGGCTACTCATCTCCTCAAAGCGCATATCTATGCTTTGATCCCTCAACGTCTAATATCTTCGTCTCGCATCATGTCACCTTCCATGAAGATATCTTTCCGTTCTCCAAATTGTCTAACCCCGAGTCTCCACCCGTACCCATTCCGGTCACCCTAGAAGTCCTTCCGCTGCCTCCGCCAGTACCTGCCGCCGCTCCCACTAGCGGTCCTTCACCGGATGCACCGCCGGCGCCAACGCCCGAGCCACTAGCGCCTCTTACGGCACCGCCAGCGGCCCCCGCCACCGCTACACCCACTATGCCGCCACCTTCATCCTCTTAGGGTGGTCATCACATGCAAACTCGTAGCAAAAATAACATCTTTACGCCCAACAAGAAGTTTGGTATGTCTGTTCTATCCTCTCCAGCTGTTACAGAACCTCAGACTATGTCTAGTGCTATGTCTGATGAGCGCTGGCGCGCTGCTATGTCATTGGAGTTTGATGCTCTGCTACGGAATGGCACCTGGGATCTTGTTCCACCTGATTCTTCACAGAATGTTGTAGGCTGCAAGTGGGTTAATCGTATCAAACGAAAGCCTGACGGTACTGTGGATAAGTTCAAAGCCCGACTTGTTGCGAAAGGCTTTCATCAGCGACCAGGTGTCGACTTCCAGGAGACTTTCAGTCCAGTCATTAAGCCGGCAGCTGTGCGTTTGGTTCTTAGTCTAGCTGTATCCAAGGGCTGGCCTCTTCGTCAAATGGATGTGAACAATGCCTTTCTCCACCAGAGGCTTATAGAGGACGTCTAAAAGGGGGAAATTGTAGAAAATCATTCTATCCATGATATGTGCGCTTTGGTTGTACTAGCATGATTTTCAGGTATAGGTTTTGATGAATGACAAACAATGAAGCCAACTTGTTAAACAATGTTATTGTATGACAAACAATGAAGATGCATTAGCAAACAATCAAGATTGAATGCCGAGAAGCATATTGATGAATGGATTGCATGGAAAAGCCAAGACGAGCTCAAAAGTTCAAGACCGAAGACCCAAGGCATATTTCGCTAGGTAGAACCAATGTAAGAGCAACGTTTAAGTTATCTCATCTTTTGGCTCAACATAGGTCATCATTAATATGCATAAAATCATTTTATTAAATCATATATATCATTAACATTTTTAATATACTTCAAACAAAATAATTTTAACGTCTTCATTTTAACCAAAATGGTTTTTGAAGTAAGTTTTCGATTCTGGTATATTCTAGTATACTCCAGCTTTGATTCTGGTATACTCTTGTATATTCCAGCTTTGCTGGAAATTCCGCAAGGCAACATAATCGATTATGTGATTGGAATAATCGATTATTTCACTATCCGTTGCCTTCCCAACGTTCCGTTTTATGAACGTTGAGAATATAATCGCATATGCAAAGTGGATAATCGATTATCTTGCATAAAATCAGCATAATTGATTGTCAATTAAGCAACGGACATACAACTTCTAGCACCTATAAATAGAGGTCTTTTGAGCTGATTTTAAACACACAACACCTTTCATTATTCATATACATATTGATATCATTTGTGCATCATTTTAGAGCTTTTGTTGAGCCATTTGAGAGACAACTTTGAGTTGTTCATAGAGCTTATTTTGTATCTCTTTATCCACTCTTATTAGAGAGTTCTTGTTGTAAAAGAGAAAGGTGTTTGAGAAGACCATATCTTCTCATTGATTGTCGGGTTTGCTAAGTACCCTCAATCTTAGTGTGTGAAGTCTTGTGGTGCAGTATCCACGAGCAAGGTGAAGTCTTGAGGTGAGGTATCCTCGAGCAAGTTGAAGTCTTGTAGAGTGTACATCTACGAGCAAGTGTAACGGTTTGTTAGGCACCAGTAAGCTTAACGGAGTTAGTGGAATCTCGAGAGAGTCTCTCGGGGACTGGACTAACCACACGTTGTGGTGAACCAGTATAAATCCGGTGTGTTCTTTCCTTACTATTTTAATTACCGCATTTACTTTACTCCTGCAATTTTAATTCCGCAATATTTATAAATATTCTCATGCCGCACTATTCACCCCCCTCTAGTGACGGGCATAAATCCTAACAACAACCACCGGGTTTTGTTGACAAAGCCTATGCATCTTATGTCTGTAAGTTACAGAAAGCTATTTATGGTATCAAACAGGCACCCCAGGTATAGTACAGTGAGCTCCGCCAACGCCTTTTAGCCATGGGTTTCGTCAACACTACCTTTGACACTTCGCTCTTCGTCTTTCAGCATTCTGGTATTACAGCCTATTTTTTGGTATATGTTAATGATCTCACATTGACTGGTAATTACTCTGCCTTCTTCAACCGTGTGATTGACTCTCTTGGGACTAAATTTTCTCTTAATGACATGGGTAATCTAAGCTACTTTCTTGGTGTTGAGGTTCTGCGCAGCTCCAAGGGGTGTTTTCTTTCTCAGCGTAAGTATGTTGTTGATCTTTTGACTCGTCATAATATGCTGGAATCCAACCCTGTTCAGACGCCAACAGCGGCGTCCACCCGCCTTCATCTGGCCGACGGCTCGGCTCCTGCCGACGCATCCGTCTATCGACAAGCCCTTGGGGGCCTCCAGTATCTCTCCTTCACTCGTCCTGATATCTCCTTTGCTATGAATAAACTCTCCCAGTTCATGCACGCTCCTACTGTCACTCATTGGGGTGCAGTTAAGCGCCTCTTCCGGTATCTGAATGGGACGCGTGACTTCGGAGTCTGGCTGCGTCCTTCATCTGCTATACCTCTGCATTGTTTCTCTGATGTTGATTGGGGTGGAAACTGTGATGACCGCTCCTCAACTGGTGCCTATGTTGTCTTTTTGGGGCCTAATCCTATTTCCTGGAGTTCCAAAAAGCAGCGCTCCGTTGCACGATCTTCTACTGAGGCTGAATATCGTGCCATTGCTTCTGCTGCCGTTGAAGTCCGTTGGCTTCATTCCCTGCTGCACGAGCTTCATGTCCCTCTTCCGGCTGCTCCTGTCATTTACAGCGACAACATTGGCGCCACTTACCTCTGTGCCAACCCTGTGTTTCATTCGCGCATGAAACACATCTCCATTGATTATCACTTTGTTCGTCAATTGGTTCAGAATGGGTCTCTTCGTGTTGCTCATGTATCCTCTGCTGATCAGCTTGCTTATGCTCTCACCAAGCACTTATTTCGTCCTCGGCTTCTTTTGCTGATGTCCAAGATTGGCGTGTCCTTCGGCCCTCCATCTTGAGGGGGCGTATTAGAATATATTGTGTGTATCTTTTTATTATTGGTAGAATATTCTTTCATTATTGTACCGTCCTATAGTTGGTAGGATTTGATTTCTTTCATTATTGTACAGTTCTATAGTTGGTAGGATTTGATACCTCTCTGTACTCTATATATACGTTTGTGAGCAATACGAGAAAATTTAATTCTTCCAAAACTCTCTACACTTCTTTGGCCAAGCTTCTGAAAGAAAAAAAAAAATTATCAACCGGCTACAGTAAGTTATACTGATAGTGTAAAATTTTTTCACATTATCATTATATATAAATTAAATCCTTTTAATAACTTAAAACCGCAGCCATTCCAAAAAAAAAAAAAACAAGAGAGAGAGATTTTTTTTTATAATTAGCATTGCTATCATATCCAGCTTGTGAGTACCATAAGAAGATCTCGTTAGGAAATAAATGGACAATCTCTTTAATGTTTCCTTGTCCTATGGTTTTGTACAGTAATAATCTGATGAATCATACATCAATTAGTGAAGCAATATAGATTTTCGATATGTGATTCTGATCCATTCTCCTCACCCCACTGATCTACATGCATGTGCATCATGTCTGGCATGCATTACATTGCCCTGCATTTTCCTCTCATTTACTTGTCCTTTTTTGAAAAAGGTTATTTCGTTGCACTAGACTTTTGGGTAGGATTCGAGAAATGAAAAAAGTTTATTGGAAATAACTTTGTTGTATTAACTCCAAACATTATAACATTTTATGTCTACACCACATTAATTTAGGCAACGCTTAAAAGATATTGCCAAAAATATTTGTAGGAACACTTTTAGGCGTAGCCTTTGAGTAGTCTTTGAGCACGAATTTTAAGGCAACACTTGTAAAACGTCCCTTTTACATATAAAAATAATATTTTTTAAGTGTTGCTTAAATGTAAAATTTTTGGCCACGCTTCTTAGGTATATTCTTAGGTTTTTAAAGAGTTAATATATTGTCATATTAAATACAACATCTTACAAGCGTATCCTAAAAACTCCTTATAAAATATTTCCCCAAAAATTTCCCACCAAAATTTTACTTAATAAAATATTTTCCCCCAATTCTCATAAGGGTAAAGATCGACGACGTTCAGTTAGGAGGCAAAAGTCTAAAAATGTCTTACAGTATAAAATTTCACTCAAAATTTCTCCCGAGATATTAGAATAAAAGAAAATATTTCCCCCAGTACAATATCATTGATTGTTTCCCAAATTTTTCTCACTGCAGCTTCACCTTAATTGCCTCCTTAACCTAAATATTTCTTTGCTCAAAACTTTTTATTTTTTTCAATTTTTAGTTTTGTTCTTATACTTTAAGATTCAATTTTTCTAGTTTCTTAGTAATGACGATGAAATAATAATCTGTTATTGTGTATAATATTTGGGTATTTCAGTACAATCTTTCATTTATACTCAAAGCTTTGAACTTTTTATAATTTCAGATTTTGGACTAAAAAGAAGTAATTTTGTTTTGTTTAGTTTTGGGTATGCTTCGTTAATTTGGGTTTTCGTTTACACTAATTTGGCTTCTGGGTAACTATTGATTTATTGATATGTACTGTTTTGGACCTTTATTTGTTTGCTTACTTTATATTTTTTTTTTTGGGTTAAATAGAATAATTTGGGTTCTGGGTAAACGAAATTAGGCTATTTTGTTTGCTTACTTTGTGTATTTCGTTGGTTAAATAGACTAATTTATTTGCTTACTTTGTGTATTTCATTGGTTTTCTTATGATTAATTGTTTGTGGGTGCTTTAAGATAAACTTTTTATTAATGGCGGATTTTTTCCTATAGATTTGTAGATATTTAAGTACTTTTTTGGACCTTTATTTTGTACGTTTCATTTGTGTTTTCTATTAATTGTTTGTGAGGTTTTAGTTTAGGCTTGAAATCACAACTAAATTTTTCCCCGAAGCATTACGTCGAAAACTCAAATTTTTTTTGAGTAACTAATTTTTCCATTAATATCAGAATATGTACAACGTGAAGTTTTAGTAGTAGCTTTGACTTGCTACTACTCATTTACATCACAATCATCTATACTAAGAAACTACCAATATGTACTAATTACAACTCAGTATAGGGACATCTAATATAGACTATAGATAAGGAAAACTATTAAGTTGCCGCAAGTCATTTTGCCATCGACTACAATTCCTGCCTCGAATATGAATATGTAACACAATTTGTCTACATATCTGATCCTCCACATAGACTTTCCTGTCAAATCTGATGTTATTCCTCTCCCTCCAGATAAGTGCAACAGTGTTGACAAATGCACATGTTGTTATAGCATTAAGCTCCACTCTGCTCTTTGCTTTGCTGCATATCCATTTCAACTCTGTTTCCCAGTCACCAACAGATCTGTGGTGCCCCAGCCAGAGACAGAGTCTGGACCACAGACTCCTTGTATGTGAACATTCAAAAAATAGATGATTAAAGGCTTCTATACTCTGATTACAAAACACACATGTTACAGGAACTTGTATGCCAAATTTCGGCAATCTGTCCACTGTTGGTAACATTTGCTATGCAGCTAACCACATAGTGAATCTATGCCGAGGATGAACATTTGCAATTATCATCAGACTCTTCCATTCCACCTTGCTGAAGTTAGGAATCATTGTTAGATATAGCTGCTGAATCTGGAAATGATCCAGTTTACAGATTCCTTTCAATTTGCCAAGAAGATTCCCCTGCAACACCTGATTCCCCATGATAGCAGTCCTGCTGTCCAGTATTTTCCTCACAACCTAAGAGGCTGACATAGGAGTGGTCATTGTTTCAATGTCTACCTGCTTGATATAATAACAGTGCACCCATTTTATCCACAGCAGTCCTTCTTTCTGGCTAAATCCCAAAGATGCTTACTAATTGCTGCTTTGTTCCATACTGTCATATCCAATATATTGAGTCCTCCAGCTGATATTGGTCTGCAAACCCTTTCCTAAGCTACTAGTGCTCTTTTAGATAGATTAGCAGTTCCAGTCTACAGAAAGGTTCTGCAAATGGTTTCAATAGCTTTCAACACTTTTTTTGGCAGAATGAAAACCTGAGCCCAGTAAGTTTGGATGCCAAAGATGACAGCTTTGATCAGCTTACATCTCCCTGCATAAGAGAGAAATTTAGCAGAGCAACATGTAATCTTAGCTGTAATCTTCTCTATCAAAGGTAAGTAGTGATAGTCAGCAAGCTTTTGGAATCTAGAGGTATCCCCAAGTATTTGAATGGAAGTTGGCCCTCAATAAAACCCAATGCCTCCAGAATTTCCTCTCTAGTACTCTGCTGCACTCCAGCCAAGTATATTGCACTTTTGCTAACATTAGCTTGCAATCCAGATGCTTCAGAGAATCTTTGAAAAGCTTCCCTTAAAATCTGAATAGATACAAGATCAGCTCTACAGAACATTAATAGATCATCAGCAAAACATACATGAGTACAATTAAGCTTTCTGCATTTTGGGTGAAAATTGAAATCCCTATTCTTGTGCAACTGTCCTAGTTCCCTATTCAGATATTCCATAGCCAGCACAAATAGATAAGGTGACATAGGATCACCTTGTCTAATACCTCTCTTAGCAATGAAGGGTTTTGTTAATCCACCATTCAGAACTAGGGAGTATGAATTAGTTGTGACACATGACATTATCCATTGAAAAAATTTAGCAGGAAAACCAAGATCAATGAGGACCTGTTTAAGAAACCTCCATTCCAAAGTATCATACGCCTTCCTCAGGTCCACCTTCAAGACACATCTGGGAGATACTCCTTTACTAGAATAGCCTTTGAAGAATTCATGGCTGAGTAGAATGTTATCAACAATGCTTCTCCCTTCAATAAAAGCTGATTGAGCCTGCCCAACCAAATCACCAATCACAGTTTTCATTCTCCTAGTAATGACTTTGGAGATGAGCTTATATAAAGTGGTGCAGCAAGCTGTGGGCCTGTAATCTTTAACAGTTGTGTGAGCTTTTGACTTTAGGTACAAGTGCAATTGCAGTAGTATTGATCATGTGGGGCATTCTGCTTGTGGAGAAGAATTCCTTTGTAGCAGCAAGTATATCATCCTTTACTATTTCCCAGTTCCTAGTGAAGAATTTCACAGGGAATCCATCCACTCCTGGTGCTTTATCCTTTGGCATCTCTTTTAGTGCTTCTGCAATCTCTTCCATAGTAACCTCCTGAATTAGCAGTTTTTGTTGTGATAAATTTAGACAATTTCCTCCTTTAATAATAGCTGTTTTAACACAAGGTAGCTCCCCAGCACAATCTCCCATCAATGATTGGAAAACATTTATAAATTCCTGTTCCACAGATATGGGGTTTGTGAGCTTCAAACCTGTATCAATGTATATAGATGTCATGCTATTCTGGAAAGTTCTGATTTTCCACTGGGCATGGAAATACTTTGTGTTGGCATCACCACATTCAATCCAGCAAGCCTTGGATTTCTGTCGCAGAATTTGTTCATCCGCACAACTCCATTTCTCAACTTCTTCTATTGTTGCTTTTTCCTCATTAAACAGAGGCTGTGATAGAGGACAGTGCTGCAACTGAGTCTGGATAATACCCAATGTATCCCTAGCCTGTACAAGTTTTTGCTTATATGAAGCCATATAAGCATTTGTCTCCTTCAGTTGCTGTTTCATGGTCTTCATTTTACTCCATATCTGCTGCATAGGTGCTCCTTCATAGTCTTGTCTCCAGACATTTTGTAGTATGGTTTGGAACTGAGGACTCTCCATAATATTAAGATATAATCTGAAAGGCTTAGGATGTAACAACTTTTGGTCTCCACATTTGATAAGACTGGAGAATGGTCAGATACTGATGGATTCATGAAGTCAGATTCTAGGTGCCCATATTGTTGTGTCCACTGGTAGTTACCCAATGCCCAATCAATCTTGCTATACACCCTAGTTGTAGTATCCTGTTTACTAGTCCAAGTGTAATGCCAACCTTTAGCTCTGAGAGGAGTGAGTTGAAGGTCAGCAATAACATCTTTAAATCCTTTAACTTCAGTATCAGTAACAGGAGATCCAATTCTATCTTCAGAGCATAAGACATTGTTAAAATCCCCACTCAACAACCAAGTGTCTTGACTGGGTACATATATTTTCCTCAGATCACTCCACAGCCGGTCTCTTTGGTTACCAGTATTCTGAGCATAGATGATACTTAAGTGAGTTTTGACTTGACTTTTAGAATCTTCTATGAAGCACTAAATGAAATGGTCAGTCACCAGGGAAATTTGAACTTGGATATGAGGTTTCTAAAGTAGCCAAATCCTCCCATTTACAGCCTTAGAATAGTTGCAGTGGACATTCCATCCCTTTGTAATCATTCCCTGGATTTTCTTTGCTTTATGTTCCTTAACTCTAGTCTCAAGACATCTCATAACATCTACTTTATTTACAGCAAGAAAGGTCTTCAGTTCTTTCTGTTTATGGGCTAGGTTTAGCCCCCTAATATTCCAAGTGACAATAATCATAGTAACTTAGGATATAGGTTCTGAGAAGGCCCAGGATCAATCAGCTGTCCCCTTCTACCATCATCTAACACATCAACAATTGCCTTACCCTTATTTCATTTATCTTCCATTACTTCAATGCTGCCATTGGGTTCCTTATTTACTATTACATTCCTTTCCTGAATAACAGGACCTTGCTGTGCATCATGTTGAGTGATCACCATACGAGTTGTGGTGTTCCCCAGAGTCACATTCTCCTTGCAATGATCTGATTGCTCTGGCAAGTTCTCCTGTGATTCTGTACTAGCTAGAGAATGTTTCACAAGCCACTCTTGCTTTACAACTTTTTCCTGCTTTTTCATTCTGATCCTCTGTCTCCTTGGCTTACCCTCTTCCTCCATTTCCTGTTCTTCACATTGTTAGCATTATACCAACAATCAATAGAATCATGTCCAAATTTTAGGCAGCGATTGCAGAAAAGAGGCTTCCAATCATTTTCAATCAATTGAATCTTAGGACCAAATGGAGTCTCAATCTCTATCTGATCAGGGAGAGGGTGGGCAGCATCAACCTCCACTAGTACTCGAGCAAAAGATATTTTCTCATAATGAGCTGTGAACTTGTCTGTATACAATTGTTTACCCACTGCACTAGCCATCTTACTCAATGCATCAATTGACCAATAGCCTACAGGTAGCCCAGGAAATCTAATCCACACAGGAATTGTACTCAGTAAATCATTCTGGAAGGAGAAATCAATTTCCCAAGGCTTCAATACCATAGGTTAATTCCTGTATGAGTAAGATCCAGATTGAATGACTTGATCTCTGTCCTCTATACTATTAAATCGGAAAATTCAATGGCCCTCAGAATGGATCAAAATCTGAGGTTTAGAGACAAAATTCCATACATGCAACACGAAATTTTTCATAGCTTTCTCATAAGGACTCTCTCCAATTATGTAACCAATTAAGGAAGTTTTCCAATAATCAACCTGAGATTTCAAGTCATCTTCGCTTATTTTGACAATCTTCTTACCATCTATGTCAGTAGGAGGAACAAACGAAAGTGGTTTACCCATTTGAGCACTGCGATTACCTCGCACAACCTCTGCAACAGACGGAATAGATTTCTCAGACCCACTAGCATCTGAGAACTGTAAGCGTCTCACAGCTAGACTAGTGTTTGCTTCAATTTTACTCATCTGAGGAGGTATTACATTCGCAGCACATCCATCTTCATGAATCGCCTCACTCGTTTGGAACTTCCGAGGAAGAAAATTACCAAATGTCAGCAGTTCTAACTACTTAGTAACACCATGAGCTGGGGTAACAATCTGGGCAGTAGTGACAGCCACATTTCTCCGGCGGCGAGCCATTTTCCGGGCACAATTGCAGCCTTGCTATCGTGCGCCTCGAACACTCAATTCCTTAGAAAAAAACACACTGCCTTGCTTGTGGTTGCATTGTCATAGGTAGTAGCTGGAATTATTTGTTGCAACAGTTTAGGATCATTAAGAGTTGATGAGTTTATATTAACACACTCCTCATCTGCTAGGATTTCAAATTCGTTTGGACTGGCGACAGTTCGTAGAGCATTTGGAATTCCAATAACCAAATATGAAATTCCATAATATAGATCTGTGGCAACTGAGTTGTAGAGCTACTCTAACTGTACAGTGTATTTAATTGTTCAATTATTGCATATGCCCCATAGATGGCAGATCTTGATATTTTCATGGTCAAGTGAGTTATAGTAAATCATACCAGGGGAAAGATAGAACATCAGGATAGCTTTGATAATTCAGTACTTCATTAAAAGTTAACAAAAATGTATGGGAAGATGACTTTGCTCCATGAGTCACGAAGTCCTTTGTCTATATTGGTGAAAAATGCATTCATTGATCAAAATTATTTCTTAGGAAAATGTTTATGGTCATTGGTGTAAATGCTTGGCTGCTTCTCTTTTATATTGATAAATATAAGAACTTGATTCTGTGTTTGTACAGGAATTGCCGTTCCTTTATGTTAAAAGGAATGTATTTGAGTAATAGTTCTTAAGAGCCAGAAACAATAAAATTATCGATCAAGACTTTCTTTGTTTGTGAGTCTGATCAAGTTGTTGTGCTATATCAGTTAATCCCTTTGTTCCTTGCAGCTGGAGTTTCTGAGATTCTTTTCTTCTCGCTTCTTCTCTCTGTGAACAGTGCCTCAAAACACTTCTCATTCAAATACAACTACTTTATTTGGTTCTCATTTTCATAACTGAGTTACTGTTCTGTTCCAATCTTGTATGTCATTTGCACTCAGCCCTATTCACAAAGGGATGGAGCTTCACCATCTTATCGCTATTTAATATACAAAGATAATTGCTATAACCTTAAATCTCTTTCGCCACTATTTTTAATTATTGTACATTCTGTTCAAAATAATTCTGGTGTGCACATAACCTAGAGCTTTCAAGCTAGTGATTACCTTAATATGGGCAAGCATCATATAAGAATGTAAGTTAGCAAAATAAAGAGAATTGACAAACAAGAACCTTATTGTGGTGGATCCTACTAATTTTACTTTTTTATTCTAGAAGAAAAGTCACGCTCGGGAATATTTGTGGTGGACTTGAAGTTGGATTTGGCTTAGCTTAAGTGTCATGACGAGGTAAGAAAGTCTTATTGTTTTACAACACATGATTTTACAGATTTATTCTTGATGTTTAGGATTTAGTTTTACAATATAGTCAATGCTTAAAAGATAATACATTTGAATATCTAATAACTTTAATTTTTAGGAATTCAAATGTTTTATCCAAGGAATGGATGAAGATTGTCGTTAGTTTTTTGCAGTGTTCAAAAGGCAACTTATTACTTTGCCTGAGCAAATTGGGATCTTACAATCGACATCAGTAAGTATTTCATAAAAATCATGAAGAACATTAGTAATGGAAATTCGACAAATAACTGAGAACATAAATGATGAAAAAGTGAAAATTGGTCCAAATCGTGAAACTCTTATGAGATAGAATTTGTATAGTGTTCAAGCTCTTCTTCCCTTTTTCTCGGGTTGGTTAGCTGCACGGTGTTCATTTTCTTCTGAATAATTTGCACTTTGTTCTAACATGTAACATATAGAATACTGTGTTCTAATAAATAACCCTTGGAGGTCTTGACTCTTTAAATTTGAGATGTAGCAAGTTGCTTTTCAGCGATTTTGTTCACACCTAGGAATGAATGAGTTTTAGCTCCAAAATTTAAAAAGATGCCATTGTTAGATAAGCTGATCATTTACCATCTTCTGCAAATGCTTGTTATATATGGCTGGATAGTGCAGTGACTATTGTACTACTTGATAACTTCTATGTGTAGTTGACTGACGTAGCAGTGTGTCAAGAATAACATCTTAACATCTGTGTTGTGCAAATGTGGATAATATTTTAAAACTCATATATCTAGTGATGGTGGCAAATGAGACACCTCTTCGGAATATAAAAAGTTGCATAAATTAGTTATAGTTGAATTACCATAGACCTGGAAAAATATTGAGAATGAGAAATATTTGCTGCTGCATCTAACCATCTTTTACTGTTGTTGAATTATTCCAGTACCCTTTCATGTGCAAGTGCATCAGAAATTTTTTTAGTGATAAGATCCTTTGATTGTTTAAATGGAGTACCAGCATTCTTTTGTTGATTTTGCCCACTGCCTGGAGAGTTCCCTTGCTTATTTCTTGAGCTTGCACTTATGTCCTTAAGCTGCAAAATCCCCACAACATGATCATGATCTATATTCAAAGCATCAAAGGTGTTTGTTTGAGCAGTTGATTTTCCTTGAATCCTCACATAGTGCACCTGTAAAGATTTCTGCCATAATCTGATTTTCATGGTCTGGATTTTTCATTTTGTGAAGTGATGGATGAGATCGAGTTACCTCTGTCCACTCTCGATCATTTAATTTATTCACGGCTTGACAACCTAGCATGTGCGGCTCCAGGATTTCTTGCCGTAGTGGTAGCTGTGGAAACTGAAGACGGAGATTTAACAGGAGGACCAGTAGCATTAGCTGTACTTGACACTGAAGTAGGGAGCCGAGTTGGAGTTGATGCCCTCGATGTGGACTTTGACCCAGGAAAAGAGGCCTTGGTTGTGGGCGTTGAGGAGGCTCTGGTTGTTGGCATTGAGGACCTTGCACTAGACCTGGCAATAGGTGTTGAAGATCTTGGAGGAACTGTGGATTTAGCAGAAGGCAAGGTGACACTAGCAGTTGGGGTTGAAGACCTTGATGGCCGAGATGCAGTTTTGGTAGACACTGTTCTAGAGGTTGTAGTGGATCTTTTGATGCTCCAGACCTCTGATATTGGATGATCTTTTGCCCACTTATACAATCATTTAGTATCAAAAGAGTTTTTGCTTATGTCTTTTATCTAATGTTCAATTCTTTAATCTGAGACGATATTTTTCTGTTTCAGGCTTCTAATACCTCCGAGTACTCCTCTTTTTCCTTCACTTGAGATGGAGTCGAAAAAATCAATGATGAGTCGGCTGGGAACAGCCAAAGCTCGCCCAACTGCATTAAAATCTAGAGTAAGAATATACTAAACTTTTCTTACCCCACGATTTGCTGAAATAATGCATTTTTTGTAGTTAGGATGAGTCTTATTATGATATATACTTAATAATGTACATGAAATGTTATCGTAATGAATTCAACATTATTTCGCTTCATGTCCATCCAATAGAAGGCATGTAAAGAGGTGCAGGAAGCATAATAAAAGGGAAATTTCTATAAGTAGGTAGAAACAACATTGCAGGTCTTTTAGTTCAAAACACATGCATACGTGGTGGCTCCATTGTTTAGTCAAATGCTATTAGCAGAGAAAATCTCTTTTGTTATTTCACAATTGTCTTAACTCTTGAGTTTCTCAGAGCAATATATAATGTACTCATTTGCATTTTTCTTACAGAAGTTCCTTGTGAGCATGTGGAATTACCATTGCCCAATCTCTCAAAAGTATCACCACCTTTTGCAGATATATTAAATTCTAGTGAGTGCATAGTTGTTGGATAGTAAGCCGATCACACTTTAATCACAAATTGCGAGTTCTCCTAAGATGTGAACAAATACAGATGGCCATGTAAAAATTAGGAATTTCAGATGGAATATCGGAACCTCCTCTAGGAACCAAAAAATAAATTAATGATTCCCAAAATAATTTATGGAGATAAAAAAAATACCGAAAATGGATTTATTAATACAACTCGGAATCTCTCAAATACAAAAATATTTCTTACAAACACTCCTTATACTCAAGCTATTGATCACTCAATACTTGCTTGAAAACTTGATAATAACCAAATGAATTACAAGGCCTATTTATACAAGTTAACCCCTAGTGTGAACAAATAATGTGAAACAAAGAGCCAAAAATCTAACACATCATGGCCGGTGCCTAACCTTGGTAGGTGAAGTTTATTTTAAAATCCCATTTTAACAACTAAAAACACGTGTTTCAAAAGACATGGCCGGTGGTCAATTTTTTTGGATAAATTATTATTTCAACAACCTCCCTTAATTTATCAAAATTACCTATACCAAGCATTGACTTCAGATTCTCGAACAATTCTGCTCTCAGCGGTTTTGTAAGGATATCCGATATTTGATCTTCAGATCTGCAGAACTCAAGTTCGATTTCACCATCCTTAACAAGATCCTGTATGTAGTGATACTTAATTCCGATATGCTTAGTCCTGCCATGAAATACCGGATTCCTGGCTAATGCGATTGCTGACCTGTTATCATACATAATTCTTGTCGGACCAATCTGCTCGTGTTTCAGCTCTCCAAGTATCCTTCGAAGCCAAACTGCTTGACAAGCCGCAGAAGTTGCTGCCATGTACTCTGCTTCTGCTGTAGAAAGAGCAACTACTTGTTGCTTCTTTGATGACCATGAAAATACTCCTTTCCCAATAAAGAAAGCATAACCTGAAGTACACATTCAAGTCTCACATCACCTGCCCAATCACTGTCTGTATATCCTACTAGACTGCAGTTGTCAGAGTAGGTATAGAAAATTCCATGATCATGGGTACCTTTAATATACCTCAAAATCCTTTTTGCCGCTTGCAAATATGACTGATGTGGTGTCTCCATGAATCGATTGATAATTCCCACGCCATAAAAAATATTTGGCTGAGTTGAAGCCAAATAACGCATACTTCCATCTATGCTTTTGGAATAAGTGGGATCAACCAGCTCACCGCTTCCTTCTTTCTTCATTTCCAGGCGTTCAGCAACTGGAGTTCGGATTGGAGTCGCAGATTCCATCTTGAATTTCTTCAAGACATCATTGGCATATTTCTTTTGCGAAATGAAAATGCCATCTCTACGTTGTTGTACTTCTATGCCCAAGAAGTAAGACATAAGTTCCATGTCTTTCATTTCGAACTGACTAGTCATGGCCTCCCTGAATCCTGCAAACATTGATTCACAATTGCCTGTGAAAATCAAATCATCAACATAAAGACATACAAACATCATGTCGCCATTCACTTTTGACTTGATGTATAATGTATGCTTATAAGGACACTTCTGGAATCCTGCCTGCAACATGTACGTAACAATGCGCGTATACCAAGCTCGTGGTGCCTGTTTCAGTCCGTATAATGCCTTCTTCAATTTGTAGACCTGATTCTCCTATCCTTTTCTTACAAAACATGGTGGTTGCTCAAAATAGACTTCCTCCTCAAGAAATCCATTCAGGAAAGCTGACTTGACATCCATTTGATGGATCTTCCACCTGTTCTGAGCTGCAAGTGCTAATATCATGCGAATAGTATCCATTCTGGCCACTGGTGCAAAGACTTCATAGTAATCAATTCCAGGCTTTTGTCGATAGCCTTTGACTACCAATCTTGCTTTGAATCGGTCCACCTGACCGTCGGGTCGATACTTGGTCTTGTACACCCACTTGACACTGATAGGCTTCTTTCCGGCTGGCAAAGAAGTTAATTCCCATGTGTCATTTTTTTCAATGGAATGAATTTCTTCATTCATTGCCTTGATCCACCTTTCATTATCAGCAGCATCCTCGAACGAAACTGGATCACAATCTGCAAAAAGACAAAAATTTACCAATGTTTCATCGGTAAAGTCAGGACTGCTGTCATTGTCAACACCTTCTTTATTTCTCCTCATATCAAAATCCTTGAAACGTGGTGACATGTTTGTTTGTCGATGAGGCCGCTCTTCTCGTTCAACTTCTTCTTCTGATTGTGAAGATGGAATCTCTACTGCCTGCGGAGATGGAATATCTACTGGCTCCGGAGATGGAATATCTTCTGATGGTTCTGGGGTTAAGACATTTTGCTCATCTGCCGCTTCTATTTTCATCAGCACACCTCTTCCAGTGTCATCTTTCTGCTTAAGTTCCAAGCTCCATCTTCTACGAACTGCACATCTCTGCTTACGATGACTTCTCTGCTGACATGATTATAAAGTCTATAACCCTTAGTCCCTTCGCTGTAGCCAATAAAGATGCACTTTTGACTTTTATCATCCAGCTTCTTCCTACGTTCGTCTGGTACATGGGGATATGCAATACACCCAAATACCCTTCCGCAAAGAAACATCAGGTTTGTTGCCACTCCACGTTCTTGCGGAGTCCTCTCGAGCACAGCTTTTGCCGGACACCGATTCAGTACGAACACTGCATAAGCAACAACTTCTGCCCAAAATTCCTTTGGTAAGCCTTTTGCCTTCAACATGCTTCGTGCCATCTCAAAGATCGTCCTATTCTTTCTTTTTGCCACACCATTTTGCTGCGGTGTATAACTGGCAGTTAACTGACAAAGAATTCCTTGGGACTTGCAGTAATTATGAAAATCGTTAGAGGTAAATTCACCGCCTCTATCGGATCTCAGAGTCTTCAAGCTAAAGCCGTTTTGCTTTTCAACAAAAGCTCTAAACTCTTTAAACTTTCCGAATGCTTCAGATTTTTCACGCAGAAAATAAACCCAAGTTTTTCTTGTAAAATCATCTACGAAAAAAAGCATGTACTTTTTGTTTCCAAAAGATTCTACCTCAACTGGGCCACACAGATCCGTGTGTACTGGCTCCAATGGTTGCTCTGCCCGTATGGATTTCCCTGTTGGAAACGCGTCTCTGTGCTGCCTCCCAAGTAGACGTCCTTCACACGTTCGATCTGGAACATCAATCACTGGTAAACCTGTCACCATCTTCTTTTGCGCCAACAACTTCAAGCCTCTGAAGTGTAAGTGACCAAACCGAAGATGCCATAGCCAATTGCTATCCATTGCCACAGCTTGAAAATTCATTACTCCCTTCATATTAAGAGTAAGAGCGAACATTCAGTTTTTGGCAATTTCTAATTGCGTGATTAACTTGTTCTTGCTCCGGATCGTACAGATTCCGTCTTGGAAAAGAATCTTGTGCCCCTTTTTTGAAAGCTGCCCAATGCTTAATAAGTTCCAGAAAAGCCCAGGTACGAAGAAAACATCGGCTACAGTAACATCCGTTCCATCCGTTGACTGGATTTTGATGTCACCCTTACCTTTGACACTCACCTTCGTCTTGTTGCCAAAGTTGACTTCACCACCTTCGTACTCCTCTAGCTTCGTAAACAGGTCCTTGCGTCCGCATATATGATTCGATCAACCGCTATCTAGAAACCAAATATCTGAGTGATTTTTATTTGGTTCTCCAGCGTTGCATGCTAGAACCATATTGTCACTTGCCTCTGCAAGATGCACCTGCTGCGTTCGTTCGTGTCGGTTGCCGCGCGGACATTCGCTTTTGTAATGCCCAAATTGTTGACACCAGTAACATTTGACTTTGGACTTGTCAATTTTACCACAAGAATTATTTTTCCAATTTCCTCCACCTTGCCCGCTACCTTGTCCGCCACCGCGTCCATGGCTGTTGTTGCCTTGACTGCCACCGCGATTTCCTGGGACATAGCTTCTTTGCAAAGTTTGTTCTTGGTTACTGCTACTCGCCGTCTGGTTCATTCTCTGCTCATGAGAACTTAACGAACCCAACAACTGGTCTGCCGACATAGTTGTTGTATCTTGACCTTCTTCGATTGCAGCTACTATGTAGTTAAATCTTGTGCTCAAAGAGCGTAAGATTTTTTCTACCACCCTCTGCTCGTCCAACGATTCACCGTTAGCTCGCAATTGGTTTACGACTGACTGCACACGGTCAAAGTAGCTTGCAACATTTTCCGAGTCCTTCATGCGCAAGAACTCAAATTCTACATGGAGTGTTTGTAACCGGACCCTCTTTACTCGATCGTCACCTTTGTAGGCTTTTGCAGAATAACCCACGCTTGGTTTGACGTCTCTGCCGCTGATATTTTTTCAAATACCAGTTCATCGACAGCCTGAATAGCGTACAATGCCTTCTGGTCCTTTTTCCGAGTTTCAATTAAAGCGTCTTTTTCCTCCTTCTTCAACGCCTCGAACGCTTTGTTGTTTGGAATTTCGGCATAGCCATTTTCCACCACTTCCTATAAAGCTTGTGATCGGAAAAATACTTTCAATTGGATAGCCCAAATTTTTTAATTTTTGTCGTTGAGTTTTGGGAGTTGAAACTGAATCGAGTTGTTGCATGACATGACTCAGTTTCCTAACACCTCACAAGACTCAAACTAGCTCTGATACCAAATGTAGGAACCAAAAAATAAATTAATGATTCCCAAATCAATTTATGGAGACAAAAGAATACCGAAAATGGATTTATTAATACAACTCGGAAACTCTCATATACAAAAGTATTTTTTACAAACACTCCTTACACTCAAGCTATTGATCACTCAATACTTGCTTGAAAACTTGATAATAACGAAATGAATTACAAGGCCTATTTATACTAGTTAACCCCTAGTGTGAATAAATAATGTGAAACAAAGAACCAAAAATCTAACACACCATGGCCGGTGCCTAACCTTGGTAGGTGAAGTTTATTTTAAAATCTCATATTAACAACTAAAAACATGTGTTTCAAAAGACATGACCGGTGGTCAATTTTTTTTGATAAATTATTATTTCAACCTCTCCGGCTAGACAGTCTTAACTTTAGTTTGTTGGGAACCATGGACTGATTTTATGGTGCAAATGTTATTGTGGATGCAGTTAGCAAATCCCAAGCCTGAGCCTTCTGGTAGAAGCATTTTAGCATATCCACAGATGGACTAAATATTTCAAGTTCAGGTCTTTGAATACCATCTTCATCAGGTGGATCAAGACCTTCAACTCCAACAGGAGCACCCACATTAAGCGCAATTGGGATGTTTATTTTTATTGATTCTATAAATATGAATACATTTAGTTTTGTAGAGATTTTTACTAGTGAACTCTTGAACCAACAGTTTTATTATTATAGACAGTACACAAAGTATGTTTCTTTGTTGAATTAATTTTAAGTATATGTATTTGAATTATTTTTATTCTATTACCTATTATTAAAGTTAATGCTTGATATATATATATATATATATATATATATATATATATATATATATGTGTGTGTGTGTGTGTGTGTGTGTGTGTGTGTGTGTGTTTGAATATAATTTGATGCAAACAAATATATTCTTTTAACCATAAAATAGTGGCTAGGTAGATGTTGCCTGGTAGGGGATGGCAGGTTCGATTACGGAGAAGTCAATAATCAAAGATTATGCGGAGTGTCCAGCAGTAACTAATTACCCAAGCATAAGGACAATGACACTAGCTAATAATTTTGTAGTGTAGATAAAATTGCCATGCTTAAAAAGTGTGGCCATAGGGATTGTCAATTTGGCGTTTTCACCAATAAATATTGCTCTAGAAGCCACACTTTATAAGTATATCCTTTAACGTGAGAAAGATCACGCTTCGTAAGTGTAGCCTTATGTCATAAAAGGGGGCTATATGAGAAAATATAAGTGTGGTCTTTATACCATATCGGCCACACTTTTAAAGCGTGGCTTCTAAGGCAACACCTACAAAGCGTGACCAATAGCCAAAGGCTACAGTACTTTAGGCCACCCCCAAAAAGCGTTGCCTAAGATCGTAAAGTGTTGCCTTTGCCCAAACGCTACACTTCTTGGCATCTTAGGCCGTACTTCTCAGGGGTGGTTGTAGGCCTGAAATGTTGTAGTGAAAAATACTTTTGATGTTAGGTCAAACTTCCTTTCTTTTCAGTTATCAATGTGAATCTTTATTTGTACATCTAATAATTTCCCTAGACATGACTCATCAACAACTCCCTACAAAGATATACTACGACAATTGGCCCATTAACAAGTCCCTTGGCTTGAACTAAGTTCCACATGACTACTCATCACCTCATGATGCGCTTATCCGGAGATTCCACCAGCTTTATCTTCTTCTTCTTGCGTGCATGCATCTTCTAAGTAATTAGTAAAGGTAGTAAACTGAGCGTGTCATGGTATCTTCCCGCTATTTTCATACTCGTCCCTCCCGAATCATTGGTCTTGAAACAATTTGTTGTATTTTCTCCTAAATTTGCTAGGTAAATTCATTTTATTATTCAAATTGATTGACCCTGGAAGTAAAGAATGACGGTTCGACGAGCTCTTATTCGCCCCCAATCATAAGTTGTGATATTAGTTGTTGGTACATCAGTTCAAAGATACTTTTAAAATAAGATATTGTTCGTTTTCTTTTTCTTTTTTTCTTTTTAAAAGGCCTCACTCCATTTAATTAAGAATATTCCGGCATGTTATATGTAGTTTCCTTTTTCTTTATTACTATAAATTATGAGACTTTGCTAGCATACCGTATGTTATATTTCTAATAATGAAGATTATTTCCACAACTTGAAGGTGAAACATAATGTTCCGGAATATAGTGGGATTTAACGAGGTTCGGCCAAGCCTAATCCTCAGGACAAAACCAGAGAGAGTTTTCCACTATGAATGGAAGAAAAGCACAATCCATTATTTAGAATCCCCAACTACAACCCCTATATATAGATCCCAAAAGGTCTCAAACATATATGTGAAAGGTTTTTCAATTTGACAAGGACTATAGGTTTTCCTTTTCCAAATCTATTAGGACATGGGTTTCCCTAAACCTATAGGGACTATGGGTTTCCTAAATATACAAGATAATGATTCAAGCCACAAATAATAAATCTTCCCCTTGGCTTGAATTCTCTTCATCAACAGGAACAACGTCTCTCTACCTTGTCCTCAGCCCTCGCAAGAGCTCTATCCATTTTCACATACATCAACCAAGTCTAGGAAACACCTAAACTTGTTGAGAGACTCAATCTCTTTAGCCATAGCACTAATCTGTCGATTTGGTTCTATACTCAGAATAACTTCTAGATATCTATAACACTCAAACACATCAACGGTCTCTGCAACTTCTAAAGCAAATCCCACTAGATTCGTATATCCAAGAAGATTCCCATCAACTACGTTTGCAAACCTTTGCAGTCAGTTGATCACTCTCTTTTCTCTACCTGTTGCAATGCTATATGGTTATTGTTGCGCAGGTGCATCAACATTATTATCTTGATCAATATTTTGCACCTCATCCACTTCCTCTACTTTAGAACCACGGGGCTGAGCTAGTGGAGATTCAATTTCTAGCTCTATCCGGTCACTGACACCATGATCTGTTTCTGCTATTGCCTTCTCCCTATGATAGTCCAGTGAGGAAGATTTATTGAATTTTACATCCCTGCTGATAATTAGCCCTGAAGTCTTTTGATCTATGCACCACAACTTATAACTTTTCACTCCAGTTGCATACATTAGAAATATGCACTTCTTTGTGTAGAAAATCATTCTATCCATGATATGTGCGCTTTGGTTGTACTAGCATGATTTTCAGGTATAGGTTTTGATGAATGACAAACAACGGAGTCAATGAATGACAAACAATGAAGTCAAGTGTCGAACAAAGTTATTATATGACAAACAATCAAGATTGAATGCCGAGAAGCATATTGATGACAGAATTGCATAGACAAGCCAAAGACGAGCTCAAAAGTTCAAGACCGAAGACCCAAGGCGTAGGTCGTTAGGTAGAACAAATGTAAGAGCAACGTTTAAAGTTATCTCGTCTTTTGGCTCAACATAGGTCATCATAAATATGCATAAAATCATTTTATCAAATCATATTTCAAATACTTCAAACAAAATGATTTCGAACATTTTCATTTTAGCCAAAATGAATTTTAAACATGTCTTTCAAAGCTGGACAGAAATAATCGATTATGCTTATTGTGATAATCGATTATGTTAAGACAGTGTAAACCGGAATTTACAAAACAGCACAATAATCGATTATCATGTATAGCATAATCGATTATCTTGTAACCGTTGCCAAAGTTTTTGAACACTGTAACAAAATAATCGATAATGCACTTCAGATGATCGATTATCCAGCATAAAATCAGCTTCTGATTTTTGAACGTTAGAGCAAATAATCGATTATCTAAATCCAATAATTGATTATCCTTGCATAAAATCAGCATAATTGATTGTCAATTAAGCAACGGACATCACCCTCTAACCCCTATAAATAGAGGTCTTTTGAGCTGAATTGAAACACACAACACCTCTCATTATTCATATACATATTGATATCATTTGTGCATCATTATAGAGCTTTTGTTGAGCCATTTGAGAGACAAATTTGAGTTGTTCATAGAGCTATATTGTATCTCTTTATCTACTCTTTTTAGAGAGTTCTTGTTGTAAAAGAGAAAGGTGTTTGAGAAGACCATATCTTCTCATGGATTGTCGGGTTTGCTAAGTACCCTCAATCTTAGTGTGTGAAGTCTTGAGGTGCGGTATCCTCGAGCAAGTTGAAGTCTTGTAGAGTGTACATCTACGAGCAGGTGTAACGGTTTGTTAGGCACCCGTAAGCTTAACAGAGTTAGTGGAATCTCGAGAGAGTCTCTCGGGGACTGGACTAACCACAAGTTGTGGTGAACCAGGATAAATTCGGTGTGTTCTTTCCTTAATCTTTTAATTTCCGCATTTACTTTACTCCTGCAATTTTAATTCCGCAATATTTATCAATATTCTCGTGCCGCACTATTCAGCCCCCTCTAGTGACGGGCATAAATCCTAACAATTGGTATCAGAGCCTAACTCTCTGAAAGCCTTAACCGGTTGAGAGAACGATATATATTTTTTGTTGAGAATATTGAAAGCAGGAATGATGAGCGAAGGACACTCCACCTATAGGCCTCCACTATTTGACGGAACAAATTACACATATTGGAAAGAGCGGATGAGAATCTTCATCCAATCAAATAACTTTCGCTTGTGACAAATCATCAAGAACGGTGAACAAATGCCAACAAAGAAAGTTGGGGAAACCACGGTTCTAAAGGAGGAGATGAATATGATGCGGAGGACATCAAGAAAGTTGAAAATAACGCAAAGGCCGTCAACTTATTATATTGTGCGGTGAATCCGGATGACTATCAGAAGATTTCTTGTTGCACAACCGCCAAGGAGATGTGGGATAAACTCGAGATCACTTATGAAGGTACGTCTCAAGTCCGAGAATCTAAAGTTGATTTTCTAACACATGAATATGAACTCTTTAGAATGAGGGAGAATGAACCAATCGGTATTATGTTCGAACGATTCTCAAAAATCGTCAACGATCTTCATGCTCTCGGGAAAGTGTACTCGAACAAAGATCTTGTTCGAAAAATCTTACGGAGTCTCACTCCCGAATGGCGTTCCAAAGCCAATGCCATCGAATAGTCGATAGGAATCACGGATGTCACAATTGATGGACTAAGAGGTAACCTCGAAACTTATGAAAGTACAATTCTTAATCCCTATCTTAGAAGTAAAAGTTCGAATGTCGCCTTCAAAGCCTCATCTTCTAAAAGAGTAGAGGTAAGTGATTCGGAAAGCGATGATGATATTATTTCCAATGATATAATTGAAAAGTTTTATAAGTGTATGAAGAAGGAAATAAAGAAGGAAGAACCAAGTCCTTCATGCCAAAATTGTGGAAAACTTGGCCACACCAAATTACATTGTCCAAAACCCAAGAACAAGAAAAAGAAGAAACACCAAAAGCGCGTGACATGGGATTCGGACAGCTCGGGCGATGAAACTGCAGCATTATGCCTCATGGCCAACGAGGAAGAAGAGGTAAGTAATTCTAACTCTTATTCTTTTGAAGAATTACAAGAAGCTTTTCATGACTTATATGGTGAATTGAAAAAGACTTCAAAAATCTCCAAAGAGGCCAAGGCTAAAATTAAAGTTTTAGAAGAGAAAAATAAATTTTTGGAAAATGACAATATTGATCTTAGAAATAAAATTAAGGAGATGAAAGAAGCCTCTTCAATTGATCAAAGTTCAAATTGTTCTTCTTGTAAGTCTTTAAAAATAGAGAACATAGAACATAGGAACACACTAGAAAAACGTAGTGTTGATAATCCTAAAACAATTGAAGAAAGGATGATAGAAATGAAGTTAGACCACCTAGAAATAATTCTAGGAACTTCCCAAATGAGTCTAAAATTAATCATTTTAGACCACCTAGAAACAACTCTAGGAATTTTGGTAATAAGTCTAAAATGAATCATTTTAGACCACCTAGAAATAACTCTAGGAATCGCAATACGTCTAGGAATAACGACTTTAGATCACCTAGAACGTTTTTGGCTCAACCAAGACATATGCACAACCCAAATGTTATATGTCATTATTGCAACCGGGTAGGACACATAGCACCCGTATGTTTTGCAAAACATAGAGATTTATCTTTTGACTATGATTATTATTTGACTAACCCCCAAGGACCCAAAAGTAGTTGGGTACCGAAAACCTATTTTTAGGTACGTTTGCAGGTGTGCTTGAAGACTACAATATCGTAGTAGATGCACCAAGCACGAAACCTTATTGCATCGAGGGGGAATTTCGGTTAGCTATCATATTTTTGATAAAAACATAATAGTTGATATGTGTTAACAATTAATATATCTTTGTTAACAATTGATACTAATTATTGTTGTTGATTCATGTTTTGACAACTTTTATCTTGAATAACAATTGGTATCAATTATTTTTGTTAAAAATAATAATTGATTCATGTTTTGATGAATATTTTTTTGGGTTTAATTAACAGTTGATATATTCTGAAAAATAAATGATTCATTTTTTTTGGTGTGTTAAAAAAAAATTAACAGTTGATATATGCTTTGCTAAAAATAACCATTATTATGGTTGGTATGTTTTTACTAACATTTGGTATTATTTTATGTTGGTATGATTTTTAATCGTCAATGTATATTCCTCATTGTATTTCCTATCTTATATTTGACACTAACAATTGATATACCCAAAAAGGGGAAAGTGTCGAAAGGGGAAAGTAGCCTTTGTATACTCTTTTTGCTAATGCCAATAGGGGGAAGAATTTAGGCGATATGCATCAAATAAGGGGGAATGTATCTACGTTATAGTATGCCTTATTTGAGGGGGAATTATCATTAAGGGGAATTGTTTGCATGAATTGTACTAGCATGATTTTCAGGTATAGGTTTTGATGAATGACAAACGAAGTCAATGAATGACAAACAATGAAGTCAAGTGTCGAACAAAGTTATTATATGACAAACAATCAAGATTGAATGCCGAGAAGCATATTGATGACGGAATTGCATAGACAATCCAAAGACGAGCTCAAAAGTTCAAGACCGAAGACCCAAGGCGTAGGTCGTTAGGTAGAACAAATGTAAGAGCAACGTTTAAAGTTATCTCGTCTTTTGGCTCAACATAGGTCATCATAAATATGCATAAAATCATTTTATCAAATCATATTTCAAATACTTCAAACGAAATGATTTCAAACATTTTCATTTTAGCCAAAATGAATTTTAAACATGTCTTACAAAGCTGGACAGAAATAATCGATTATGCTTATTGTGATAATCGATTATGTTAAGACAGTGTAAACCGGAATTTACAAAACAGCACAATAATCGATTATCATGTATAGAATAATCGATTATCTTGTAACCGTTGCCAAAGTTTTTGAACACTGTAACAAAATAATCGATTATGCACTTCAGATGATCGATTATCCAGCATAAAATCAGCTTCTGATTTTTGAACGTTAGAGAAAATAATCGATTATCTAAATCCAATAATCGATTATCCTTGCATAAAATCAGCATAATTGATTGTCAATTAAGCAATGGACATACACCATCTAACCCCTATAAATAGAGGTCTTTTGAGCTGAATTGAAACACACAACACCTCTCATTATTCATATACATATTGATATCATTTGTGCATCATTATAGAGCTTTTGTTGAGCTATTTGAGAGACAACTTTGAGTTGTTCATAGAGCTATATTGTATCTCTTTATCTACTCTTTTTAGAGAGTTCTTGTTGTAAAAGAGAAAGGTGTTTGAGAAGACCATATCTTCTCATTGATTGTCGAGTTTGCTAAGTACCCTCAATCTTAGTGTGTGAAGTCTTGAGGTGCGGTATCCTCGAGCAAGTTGAAGTCTTGTAGAGTGTACATCTACGAGCAAGTGTAACGGTTTGTTAGGCACCCGTAAGCTTAACGGAGTTAGTGGAATCTCGAGAGAGTCTCTCGGGGACTGGACTAACCACAAGTTGTGGTGAACCAGGATAAATTCAGTGTGTTCATTCCTTAATCTTTTAATCTCCGCATTTACTTTACTCCTGCAATTTTAATTCCGCAATATTTATCAATATTCTCGTGCCGCACTATTCACCCCCCTCTAGTGACGGGCATAAATCCTAACACTTTGCCCTCGACTCAAGTTTTCCATCTCTCACATGAGCATAAGCAGGAGAATCAAATTTCCTTAAATTTGAATAATCAGCAGGCGAACTGGACCATACCTCAAAAGGAGTTTTGAACTCAATAGCTGTGGATGGAGATCTATTGACCAAATAACAAGCTGTATGTTGATTGCTCCAGCCCAAAAATCTTTGCGAACACATGAGTGTGAAAGCATGCTCCGTGCCCTATCACAACGCGTTCTATTCATACGTTCTGCAACACCATTTTGCTATGGTGTTCCGACATAAGTACGATGTCTCATTATGCCCTCCCTGCTACAGAAATTATCGAACTCAGAATTGCAAAATTCCAACCCATTGTCAGTTCGAAGACGCTTAACTTTTCTTTCCGTCTGCCTCTCAACCATCGTCTTCCATTTAGCAAATATCGAAAATGCCTCATTTTTTGTTTTCAAAAAATACACCCATACCATCCTTGAGTAATCATCAATCAAAGTCATAACAACCTGGCACCACTCTTGGAGGGAACTCTGTTTGGACCCCACAAGTCAGGGTGTATATAATCTAACTTGTCTCTGGTCTTGTGATCGGCCTTCTTGATGAACGTTATCCTTGTCTGTTTACCAAACACACAATGCTCACAAATCTTCAAAGCTTGATTTTTGTACCCATTCAGCAAATTCTGCTTACTCAACAAAGACAATCCATTATCACTTATATGGCCAAGTCGCAAATGCCACAACTGAGACTGATTCAGATCATTTTTCCTAGAAGCTACAGCAACTTTCCTTTCAACTACACTGGCCTGAAGATGATACAATTTAGAATATAGTTTACCCTTCATGAGTACTATGGAGCCTTTACGCACTTTAAGTATTCCATTCTCGGAGTGCAATTTATACCATTGATCATCCAAAGTCGAAAGAGAAATCAAATTTTCCTTTATCCGAGGAACATGCCAACACTCATTGTTTCTGATGATTCCGTCGAACATTCTCAATTTGATGTTACCAACCCCCTCTACTTGTAATGATTATCACCTCCCATATAGTCCGTCCCACTCATTTGTTTGTATGTTGCAAACTAATTCTTGTGTGGACTAATGTGAAAAGTAGCACCAGATTCAAAAACCCAAGAATTTTGCCCATGACTAGAACTCACAGCATAAACTTCCCCTACATAATCACTATCATCAGAATTGTTGCCAATGTCAATAATATTTGCCGAATTATCTATTTTCTGCTTCCCTCTTTTCTCCTTCAGCTTAGGACAATCTCTCTTATAGTGACCTTGCTCCCCGCACTCATAACAGTTTTGCTTCCTTGCTCTAGACTTTGATCTTGCGGTTAACTTTTTCCTGTTAAAGTCCTTTATTGTGTTCTTCCTCTAATCACAAGACCCTCGCACTCAATTCTGTTATCTGGAAAGCTATTTTTCAACTCTTCAGATTTTAGTGCATTACTAACATCTACTAGTGAACTGCTATCTTTCTCATACAACAGTGTATCATCAAAAGTATCGTAAGACTGTGGTAAAGAACATAACACAATCAAAGCCTGATCCTCACTCTCAATTTTGATATCCACATTCTTCAGGTCCATTATAATTGAATTAAACTCATCAAGGTGAGTTTTAACAGGTGTAACTTTGTTCATAGAGAGATTGTATAACCTCCTTTTCAGGTAGAGGCGGTTTGTCAGCGATTTCTTAGAATACAGATCTTCCAGCTTCTTCCATGCCGTTGCTGCAGAAGTTTCTTCAGAAATTTTCCCGAAGAACGCTATTTGTAACGCTCATGAAGATCGCACTCAAAGCCCTCTCCTTCTGGTCTTCCTTCTTTGTCTCTTTCATATCTTTAGTAAAATCCTCATCAATTGCTTTTCATAATTTTTGTAACAGCAAAGACGATTTCTTCATAATTTTCCATAGACTGAAACTAGAACCTCCATTAAATTTCTCTACTTCGTACTTTGTTGAAGATGATGAAGACATCCTAACCCTAAATTATGTGTAGGAACCCGAACCTTGCTTTGATACCAATTATTGCGGAATATCGTCGGTTAACTAGCACACAATCACACACAAAGCAAATAGAGAAGAAAAATCAACACAAAGATTTAACGAGGTTCGGCCAAGCCTAATCCTCGGGGCAAAAGCAGAGAGACTTTTTCACTATGAATGAGAAGAAAAACACAATCTAATCTTTTGAATCCCCAACTACAACCCTTATATGTAGATCCCAAAAGGTCTCAAACATATATGGGAAACGTTTCCCAATTTGACAAGAACTATAGGTTTTCCTTTTCCAAATCTATTAGGACAATGAATTTTCCTAAACCTATAAGGATTATGGATTTCCTTAAAGTTCAAAAAAATAATTCAAGCCAGAGATAACACATACAATTGCACAATGACAACACTTATTTATCCTTTTTAAACTCCGACAAAAAAAAAAGGAAATTTACTAGGGAGGGGAAGAAGCTAGCTGGGGAATTTACAAAGATGTTAAGTCAACATAAGGTTTGTGTATCTTCAAAGAAATTTACAATAGCAGTAGCTAGTTAGAGACAATTTACTATTATATTATAGCATCTTTGGATTCTTATCTATCTTTTAGCGACAAATGGCCAATCTTCTAGTGCCACATCAAGAGCAATTAGAAAAGCAAGTTGTTTCACTATAGGTTCTTATCCATATTCGGTCTTGATAAATTTAACATTTGCTAATTGCGAATTTTGGTTAACTCATTTGTAAAGATAACAGCATTTTATAAACTTAGATAGCTAGAAAATTTCATCAAGCTATATTGGGAACTAATCATAAAATTTTCGAGACGAAAAAGAAATAAGAATGTTATATGTAGGAGTAATTTATTGATTTATGTGCATGTGTATATATACTTCAATGCGGGCAAGTCAGAGGATAGCTTTTCTTCTTCAACCCCAACTAAAAGGAAAAGGTAAAGAGCTACTAATCTCGTCCCTTTTTATTTGATAAAACTAATATTTAAGTAGTCAAATAAATTTATCTTTGATTACTATATTTTCAAACATGTCTAAAATATTTCAAATTATTTGTAACTGTTATGACATAAGGTATTTTATGTAATTTTTGAATATGCAAAATTTATTTCAAAAGTTTAAAGAATTTATGCTTGAGTTCATATAAAAAATTAGGCACTTTCTTATACTTCGTTCTTCACCACATAAAATATAATGGAAAAAACAAATAAAGAAGCATCCGTTTGGCCGTACATTTTCTTTTATTTTAAGAACAGCTCTGTTAAATAAGCCCAATAATATTCAATTTGTTGAAATAGATCATTTCTAAAGTCATAAAGGAATTGATGTTATAGCAATTTGAGCCTAGAGTAATCCCGTTGGAATCAATAAAAGCGTATTTGATGTTAAAATTGAGGGGAAAAACATTTGAAAGTTGACAGTATAGTGTACAAAAATTGGTCTGTTACTGGCCAGCTAGCTTGACCATGTAGGACCTTTTAAGTTGTATTAGGCCAGCCTGCATAAGGAAAAATGGTCAAGTAAATGGTGGTCCGTGGTCCTTACATAATGATATTGATATAGATATAGATGGTGCGACACCAACTAGATGATAGGATTAGGAAACGATAATCCTATGGTCCTTAAACGTAAATATTCACTAAATCCAATGGTTACCATGTGAATCTCAGTCAGAAAATCGAAAGGGTACGATGTGAAATCTTAGTAACACATTTTTGGTCATTGGAGCATGAGTAACACATTAATTGTATTAGTTATGGTAATTAAAGGTCATCTTTATGAAAATATTAAAATCAGAGCATGCTAGTATCCTAACCTGTATATGTACTCGAACATGATCAAGGTTAAACCAAAAAAGGGACAGAAAATTACACCCAATGGCCTTAAAATAGATGATCCTCAAGCCATGTGCATTACGAAATTTCGTTTCATGTATCTGCCCTCTGTCTCTCTGTGTTCGTTTTCCCAGTGATTTTGTTTATGTCCTTCATTTTTGTCAAAAGAGAGACAAATAGGAATTTAAGTAGGCGCTTGGACATAAAATTTATAATTTTTGGAAAAAAATAGTACTTGAAGATAATGTTTGATATTTGAAATTGTGTTTGGACATATATTGCAGGTTTTTGAGTGACTTAAAAAACTTATAAAATTTCATAAACAAATACAATTTTTATTTATGAACAAACATGTCCTAAGTATCTAAAATACATGTGGAAAAAGACTCAAATAGCAAATCATTACAGGTTCGAGCAACAATCACAAGACATGATAACGAACAGAGGTTGGATGTCCATCACGAGCTTCCTAGGTTACTCGGAAGTTATCTGTGGATGCCAACTGATTATTAGCCACCGAAATTGCAACAATTTGATGGGTAAAACGCAAAACTATAGCTTCTTATTAGCCAAGGTTAATAGATACGAAACCCTTGTATTGTAGCTAAAATATAGTTTGTTATTTTAGAGTTAGGGAAGTGGGATTGTTCCCACATAGGAAGAGAAGGCTTTTTTAGAGCATTTTAAATACTTATTCCTTTCATATTTTTGATTTGAGAAATATATTTTTAAATATGTATAATTAAGTACACCATATATTTATATATTATATAATCAAAGATTTTGACTTGGGCTTGGGCGCAGGTCAGATCATATGGTTAATGCTATGCTACTTAATGCACATTTGTCACGGTGCCTTTAAAAAGTATGCATATTTCGCCTTATGAGCTTTGGAATGGCAACAAATTAAATTTAAATTATTTTAAAGTATATGGGCATATATCCTATTATAGAGTTCCTGACCATCAAAGAACAAAGTTGTATCCTAGAGGAATTAAAAGTATTTTCGTAGGGTATGCACACCACCCCAAAACATATAAACTGCTAGATCTAGAATCTAATGTCATTATAAGATCTATACATATTGAATTTATTGAAGATTGATTTATAAATGATAATGTTGATAAAATGACTGAACTAAATGGAAAAAGTATTGATGCAAATAAATTGTCACTTTCTGAAATTATTACAAAGAAAGAAGTGATGATATGCAAAATAGAATCAAAGAAAAGTTAAGAATAAGAAAAGAAGAACATCTTGGTTCTGATTTTATTTCTTCATAGTCTATGGTATTTCTAGTTGAAGAAGATAGGACAAACATTTGTAACCAAATTCCTATTATATTGAATGTTGAAGAAGACCCAAAGATGTTTCAAGAAGCAATATCTTCTAGAGATGCTGCCTTTTGAAAAGAGGCCATTAATGATGAAATGGACTTACTTATATCTAACACTTGGGTTTTAGTTGGTCTTCCTCTTGGATCAAAGCCTATAGGTTGTAAGTGAGTCATTAGAAGAAAGTACAATACAAATGATTCTGTCCAAACATTTAAAGCAAGATTAGTTGCAGAAGGTTTCACTTAAAAGGAAAGCATAGACTATTGTCATGACCCGGAATTCCTACCATCGGAATCGCGATGGCCCCTAACAATTCCCTTGCTAGGCAAACGAACATTAGAACATTTTGACCATTTTTTACATTTTTTATTAAATACTGAGAAAGAATTGAAGTAACCTAAAGTATAAATGCGAAAGCTAAAACTGCCAAACATCTGCTACAAATTTCTGAACTCGGTGTCACAAGTGCACGAGCTAATATAGTAATACATACAAGGGTCTGAAATAAGTACAGAATTTTCTAAATGAAAATACACAACTAAATAAAAATAAGGAAGGGGACTCTAGGAGTTGCGGGCGTTGAGTAGTTGTACCTCAAGTCTCCGCAGAGCTGATCAATGCAAGCATGCTAATTGTCGATGCTGGGATCGGTTCCAAAATCTATAAAAGAAGTGCAAGGTGTAGTATGAGTACAACCGACCCCATGTACTCTGTAAGTGTTGAGCCTAACATCGGTGAAGTAGAGACGAGGCTAAGGCGAGTCATTATGCTACAACCTATACGTAGTATATAATAAAGGTAGAAAAAGGAAATATGAAACAAAATAAGACAATCAACTGAAAATAACAGCTACAACCTCAAGGAATAAACTGGTGTCGTTCAAAATTACCAATCCTTAGAGTTTCACATAACAATACCAAAAACTAACACAACCCGAGGAAATAGAAACACATAAGTTGTTGCAGCATGAAACTCGATCCCACCGGACAATACAGAATCCTCCCTCATTTAACCATAATTACATCAACAACAACAAATAATATATGGATATATTGCAGCACGCAACCCGATCCCACTGTGCAACGATATCAATATCATAACTTACCCTTATTTTACTGTAACAATCCATCCTTATTACACTTGCTGTGGCGTGCAACTCGATCCCATTGTACGGTATGAAGTCACCCTCATTCAACCATATCAATCCACCCTTATTACACCTGTTGCGATGTGCAGCCCGATCCTACCATTTCAATACCAAATACTCAATATGCATAGTCAAATCAACAGTTCAAACCACAAAAACCTTTACGATTAATAAATACCAAACTGAACCAAAAAGGAAACCTTCTACAATATAGGAATCTACACATGTAATAATACATAGCGAGACTAATTCAGTAATTGACAATTAGAAGGTGCAAAAGTCAATTTAAGCAAATAGCAGGGAATCGTGAAACTATGAAAAGAGATAACATTATTAACAGGAGAAGATATTGATTAACAGGTAGCAGTTAAGTATGAAAATCATTTCGTAGTTAAGGCAGAGAATGAAATAATTAAGGAAAAGCGAAAAATAAGGGAAAACAGATAATTCGGCGGCGTATAAATACTCGTCACCTTGTATTTATGCCACTCATATGAGAATCACATAGCACATAGTCCAAGGGTTCATAATTCCTTCAAGTCAAAGTTAGACACAATAATTACCTTACTCCATAGTCAATTCAAAGTTCTATCAGGGCTTTCCCCTAGAATCCACCTCAAAACCACTCATATCTAGCCACAATTAACTCGATAATATCAAATATTTCTAAAGTAATCAATAACAATGCATAAATTTAGAGTTTCCAAAATTTTACCCAAAAAGATAAAAATTGACCTCGATCCCGCTTGGTCAAAACCCGTGGTTCGGACAAAAATATATGTACCCATTAACCCTCGATCTTGATTATGTAATTAGTTTAGGAATCTGATCCCAATTTGAGGTCTAAATTTATAATTTGTAGAAACCCCCAATTCTTCCTAATTCCCCAGTTTTCTACCATGGAAGGACAAAGATTAGGGCTAGGAATTAATGAATGATGTTAGAAATGGAAGAAAATGAGTTAAAGAGTACAAACATATGAATTGGTGTTGAGTTTCCTCTTCAAAGTCCCACCTAGGCCGAGCTCTAATGGAAGTGTTATGAAAACTAGGAGAAATCCCCTTTTTGAAATGTTTAAAGGTTTGGGCGTCGGTCCTTCTTCGCGTTCGCAAAGAACCTAACGCTTTCGCGAAGATCCTGGCTCGTTCGTGGTGTGCAACAACCCAAGTGACTTTTGCATTCATGAAGGCTGCTCCCCCATGGCCTTTGCATTCACGAAGGGTGCTCCCCTAGGCCTTTTGCGTTCACAAACCGGTGCTCGCATTCGCGTAGAAGAAATGACTGACCCCTCCCCCAGGTCCCTAATGCTACGCGTTCGTGAGATGCTGGTCACGTTCATGAAGGGTAAAGCCCCATTGCTCTACGTTCCCGATGCGAACCTGCTATTGCGTTCGCAATGAAGAAATTTCACCCAACCCCAGTTCACTCTTCGCGTTTATGAGAGAACCTTCACAAACGTGAAGAAGGAAACCAGAAGACACCTGAAGCTGCAGGAAGATAAGATTTTCTCAGTCCTTATCCATCCGTAGCCTATCCAAAATTCAACCGAGCCCTCAAGGATCCAAACCAATTATGCACACAAGTCCAAAAACCTCATACAAAATCGCTTACGCGATCAAAACATCAAAATAATTCCTAGAACTACGAATCGGACACCAAGTCAAAGGAAATTTTCAAGAAACCTTTAAAACTTCTATTTTCAAAACTGGACGTCTGAATCACGCCAAACCAACTCTGTTTCTCACCAAATTTGATAGACAAGTCATAAATATTATAAAGGACCTGTACCAAGCTTCGAAACTAAAATACGGACCCCGTATGAACAAGAGCAAACATTAGTCAATTCTTAAAAATCATTAACCTTTCAAATGTTCAACAAAAATTAATAACTTGAGCTAGGGACCTCCGAATTCTATTTCGGGTACACCCAAGTCCAAAATTACGATGCAAACCCACCGGGCGCATCAAAATACTGATCCGGATCTATTTGCTCAAAATATTAACCGAAGACAACTCAAATTAATTTTAAGGCAAATATTTCATATTTTTTTAGTTTTTAACATAAAAGCTTTTCGGAAAAACATTCGGACTGCGCACGAAAATTGAGGAGGGTTAAGAGATGTCACACTTTTTTTAACAACCTCACTTAATCCTCGTAAAATTAATAAAAAAGACTTAGTAAAGCTTGAAAGGGTTTTCCAATTAGAAAAGTGATAAAATTGTGTTCAAAAGGATTTTTTCAGAGTCTTTACCCGACATTAGTTTTGGTGTGTTTCAAAAATGATTCTTTCCTTTTTAAATACTTTGGACTCCCAAAATCAAGCACACACCAGAGATTCAGGTAAGGGGGTTCATTTGACTTGGTGTCACGACCCTAGTTCACCAATCGTGAAACTGTCATGATGACACCTAGTCTTGCGACTAGGTAAACCTAACATGTTGTGGAATTAACATTCTCTACAAAAAAATAACCACAGAATACCGAGTAACATAAAGAAATGTATAGAGTTGACGCCTGGCACAATACGTTGAAATATCAAATACTGTAAATACTCCCAAAATTCGGAATCCCATGGGCTACACATGCTAGAAAAGAACATACGATGCTCTAATCACCATAATATTCTAATACAAGAAGAACGAAATAGCAACTAGCTAATTATAGGTAGAATGAGATGGAGACTCTTTGGATCTGCGGACGCGGAAGATGCATACCTCAAGTCTCAGAGTATAGCTCCTAAATCACTGATAGTGTGCCTGACCAGAAGTACCTGGATCTGCGCATGAAAGACATGCGCAGAAGAGGTATGAGTACACCACAGCGGTACTCAGTAAGCTCCAAGCCTAACCTCGGTTGAATACTGGAGAGGAAAGTCAGAGCCCTACTAAGAATAAACATGATAACAATAATGAACACTGTAAGATAGAGAATAATCAGGAAAAACAACAATAGAAATAAGATAGAAGCTACAAGTCAACGACAATTAAGCTAAGTAAGGAAGATAACACAACAAGATATCACTACCTAGAGGATCTCCCGGGAATCGAACCCGTAGTCCATCATACCAAGACTTGGAGGATCTCCCGGGAACTAAACCCATAGTCCATCATACATGACTTGGAGGATCTTTCGGGAATTGAACCCGTAGTTCATAACATCAATACCCGGAGGATCTTTCAAGAATTGAACCAGTAGTCCATCCTATAAATACCTAGAGGATCTCAATTGAACCCGTAGTCCATTGTATCAATACCTGGAGGATCTTTCGGGAATCGAACCTGTAGTCCATCATATCATTACCTGGAGGATCTTCCGGGAATCGAACTTGTAGTCCCAATTTACCTGCGCAACCACAACCAAGAATTAACAGAATAAATCAAATATGGAACAACAACAATTAAGTATGACTAACCTAGCATGCTTCACATATTACAATTTAGGCAAATAAGTAATTTAGCAATTAATTCTATCTAATCATGCTTTTCTAACTAAAAAGATTAATCTTGCATTTGAAATCAGTCAAATAAACGGAGAAACACGGTTTAAACCATTCAAGTAAAGTGGATCTTTCAACAATTAGCACAAGTACACACTCGTCACCTCGCGTACAAGGCTTTTGAACCAGCAGATAAGAATCCCTAAGGGGAGAGGTACCCTACAAAAGGTTACACAAGCCACTTACCTCGAACCAGTACAAAATCACTATGAAACGGTGCCCTTGCCAGCAGCTTTCCCACTCCCTTTGATTATCGGTCTCTTCTACTTTCCTACCAAATCTCTCTTTATTCTGGCACATAAATGAAGGGATCGAAGCGATTATCCAACTCCGAGTATCCCAAATCTATTCAAACCAATTACATATTATAAATAACATCACAAGTGACCAATTACACTATTAAAATTAAAGCTAAGATGCGAAAATTGGTAAAATGACCAAAATTCCCCTCAGGCCAACGTCTCAGAATTGAATAATTTTCACATTTTCAGAAACTTCGTACTCTCACGAGTCTAACCATATAAAAATCTCCTAAATCGGAGGTCAAATGCCCCCTCAAATCCTCACAATTACGTCTAAGAACTTTACCCCAATTTTCATTCAAAATACAAAATTAAAGGTTGAATTTGAGGTTAGATTAATGGGTATTAATCATAGAGGAGTAAGGAATCGTTACCCAATCGTTGCTTCTAAAAAACCATCGAAAAATATCTCAAATTTGAGCTCTCTAGCTTGAGTTTTGTTAAAAATGGAAGAACCCTCGTTTTTGAACTGTTAAGTCTGCCCAGGTAATTAGTAAATCCCGACCGCGAAGATAGGGCTGTGTTCACGAAGAGTAAAATAGACGCTCCAGGAAAAAGGCCTATGTGATCGCGAGAAGAAGCATGCAATCTCGAACGAGGAGAAGATGGCCTTACGCAATCGCGTATGAAGGCACGCGAACTCGAAGAGGGAATGGGCCAGTGAGTCACCGGCTCAGTTTCTACTACGTGAACGCGGGGGATAAGATGCGAACGCGTAAGAGGGAGAGGTAGAGTTACGTGATTGCGAACCAATCCATGCCATCACGATTAAGGAATTTGGGCCTCTCTAAGATTGATCTATGCGATCGCGTGAGAGGGAACGTGATCGCGAAGGAAAAAATGGCCTGCAAAATCTGAAGAGATTTCTGCAATATTTCAAACTCCAAAAATGCTCCATTGAGCGTCAGAAAACACACCCGAAGCCCTCGGGGCCTCAATCAAACCTTTATACATATCCCATAACATCATTCAAACTTGTACCAATACTTAAACCACCTAAAATAACGCCAGAAACTCGAATTAATCAATAATTTGAACCTAAGAACTTCAAATTCCAACCAAACTCGCTTTCAATCAAACACCTAACCAAAATATATCCGATTGACCTGAAATTTTGCACGAACATCCCGAATGACATGAAAGTGCTACAGCAAATTCGAAACCCCGTTCCGACCCTGGGATAAAAAATTCACTATTGGACCGGAAACTTCAAGATTATAACTTTTGGCATTTCTAGCCTAAGCCTAAATGAGCTATGGACATCCAAAACACATTCCGAATATGCCCCCAACCCCGAAATCACCTTACGGAGCTAACGGAACCACTGAATTTTCATTCCGTAGTCGTCTTCATACTATTCCGATTACGGACCATTTTTCAATACTTATGCTCTTATTCAGGGACTAAGTATCCCAAAACATTCCGAATTCTCACACCGAACGTCCCGACAAACCAAAATAGCCGAAATGAACTTAGGGGAAGTAGTTAATGGGGAAATGGGGCGTAAATTCCAAAGATGACCGGCCGGGTCATCACACTCAGGGAGAAGATGTTAGGCACTCCCCAATCCCCGTAACTAGTATGGTTGCGCACTTCATCTAGTTGGTTTTTAAAATATTCAAATTGAAATAAAAACAAACACATAAAAGAAAAACAAACACACAAAAGGCTTGAGTTTGTTCCCGCCTAATAAAAGAAAAATAAAATAAATAAAACTACTATGAGTATCACTCTAGGCCTCCAAATACAAGTACTTTGGGGCACACCCCGAATAAAATATATACAAATTACGCGGCATTACCCGGATAAATTTAACTAAGGAAACGACCTCTTGCCTCGAAACTAACAAAAATTTTAAGGCTTGCTTACCCAAGTGTAGTCAGCCTAATCATACTACTAGCGATTAAATTAGTAACGCAAAATAGAGAATTGATAAAAATCTTTCACAGCTCAAATTATTGTTATGTCTAAAATACTCACCAAAAACAGATGTTTCTACTAGTAATCCCATGATAGAAAATTCCTGTTTAGCTTTTAGCCCAACATCCCCAAAATCAATTCACATACAAATCATATAGTTTATAAAGCTAAGTAAATAAAATAGAGTAACTAATTTGTGTTTGTTCCCAAATACTGCATCAATGATATCAGTGAAAACTTTTAATTGAACCATCCTAAGAAAACAAATAACGAAACAAGAAGAACAATCACAATCGTTGAAGCCTAATAACGATGAAAAGAAGAGGATTTTAAAATTAGAATAATAAATTAACTTCAAAGATTGATAGCCTTTCCCCTTACAGTAACGACATATGAATCCAAACCTGGACCGAAAAGCTTCGATGCCGAAGGGAATCCGAACACGGACCGGAATGTCGGACTTGCAAACGGACAGCTCGATCAACTCAACTCGAATCTGTGGTGGCATTTTTGGTGCTGTTTCGGGACTGTATCAGCTGAACTTTTTGGCTGATTTTTATGATTTCTTGGGGCTGGTGCAGGTTAATGTTTACATGATTTTCATGGTTATTTGGGGTGTTAAGGAAGAGCTTATGTTGAATCTTTAAGATGCTGGATCAGAGAACAATCATGGAGTTTCCATGGTCAAAATGATGGGGAGAGTTTTTGTTTTTTTCTTCAGCTCCCCATTTTTATGCTTTCCTCGTTTCTTTTCTGTCTATATGTGTGTTCTTTTAGTGCTTTTTTGTGTGGTTGCCACTGGGTATAGGCTGGCGGAGGGGTGTGGTGTCTAGTCGCTGGGTTTTGGGTGGGGTCTCTCTCGAAGAAGGGTCGTTGGTCCTTGGAGAGAAGTTGGCGGGCGATGGTTTTTGTTAGGGGTGCCAATTTAAGCTCAAACCCATTTAATGTGACGATCCGGCCGATCATCTTTAGAATTTATGCCCCGTTTTGCCATTAACTGCTTCCCTAAGTTCATTTCTGCTATTTTGGTTTGACGGGATGTTAAGTAATAGAACTCGGAGTGTTTTGGGACACTTAGTCCCAAAATGAGAGATTAAGTGTTGGGAAATGCTCCGTAATCAAAACAGTGTCAAGACGAACTCGGAATAGAAAACTGATGGTTTCGTTAGCTGAGTTAGGTGATTTCGAGGCTGGGAGCGTGTTCAGAATGTAATTTGGATGTCCGTAGCTCATTTAGGATAGAAATGCCGAAAGTTAGAATTTTGGAGTTTCCGGTCCGATAGTGAAATTTTGATCCGAGGGTCGGAATGGGATTCCGGAAGTTTCTGTAGCACCGTCATGTCATTTGGGACGTCGTGCAACATGTCAGGTCAATCGGATGTGTTTTGGTTAGGTTTTTGATCGAAAGCGTGTTTTGGAAGTTTTAATGGGACTTAGGATTTAATTTGATGAAAAACAAGGATTTTGAGGTTAAGGGTGGAGTTTTAAGGATTTGAGCAAGTTAGAATAAGGTGTTAGAAAGTATTGGTGCTTTTGGTTGGGGTCCCGGGGGAATCGGGGTGAATTCGGGTGGTTAATCAGAGAAAATGGAGAGTTTTGCATGGGATGTGGCTGCTGCTTCTGTTGTTTCCACGTCTGCGGAAGGGGAGCCGCATAGGCGAATTCTACAGATGCGGCATTTGAGTTGCGGAGGCGGTCTGGGAAGATAGTCTGGGACGGTAGAAGCGGAAAAGTATCCGCATAAGCGGCAACCGCGTAAGCGGTTGTGAGCCGCATAACCGGTCCCTGACACTATTAGTAATACCGCATAAGCAGTTGCTTGGCCGCATAAGAGGTAATCGCGGGCGCGGTCATTTAGCCGCAGAAGCGGAAATTGCTGGGAGTTAAGGGGTTAATCCGAGGGTTTAATTTCATAAGTTGAAAAATCGAGTTTGAGCTCGGACCAAGGCGATTTTGAGAGGGATTTGAAGAAAAGATTATGTATATCGTTTCTATGATCCTTTCTAACTTTAATCCATCATTTAGTAGTTAAATTCATCTTTATATTCAAATTAAGGATAAAAAATGGATGAAAATTGGGGTAAAGTTCTTAGACCTAATTTTGATGATTTGAAGGGGTATTTGACATCTGATTTGGGAGATTTTTATATGGTTAGGCTCGTGAGAGTACGAGGTTTCTGAAAATATAATAATTATTCGATTCTGAGACGTTGGCTTGAGGGGCATTTTGGTTATTTCACCTATTTTCGCGCCTTAGCTTTAATTTTAACAGTGTAATTAGTTACTTGAGATGTTATTTATAATATGTAATTGGTTTGAATAGATTTGCGCCACTCAGAGTTGGATACTCGTGGAAAGAGCATTGTTTCTTAGCGGTTTTTTACCAATTCGAGGTAAGAGGTTTGTCTAACCTTGTGTGGGGGACCTCTCCCCTTAGGATATCTTTGTCATTGTTTGAAGCCTTGTGCGCGAGGTGACGAGCGTGTACTTGTCTAGTTGTTGGAAATTCACCTTATTTGGCTTATTTAGATTGTGTTTTCTTTCCATATGTAATTGATAAAAATGAAACTTCACTTGTTTTGACTTAGGGAAAGCATGTTATTAACATATTTACTCTATTTAACTAAATTGAAATATCTGTTTTTTTTCATCGGAAGCATGCTAGTGATTTATTTGCTCTATTTGACTAAATTACCATATTTGTCTTTCTTGCGAAGCATGTTATATTCTCGACTTTACTTGTTGTTCACATTTGGCTTCCTTTCCGTTAAATATTGATGTGTTGTGGTTGTTGATACCTAATTTTTCCCAGGTATTTTTGTACCCAATATATTTTCAAAATATCTTGTGAATGCATATATAAGCATACAAAAAATGTTGGTATTTTTCTATATTTTTCAAGAAATTTCAAACCAATTTACAACTTATTTTGTACCAAAAAAAATTCAATATTTAGTATCAAATCTTGTTATTCTAATAAATAATTTATTTTATTCTCTCATCTACATAAAAATATAATTCATGTAATTTTTTACAGAATTATACAAAGCCATTAGGTATTTTTAAACTAAAATTGCATTAAATTGTAATTTTAGCCTATTTATCAATTTAATAAGTATTTCAAGTACGAAATCGTTCCTAATATTTTTAATTAATTTCTAAACATATTTTATTATCTCAGTATTTTTATTGTATTTTTATAAAATTGTTTACTATTTTTTATAAATTTAAATGGGGAAAATGGCTATTTAAAATGAAGCCCTTTAATTTGCAATTCTAGCCCAAATTGAAACTCAAAGTCAACCCAATTTAACTCCAATTGACCCGACCCAAACCCACTTAAAACTAACCTGCCCCGGCTCTTTTAATCCTGGTCGTTGATCACACAGATCAACGGCCCACACTTCACTTACCATAATTAAATCCTTAACACCCCTAACCTTAAACTCATTCTTCCAAACCCACCGCCTGTGAATCCCTAAATCTCTCAAAGCCCTCTCAAACCCTATGCCGTCTTCAGCTGTCTCACCGGCGTTCATGGCCGCCCAAGACCTGAAACGCCTTCACACGTTCACTCTTCACCTCTCCTAGTCCTTGGGTTCGAAGATCGAAGCTGTATTTCAAGGGTGGTTGGACCAGAGGTCCTCCGATAGGTTTTTGTAGCTGTGTATGGTCTTTCTCCGGCAAGTCTTAAGGCTATGAGTCCTTTACTGACTCCGACGAGTCCGTTACAAGCTTTTATCGCCATTTCAAGACTTTCTGTGAAACCCCTAACTTCTTGAGGTTTTTCTCTGCGTTTATTTTTTTGATTCTCTCTGAGTCCTAGTCATTTTCCAAAAGTTTCAAAATCTTCTCATCTCTTCTTCTCCTATTTGTTTTTTAAGCTGTTCGTCCTTTTAAAACTAGGGTTTTCTATGACTTTTCATGATTTCTCTGGTTTCGTTGCTCTATTTTCTACTGTGTGTTCTTCTATGTCTTTGCTATGATTTTAAGCATTTTCTACCATGACTCTAGGGTGTTTTGCTTTACTGTTTACTTTCTAGGGTTTTCAGTTCATGTATGCTATGCTTTCTTCGTGTTGTTATGCTGTTTATCCATCTTCATCTATTATATTCTTACTCCCCGATATGCAGTGGAAACCCTAGCTCAAAGGGTCCTTTCCATTGTCTCCTTGTGAAACCCTAGCTCAAAGGGTCCTTTCCATTGTCTCCTTGTGAAACCCTAGCCGCCTCTGGCTACTTCCTTGTGTTTTTCCACATGTTATTCTAATTACTTCCACTTTTATATGTTCAAATCTATGCCTCTTTTATATTGTCACACTTCCTCCTTTCCGAAACCCTAATTGATTTCGTATAGCTGTTTCATTCTTTAATTTATCCCTATTTTCTGACTAAGTGCAAATGGCCGGTATCTTTATTCCTTGATTTCTTGGGTGATTACTTGCCTTGTGTGTTTTACCCGTGTGATTTTCAAATTCTTTATATGAATCTACCCTATATTCTGTGACTAGTACCTGATTTTTCTTTTCCAAAATTAGACTTCATGCGTTGGGTATGACCACTTCATGCAATGGTCTTCCTCTAGTCTCTCACCTTTACATTTATTCTTAGTTCTTTGAGTTGTACCCCCCCCTGGTAATCCGTGCTTAGGTACCTCGGAGTCTCCTCTGAACTCGGATGCCTTAGGGCTGGTAATTCCACACTTGCACTATTCCAATTAGAGTGTAAGCAATGCCTAGGTTTCTTTGAAAGCCCTTGGAACTTTGTAACACTAAAAGAAGAGAAAAACCTCGGATCTTGGGAGCTCGGATTTGGTAAAAGGCATATTGTTGGACATTAAAGTTGCTTCGGGATTCCTCGGGCCTGTTATAGCTGCTGATGTATTTAATTTCTTGTTTTATTTAATGTTCTTTTCCTTCCCGGCCCAGATTTATAATAATTTGTAATAAAAGAACTCGGGGGATATAGTGAAAAGGGACATTGGAAGGATTTACTTTCTTGCATTCATTAGAAACCATGCCTATAAGTTTGCATCACTTGTTAGTACAGATACCATGTCAACGAGTTTCTCATCATCATATAGAAAGCATGCCTATAAGGATTTACTTTTCTTGCATCCTAGAAATCATGACTACAGGTTTACTATTTCTTGCATCAGTTAGAAACCATGTTTTAGGACTTTACTTTGTTACATCCATGCCATGCCGTTACCATGTCTATTTCGCACTACTGCATTAACACCATATTGATGTCATGACTATAGGTTGTTGCTATTACATCAACTTCATATAGAAATCATGCTTATAATTTCACATTTTTTATCTCGCGTAGAAAGCATGCCTATAGGAACTATATAAACGCAAGGAAAAATAGTAGGTCGTCTAAAAACAGTAACTAAAGGGTTAACAAGTATGTTATAAGTCCAGGCTCGTCCAATGTTTCAAATGTTTTGGTTCAACTTGTCCTAAATCTATTTACTCTGAAACGGGCCCAAGTCAGGGCCCTTTTAGTAATGCCCTGAATCTATAAAACCATTTTAAAGACTGAATCTGTGCTTCCAATTGTTTGTTTGTTTGATTTTAAATGCTCCTAGATCTATTAACTTCTTCTCTCACGTCTCTCTTCTACTTTAATCAGTACGGCTAACTCGTAAGCCCTTTTCTAAACATGTCTGCGATTTCAAGTCTTTTGTTTAAAACAGACCTTTGTCTGAAGCTTCATTTTCTTTTAAACTAACTGATTTTAAGTCCTGTCAACTCCTAAAAGGGGTCCGGGGAGCTCGAAGCAAATTTTTTATCCAACTCTGATGTATTAAACAAATCTGTCCGCTCTTCTAACCTCTTTCAAAAGACCAAATCAGTAATTGAAGTCATGCTAAACTATTTGTTGGATGTTACGGGGTTTAATTGTGCCTTTAATCATTTACTTGTGTACCTCTTATATGCTACTTGTTTTTGAATGTAGCTCTAGTGTTTTACCTTTGAAAACTCCATATATATATATATACCCTATCTCTCCTCCCCCTTCTTAGGATTAGAAGTCCTAATACCCCAGGACTGACAGGTTGGGACGGGTATTAGCATGCAATAAGTAAACGATACCAACGCGTTTAAATACCATAACAGGGTGGGAAGGGTAGAATATGGAGATGATGACGATGCGATAATATCATAGAGTGATCCCTCTTTGGGAATATGTCCGGGATATTGCATCTAATGATCCATATTATAATTAAACCTAGGACCCTTCTTTTCATTTCCTTTATTTAAATGCTTTCTTCTAGTAATGCTTTTCAAACTAGTCCTCTTTTATCTCAACCTTATGTCCCTTTTTTTTAGCTTTTAAGTTATGTGAATACATGTGGACCTTATTTGTCTACTTAAGTCATCTTCTGTTAAGTCACAATTAGCACGACCGGGAACCGCATTTGTTGATCTTGAGGGGTGCCTAACACCTTCCCCTCGAGATAATCTCATGCCCTTACCCAAACTCTGGTTTTCTTTCAAAATACTCCTCTCATCATTAAAAGTGTCTTAATTCACTATAATCATTAGGTGGAGACTCTTCAAATGCCATAACCCAATTCCCAAACGGGAATGAGAGTTGTTTTGCCCATAATGTCGTAAAACCCGATTTCGCCTTTGAAAAAGGGGTCGTCGACAGTGGTGTATTTACTTTTGGGACTACGGGTTCAATTCCCAGGTGATCCTCTGTTATTGGTTGGACTACGGGTTCGATTTTCGGGAGATCCTCTGATATTGACATGATAGACTACGAGTTCAATTCCCGGGAGATCCTCCGATATTGACATGATGGACTACGAGTTTGATTCCCGAGATCCTCTGATATTGATATGACGGACTACGGATTCAATTCCCGGAGATCCTCTATTATTGGTATGAAGGACCGCGGGTTCAATTCCCGGAGATCCTCTGTTATTGGTATGAAGGACTGCGGGTTCAATTCCCTGAGATCCTGTGTTATTGGTATGAAGGACTGCGGGTTCAATTCCCGGAGATCCTCTGTTAGAGATATGATGGACTACGGGTTCGATTCCTGGGAGATCCTCCGATATTGGTATAAATGGACTGTGGGTTGAATGCCCGGAGCTCAATGTGGAAATACTGACTTTTGAGTGATGTGCCTTGTGTTCGTAGTCTATAATTGTACCCGTTCTGTTTCAATTACCGTCTTATTATATATTCGGGATTTACTTCAATATCTACTGTTTATTTATTCTTACATTATTTCTTATGCTCGTCTCAGTAGGGCCTCGACCTTCCTCGTTACTACTCCATCGAGGTTAGTCTTGGCACTTACTGAGTACCGCTGTGGTGTACTCATGCTACTCTTCTGCACACTTTTGTTGTGCACATCGACGTACATCTGGACGGGCGTGCTATTAGTGATCTTGCAGCTACATTTGGAGATTCGAGGTATGCATCTGCCGCGTCCGCAGAGCCGAGTAGTCTCCTTCTATTATACCTTTAGTTAGTATTTTCGTTCATGTACTCACTCGTTGTGGACATTCCTGGATGTTAGAGCCGTATGTTATATTTTACTCTTAGCCTGTGTTGCCGGTGGGTTTTCGGGTCTTGGAGGTTTTCTTAGATTATTTTGAGTCGACATGTATATACCAGTCGATATTTTATACATTTTCTTATGCTATTCATGTTTTATTTATCGTTTTCGTAAGGATTGTTGAATTTTCGCAAAGTGTCAGGCTTACCTGGTCGTGAAGACTGGGTATCGTCATGATAGGTTCACGATTGGTGAACTAGGGTAGTGACATTTAACCTGTCTAACTATCCCAAAAATTAAAGGGTTGGACTGCAAACATTTTATCCCATGGGTCAATTTGGGTTGAGCGCAACTTAACCCATTATTTTTGATAGCCTAATTTGACCCATTTAACAGTCCAAATACAACCCATGAAACTCACCCAAAATAAAGAATCTCAACCAACTTAACTAGAAATTTGCTTAGTTGCCCCAATAGTTTTCGTATTTTTAACTTTATGTTCTTTTGTTTTTCTACACCACCCACCCATCTACCCAAACCCCAAAAAAATTTTAACTTTTTTTTGTATTTCTAATTTTCTATTTTTTGTTTTTCTGTGCCATCCTCCCCCCATAACAATATTTTTTTTGTATTTCCAATTTTCTTTTTTTTGTTCCCCCTTCCCCCCACGTAAAACCCCTACGAAATATTTCACTTTTTTTGTATTTTGTATTTTTTATTTTCTGCACCACCCACCCACAACCCTCCTCCCCGTGCGCAAAACCCCTCATTTTTTTTTACTTTTTTTTATAATTTTAGTTTTCTGTTTTCTATTTTATATTTTTTCGTTTTTCTGCACCATCCACCCCCCTCCCAACCCCACCATAAATATTTGTTAAATTACATCTTTTAAGGTAAAAAGTTTTTTTTTAATGCAAGATAAGTATGGTTCTAAAACATGGGTCAAGTTGGGTGGGTTGAGTTATGAACCATTTTTAGCCCATCTTGACTTAGCCAATCTTAACCCAAATACACTTGGGCTGGGTTGGGCAATGGCCTATATATTGACCTAACCTATCTTGACCCGCCCAAATTTAGTCCAACCCGCCCATTTTCCACCCCTAATTTTTGTGAAGGTTGAAGAAGAAGCTTCGGATGGTTTGTTTTAGGTGTTAAAGATGAGAACAAGGATCGTTTTTTTTTTTGCTTGAAAATGGGAATAGATGCTACTTCTTCAGGAGCTTAGGGTTAGTAAAAAAAGAAGATTTTAAGGGTTAGGAAAAGGTTAGTGGGTACTGGGCTTCATATTTGGTTATTAAAATTTGACTAAAAGAAAAATATCCAAACCTTAGCAAAATACCTTTTAATATAAGCTAAATATATTACATATTACAAAAATCTATGTAATTAATTAAACTAAATTATATGTAAAATATGAAACTATTTTGTTATATTTTTCAAATATCAAACAAAAATAATAGTAATAAGATTAAATTAACAGCATCACAAAATTAAGATAATACTACTAACTAAAACACTAATATCCTTGAAAATAAAGTGTAATTATTTTTGTATTTTTGAATTTGTGTAACGTAGATAAACTAAAAATAATAAGATAAAATATCAGTAACCTAAACAAAAGAAAATATTTTTGCAACTTTTATTTTTTTGGAAAAATAAAGTAAAATAGTTAAAATTAGGTAAAATAGCGATATTAGGCTAAACTAAATATTTTAATTCTAAAATGTGTAAAATCTCGGGGATGGTAAAAAATTACATGCCTTCAGCTGCCCCTCTTTGACTGGAAACACGTAGACTTTTCAAACAAAGAATGATAAGACATATTTTTTTATTCTACCCAGATTCAGAGAGACCAAAAACTAAAAGAAAGAAGAATTTGACGAGCTCTGGTATCTGAGCGACTTACATATTCTTGGCTGTAAAGGAATCAGATCACGTATAGTTGAGAGGTAGGGACAGTGATGGAGTGTACTGTGGTGGAGAACCGAGTGAGGTGCCGTTCCATCGAGGTTTCGGTCCGTGGTCCTATTATTACATCAACAATCAAAAAATGAAAAAGACTAACTAATCTTGTCAACTCGAGTTACAAGATTCCTACCTATAAGTCTTTCGAAGCTCGATTTGAGTCGTGAATGGTTTTTCATGCAGACTTTAGATTTAATCCTCGGCGCTTGTTTGCTGCAGGTGCTAGCTCGTTCTTCTTCAGCTTTTCGGACAAGGTCGGACATGTAGTGCTTGTGACTTCAACCATGACTTGAGCAGTTCACATCTTTCATCTGCTTCTGCATTTGGATTCACTTCCCTAATTTTTTTTATTTTCTTTTTTTCTTGGATTGAGACTTCTTCTTAGGTCATCTCAAACCCTTGTACCTTGAGATAATCCTTATTCTTCAAACAACTCATTGTACCTCCGATTTGAAACTTAAAATGAATTATGTAATGACTTTCCTTGTTCTCTAAGTAGGTTCCTGATTGCCAATACTTGAACTGTATTCCCTTGTTCTCCAGGTGGGCACCTGATTGCCAAAAACTTGAATTGTATTCTCTTGTTCTCCAGGTGGGCGCCTGATTGCAAAAAACGTGAATTGTATTATCTTGTTCTCCAAGGTGGGCGCCTAACTGCTAAAAACTTGAACTGTATTCCCTTGTTATCCAGGTGGGCACCTGATTGTCAAAAACATGAACTGTATTCCTTTGTTCTCCAGGTGGGCGCCTGATTGCCGAAACTTGAACTGTATTACCTTGTTGTCCAGGAGGGTGCCTGACATTACAACAAAATAGACAAAACAAAAGACATTTTTCTGCCCCAGTTTGGAATCTGGGCACATCTGTGAGTGTTAATCGAATCATGTTACCTAAAGAGCTCTATGAATTTAAAAGATAAATCACATTATCCATGAGGGCCCTGAAAACTTCAAATTAAATCTTATCTTAAGAGTGACAATTTTAAAGTTAAATTACATTTTCTAAAGATAGAACTTACACTTAAACTTAAAACTAAGTCCTATTATCCATGAGGGTCCTGAAAACTTAAAAACTAAATCCCATTATCCAGGAGGGTCCTAAAAACTTATAAGTAAATCTCATTATCCACGAGGGTCCTGAAAACTTAAAAGTTAATCCCATTATCTAGGAGGGTCCTGAAAATTTTAAATTAAATCCCATTATCCATGATGGTCCTGAAAACTCAAAACTAAGTTACATTATCCAGGAGTGTCTTGAAAACTTATAACTAAATACCATTAGCTAGGAGGGACCTAAAAGTTTTAAACTAAATCCCATTATCCATGAGGGTCCTGAAAATTTACAAACCTAAATCCCATTATCCAGGAGGGTCCTGAGAACTTGAAAACTAAATCCCATTATCCAGGAGGGTCCTGAAAAGCCGAGAAAGAACTTACCCGAGCCGTGATCTTTTCTTGGAAGATTCCGAACAGAATTTCTTGCCCCTCAAACCATGCCTTCTTCATGGAAGGGTCCCTGTGGATTAAAAAATTTTCTTGCCTCTATTTTATACAAATAAATTTTTTTTAGTTTGAAAATATGGTGGTTAGTTTGTGGCATCATTACATAGTGTCTGCTTCCTCCGCTTTCATACTTCATTCTGATTAGCTGCTTTGGAAAACAAGGAGTTGTTTGACCTTTTGATTGGAAATGGACCACAAAACCTCTAAATGACTTGAATCTCTTACACTCCCTTGTTGCATTGTGTTTTTATTCATTCTCAAATTCAAGATTCAATTGATTGCCTGAACCTCAGTTATCACCATACTTCTAATTCTAAATCATTTCAATTGTGATGTGCCTGGCCGAACTTCGCTTTGCACAATTTAGAAGCTGGTAGTAGGCTTTGGAATCCTTTCCTGCTTGTTCAACAAAGGGCTAACGCGAAAGAGACTCTTAAAGATAGACTCAAAGAGCAATGTGAAATGATTTTTGCCAGAAGGAACAAAGAAAAATTTTGACAGATGACTATGTGAAGAAGAATGTGAGAAAGAAGATCTATCTTAGTGAATAGGCTAGCTCCAATGATCATGACTTGCATTTGGAATTGATCAGCCTAATCCATCCAACCAATCATATTTTGAGTTCATATCATGTCTTGATACTTCAAAAACCAGGCTTTTCCTGATCCAATTTCTCTGTAAAATCATGAGCCTCATTCGACTTGTACTACCCGAAGGGTTTTTACCAACATGCCTCTCTCATTTGTTAATCTCTCAACTTACCATCGCCCTACGGTGCCCGTGAGGGTTTTCACTAATAACACACTCTCATTTTAAATTTTCTCTCAGCTCACATTGTCTTATGGTGCCCACGAGGGTTTTTGCCAGTATGACTCTCTCATTATATTCATTTTTCCTTGTGCACATGATTTAAGTGTTACCCATGATGTAAATCATACCTCTATCTCGCTTGACTTAGCATCCTCAGAGATTGATCGAAAGATCTTTCTCTGGACCGTAATATAGGCTTTTGGACATGGCTAGAAAGAAAGGGTGGCATGAAGGCTCAAAATAATTTAAGACGAAATGGGTTAAAAAATACAACTTTTAGAATCAGATCTTTTTGCAAAACCAATACTTTTGTCCAGTTTCTTTGAGTTTGGGGAATTTTGGATTTTTATTTTGATGGGCCCAAACCGTGTAAGGCTGCCTACGTATCATTAAAAGGAATCAGGTCGAACGTAGTTCAAACAGAAGTTGTTTGTTTTTGTTTCTTTTCTTTTTCATTTTTTTAATTTTTAATTTTTTCTTTCTTTTTTTTCTCTTTTTTACTTTTTCTCTCGTTTTGCATTTTTTTTCATTTTCATCATCTTTCTTTCATTCTACAATTCTACTCCTGATTCTAAAAGACGCTTATGAAAGAAACTAAATAAGGCTCAAAACGGGTAGCAAATGATGTAAGTGTTTGGGTAGCGGAACAAAATGCCTTCGTCATTTCAACTTTGAACATGCCAAGAATCAAATGCAATTGAAAATAAGCAAAGCACCCATATATAATATCTCCTGATAGGATCAACACAAACAAAAAGTGTCGATGGCAATACCGTTGTCCCAATGAATGATCCGTGCCAATTTGAAGCAGACTTGACTCAACCTTAACTTGATATGGAAGAATGTATTTCAACGCTGAATGATCTACCTCAAACTGTTCGGGAGACATTTCTTGTTTATGCTCTTATCAACCTCTTAATTTCCCAGACTAACCGCCACAGTTTCACTCAATTCAAGCTTCAGTCTATCTCAGAATGAGTGAATATTTACTCGTTTCCTCAAATGCATCTTTTTATCATGTTCAAAATTATGTTTCATTATTCCATGATTAGATTCGCTTTCAATATATGGGTAAAAACTCCGCATGCATGTCATGTCATCAGAACTGGCCTGAAGGAACTATATACAAGAAAAGAACTAAATAAACTGTAAATTACAAAAAAATAAAATCTCATTTGACCAAAGGATGGAAGGGTTAGAACAACATAATAAGATCTATATTAAAGCCCTGAAACAACCGTAGATGACAGACTTAGAGATGCAAAACTAACTAACAAGACTTCTAGAGATAGGCAAAAGAGGATATAAGGGTTTGAATCACCGGAACAAACAAGAGGAAATCTGGGCTACAACTATGAAATAATCGAATAGCAGAAAAGATGTCAAAATGAACTGCGAAGACTCCTTCCCGATGAGAAAATGAGGTTCTTTTTAATTACCAAAATCGAGATCTAGCCACTGAGTTGCACATCAAAATTACTAGGACATTCACCAACTTAAATCACATTGTCTTCACCACGTGGCTCATGGACTCCTTTGAACAACCTTTCCTTAGCACTAATTGTTGAATTATTGGTTGGCCCCCTGAGAGATCTTGTCGCAACCTCACCAAATGACTTGAAAGAGCATGCACATTCTTGTCATGGCAAACCATCCTAAACATTTGTGTGTAGTCACGTGCCTGTAGAGGATTATGTATGACACTTGGGGTATTACTGCCTTGGACCAAAATTATCCCTTCTTGAATAATTCTTTCTATCTCCCTTTTTCAAGCACGACAATCTTCAATACTATGACCTTGGACATTAGAGTGGTACATGCCTCGTACAACAAGATCAAAATCTTTTGCATACGAATGTGGAGTATAGCCGAGGAGTGGCTCAATCAGGCTAGAATGTTTTAACTTTTCAACTTGTGTAGGATTCTTCAATTGGCGTTTCTTTCTACCTTTGTTTCCCTCCATGACTATTTTTTTTACGGTTATAGGGTGCCTGAAAATGCTGTGAAGGCGCACAAGAATTTTGGAATGTTGATGCTCGCCCCAGGGAGTGACCTAGTGGTTGGACATATAGCCGGACATTGTTCGGAGGATAATACTGCGTGGATTATGTGGAGCGCGGGGATATTCATGGGGTCCGTATTGAGGCTGAAAGCGTTTAGCATGGTTTCCTACTAAATTATCTCATTGGCGGGGCTCAAAACAACTTTTCGATCTATCGGAGAACTGTCCCGAGCAACTTCTTCGTTCCATATGAACCAAAACTTCCTAAAACTTTTCTTAGGTTTCTTTTCCATATGAGATAGGAAGGAGCGATCTGGGATAATATCTACATTGTACTAATAGTTCTAAAAAAATCTTGAGCCATATCACTCCATGCATGACACTTATTGACATCTTGACGAGTATACCACTCCAAGACTTCCCCACTCAAACTCCCATAGAAATATGCCATCAACAATCCATCTTTCCCGCAAACATGTCTCATTTCATTATAGTAACCCCTCATATGGGCTACTAGATCCCCACGCCTATTATATAGGTTAAACTTTGGCAGTTCAAACCACGCAGGTTCGCGCCCCCTTTTTCTTGCGAAATCAAGTTTATGACATTTGGAGGGACAACTCGTTTCTTTTTGGGAACTGGGTTTGGATTTGAAGAGTCACCACCTAATGATTGAGGTGCATTTGGATACCGACAGAGATTCAACTCTGAGTTTGATTGAATAACTAGAGATTGGGTAAGGGCTTGAAATTATTCTAAGGGAAAGGTGTTAGGCACCCCTCAGAATCCACTAGCATGGTTCCTGGCCAGACAATTATTGTGAATTAAAGTGCAGTTAACATATAGGCAGATAAGGCTCAAATAAGAGGGGATTTAAACATATAATGGTTTGAAAGTAAACAAAGTTTGAAAGAACAATTAGAAAAGTTGATTGTTTAAATAAGGAGTTGAAATACTAAAAAAAGAATAAAGAATAAAGGAGGGGGAGTCCTAGGTTTAATCAAAATATGGATAATCCCACACAATGTACGGCAATCACTCCTAAATGAGGGGCTACACGTGTCATTATCGCGTGGTTATCATATCTATATCTACCCTTCCCACCCTGTTAAGTTATTTAACGCGCGAATTGGTCTCGACTACTTATTGCATGCTATTACCCGTCGTATTCCTATCAGTCCCGGGGGAAATTAGGACTACTAATCCTAAAACTGAGGGATATTAAGCTTATTTGAAGTTTCAAAGGTAAAACTTCTAAGGCGACATACCGAACACATATTGCACATTTAGGAAAACATATAAACAAACAAAGGCTCATATACATCTCCTTATTCAAAGAAAGCATATGATTAGCATGACTTGCACATACCTTTGACATCTCATTAAAAATACCAAAGACGAGGGAGTTTAATTATTGAGGCAGATTGGTTTATTAGATAACTCATATAAGAAGTTTGAATCAGGCCTGCCTGCATGTTATAATGATTACTAGAAGCAAATTTAGTTTGCAATTACTACTCTAAGGCTTGCCTAAGTGTTTGGGCGGAGTCCTATTGGCATGATATCTACTGAATTTAGAATGTGATGAGATAGTAAGGATCAAAATGAATTGTTTGAAGTCCTATATGCGTGCTTGTTAAACTTGTTAAGTGAGGTACTTAGATTATTAAAAGATATGAAGAATGTACAAAATTAAATAAATTGGTTACGGGTTCTGCATGTGATAGTATCTACTATTACGGATTTTGTATCTAACATTGAATGTGAGTGAAAGCAAGCCATATTTATTTAGAAACTCTTATAGGCATGTCTTATATGAGTTACTGATTTTAGACCTTATAGATGTGGTATCTAAATGCAGAAACCTTATAGACATGGTATCTAAATGCAGAAACTTTGTACACATGGTATCTAAATGCATACACTTGTTTTAAACCTTATAGACACGGTATCTAATTGCAGAAATATGTTTTAAACCTTTTAGACATAGTATCTAAATTCAAGTTGAATTATGCAGAATTAAAATAGTTCTATAGGCATGGTTTCTAGGTGAAGTTTGGAATATGCAGAAGTTGAAACATACTATAGGCATGATTTCTACCCTTGCATGCATAGTTACCCACCCTTTTTCACTAGCAAGACCCAAATGTTTATTGCAACTTATTACAAACTAGAATAATAAGTTACATCAGCAAAATACAAAGAAAAGTACAACGAAAAGAAGCCTGACTCTTGACTTTCTATCCAAAGACCATTGATCCAGCCTTTCTCAGACTTGAGTGTGTCTGAGTTCCCTAATGGCCTTAATAGGGCCCCAGGCAGTGCCACACCCAAGTTTCATAACTGAATAGGGACAACAGTATGGAAATGCCATTCTTCATGTGTCCAAGTTCAGAGGGAGCTCATGGGTACCAAGGTAAGGCTTACAAGAGGGGGCAGAACTTATATCTAAGAGAGAGTGGAAGCGCAAAAGCAGAGTTCTAATAGGGAATAAAGGAAAGGGGAAAAGGGAAACAATTATAGAATTGGCAACTTCATACAAGAGGGTTCAGTGGTTGCGAATTGATGTACTTAGGGATAAGTTTCTAGGCATACACAACAATAGAGAGTGCTGCTATGCTTACAAAATCAACCAGAACACACAACATATAATGGTAACATAGAGGTTATGATCCCAAGGGGGATCAAGTTTGAGTCATAGACAAAATGCTCAATATTATCATGCCTCAAACAAACCGTTAATATCAGACATACTGGAGTAGGGGTTCAGGATGCATAATACATAGATTCAGAATAGGAAAAAAGAAATTATGGCATGCTAGAATAAAGTACTATTAGATGCAAGCAGTAGGCAGGAAAGAATGCAAGAAAATTAAGTAACCGTGTTATTGTTGATGATGAAAATTTAATTAGGACATACTAGTTCAAAGAAGCAAAACGTAGTAAAGAAATGTAGCAGAACTTGAAATATAGCTTTTGCTTTCAGCCAGCTAAATAGGCCACAATAGAAGTAGTAAAGCAAGAGAGAATGTTTTGAGTGTAAAATGAGTTTAGAACTAAGAGTGTTCGTGTGTTTGTGTTAATGAGAAAGCAAGGTACTTATAGTTTAAAATAGTAGAAAATAAGGCCAGAATCATAGTTCAGCAGTAATTATTGAACTATGTACTAATTAAAATCAAATAAGTATTAAGGATTTCCTTTAATTAAGAAATTAAATTTAAACAGTAGTGGGCAGAAAACATTTAAGGAAAGAAATCATGTAGAGCATCATGTGCAGAATAGACTATTAAGGGTAAGTACATAGAGGTTCAATTAAGGGAACAACTAATGAAGTATCCTTGAAATACTAGGTTGACCCAAATAAGGTAAGAAAACAAAATAAAGTTGCAGAATATGGAGACAATAGAAAAGTAGTACATAGTAAATAAGAGAATCAAGGATTTCGAAATTACTGATTTAAGGAGAGTAACATGGGTTCCCATGAATAAACCAAGTTAAAAAAGGGAGAATCGAAAATTTAAAGGGAGTTTTCAAATCAATTAAAAAACAAAAAAGCTCAGAATCAATCAAAGAGAGAATCATGAGTCATGTTTTAGCATATAAATAGAGTGCACAGAACATTAGGCATGCGGTCTAAACTATTGCAAAAAGAAGCAACACACAATAACAATCACAAAGTCAGTGGACGGTGAAACATGGTAGTCACATAGGTCAACTTCATTAACTTAGTAATAGAGGAAAAGAGGGTATCGGAAGCATGCGAAAGCTCAAGTAAAAAGGCCCTTATGAAAATTATAGTCTAGTTTCAATGATTGCAAGAAACCAAATCACATAGAGAAACAGACGTTGAAACAAAAAGGACTTCGAATACAGTCGAGCAACTTCAAACAAATGAAGCAGTTTTCAGAAGCTCGAATAGGCCCAAGAGGAATTAGGGTTTTCAAACCAATCAAACCCAGAGATGATGAACAAGTAAATCACACAGCAAATAGTCTTAGAACTTGAATGAACCCAAAGTTTTAGAGTTTTCAACATCAATCGAGTCTAGAGATGAAAAACAAATACATCAGACAAATGCTAAAAAAATAGATTCAGAAATCTCAAAAGAAATGAAGGCCTTTAACATGCAAACTCAAGTATAAGAACGACATAAGAATACACAACAAAACATATCAAATAACTTAGTAGAAAACCTAGTCGAAAAAGATAAGGGTTTTGAAGGTAGAGTTTTAGAAGAATCTTTGAGAAACAACGTTTAGAAGTTTAGAGCAAACAAAGATCTAAAATAGATCTAAAAGAAATCGGAAGAACCTTAAAGGTTAGGGTTTCAGAAGAACCCCAAATGGTGACAAGAAAACCATAGATCTAAGCAGGAGAGTCAAGAGTCATGCTCAAATAGCCATGGATGGCCGGAGAGAGCTGAGAGATGACCGGAGAACAACCTTAAGCTGAAATTGACCAAGGTTTGGAGCAAGCTTCCCTAGGATCTAGCTTTAAAATCATGATAATAAAACACATAGAAGCCAATGGAGGTAGATACAAGCCTCTGATGGCTTTGGAAGCCATTGATTTGGGCGGTTTTAGGGTGGTAGTTGAGGGCATTAGCTAGGGTTTGAGAGAGGATTGAGAGAAAATTGAGAGAGAATGGGTATTCAGATGTGACTATAGGTGAGGAATAGTTAGGGTTTGGGGGTATGTCTAGATTAAAAAAGGAAATGGTTAATATGAGCCATTGGTCTAACCGGTCAACGACTAGGGTTAAATGAGAATCTGGGCAGGCTGTTTTAAATTGGGTTGTGGGTCATGCATGATTAGGATTTTGGCGGAGGAATGGGGTTTACAATTTGGGGGGGGGGGGTTCAATTCAGGCTAAAATTGAAACACAATTGGGCTAGATTTTAAATAGCCACTTTTTCCTTATTTATTTTATAATAAATAATAAAATAATTTCTATAAATAAATTAAAGGTATTAAAATAATTAATAGTACATGATTATCAAATTAAAAATACTGGAGTTAATTTTATAAATGTAAACACAATAAAATCTTAAAGAAGGCTAATATTGCAATAATATGCAATTTAGCTTTAAAAAAATACTAAATAAATTTGTAAAATATGAAAAAATTGTGTTATCTATATTTTAGTATAAGTATGAGAATCCAATAAATGAATCACCAAAATTATAATTTTGGAAATAATATTTGGGTTTTTGGATAAAATAGGGCAATAAATTGATTTAAAATCTTTAAAAATTAAGGAAAAAGTTATAAAACATTGGGTCATACTTATATATGCATATACATGCTATTGTGAAAGTATTTTGCATACTAATAATATACATGGAAAAATTGGGTATCAACATCTGCCATTCTTTACTAGGGAAGGATGAAAGATTGTCGAGTAAAGATATGATAGCCAATTTTGACCGAACCATATGGTTCAAGGAGGCTTAGGTCATGCCCTGGCTTCTAGGAAGCCTACATATCCCTAGTTTAATAGGAATCAGGCCATATGTACTTCAGGATCCTTCGATGGAGTATGCTGATGGAGACTTTTCAAGAACAGACACAATATTCAGGATGGAGATGGTTAAGGTTTGACATGGATGGGGGAACAGGAGCGGCATAACTCCTGAAGATATGGCCGTTGCTTGCCATTGTACATGCAAATAAATAATGCAAGAATATATTGTGCGTAAACTTACATATGATGCAATTTCCCGTCGGACCATGAGGATTGCCTTCGGACAGTTAGAATGACATGCTTAGACCAGGATGTCCTGGGCCATAAAGTGTATAGTAAAGGATTCGAAGGCCATGAAATGATGCTCTCGGGCTATGAGGATGGTACCTCCGAACCATGATGCCTTTGAATAATGATATGCAAAAGATTAAAAGGGGTCCTCAGGCCATGACATGGCATTCTCGGGCTATGAAAATGGTACCTCCGAACAGTGATGCCTTCAGATGATTTGACGTTCTTTTAGGCCATGCAATGCAGCAGGTGGCGATCTTTTAGCCATGCAAATGTAGATAAGGTGGCGATCTTTCAGCCATGCAAATGTAGACCAGTTTTAGCTATGAAAATGTGGGTAAGGTGGTGATCTTTCACCCGTGAAAATGTGGATAAGGTGGAGATCTTTCAGCCGTGAAAATATACATAAGGCGGCGATCTTTTAACCATGCAATGCAGTAGGTGGCGGTCTTTCATCCATGCAAATATAGGTAAGGCGGCAATGTTTCTGCCGTGCAAATGTAGATAAGGTTACGATCTTTCAGCCATGCAATGCAGAAAATGTAGATGGAGACAATGTAAAGTCTTGGAAGGCAGAATGGTAGCCTTATGCAATACAGAAAATGCGGACGGAGATAACATTTAGTATCGGAAGGCAGAATGATAGCCTTATGCAATGCATAAATGCAGATAGAGATAGTGTTCTGTCTCAGAAGAAAGAATGGTAGCCTTATGCAATGCAAAAATGCAAATGGAGACAATATTTAGTCTCGGAAGGAAGAATGGTAGCCTTATGAAATACATAAATATAGATGGGGTCAGTGTTTAGTCTCGGAAGGCAGAATGGTAGCCTTATGCATGGAATAAAAGGGAAAATGGTGATAGAGCTTCCTTAGCTGATAGCTGATTGCGGTATTGTGACTGATGGGGACGTCGTGGCATACAGAATGCCACTGGCACGTGTGTTGATACAGAATGTTGGTAAGTGCAGCATTTCGGAGAGTTATATTCCTGAAAAACGTTTGTCCCACAAATATATATTATGTCAGATGCTTTCGCAATCTAAGTGCATGCGTCCAAAGAAAAATTGTGAGTTTTATAAAGGGGAGTTTAGTTTATATCCCCGCTGGCTTTGCCTGACCTGCTCGGCTCTGATCTGGTGAGACAATATGTATCATTGGTGTAGCGTTGCTAAACAAAGCGTTTCAAAATTAAACATGCATGATTTTGTAAAAAATACCATAAATACATAGTTAAGAATAGTTTTCTTTAGATGAACTGACAATTGCGATGTGGTTCAAGACATTGCAACATTTCTTGCTACGAAATTTTGAGGGTCTTCCTCAAATTCTACCCTAGTTTACTGGGTTGATGCTTCTGACTGTTGCTAGCAATAATTGACTGAAATCAACTTCAGAATTTTAAGGGTCCTCCTCAAAATTCTGCCCCAGCTTCCAATTGTGTGTGTGGGGGGGGGGGAGGGGAGAATGGAAATTTTTTTGAATTTTGTGACCGAACCCATTGGGATGCCTACGTATCCCCTCTTAAATAGGAATAATGTCAGGTGTTGTTCAATTTACATCATATAGGAAAGCATAAAGATAACAAATAAGCAAAATCGTTCATATGTAGACCGCAGGTCTTAGCGTGAATTTCCTCTAGTAGCCAAGATGCCTCCTTTGCGTCGACACACCTTAGTAACCCCAAATCAGGAGTCTTCCTATATCAGATTCCTCCACTATGAAAGAAATTGTTGGAAAGCCTCCAAAGTGTTTGTTTTTTTGTAGGATCTGCAAGTTTTGGGTATTCGACTTTTGCCCAATATTCCCTGATATCATGAAACCAAGGGTTTCCGTCTGCTTCTTCCTCAACATAGGCACAATACGCGGGTTGATCATAGATTTTTACTAGAATGAGATCAAGTTTTTTTCTGTATTTTGTATCATAGATGATAAGGTAGATAATGCATCAGCGAACTCATTCTGGACTCTGGGAACATGTTGGAATTCTGTCTTCGTGAACCTTTTCCTTAATCCATTTACATGATGTAGATACGGTGTATCTTGGAGCTTTTGGTTGCCCATTCTTCTCGGACCTGATGTATAAGCAAGTCCAAATCTCCAATCACTAGCAACTCTTGAATGTTCATGTCGATGGCCATTCTAAAGGTCTAAGATGCATGCTTCTTACTCGGCCATGTTGTTGGTGCATGGAAACATGTGTTTGGTGGACACCTGATAATGTTGATCAGTTTTTGATACTAGGACAGCGCATATGCGAACTCCTTTGAAATTTGCTGCTCTATCGAAAACAATTCTCCAACCATCATTGGATTCTACAATGTCCTCTCGTATGAACAATAACTCTTCGTTAGGAAAATACGCTTTCAATGGTTCGAATTCTCCATCCACGGGATTTTCAACAAGGTGATATGCCAATGCATGTCCCTTGATTACTTTATGAGTTACGTAAACAATGTCGAACTCATTCAACAGGATTTGCCACTTGGCTAGCTTGCTAGTCGGCATGGGCTTTTGAAAGACGTATTTCAAGGGATCCATCCTTGATATGAGATATGTAGTATAGGCACAGAAGTAGTGCCTCAGCTATTGACCTACCCAAGTCAATGCACAATAGGTGCATTCTAATAGAGAACACCGGGCCTCGTACGGTGTGAACTTCTTTCTGAGGTAATAAATGGCATGTTCCCTACTCCCCATTTCATCATGCTGCCCCAGAACACAACCGAATGCTCCATCCAATACTACAAGGTAGAGTAATAGAGGTCTACCTGGCTCGGGTAGGGGGGGCAAGACCGGTGGTGTCGACAGGTATTCCTTGATTCTATCAAAAGCCTTTTGACAGTCATAATTCCATTTGGTAGCATCGTCATTCTTCAACATCTTAAAGGTTGGCTCACAGATAACTAGAGATTGCGCTATGAACTGGTTGATGTAGTTGGGTCTCCCCATAAAACTCACCACGTACTTCTTGTTCTTCGGCAGTGGCAACACTTGAATAATTTTGACCTTTGGTGGATCTAGTTCATTTCCTCGGTGACTCATAATGAACCCAAGAAGTTTTGGGCAGGAACCCCGAATGCACATTTCGCTAAATTTAGTTTCAGGTTGTACCTTCACAATCTATTGAAAACTTCCTCAAACCCTTCATGTGATCAGTTTCTTTCTTGGACTTAATAATAACCTCATCTATGTACACCTCTATCTCATTGTGTATCATATCATGGAAACTGTAGTCATGGCCCTCATGTAGGTGGCCCCTACATTATTTAACCCAAAAAATATCATCTTATAACAATACGTTCCCTTTGGCGTAATGAAAGTTGTTTTCTCAATATTTTCCTCATCCATCCAAATCTGATGATAACCAGCAAAACGATTATATCTCATGCTTGGCGCAATTTTCGATCAGGATATGTATGTTTGGCAGGGGAAAGTCGTCTTTCGGACTACCCTGGTTGAGATACCGGTAGTCGACACAGACTCTGACATTCCCGTCCTTCTTTGGTACTGGCACGATGTTGGCTAAACATATTGAGTATTCTACTACCTTGAGAACCTTATCTTTGACTTGCTTAATGACGTCTTCTTTGATTTGCATACTCATATCAGTCTTGAACATTCTGAGATTTTGCTTTACCAGCGGGCATGTTGGAACAATTGGCAATTTGTGAGCCATAACAGATGTACTCACACCAGTCATGTCATCGTATGACAAGGCGAATGTGTCCTCTTATTCCCTTAGAAATTCTGTGTATTCCTTCTTTTCTGATGGCGATAGGTGAACGCTGATTCGTGTTTCTTTGATATTTTATGCATCTCCCACATTGACAATCTCAGTCTCGTCCAGGTTTGACTTTGGTCTATTTTCAAAATTTTCAACTTCTCTAAAAAATCTCTTCTGGAATGTCATCTTCCTGTGAATCTATGTTTGTTTATTGCGTTGCCTCGTTGCATGTCACATTTGTTGGTTTATTAGAACATAACACACTGATCCCCGACTAAAATACTCCGACCCCTGCAGAAAAGACTTTGGTCCCCTGCAGAGAAGATACATGAGAGAGTCTTATCGGTAACACCCCTAATCCACAGCTGAGAAATAAAATGAGAGAGTCTTATCGGTGAAAACCTTCACAGGCACACTAAGGCGATGAAAGCTGAGAGAAAAATACAAAATGAGAGAGGCTTGACAGTGAAAACCTTCGGGCACTACAAGTCGAATAAGGGTGAGAATCAGATGGGGAATCGCCAAACGAAGATCTTGAAAGACGATTAATGACGGAAGATAGGCCACGTGTGCATGTCATGACCATTAGAGTCGGTATCTGTGTTTGATGGGTTTTAATTTTACAATATCTCTTGTTAGAGAGTCATCTCTTTTCTTTTATTTTGTTTCTTTTTACCTTTCTTCTTTCATGGAAAAATTCCCCAATAGAGTCTGTTTGGTCAAAACAAGTGAGAAATGACCTCAAAATATGCCATTAGCTTCCAATTAGGCAAGACAGGATCTAACTGATGCATCCAAGGGGTATGAGTCAGGAAGGAACAAGTGCAAGGCCTGTGTCTGGATATCCCCAACAAGATGAGATTGACGAAAGGTCTGACCAGAGTCAAGAAGGGTATCCCGCAGAAATCAAAGGTTATAGACCTCACGGCCAAGGCCTGTGGAAAAATAACAACGCAGATAGCGATGGACACAATTTGGGAAATTCATGTGAGACTCAAGGGTCTAGAAAATGCCGGTTCGCGAGATATTCCACGAAAGAAGAGGGATATCCCCGGAGAAAGTGGGTTATCAGTAAAAAACATTGCAAAATCTTCAAGAAAAATAAGTCGTCACGCAAAAAAATATGTAGACATACGGAAAACGACGGTGAGAAATTTGTGAACAAGGAATCATCAAGAAGGTTAAGAATTATCATCCCAGCTTCAAAGACGATTAGACAACACAAAGCATGGGAAAGAGAAGAAGAAAATCATCCCAGCTAGAGTATCACAACCAACCAACCCGTTTTAAACTAACCCAACTTTTCTTTGATGTGAATCAGGGACGTGAAATGTCATTGATGGGAGAGAAGCATGATACAAGGAGGTTTCTGAAAATCAGGTATCCACTTTAGGGAACAAGGGAAATAAGAAAATCTAAGAGGAAGTGGTCTTCGAACAATTGTTATTCCCACCACGGCACCAATTTTGAAGGATTGAAAATCCCCCTTAGTGTTATCCTCAACACCGTTATCCCCAGCTGATGACATTTTTATCCCCAATAGTGTTAAGAGGAAAATAAAATTTTAAAGGAAGTAGTTTTGAAAAAAAAACATGAGGGGAAGAAAAGAGATCCCTAGTAGAAATATCATCCCCAACAAATAATATCATCCTCAGCAAGTTTTGATAGCGTAATGAAATGAAAGGCAGGGAAAGGATAGAAAGATAAACCATCCCCAGCATAAGTGGCACGACTACTCACAACATTTTAAATTAACAAAGTTTTCTTTGATTTGAAGCAGGGAAAAGAAATATCATTGATGGCGGAAAACACGCCACAAGGAAAAGCACCAAAACTGGGGCAGAAAATTTTCTGCCATTGTTGAAAATTTTCTCGGAGGAACGAGGCATTATTTTTAAGTTGTTGAAGTCGGGAGCACGCCCGTAGAATGGAGGCGTTATCGTTAAGTTGTTGAAATTGGGAGCCCGCCCGTAGAACGGAGGCGTTATTTTTAAGTTGTTGAAGTCGGGAGCCCGCCCGTAGAACGGAGGCATTATTTTTAAGTCGCTGAAGTCGGGAGCCCGCCCATAGAACAGAGGCGTTATTTTTATGTCGTTGAAGTCAGGAGCCCACCTGTAGATTATAGGTATTTATTTTAAGTTAAAAGAGTCAGGAGGCCGCCTGTAAAACAGAGGTATTTATTTTAAGTTAGAGAAGTCAGGAGCCCTCCTGTAGAACAAAGGTATTTTTTTTAAGTTAAATGCGTCAGGAGCCTGCTTGTAGAACGGAGGTATTTATTTTAAGTTAAATGAGTCAGGAGCCCGCATGTAGAACGGAGGTATTTATTTTAAGTTAATAGAGTTAGGAACCCGCCTGTAGAACGGAGGTATTTATTTTAAGTTAGGTGTCAGGAGCCCGCCTGTAGAAAGGAGGTATTTATTTTAAGCTAGAGGAGTCAGGAGCTCGCCTGCAGAATGGAGGTATTTTTTAGCGGAGTTAGGAGCCCGCCTGTAGAACGGAGGTATTTATTTTAAATTAAAGGAGTCAGGAGACTGCCTGTAGCACGGAGGTATTTATTTTAAGTTAAAGTAGTCAGGAGACCGCCTGTAGAACGGAGGTATTTATTTTAAGTTAAAGGAGTCAGGAGCCCGCCTGTAGAATGAAGGTATTTATTTTTAAGTTAAAGATGTCAGGAGCCCGCCTGTATTGTTATGTTTATAAAATTTTGTTAATGAATTCCATATCCTATAAATGGCTATTTCACTTGTTTATTAGGTAATGAGAATGAGGTGTAACACGTGGGATAGAAAAGGCACTCAGGTATGCTTGACTGGGGATACCCGGTCGGGTGCCGGTCATGTTCCTCGAATTTGGAGCGTGACCAACTTGGTATCAGATCCTAAGGCTTTAAAGTGTCCTAGGATGTCTCAAAGCCGTGTCTAGTAGAGTCCTTGTTATCGGTGTGTTGTCGACCACATCTATAAGTTGGAGGCTATTTGGAAATTTAAGAATTTCACCCTTCTTTGATAATACAGATCGTGCGATATAGCTCAAGATAGGGAGTTGATTTCCTCTCTTATTCTTATTCTCAAGATTGATAATTTGATACCATAATCCGCGAATTTGAATCTTGTAAGGAGGGATTGATCCCACCATTGAGTTTGAGTCGATTACCCAAGGACTTGTTAGAGGAATACGTTGAGACGTGGAGGGATTGGTTGAACATGTTGTTAAGAAGAGTACCCTTGTTCCTATTAATGTCACTGCACTACCAGATCATGTAGTATATTATCAATATATACGGCTAAAACCCCGTCTCTTAGAAGTTATGCTTCCATGGTGCCCGCGTAACTGTTGTAGGTTCAAAATATAATTGATGCAGTACTTGTTGTGTTATGTTAAGCGAATTATTGTTGTGAAAATATATGTGGGAGGTACTTCTTCATGTGTTTAATATATTATTCTTGGTAAATGAGGATATGTAAAGAATGTGAACTATGTGCTAAAATGCCTAGACTTCAGGTCAAGTTTAACTTGATATTTTGATGCCAAATTTTGTGAGAAAACTTGTTATGGTTGATTCCTCAAAAATGTTCTTATGTGTACCAAAGGTATTTGATTGATTGCGTCTAGTTGTTTGTAACGTATAAAGATGTTTGGAAGTGAAGTAAGTGGCTGTGTAAATGTGGTAAGACTAAATATGCGGAATTAATGTGAAATGCGGGGAAGAAGAGACTGCCTTATGAAATGTGTCCTAGCGCCAAGTCTGATGTGATAATTGTGGCCCCAAGAGCGATGGACTAATATACGTAAAAATGGCATGATTCTTTTATTTGATAATTTGGTGATCATTTAAAGTGTTTGATTCATACTTGTGATTTCCTTATTGTTGTATGAAGCGCATAGGTGTATAATTTGATATATGAACCCTATGGAAGGGCTATGAAATGCAGCCTAGAGGTATGGAAATTATGTGAAAACTATGTGATCCGTTTTATTTGGTAATGTGGTGATTATTTAAACTTTTTGTTAAACCCTTATAACTTCCTTGTCCTTGCATAGATTTGTTCTTAAAAAGAATCTAAATTACAAAATATTTCATGCACCTGCTCTTTGAAAGAGACGTATTATTTACAAAGTCTCCCGATCACAGTTCTAGTATTTGCAACCTCCTATGGAATTGAGCTCTATAAGTATGTGCCTGAATTGAGTTATAACCCTATTGATACTTCCCACTTGTTTTTCCTATATTTTCATCAAGGTACTATTCCCAATGAAACCCTTATAGAAATTGTTTATTTAAATGGACAACATCTGCTCACTTACGCCTGTACATGCACCATTTTAAAGTTTGTACATGTGGTGTAAAGTTCTATGCAAAGTATCCAAGATTTGTGATCCTTCTCGAGTCACTGTTTACTCAGTTTTGTATATGGCTTATATGGCTTGAACAGCCAACCCACTCTCTTGCAAGTAACATCATGAAAACCTTCTTACTATCAAGTAACATGAGAGAATGTGTCCACACTTATCCTACAAGTACATATCAATTGCAATGGTCACTGTTTGCATAAAGTTTTTTTTTTTTTTGAAAAATGAGATCCTCACATCCCCATCATAGGAAGATCTTTGTCTCCATAATTTTCATGTCCACTTGAGATATCCTGTAGTAAGTAGCTCACTTGGTTTCCAGTATTATGGTTGTCCGTGATGTGGAATTGTATTGTAGTTTGGATGTTAGTATAGCATAAGCATGTCCAACTCATGACGAATGTTTATTTTCTCTTTATGTCTCCACAATGTGTAAATTGTATTCCTTATTTAGTGAATTCGTTGTGCTAGTACCCAGCACTTGTACGATAACCATGAGAGGACATGCCCCTCTATCTGTTACTATGACACCTCCTTTTTTTCTCTCTTCAAGTCAAAACCTATGAAGATCCCATCATGAACATCTGCAAACCTTCAATGGTTATTGTGCACTATCTCATTGAGTTTGGTTTTCTTTACACCCTCAACTTCTGAACTCCTTGACTATGTCATTGTCATGTGCGGGGAGTTATACTACCCTTGGCATCTCACCTTTTTGGTTGTATAGGAGTGTTATATTCCTTATCTTTGGAGTGTCGTGTTAACTATTAGAACCATCTAACCAATTCATGATTTTGTCCCAATATTTGAATGTCCTAGCTATGGAGTTTCACTCGTGAAAGGTTGAGATTAGATGACTTCGAATTTTGTACATATCATAAACATGTTGATTTGAATGACAAATGGGCGTATGTTTAGTTCCCTCATAAATTATCAATTACCAAGAAGTGTTAAGTTGTCTAGAATATGGTAATCTCATAAGCGTTCAATTCTTTTCATACTTATGGGCTTGTGGCATAGATTCTGTGCATCAAGTAATGTTAAGAGTGTAATTCAACTTCATAAATTTTGAAACCCATATCACATTCAAGGTGCCAGAGTATTCTTATTCTGGATAGACAGATTTTCCCTACACTCTAGAAAATGAGTAGTTCATGTACTTGAGTATTGCTCCTTAATGATTCCTATTTCCTATGTACTACTTACTCCTACGCCTCATTTGTGCATTAATTGAGGTAGTCACAATGATTAACCATGTCAGTATTGTTAGTAGTAACCTTTTGTGTCTCTTAGTGTATGACCTCATAAAGTACTCTACTCAACGCATTAATGGATTCCTGAATAACTCCAGCCTAATCTTGAACTATGTTGTTCCTTATTGTATTAGATTCATTGGGTATTGTAAGTTCAAACTAGTCAAGGATAAAGCTTCATAGTGTGATCAGATATATATATATATATATATATATATATATATATATATATTAGATAGATAATTTTCTGGTCAGTTTATGGTATCACATCTTAGAGTAACTATTAAGGGTCATCAAGGGTTTAAAGTGAGCGGTCCCCTAGAGGTTTAGAGGGGTTTTAGTGTGAGTGTTCCCCTGAAAATGATATGTGAGTTGATAATAAAGGTAACATGACTATATTACACATTAGGTTGTAATAGGAGTATGATATCCCCCGTAATTGTTTCTCATGTACTTTGTGTTTCCATATGTTATGTCTAAGAAGGTAATGAATTGGTTTGAACGAACTATATGATCATGGTAATATATTATATGATGCATTATTAGAAAGAATCATGATGGATTGACTTCATATGGACTATTGATTGAAATGAAATTATATTCTTGTTGATGAACACCTTTGTGAATATAGTAATGGCTGGTAAGGACTATTATGAACACATGATTGTTTGTTTACTATGAAATGACATTCTTTATAGTATGATACTATGTGAGGGAATTGTAGTTTGATGTTGTTACGTTGAATTGCAATATCCAGTGAAATGTAAATTGTACAGTGAGAATTGTTAAAAGGTAAAGTCAATGGATTGTTATCTCATGCAAGATGTTTATCTGTCATCCTTGTTATGTATGTTTGGGAGTTGATATTATTTCTGAGAATGTGTCATGAAAATGCTTGTAAGTAGATAATGTCATCTGGAAGGCTAAATGTGTTGTGGAAGGAACATATTTTTGCTTGATTGAATACCAGTTAGTTTTGACTTGGAATGTACCATGTAGGTATTTTGATATAAAACAGTGCAGCCCATGTGCTAGTATCCTTATGATAATGTAGTTCTTGTAATACTAGGATTTGGATTGTGGATATATATACATTGTGGTGCTATGTATATTTGCGGATGTGTTGTTGAGACAAATTTGGTGATTCTCTTGCAGGTGGATAGGCCTAGTTACAAAGGAGACTCTATCGAAATTTCTGAAAACTTTTGGGAGTTAGTGAAAATTTAGAGACTTGAGGTAGGTTGGAGAAGAGATGTGTGATGTTAAAGTATTTAGGGAAGACTCTACTCCTCATTCGAGGACGAATTATCTTAAGGGGGGAGAGTGTAAGGCCCCAAAAATTTTCGCTAAGTAATTTAGGATTTTGTAGTATCACGCAGGCTTATTATAATATTTCTATATGCTATTAATATGGTGGGTATCAATTATACTTGGAAACTATGAGTGTAAGTCTTATGGTAAGTGATGTGAGGTCCAAATGGAAGCCTAAGTATATGCCAATTGGGAAACGTTTCGTAATAGGCCAAAATTTCAAATGGATTCGCAAAAGGATCCACTTTAAAACTAGCATGTATAATTATATATAGGGTTTTACGTGGTTCATAGCATATAAAATTTAAGAACTTTGAGTCCAGTTTGCAACGCTTCAAACCGTTTGTCATTTGGACATTCCTAATCAAAGTTATGATCAAATTACCAAAGGCTGGAAAATGCGATCATGCGTCATGTCAAATCTGCGGTCCGCATTTTCATTCCGCAGTCCGCATTTTAGTTATGCGGTCCATATTTTGACCGTAGATTGAACTAGTGTAGCTCATATTTGGGCATTGATTTTGCTGTGCATTATGCGGCCCGCATGTTCATTCTGCGGTGCATTTTGCTATAGCATAATTGACATCGGAGGGTTAAATTTCTAATTTTTATAACCCCACCCCATTTTGATATATAACCTTCGGGGATTCATTTAGGGTCATTTCCTACTGATATTATAGAGAGGTGAGAGTATTTTACAGAGAGAAGTAGAAACCCAACATCTAAATCATCCAAATCTTGCATCAATCTTCAAGAATCAAAGAACCCAATCGCAAGTTCTTCATCTAAGAGGTAAGATTCTATGCCCTAGGTTTTAATTTCGAGCTTAGAGTATAAGATGAGTTATTGAGGTATGATTCTTGGGTATCTTAGTATTGTGTATACATGCATGTACAACTTTGGTTTATTGGAAGGTTGTTTAATATAGATAAATAAAGATTGGGTTAGGGAATGAAGGAAATCTTGAAAAGGGGATTTGAAATCAAGATGCTTATCTAGTATTTGATAAAATGCTTAAATGAGCTAGTTTCATGAATATCTTTCAAATATGTGTTTAATTTTGTTATATCTCATAGTAGATTGGAATTGCTAGAGTTGTTGTAGTGTTGTAGTAATTTAAGAAAAGCTCTTCGAGGTATGTATTGCTAACTTTGATCTTTGTGAAATCACCTTGTTTGATGTACGAATATTTGGTATGTGATAGCTACGTGGATTGTTTGTGAAATTCTTGTGATTGGTATGTTGGGTGTTTGATTGGTTTGATTAAGTGTTATGTGGTAAGATTTTAGAAACAAATGATAGAAGGAAATCATAAATGATGCAATTGGAACAACCGTGGTAATAACATATTTGGCCTCGAATTGCTTATGAACTGTTGAATATAATGAAATTGGTACTGTTGGCTATGGAAACACTTGTAACCTCTTTGTGGTGATGTCTTGAGGAATATTGGTGTTTATCTTTGTGATTTGTTGTTTGGTTGTGATTGTTGTGAATTGAAACTGTACGGCAGGGTCGAGTTGCGCGTCGCAACACAGTATTATAAGGTGGTGGGTTGTGGTGATAAGGGTGGCCGAGGTAATAAGGGTGGCTGAGGTAATAAGGGTGGAAAAGTGATCGAAATTACTATTGAAATATACACTCGAACAAAATTGTGAAATCATTGATGTGGAAATTTTAAAGGAGACAGCAGGAGAGTTTGTAACCTATGTGGCACTGATTGCCCCTTTGTTTGGCTAATTGTACCTTCTATGTGTGTTTGGTTGTTGCTTCTATTGTTTTTTTACTTGTGTATGGTTTGCGTTTACTTGGAACAAAGTTAGATGTTGAAATCTTGTTCTTGATTTTTCCTTTGCATGTGCATTTGATTGTTGTTTCTATTACTATTATCTACTTGTGTATGGCTTGAGTGTACTTGGGACAAAGTTTGTTCATACATACTAGTACAATTCAAATGTACTGACGTCCCTTTTGCCGAGGGCGCTACATTCTTGTTATGATTTTAGGTGGATCCATAGCAGGTACTCCAGTAAAACGACCATAGCTCCTCATCACTTTCCATCAGCTGATTCGGCGAGCCCCTTTCCATTCGGGGCCCTATGTGGCTCACGCCACTTTCCGTTGGGGATGTTGTTTTAATGTTTGTATATGGTATAGCCAGGGCCTTGTTGTCGGCATTTCCATGTTATTCTTCAATTATATTTGGAGGCTCCGTAGATAGGTTGTGGTTAGTTCCGGGCATGGTAATTTAAAAGTTAAGTATTGATGTGTGGCAATGACGTATAAAAATTTGACTACCTTTATTATGGTGAATGAAGTTGCTAATGGAAATTGTTATTGTTATGTTTATAAAATTTGGTTAATGGATTCCATATCCTATAAATGGCTATTTCACTTGGTTATTAGGTAATGAGAACGAGGGGTAACACATGGGATAGAAAAGGCACCCAGGTCCGCTTGACTGTGAATACACGGTCGGGCGTCGATCATGTTCCTCAAATTTGGGGCGTGACACAAGTATCATGCCGGGTGTGTGCCGCACTACAAGGGTTGGTTGGAAGATAATCACCTTGGTTTGGGTCATTCAGAATTTGTCCACGGACATAGGATTATTGATGAGAAAATCGAAGCACATGTCAAATCCAATCAGCTGCGCAAGAGGATGCGAGAATGTGAGAATGAACATCGGGAAATACAGAAAGCCCTTGAGAAGCTGATCAACGAATGGAAGGACATGGTTGTCAATTCCTACAACCGTTTGGGATATCTGGAGCGAGGTATAGCGGAGTTAGAAGGAAAGTTCTTGAAAGAATTGAAGATTGCTAGAATTCTGAAGAAAGTGTAGGCGGACATCTGGCTCGAGCTTATCTATTGTTAGAAATGCGTGAGTTGATGCAGCTGTACGAGGGAGGCAAGAGTACCAATTTTTGGGGAAGGTCCTTCTGGGACCAAGTAGTTAGGATCTTATTTCATGCTTTCTTAATGTAATAAGGCCACTGGCCAGTAGTGACATCTTTTATCATTCAGTTGTTCTAAAACTCGTCTTGTTTTATAAAAAAAATGAAGCATTTAGCATTATAAGTTCTCCAAATTTAATTTGTTGCTAGGCCTACCTCGGGCACGATGAGGCACCAAAACTAGGAAACGACATATACTATTCCACAACGTGTTTAAATACCGTAATGCTATTTTTCAGAATCTGCACTAACTTTTTAACTTTTTGTTTTTTATTTTTGTTCCCCTCTCCAAAGGTTAGTTCGTCCATTCTGGCACCATCACCATACTCAACAAGATCCAAGGGTCCTCCACCACCTCCTCCTCCAATTCCTACTAAAAACAGGAACAATGGCAAAATGGGAGATGCAAGCACTAGAAAGGAACTCGAGGAAACTTCCCAGAATGCCGCAATTAGCAAGGAGGCTGCTGCTCATCTTGAGCAAACTTTGCTAAGATTTCAAGAGGAATTGGACCAAGTTCGGAAACTAGCAAGCCTGTCAATCACTCTTGCCGCTCCTGATGTGAACACCCAGAACCCTGCACCTCCACAAAACAACCCACAACCTCCAATGCAACCCAATCATGCCCAAGCCTGCAAGACATGCAATAACACTCCACTGCTCATTCCCGAACCGCAAAACACCACAAAAGACCATAACACCATTATATTTGTGGACAAAATACCTCACTACACTCAGCTAATCACAAGTGCACCCGAATCAGATGACAAGGGTTCCCTCATTCAGAATTTGGATGCTGTTGACTTGCCGGGTCCAAGATTTTGAAGGTAGCAAAGTTTTTGAAGGTTTGAATTACAAAGATATCTGTGTTCAGCCAGATGTTGAACTCCCAAAGGGGTACAAACTTCCCAAGTTCGAGATGTTCGACGGTACAGGTGATCCCAGGGTCCATTTGAGAATGTATTGTGATAAGTTGGTAGGAGTCATAAGGGACGAAAAAATCCGCATGAAGCTGTTCATGAGGAGTCTGAAGGGCTATGCTTTATCATGGTATATTAGGCAAGATGCAAAGAAATGGACAAGTTGGGTGAACATGGCATCTAACCTTATGGACCGATTTAGGTTCAACACTGAGAATGCACTAGATGTGTTCTATATCCTGAATCTAAAGAAGAAGCCCACAAACACTTTTCACGAGTATGCTACTCGTTGGAGGTCAGAAGCTTCCAAGGTCAGGCCAGCCTTGGAGGAAGAACAAATGAACAGGTTCTTCTTCCGCGCTCAGGTTCCGCAGTACTACAAAAGGCTGATGCTAATAGAGGGCCAAAAGTTCTCCAACATTATCAAGTTGGGAGAAAGGATCTAAAAAGGCATAAAAGACGGTATGGTCACTAACCTCGAGACATTGTAGGCTACAAACAATGCTTTACATTCTGGTGGCTCCTCAAAAAAAAGGATGTAAATTCCACAATGGCTACGTAAAGGAACAATTTCCCTATGAAGTACCAAACATATCCCTCAGCTCTACTCATGTATCAGCCGTCCCTAAACTACTAAGCACCATCACCCACTGACCAAATTCCACCACCCGCTTACCAATCACCTCCACTACCCACATATCAACCCACTTCACCCAGATATTCCCAAGCCGCACCTGTACCAAGCATAGAACTCCTAACCTTCTCACTACCTGTCACCACCTACCCGCTCGCGAAAACTTCCCTTGACCCAGACCAAATTTTGACTGAAGTCTTCTCAAATAGTATACCGTCATAGCCGAGCCAATCGACCAGCTATATGAAAAACTCAAAGCAGCCGGTTACGTTACCCCTATCCCAGCCGTAACTCCAGAAAATCCCTCTCAATGGGTCAACCTAAACAAGACTTGTGAATACTATTCCGGGATGAAAGGCCATACCATCGACAAGTGTTGCTCGTTGAAAGAAAAGAGTCAGAATATGATTGATAACAAGGTCATTATAGCAAAGGAACCCACTCTCAATGTTCGCAACAAACCTCTGCCCGACAATAAGGATTGGGGCATCCATATGATCGAGATTGAAGATGATTGGGACCCCAAAGGGTCAATCGGTTTGATAGCTGAAGGAGATGAGCCTAAAAAGCCAGCAGTTACCCTCAATCCCATTGTTGTTTAGATCCAGACTTCTGAGGGTGATGTGATAACTGTGTCTGTACCACTCATGTTTGAAGTACCTCCTACAAAGACACCAAAACCGATTGAGGTGGAGTTTGTGATTCCAAAAGCACATGTTCAATTTGAAGTTACTGTGTTTCCTCCCAGTATGCCAATTTCGATTTCCATACCTTGGGATTATACAGCTAAGGCTAGAAGGAAGGGAAAGACATATACTGGGGAAGCAATCGCAATACAGGTGATAACCAGGACAGGCAGGGTATGCACCCCAGAACATTTGGCTGAGTCCAGCAAGCAAGCCTCTGGGCAGGCTATTGAAACTGGATCCGATGACCTTTAGAGGATGATAGAGGTCAAAGAGTACTCAGTCTTTGGACAACTGAACAAAATGCCAGCGCAGATTTCTATTCTGGCTCTTCTGCAAAGCTTTGTGGCGCATAAACATGCTATAATGAAAATACTGAGAGAAGCTTATATTCCCAGCAACATAGCAGCAGGCGAAACAAAAAACATGGTGGGGCAGGTGTTAGAAATCCACAAGATCACCTTCCACGAATATAAGTTACCACCAGAAAAGCTTAGTCATAACAAGGCATTGCACATCACTGCGCAATGCGAGGATCACTTTATCACCAGGATCTTAGTCGACGAGGGATCCAGCCTTAACATCTATCCGTTAATAACCCTCAGGACCTTGGGTAAAAGAATGCATGATATTAAAGACGGAGCTATCAATGTCAAAGCTTTTGATAGGTCTCAAAGATCCACCATCATAGAAATTAGCATGTGCCAACAGATGGGGCCCTCCTAGTTCGATATTGACTTCCAAGTCATAGACGTGCCATCATCCTACAACTTGTTGCTGGGACAACTTTGGATCCACGCCGCTAGGGTTGTGGTATCAACTTTTCATCAAGCCGTAAAATTTAAATGGAATCATCAGGAAGTGATCATTCACGGCGACGGTAGCAGCCCTATATACAGTCGACAAACCATCCCGATGATCGGAGGTAGAAGGAGAATAGGTGGAGAAGCATTCCATCACATCGAGCAAGTCAATGCCATAGACAAAGATAAGTGGTGGGATAATAAAATTGAGAGCACTCTGAATTGGAGCAGGAATGAGCCAGGAAAAGGACTTGGCAAAAATCTCCAAGGCATCACCAAGCCCATCAAGTTGAAGAAGCATGGTACCACTTTTGGCCTAGGGTACGAGTACACATGGGAGGAGTTCAATCATTGGTCGCCACCGTGGCGCAGTCCCAACTACCCATTGGAACACCCCATACCTCATCTAGAGCAGACCTTTCAGCCGGCCAACATTATACATGATCAGAGGAAGACGAAGCGTTGGCAGTAATAAAGAACATGTTTCTGGAGGACAATATGGACTGTTGTGTTATCTTCGAGGAGGAAGGGAAGGAAGGCCCTTCCATTCAAGCTCTGAACCGAGGAGAACACCTCACCACTTTGTCGGTCAAGACCACCTGTGCTCGGAGAGCTTCGGGTTAGCAAGGCTAAACGACGCATATGTATCGCATTTTACTTTTAGTTGATTTTACTTTTCCGCATTGTCTTTACTTTTGAAAAGAGATTCGATGCTTCAAACAGTTATGAATTTAGTTAAAAGCATTTTCCAATTTTATCTTTATATCTCGAGCTTATTACTTTTCTCTATCATTTACTTTATTTTACACAGCATTACTATTACATATCTTGATGATGAACTAACAACTGTAACTTGCAATGACGCAATGCAAGAAACAGACATAGATTCAGAAGATGATGAAATACTAGAAGAGGTTGTTAGAGAGGTCGAGAATTTTTAGAACAGGCCTAAGTCCAACTTGGACGAAACTGAGGTTATCAATCTGCGGGACTCACAAAATGTCAAAGAAACAAGAATCAACGTACATTTGTCACCACCAGAAAAAAAAGAGCTCACAGTGTTCTTAAAAGAGTATGAAGACATCTTTGCATGGTCCTACGACGACATGACTGGTCTCACCACATCCATTGTGGCTCATAAGTTGCCGATTGATCCGGCGTTCCTTCTGGTAAAACAGAAGCTCAGAAATTCATGCCAGACATGAGTTTGAAAATCAAAGAAGAGGTTTCTAAGCAAGTCAAAGCCATGGTTCTCAGTATGGTAAAATATCCGACATGGTTAGCCAACATCGTGTCGGTACCAAAGAATGACGGGAAAGTTAGAGTCTGTGTTGACTAACGGGATCTCAACCGGGCTAGTCCCAAGGACGATTTCCCTTGGCCAAATATACAAATATTGATCGACAATTGCGCTAAACATGAGCTACACACGTTCATCGATTGTTTTGCTGGATACCATCAGATATGGATGGACAAAGAAAATGCAGAGGAAACGGCGTTCATCACACCATGGGAATGTACTGTTACAGAATGATGCCGTTCGGTTTAAAGAATGCCGGTGCCACCTACATGAGAGCCATGACCACTATCTTTCATGACATGATGCAAAAAGAAATCGAGGTGTATGTGGATGACATCATAATCATATCCAAGAAAGTTGCAGATCACATGAAAGATTTAAGGAAATTCTTCAACAGATTGAGAAGATACAACCTGAAACTAAATCCAGCCAAGTGTGCATTCGGGGTTCCCGCTGGCAAATTAGCTCGCCATGGAATAGAACTGGATCCGTCAAAGGTCAAAGCCATTCAAGATTTGCCACCACCAAAGAGCAAGAAGGAGGTAATGAGTTTCCTGGGAAGACTCAACTATATCAGCCGGTTCATAGATCAGTACACCGTCATTTGTGAACCCATCTTCAAGATACTAAAGAAGGATACCGCACTAAATGGACTGAGGATTGTGAAAAGGCTTTCGACAGAATCAAGGAATACTTGTCAATGCCGCCATTCTTTGTTCCACCCGATCCAGGGAGACCTCTACTACTTTATCTTGCAGTATTGGATGGGGAATTTGGTTGTGTTTTGGGACAAAACAATGAGACGGGAAGGAAGGAGCAACTCATCTACTGCCTCAGCAAGAAGTTCTCCCCGTACGAGGCTTAGTACTCCTTATTAGAACACACTTATTGTGCTCTAATCTGGGTAGGTTAGAAATTGAGGCACTATTTCTGTGCTTACACCACCTACCTCATATCCAGGATGGACCCATTGAAAATGTATCTTTCAAAAGCCCACGCATACCGGCAAGCTCGCCAAATGGAAAATACTGTTAAGTGAGTTCGACATTGCTTATGTTACCTAAAAGCAGTCAAAGGGCAAGCTTTGATGGATCACCTTGCTGTGAATCCTATAGGAGGAGAATACGAACTTCTAAAGACGTATTTTCCTGATGAAGAGGTAGCTTTCATAGGAGAAGACATTGCAGAATCATATGATGGTTGGAGGATGTTTTTTGATGGAGCCGCTAATTTCAAAGGAGTCAGTATAGGAGCTGTCCTGGTATCAGAAACCAGTCAGCATTACCCAGTATCCACCAAGCTCAGATTCCCATGCACCAACAACATGACCGAATACGAAGCCTGCATATTAGGACTCTAACTGGTAATTGACATGAACATTTAGGAACTATTAGTGATCAGAGACTCGGACCTACTCATACATCAGGTTCGAGAAGAATGGGCAACCAAGAATTCCAAGATACTCCCTAACCTTCATCATATATAGGAGTTGAGGAAGATGGAATTCCAACACGTTCCCAGAATACAAAATGAGTTCACTGACGCCCTAGCAACTTTATCATCTATGATCAAGCATGTTGACACAAACTTTATTTATCCCATCCAGGTCAAGATTCACGACCAATCGGCTTATTTTGCTCATGTCGAGGAAGAAGCCGATGGGAAGCCTTGGTTCCATGATATCAGAGAATACTTGACAATAGGAGAATATCCAGAACTTGCCAATACTACTCAGAAATGCACACTCCGGAGGTTGTCCAACAACTTCTTTCACAGCGGGGGATTATTAAGATGTGTCAAGACAAGAGAAGAAACTAAACTATTAGAGGAAGTGCACGTAGGGACTTGCAGACCGTGTATGTGAATGGTTTCGATTTGGCAAAGAAGATACTCCGAGCAGGGTATTTTTGGATGACTATGGAAACCGACTGCATCTAGTATGTCGAAAAATGCTACCATTATCAGATACATGCAGACATGATAAAATACCTCCAAACGAGCTTACTGCAACAAGCTCACCATGGCCGTTCGCCGCTTAGGGAATGGATGTTATTGGACCAATAGAACCAGCCGCGTCAAATGGGCACAGGTTCATCTTAGTGGCAATTGATTACTTTACCAAATGGGTAGAAGCGACATCCTACAAAACGGTGACCAAAAAGGTTGCAACAGATTTTGTCCGCGACCGTATAGCCTGTCGGTTCGAAATTTCAGAATCAATCATCACCGACAATGGTTCTAATCTCAATAGCGACCTGATGAAAGCAATGTGTGAAACATTCCAGATTAAATATAAGAACTCTACGGCTTACAGACCTCAGATGAATGGAGCTGTAGAACCAGCCAATAAGAACATCAAGAAGATACTAAGGAAGATGATCGAAAGGCACAAGAAATGACATGAGAGGTTGTCGTTCGCCTTATTGGGATATCGTACCATGGTCTGCACGTCACCTGGGGCCACTCCCTATATGCTGGTATATGCTACAGAGGCAGTCATCCCCGCCGAGGTAGAAATTCCCTCCTTGAGGGTTATACAAGAAGCAGAGATAGATGATACAGAATGGGTCAAAAGTCGCTACGAGCAATTAGTCGTCATAGTATGAAAGAGAATGAATGCAGTTTGTCACGGTCAATTACAGCATAACAGAATGTCCAGAGCATTCAACAAGAGAGTTAAGCCAAGGAAATACACACCAGAACAACAGGTATTGAAGAAAATATTTCTGCATCAAGATGAAGCCAAAGGGAAATTCTCTCCCAATTGGCAGGGTTCGTACATGGTTCATCGGGTTCTAACTGGAAGAGCCCTTATTATCGCAAAAATGGATGGAGAAGTCTGGTCGAAGCCAATCAACTCAGACGCAGTAAAACTATACTACATTTTATCGTATGCTTTTCTTTCATGATGTAATTTGAACTACGCCTGACCTGATTCCCATTTAAGAAGGGATACGTAGGCAGCCCTATGGGTTCGTTCACATTTTAATAAAAATTACATTTTCCTAAAAATTCCAAAGTCAATTTATCAGTCTCTTCAACAGCGCCGACCCAGTAAACTGGGGCAGAATTTTACGGAGGACCCTTACTATTCCGGAGTCGATCCGCCTTCAATTATTCAGTAAAACCGTCAGCCAGAGTTAACCTAGTAAACTGGGGCAGAATTTTGAGGAGGACCCTCAAAATTCTAGAACAAGAAAGGTTGTCGTGTCTTTGAACCACATTGCAGTTGTTGGTTTGTCCAAAATAAAATAGTTTTTCACAATCTATACTTACATCATATTTACTAAATCATGCATAAATATCATCCGCATCGCTATTTTTTAGTAGCATTACCCCAATGGTGCGTAAAGTCAAGGGCCAGGGGATACGAACAAACCTTCCCCCTTTACAGAACTCACGAATTTTCTTTTAATGCAGGCACTCCATGTCGCAAGTTATCGAATACATTCACACACTCGTACTCTTCAAGGTTGGAAGTCTCAGGACGATCGCTCATTCACAAGTTCACTATCTACACCCTACATACCCAGCAGTCACGATATCACATTATCTATCAACTAAGAGAATTTACTACCATTCTCCCTTTTTAAAATTTCTGCGTTGCATAAGGCTATTTATCTGCCTTTCAAAGTTAAGCTCTACTTCCATCTTGTATAAGGCAATTTATCTGCCTTTCGAGACTAAGCTTTGTCTCCATCTGCATCATTGTATAAGGCTATTTATCTGCCTTCCGATGTTAAGCTCTACCTCCATATTGCATAAGGCTATCTAACTGCCTTTTGAGACTAGGCTTTGTCTCCATCTACATTGCATAAGGCTATTTATCTGCCTTTCGAGGTTAAGCTCTACGTCAACCCTACATAAGGCTATTTATCTTCCTTTCAAGACTAAGCTGTGTCTCCACCTACATTTCGCATAAGGCTATTCTCTACCTTCCGAGGTTAAGATCTACCTCCACCCTGCATAAGGCTATTTACATGCCTTTCAATACTAAGCTTTGTCTCCATCTGCATTTTGCATAAGGCTATTCTCTGCCTTCCGAGGTTAAGCTCTACCTTCATCCTGCATAACGCTACCTATCTGCCTTTCCAGACTAAGCTTTGTCTCCATCGACATCGCATAAGGCAACCTATCTACCTTTCGGGACCAAGCATTGTCTCCATCCTGCATGGCTGAAATATCGCCGCTTTATTTTTCAAACGACTGAAATATTGCCACCTGCATTTGAAATTCTCGCTCTGGCTGAAAGATCGACACCCTTTGCATTCATTTGGCTGAAAGATCGCAAACTTATTCAAAGGTGTCATAGTTCGGAGGCACCATCCGCATAGCCCGAGAACATCATTTCTTGGCCAGCGAATCTTTACTTTTATGCTCTTCATGGCCCAGGAAATCATAGTCTGAGGACGTCATCCCAATCGTCCGAAGACAACATTCCTGGTCCAACAGGTACTTGCATCATGTTTAAACTATACACAGTATACACTGCATCGCTCATTCACATGTATGCCAGCTGTAAAACGACCGTCTCAGCAGGAGCGCTTCCGCTCCGGTTTTTCGCAACCCGCTCGACTTCATAACCTTTCCCAAATTAGACCATCGCGCCCATTCTTTGCTAAATCCCCAACCTTGGTTCCTGAACTGCATATTACCTAATTATTGTAATACCAAGGATATTTAGATAGCTCAAAAAGTGGAGCGCGATCAAAATTCTTTCACAATCGCTAATTCCGGTCAAAATTGGCCATCTTGTCTTTACCCGACAACTCTTTCATCCTCCTAGGGTAAAGAGGGACAACTGTTGATACCCAATTTTTCTTTATATATTTTTATACTCATAATACTCTTAAAATAGTATATGTATGCATATATGAGCATCCCAAAATATTTTTGCATTTTTAAGGAATTTTAAAACTAACCTATGTCCTATTTTACACCACAAAACTTTCCATTTTAGATAATAGTTTATTTTATCCTGACACTTGCATAAAAACATAATTTACATGATTTGTGCATAATTTTTCGAGTCCATCAAGTATTTTTAAAATTAATTACATGAAATTAAAATTTTAGCTCATTTCCTGATTTTAATTACAAAATCAATACCAATATTTTTAAATTAATATTTATATATTGTTACCAACCCTCTGCTTTTAATTTTATTTTTAACGTCTTATACTATTTTATAAATTCAAAAGAAAAAATGGCTATTTCAATATTTGCCTCAATTCCGTTTCACTTATAGCACTAATTACACCCCATTTTAACCCCAATTTCAACCCAATTAAACCCAGGACCCAGGCCCAAACCCAAGCCTTGCCAGAACCGCCAACCCCATTCAATCTCGACCGTTGATCATTTAGATCAACGGTCCTCGTTCACCTTCCTAAATTAACCAAACGACCCCCCAATACCCCTCTCATTTGCCTCACTCATCTCTATCTATCTACTATTCTCTCAGGAACCTTCTACCTCCCCTCATCTCCGATGAGTTCCCTTCATCTTCTCCGTCCACTTTCTGACCTAAATCCATTGTGGTTTCACCACCCACCAGTCTCTTATGGCTCCTCATGCTTGATTACTGAAATCTCATGACTTGACCACGAAGAGTTGAATATAGACCTTTGTCTATTCAAGTTCTACGGCCATCTCCGGCTCAAATCTGGCATATCCTAGCCCTATGAGTCCATCTATGACTCGTTCGACTCGGACCAGCCCCTTTTCCAGGCCTCTCTCATTTCAAGGGTTTCTTTGAAAACCTATTCCATTTCGAGGTTTCTTATTTTCTCTAGATCTGCTTTAAATCCGTGCTATTTTGAGGTTTTTAAAGGATTTCCTACATTTATTTAACATTTTTGCTTTCAAAAAATGTGAGCCTTCTTAGACTTAGGATTTCTTTGATTTTACTTGTTCTACTGTGATTTTCACATGGTGTTTTTATTGTATTGGCTCTACTATAACCCCTAGGTGTTTTTACCGTGATTTCTATGTGTTGTCTTTTACTGTGTTTCCTCTTAAGGTTTCCTGGTGATTTTTTTTACTGTGTTTTCTCTCAATATATTTCCACGAAAATTTTGTTTTCCTTTTGATTTTATGAGTTTTCTTTGCCTGATTTGTGTGCTTTCATATTTACATTTGATCAACGGCGGAAACCCACCCTAAAATTTGGGTTTGTGTTTGATTGGTTTGCTTCCCGTGTCTGAACTAGTTTGATTTCAAAAGCCCTAATTTCTAAAGTTCATCTCATGTTCTCCATGTGACTCTGATTCTTTCTAATCTTTGGAAGACCTTCTATCTGATTTCTCTCATACTATCTGATACTCTCTTTTAGCTATATTCTCTTATTCACTGATTCTTGATTGCATGACCACTTTGTTTTGATTAAATCCGACCTTGCATGTTTAACGTGTATGCAATCTTTAAAGTTAGACATCTCCCTCTTAAAATAACCTCTAATTTGGGGGATTGGTTTCAGATTGCCATTGTGCGAACTTGATTGATTCTTTCCTTGTCTAATTTGAACCTATTTTCTGACTTGGTTCATGATTGATTTCGAATCTTTAATTCCCTGATTTACTATGTACTAGTTGATTTATTTCTTGACTTACTTACCTCGCCGCATATTTCAAAACTTCCCTTTTGTATTTACCCTTTATTTCATGTTATGCACAATTTGTTACTTGATTCTCTTTTCTTAAATAAGATTCTGCCTTATACCATTCAAGTTCGAACTCCTTAATTAAAAGAATTCCCCTTTTCCTAATTGATATTAATTGATAATGGATTATTTTTTTCCTTGCTTACTTGCTTGATTTTCAAGTATAAATACCCTACTCATTTTCATTAAACAACAAACAATTTTGAGTTCAAAAGAACACTCACATACTCAAAGCTCTCTTCTCTACTACCACTTGTGCTACTGCTTTGTCTAGCCTGCTGAAAACCAAGGCTAGACTGTGGAATCTTTCTTGTTTTCCTCAAGTGTTTGCTGAAGTTTTGAGTGGACTTTCTTGCTATTTTCTTTCTTTGCTTGTTCTGCTGTTCTAAAATTTGCAACTGGTATGTCCCTCTAGTTAAATTATGCCCCCAAAACTATGTGTTTACTTCTCCTTTTCTACATATCCCTCAGTGTGTGTTTATATTATGCTTTCTTGCATTATGTACCTACACCTTAGTCTGTTATGCTCTTTCTTTATGCTTTTTGCACCTTTAGTTCTGTTATACATTCTTGTCCTTCCTTAATCTTTTATATATGCTTTTCCATGTGAATCCCTTTCTCTTTAAACCCCTTGTGTGTGAGTACTGTTCTAGGTCATGGTGGTATAGTATTGCTATCCATGACTTGGGACTAGGTTCTCTCGAACCTTCACTCAAATCAGTCCTCATTCCTTTCGTCCCCCTTTACGTACTGAGCCTTGACTAGAGTATGGTGGTGTCCTAATCACCATCCAGTCTCAGGTCTGACTTCTAAAGTCTGCTCTTATTTGTTTGAACCTAAGCAAGAGGTCTTGGGTGTGCCAGTCTATGCCATGGCTGGGTATAGCTTCTTCTCTCACTTTACACTTATTTTATACATATATATTTATATATACCTATTTCCTAAGTCCTTCCTCCCTCTGGTAAGCCATGCTTAGGGACCCTAGAGTTCCCTCTGAACTTGGATGCCTGAGGGCTGGCATTTCCACACTGTACTATGCTGTTGCTATCATGATTATTCAAAGTGTTAAGCATTGCCTGGGGTTCTTGAGGCTCCTTGGAACTTTGAAAATATTTTGAGTAAGAGAAGGCCTTAGAATCTGGAATCCGAATTTGGTAAAACACATGTGTTTGACATTAAGGTTGCATTGAGCTTTCTTGGATCTCGTGGTAGTTTTGATATATTTTAGTCTTTTCTTTATGGTTCTGTAACAACTTTGTAAAAGAACTCGGGGAAAATATTGGTAAAGGGTCTGGGAGGTTTATATTGCTTACATGAGTTAAATGGTAGAAATCATGCCTATAGGTTCAATATTGTTATTCAAGCATCTAGAAATCATGCCTATAGGTTCAATATTGTTATTCAAGCATCTAGAAATCATATCTATAGGTTTAATATTGTTATTCAAGCATCTAGACGTCATGCCTATAGGATTTTCTAATTCTTTATATCATCTAGCTACCACGCCTATAGGCTTAATACTTGAAATCACCTAGAAATCAGGTCTATAGGCTTGCATATTTTCACTCAATCATTTAGAAGTCATGTCTATAGGGATTTAATGTGTTGCAAGTCAGTAGACATCCTACCTATAGGACCAATTAAATAACCTATTACATATAGAAATCATGCCTATATAGGTGCGTAAAACGATAGGCAAAACAGTAGGATAATCCAATACTCATTTCCTTAATGTTTTTAAAGCAGTAACAAGTCAGTAAAATCAAGGTATAGATATCCTACCTATAGGGTTTCAAACTCGCCTAAATCTGTTTAAAATCTGAATAATCTGGCAAACATCTCCAACGTTTTCCCATAAAGCTCGCCCAAACATGTCTGCAATTCTCTAAATCCGTATTTCGGTTTCTAAAACAGTTTTCCAAATCTCCGTTTGCACTTTTATTCATAAAGTTTGTAAAACAATTTTCAAACTCACACTTTTAAGCGTTTTACCTCTGGAAACTTCCGTACTTTTTACTTTTATAATTATGCCTATTTTCAAAACTTCTTTTTTGAACTTCGATAATTTTCCAAACTTCTGCTTTTGCACTCTCCTGCGTTAGGACCTCAATACGTAAGTTGTTTTAAAACAAATACGACAACTCCTGAAAATCGGATCCGAGGTGCTTGATGCAGACTTTTTATCCAACTTTATGTGTTAAACTGGTTCGTCCGCCTTTTAATTTCTTAACCATATAGATCAAATCAGTATATGCAAGTCATGCTAAACTAGTTGCTATGTGATTTACGAGGTTTGTATGAGCCTTTTAGTGTTTCCTTTATTCCCCACATATTTGCTATTTATTTTCATTAACGCCCTAGTATTTTATCCTTTTAAACTCCATATATGCCTCCATCTCTTTTCTTCCCTTGTAGGATTAGAAGTCCAAATACCCCCTGGATTGCTAAGCTAGGACGTGTATTAGCATGCAATAAGTAATCGAGACTAATCACGTTTAACACCTTAATGGGATGGAAAGGGTAGAATATAAATATGATGGCCGGTGCGCTGATATCTCATATGAAAATGATTTCTGATTTTGCAGCGAAGTGATCCATATTACCTTTAACCCTAGGACCTCTTGTCTCTTTTATTTATTGATATTTTCGTAGATTAACATTTTCTTCCACCAAGTTTTTCTCTTTTTCAAAATCACTTATCTCTTTTTTCTTACAAAATTCTCAACTTGTTTATCCTTTCTATGTGCAAATTTTACTTGTTTGTTTTCACCCCTTTTAAAGTCAAAACTAAGCACGGTCGGGAACCACACTAGTGGATCTTGATGGGTGTCTAATACCTTCCCCTCGAGATAATCTCAAGGTCTTACCCGAACTCTGTTTTTCTTTCAAAAAACTCTTTTTTAAGTGTCCTAATGCACTATAATCATTAGGTGGCGACTCTTCGAACTCTTCAAACTCGCTTCCTCAAAGGAAAATGAGTTTTTTTGCCCATAATGTCGTAAACCCGATTTCTCCGCTTTTGAAAAAAGGGGGCGTCGACACTCTTACCAACTGTATCCCCATACAATTTTCTTAAATAGCTCTATGTCAAATAGTCCCCCGGTAGTCAGGTCGATCCTATTGGCATAGTTGAGCTCAACCATCATGATAGCAAAGAACTTATTAAATTTTATACCCCCAGGGGTAGTCCAGGCATCTAGTAAAAAAATTGAATAATTCTTTCAATCCATAGATCTAATGTAATAAATAATTTTGACATATTTTCAAACTATAAGTCTTCTGGTAGTCAGGCTGCTCCTTATAAACAAGAAATAAGTAACATTATTTACCTTAATGGATACTTCTATAATAAAATATCTTATATTTTATTATTTAAGAACTCAAATTTTAGTGAGAGGGAATTGTTACTAAAACAGTTTTTAATAACATGAAGATCGAATCTTTTATAACATGTCAATTTAGTTCAAATTATCTACTTGCTTAGTCCTAAATTAATTTACATCACATGTAATAAATAATTCAAAATTATGTAATGAACAAGCATGTGACATAAAAACAAAATTCTACATTCTTCTAACATGTTTAATCTATATATCACATATATTACAAAAAAAAAGTAATGCATGCCAGAATATCATTATTAATTAACATCTCATGAACTAATAACAATTGAAAATAACAATAGAATCATGTAACCTATTATATATTTATCGTATCTAATACAAAATTTCAAATTCAAGTTATGAACTATCTCAATAGTTATATAAATACATATTTCATCCATAATAAAATAATATCAACATTCAAGCGATTTGACTATTGCACAAGATATAAGTATTATGGTTTGAACTCTTCAAATATTGTCACGACCCCAACCCCGGTCATGATGGCGCCCAACACACTATTAGGAAAGCCTAACAATTCAACAACCTTAGCCCGTTTCTTGCACAATTCATGATTAACTAACTCATGAAATTTACCAAGTTATAATACTCGAAATATGAAATACAAGAATAAACATTGCGGAATCTCAAAAAAAATCCTACAACACAGCCCGTAAGAATCCGGTGTCATAAGTCTGAGCCTCTAATATAGATTTATCAACCCAATACATGCCCCTCTATGGAATAATAAATAAAAGAAAAGGATAGAAGGGAGAGAACAAGGCTGTGAACGCCATGCAGCTACCTCAATGCTCCCCAATACTGCGTTGCTCATCTGAAATAATCCTCACTCAGCCTCAGATGCACCTGAATATGCATGCAAGGTGCAAGGAGTAATTTGAGTACTCCGACCCAGTGAGTAATAAATATAAATAAAGACTGAGAATACGAAACCAATGAAAAACACAGGGTAATCTATAATTGGCAGTTTAGAGCAAGTAATAAGAAAGTGATAAACCAATGGAATCGAAATAAAGAAATACCACCACAAATATGAAGATAAATGACGGATGAATAAGGAAAATGCAACACATAGAATGGTACTCTCTAGTACTCGTTGCGACGTGTAGCCCGATCCATTTATTTATCGTCGAAGGCGCTCACTGGGGGTGTGCAAACTCCGAGAGGGGCCCCTTACGGTCCAAAGCAAAAACAATCCATCTCGTGGCATCGAATAAGCTCTCGACTTCAATATCAATATAATACTATTGCGGCGCGCAGCCCGATCCCATACTCAGTCCAAATAACATATATGCCCCTCGGGAAATAACAGAATAGTAGTTTGCAGCCCAAAACATCATTAAAAATATCATTTAAGTTTCAAATCTGAGTAAAAGTGGTTGAGTTTGTAAAACAGTATTAAACAATAGGAGTGAGTTCAAGTAATATATAAAAATAGTGAGGAAATATTGATAATAATCCCCGCGGAGTTCAAATAGTTAGCACGAAGCCCAAATACGACAATTTACCCGAATCATGGTGATATCAAATAAGCTTCAACCAAATATGCGGTAAATCATCACTCGGAACGGACCAAGTTACAATCAACAATAGTAAACGACCCCGCACCCGTCATCGAGCGCGTGTCTCACCTCAATATAGCACTACAATGAGAAAATTTGTGGTTTCAAACCCTCAGGACATCATTTACATTCATTACTCACCTCAAGCCGGCCAAAACTCTAGCTCGCTATACCCTTGCCTCTCAAATCGGCCTCCTCGTCGAATCTGAGCAAAACCACAACGAATACGTCATAATGTGCTAAGGGAACAAAAGCCAATCTAAAACAATCAAAAAATATCAAAAATCCCAAAATTAGCAAAACCCAAGCCCCGGGCCCACCTCTCAAAACATAAAATATTTTTCATCAACGGCTTCCTTATTTTGCCATGAGTTTATACATATCAAAATCAGAAGTATCGAAGTTCAATTGCCCTTTCAAATCCTTAATTTATGCTCTCTTAAGTTCAAGCCTTAAACCACCATTTTTGTTCATAAATTCCTCAAAAGTTTAGTCATAATTTATGAAATAACGCTATAGAATCGTGTTTTAGGTCCAAAATCCTTACCTTATCGAAGCTCCTTCAAATCCCTCTTCAAAATCACCCACAATTCTCGAGGTCCGAAGTTATAAATGAGAAACCCTTCAAAGTTCGCGAAGATGAGTTTAAATACCTTCTGCCCAGCTGAAATCGCTTCTGCGGTCAACGTTCCACTTCTGCGGAAATTCACTGAAGTCTAAAACTGCTTGCAATTGAAATCCCGCATCTGTGGCTTCGCAGATATAGTTGCTAGTACGCTTATGCAGAAACAGTTGACCAGGCCAACACTTGGTTCTGCAGCCTCTTCTTCGCACATGCGACTACGCTTCTGCGGTCCAAATTCTGCAGAAGCAGAAATACCAGAAGCAGCACCAAATTCTGAGTTGCACAACTCTGAAACTCTCCGTTAGCAATCCTGAATCATCCCGAGGCTCTCGGGACCTCAACCAAAAATACAACAAATGCTAACACACCATCCAAACTCATTACCACAATCAAAACACCTCGAACAACACCAAAACCATAAAATTACATCAAATTCAAGCCTAAGTTCTTCAAAATTTCTGAAACACGCATTCGATAAAAAAACCAACCAAATCACCTCTGAATGACCTAAACTTTTACACACACATACCAAATCAAATAACGAAGCCATAACAACTCTCGAAATTCCATTGCGTCCCTCGGATCAAAATCTCACCTATCAACCGAAATTCGCCAAAATACTAACCGGAATTCGCTAAAATACTAACTTCGCCAATTCAAGCCTATTTCTACATCGAACCTCCAATACCACTTCCGATCACACTCCTTAGCCACAAATCATCCCCCAAAACTAACCGAATCACCGAAAATCACATACGAGCCCTCTAACTCGTAAGTCAACACCCGACTGACCTTTTCAAAACAAGCCTTCCTTAAAGAGACTAAGTGTCTCATTTCCTACTAAATCCACTCCAAACCAACCCGATCACACAAGACACTGATAATGAAGCATAAAGAAGCAAAAGATAGGGGAAATGGAGTGGTTACTCATGAGATGATGGGTCGGGTCATCACATCCTTCCAAACTTAAGCAAACGCTCGTCTTCGAGCGAGTCAAGAAACATAATTGAAGCCTCAAACAGGTGAGGATTTCTGCTCTGCATCTCCCGCTTGGTCTCCCAGGTAGCCTCCTCCATGGGCCGACCTCTCCACTGTACATTCGCTGAAGCTATATCCTTAGATCTCAACTTTCGAACTTGATGACCCAAAATAGCCACTAGCTCCACATCATTGGTCAGATTATCATCCAACTAAACCGTGTTGAAGTCTAAAACATGAGACATATCCTCAACATACTTCCGGAGCATAGAAACATGATATACCGGGTGCACGCCCGACAAGCTGGGTGGCAAAGCAAGCATATAAGCCACATCCCTAACTCTCCTAAGCACCTTAAAAGATCCAATGAACCGCGGACTCAACTTCCCTTTCTTTCCAAAACTCATAACACCCTTCATGGTCGAAACCTTCAGCAAAACCTTCTTACCAACCATGTAGGACACATCTCGAACCTTTCGGTCTGCATAACTCTTCCAACGCGACTGCGCTGTACGAAGTCTCTCCTGAATCACCTTCACCTTCTCCAAGTCATTCTGAACTAAATCTACCCCTAATAACATAGCCTCATCGGGCACGAACCAACCAACTGGAGATCTACACCGCCTCCCATATATGGCCTCATACGGTGCTATCTGAATGCTGGACTGATAGCTGTTGTTGTTAGCAAACTCTGCAAGTAGCAAAAACGCATCCCAAGAACCAATGAAATCAATAACACATGCCCACAATATGTCCTCTAATATTTGGATAGTATGCTCGGACTGTTAGTCCGTCTGAGGATGAAAAGTTATTCAACTCCACCTGAGAACCCAAATTTTGCTGAAAAGTCTTCCAAAACTGAGAAGTAAACTGAGTACCTCTATCTGAGATAATAGACACTGAAGCACCATGCAACCGAACAATCTCCCGGATAAAGATCCCTGCCAGCCGCTCCGAAGAATAGGTAGTACACACAGGAATGAAGTGCATGGACTTGGTCAGCCGATCTAAAATCACCCAAATCAAATGGAACTTCTTCGAAGTCCGAGGAAGACCATTCAAAAAATCCATAGTGATTATCTCCCACTTCCACTCGGGATTAACCATCTGCTGAAGCAAGCTACCCGGTCTCTGATGCTCATATTTTACCTGCTGACAGTTGAGACATCAAGCCACAAATCCCACAATATCTTTCTTCATTCTTCTCCACCAATAGTGCTGCCTCAAATCCTGATACATCTTCGCGACACCAGTATGAATAGAATACCTCGAGCTATGGGCCTCAACCAGAATCAACTCTCTAAGCCTATCCATATTGGCCACACATATCCGATCCTACATCCTCAACATACAATCATCACTAATTGTCACATCTCTGGCATCGCCATGTTGAACTATATCCTTGAGCACAAGCAAATGCGGATCATCATACTGGCGCTCTCTGATGCGATCATATAAGGAAGACCGAGAAACAACACAAGCTAACACCCGACTGGACTCCGAAATATCTAATCTCACCAACCGATTGGTCAAGTCCTGAACATCAACTGCAAAGGGTCTCTCCCCAACTGGAATATATGCAAAGCTCCACATACTCACTACCTTCCGGCTCAAAGCATCGGCAACTACATTGGCCTTTCCTGGATGATACAGAAGCTAAGTTCTCGGATCAATAAAGTTGCAAAACAAGAGTTTCAAGAATATGAAGTTTTTTCCTGAAGGTTCAACAGCCTCTCGAGGATAAATACAGACGTCTCTGTACCGATCTGCAAGAGTCTACTGAACCGGCTCATGACTTGCGAGACAAAGTAACTTAGGTTCTGATACCAACTTGTCACGACCCCAACCCCGGTCTTGATGGTGCCCAACACACTATTAGGCAAGCCCGACCATTCAACGACCTTAGCCCATTTCTTACACAACTCATGATTAATTCACATAGGAAATATACCAAGTTATAATACTCAAAATCTGAAATAGAAGATTAAACATTGCAAAATCTCAAATAAAATCCTACAACACAACCCATAAGAATCTGGTGTCACAAGTCTGAGCCTCTAATATAGATTTATTAACCTAATACATGTCCGTCTAAATAATACGTAATAAAAGACAAGGATAGAAGGGAGAGATCAAGGATGCGAACGTCATGCAACTAACTCAATGCTCTTTGATACTGCTGCTCAGCTGAAACCGCTTCTGCGATTAACGTTCCGCTTCTGCAGAAATTCACTGAAGTCCAAAACCGCTTTTGCGGTCGAAATCCCGTATTTGCGGCTTCACAAATGCGGCACCTAGTTCGCTTCTACCGAAATAACTGACCAGGCAAACACTCGCTTCTGCGGCCTCATCTTCGCACCTACGACTACGCTTGTGCAGTCCAAAGTAAAAAGAAGCGGAAATAGAAGAATTTTCACAAGTCCAAAACTCTCCGTTAGCCATTCGGAATCACCCTGAGGCCCCCGGGACCTCAAGCAAAACCACCAACACATGCTAAACCACCATCCAAACTAGTTCCAACCATCAAAACACCTCGAACAACATCAAAACCATCAAATTACATCAAATTCAAGCCTAAGTTCTTCAAAACTTTAAAAACACGCATTCGATCAAAAACCCAAGCAAATTACCTCCGAATGACCTGAAATTTTACACAAACATCCCAAATCATATACGGAAGCTACAAAAACTCTCAAAATTTTATTCCAACTCTCGGATCAAAATCTCACCTATCAACCGGAATTCGCCAAAATACTAACTTCGCCAATTCAAGCCTATTTCTACGCCGAACCTCCTAAACCACTTCCGATCACACTCCTACACCAAAAATCATCCCTCGAAGCTAACCAAATCACCAAAAATCACATCCGAGCCTCTAACTCATAAGTCAACTCCAGGTTGACCTTTCTAAAATAAGCCTTCCTTAAAAAGACTAAGTGTCTCATTTCCTAATGAATCCACTCCAAACCAACCCAATCACACAAGACACTGATAATGAAGCATAAAGAAGCAGAAAAATGGGAGAAACAGAGCGTTAACTCATGAGACAACGGGTCGGGTCGTCACAAATATAATATTAAAATAATTCGTAAATAAATTTTAGACACAATAAACCACGTCTCTAATACCACTAAAGGACTACATATAGGTTCTCGTAACAACACGCAGGCGAAGACAATAACAATCCTAGACAGATCTTTTCGTGTTTAAAATGTATTTACATGTCAATATATCGGATCTAAGTCGTACCTGGTGAGAAAAGTCTCATTTTAAATTCTTCAATAGCGCGAAGACTCTATGCGTATCCACACCGAGATTGATCCTTGCTATCAACTCTTTGATCAATGAAACCCGCGAACAAATTGAATGAAATATTGTGTTGAAAATTTTCACTAAAATCTCAACTCAATGTTAGAAGAACAAGAAACACTTTTCTTGTAATTGTATTTTCTCTCTTGGTTTTGTATTATATTCTCAATTTCACAAAGTGAATTTTTCTTCTCAAGACTTAATAATACGGAAAAGTTTCTTTATCACCCTTAATATAGCATCACCTATAAACCTTTTTTTTTGGTTGAGGTAATAATTTACTTAGAGTAAAAGTTTAATTTCAAAAACAAACTTCCTGGGATTTTCTTATGGAAAATTGAAAGTCCCATTCTTTAATAACGTGACTGCCGAGAAAGTTTTATAAACTTTTTAGTTTATATATCCAATTTTATATTGGATTCTAATTAGAAATTTTGATATTAATATTTTCCTACTGAAAATATAATCTCATTCCAAAAGGGTTTGTGGCGGCCGACAATCCAATTCCAATTGGATTTCACGTTTATATAGAATTTCATGTTACTAATCCAATTAAAAATTAGATTTAATTACAAAGTCTTTTATTAATTTATTATATGCATACTTTGTAGAAATTAATATTAATTATATATATGACATATATATTTTGTCACGATCCAAAATCCATTAAGGATTGTGAAGGTGTCGGACACTGCTGTCAGACAAGGCAACCAAAAATATTTAATTAAATTCCAATTTTAGTGCTTGTTGAAATCATTTTCCTTATACATTTAAATAATAAATGATAAAATTTACGAAAATGACTAGAGTATTTAACAACTTAGTGTTGAATAATCCAAAACTTATCCAAGAACTCGGTGTCACAAGTGCATGAGCTATTTCTAGGAAGCAATACAATACAACAACCGTCCGGAATACAATGGACAGAAAGTAAATACAATACGCTGAAGGAGACTATACTAGCTGCGGGCCGCCTCGAGAAATGCAGCTCGCATAGTCCTTGCATCGTCCACGCTGCTACGCCCAATAGGTCATTCGAAGAACACATGCATGTGCAACAAAAATGCACAGCAAGTGTAGCGTGAGTACGAAAACAGCGTATACTCAGCAAGTATGCCGTCTAATCTCGAAGAAGTAGAGACGAGAGGTCGACTTCGACACTTGCTAACGGTCCAATAACAATATAATAAAAATATGAGGAAATTATGAATTTATATAGCAGTTATAACTTACAAAGCCGAAAAACAGGTAAACACCATTAACAAATAATAAAAGATTTTCAAAATTTACTTTTCATTATCTTTATCAATTTATATCGGGCCATGAAAGGCAATATTAATATTTAAAACTCTCACGCAAGCAATATAAGCATGCGCAAATCATGCCGAGGTTGTACAGCCCGCTCCAACATAAATATAAATTGTACACTGTCGAGAGTCGAACGGCTCGAACCATAGATGCATCTATTACTACGCTCACGAACTATTATGCGACGCTGTCAACATAAAATAAACAAATACCCTGCTCGCGAATCATACATGCGATGCAGGTAAATACATGCTCATACAACCAATTACGGAATTATCGGGATCATTTATAAAATAAAATCCAAACATATTTTAACAATTTAAGAAAGTAGAGTTAAATCCTTTTAGAAATTCATTTACTAATTCAATGTGATTTAAGCAATTCAAGCTATCAATAAGTTTACGATTAATCCAAGCATGACATGCATTTGGGTCCTAAACTACTTGGACAATAGCATAATAGTAGCAATGCACAGACTCTCTTCACCTCGTGTGTACGTAGCTCCCCACAAATAGGAGCACATAACCAATTAACTTACCTATGGGGACAATTGCCTCTTACAAGGTAAGAAAGGAGACTCACCTCGCTCCGAAGTTCCAAAACTGGCATTCCACGCCTTCCGAAGACTCAAATTGATACACAATGCTTCAAAACTAGCCAACAATTATGTCAACACATTAATATTTCGTAAAACATTCATAACAATTCAATTTATATCAATTCCCAACTCTGCTCGAAAAGTTGATAAAAATACTCCTCGGGCCCACATGCTCGGATTTTGAAAATTATTGAAAATAAATATTACCCCATAACGTATATGGCCTATATCCAGAAATACATCCAATGTCGTCCATGAATCGACCCACAAGTCAAGGATTTACTATTTTTCAACTTTGGGGCTCAAAATCACAATTTCTACCATCCAAATACGGATAAAAATAGAAATAACAAAACTAATCATGGAGAAACATATAAAGATAATATATTTACCCCCTTGTTGATTCGAGAACAACAGCCCAAATATTACCTCAAACATAGCTCTAGAACTCAAGATATGCCCAAAATACTAAAATTCTCGGTTTAAAACACTGTCCAGGCGATTTTTCTTCATCGCCTTCGCGGGAGACGTTCGCATTCGCGAAGGGCAATTTTTCACGTTGACTGGTCGATCCAAAAATCTTTCTTCATGTTCAAGAAACCTCTCTCATGTTAGCGAAGAACAAATCTTCGCACCAGAAACCAACAATGTTTCCCGACATGAAAATGAGAATAACTCCCTCATACGATGTCCAAATTTGATGATGCTTTTTGCTATGGTTCCGTAATTATGATACAGATCTAATGGTTCAATAAATATTTAATTTGGAGTTATTTTCTTAATATGGTACACATGTCCAAAGAAACGATGTTGAAACATCAAATAAGAGCGCGATTCAACCCGAAACACACCCGAGGCCTCCGAGACCCCATCCAATCGCACAAACCCACTCCATAATATAACACAGACCTGTTCGAGGCCTACAATCACACTAAATAACATCAAAACAACTAATTTCGTATCAATTCAAGCCTAATGAACAATTGAACATCTAACGTCTACATCCAATGTCAAAACCTATCAAATCACGTCCGATTAACCTCAAATTTTGCACACAAGTCAAATTTGACATTGCAGACCTACTCCAACTTCCAGAATTGTAATCTGACCCTGATATCAAAAAGTCAAATTCTCGGTCAAACTTCTCAAAAACCTTCAATTTCTATCTTTAGCCAAAAGACTTCAAAATGACCTACGGAACTCGGAATTCACTTCCGATCACGATCCCAACTCTAGAATCACCGTACTAAGCTTCTCCCAGACTCGGAAAAAACAAATGGACATTGATAACACTAAAATGCACTTCAACCCAAACTAATGAAATTTTTTCTAAAATGCTAACTTCCACAATAGGAAACCAAAACACTCTCGGGTCATCCAAAACCCAATCCGAACATACGCACAAGTCCGAAATCATCATACGAAGCTACTAGAACCTTCAGATCCCGATTCCGAGGTTTTTTACTCTGAAATCCGATGTTATTCTATTCTTTCAACTTAAAGCTTCCGAAATAAGAATTCCCTTTCCAAATCAACTCCGAATTTCGTGGAATTCATCTTCGACCATGCGTACAAGTCATAATACCTGAAGTGAAGCTGCTCATAGCCCCAAACTACTGAAAGACATGCTAGATCTCAAAACGGTCAGTCGAATCATTACATATGTCAACCAAGAGGTATAATTTAATTTTCTATTCCAAATAGAAAAATTCATTTACAATATAAATTAGTCTTTGTGCTTATAATAATATTTCATTTTGACTAATAACTTTATTTATTTGATACATAAATTCTTTAATTTAATTATCAAATAATTAGTTCATTAATCCTTTAGCAAAGATCAGAACACCCGTTAGTGTGAGACCTTATAGGTTTAATACTAATTCGGTAGTAAATTGATCAAATCAATATACTAATCAAGGGTGACATCAACACTCCATAACGACCGGATAGAACAAAGTATATAATTTAACTCTCAAGAATCCGTAGAAGAATAATGCAGTAATTCCTTTTGTCCTTATAGCTATGGATCACCCTAGAATATGGTTCAATTGTCAAATCCTAATCGCCGACCAACTGTGTGTTCATGTCAAATATAATCGACTATTGAATGACCTAAGAAACTCATTTATTCTTTCATTCAATTTCCCTGGCCAAGGTCTTAATTTGGTCGTTTATAATTCATGACAACATGGAGCTTAAACTCATTACTAAGAGTTGACAGATTCCATCTTGATCAAACACTAATTCTACAAGTATTCAAGCATACCCAATATCCTATCAAGTATCGCCCTAGGGCCATAGGTGTCTAGTATCAAAGAACAATAAATAACTCAATTACTAGGACGATCTCAGGTCAAAGGAAAGTCTTACATCGCATTCTTCATGAGAATATCCTATTGACGGTTTATGGTAATTCTAACCATTAGAAATTATCTAATGCGTTGGTTCAATGATCATATCTTTATATGGATCATTTGTCTATGTGGTCCAGTTAATGAGATCAACTAATCCTTATCCCATAAAGACAATAAAATAAAAATTGATCTAACCGGATTACTAATATCCAAATTAATTATCCTACTATCAAGAACAAATTTAGATTAAATTGTAAAAGACTTTGCACTATAATCATGATCACCATCACCATGACAAATCTCAAAATTTAATCAAAGACCTTATCAAATTAATCAAACAATTAATAATAACTACTCCCTCTGTTCCAGTTTATGTGAACCTATTTTCTTTTTGGTCCGTTCAAAAAGAATGATCCCTTTCTAAATTTGGTAATAAGTTAGATTAAACTTACAATTCTACCCTTTATGAGAAGCTTCTATAACCACACAAATACTTTAGGCCCCTTTTTAACTTGTTTAGGACGATAAATTTTAAAAGCCTTTATTTTTTTTCTTAAACTCCATGTCCAGTCAAATATGTTCACATAAATTGGAACGGACAGAGTGTCACGACCCCAGTTCACCCTCCGTGAACATGTCGTGACGGCACCTAGTTCCTATGACTAGGTAAGCCCAACAATGTAGAAAAATATCGAGAACTTGCGGAAAAATAACTTAAAAAAATCCAAAATTTAGAATAGAAGAAGTGAAATGTAATATGACACTCGGCATATACAGCATAATAACTCAACTCCTACAAATCTTCCCCGAAACCCAGAAACTAAGTGCTCTAAAATCTGGAATTGTCTATATCAAAAAGTACAATAGAAGGCTAAACACTACAAGATAGAGTAAAGAAGGAGACTCTTCAGTCTGCGGATGTGTCAGATGTACCTCGAAGTCTCCGTAGCACTCCCTGACTCAAGGATAATGCGCCTAGGTGGAGGTACCTAGATCTGCACATGAAAAACATGCGCAGAAGGGGCATGAGTACATCATAGTGGTACTCAGTTAGTACCAAGCCTAACCTCGGTCGGGTAATGACGAGGAAGGCCAGGGCTCTACTGAGGTTAAACGTAATAATAAGTTTTGCAACGGTATGAAATAAGCATTAAGAATTAGTACAACTATAAAGAAAGACAGGTTACGCAAGGCAACAAATAACACATAAAATAAAGTAGCACGGAGTAAACAGCTCAATAACATTACCAACAATAAGGATGTCCCAAGATAGCGTCCTATAGTCCATTTCACCAACTGTCCAAGGATCTCCCGGAATACCGTCCTGTAGTCCATCATATGTGTATATCTGAAGTATCTCGGGATACCGTCCCGTAGTCAAACTATTAAGGCACGAGGATCTACCGGAATCCGATCCAAAGACCCAAAGTAAATGTGCAGGGGGATCTACCGGGAATCTAACCCGTAGTCCCAATGTAAACAAACAAGGGGGAGCTACCGGAATCCCATGTCCGTAGTCTCAATTTAAATACACAGTCACAACAAAAATATATTCGGGAATAGAGTGCAAAAATACCAGGAAACAAGTAGTTCTAGTCTAACATGCTTCACGAAATACAAACAAAGCAACTTAAGCAAATAGGCAATTTAGATCAACTAAGCATGCTTTTCTAAACAAACACAAGGCTATAATTGCAGATAGAATAAGCAAGTCAGAAAAGAAAACTCAGTCTCAATATTTAAGCAAAATCGGTTTTTAAATAATTAGCTCAAGTATGCGCTCGCCACTTCACGTACAAGGCATTCGATTACCAAATATCATATCCTAAGGGCAAGGTACCCCACACAAGGTTTGACAAGCCACTTACCTCATACAGGCTCTAAAATCAACTCGAAACCACAAGTTTGCCAAGAGTATCCGACTCCAAATGGACTAAATCTATTCAATTCAATTATATATCATAAATAACATCTCAAGCAATCGATTCTACTATTTAATTCAAAGCAAAGACCTGAAATTAGGTAAAGTAACCAAAATGCCCCCTTAGGCCAACGTCTCGGAATCGGATGAAATTAACATTTTCAAAACCCTCGTACTCTTGCAAGTCTAACCATATAAAAGTATCTCAAATCGAATGTAAAAAACCCACTCAAAACTCAATAATTTGGTCTACGAAGTTTTACCTATTTTTCATTCAAAAATCAGGAATTAGAAGAGGAATTCGTGATTAGAATAGCAGGTTATAAGTAAAAAGGAGTTTAGAATCATTACCCAAACGTTGCCTCTGAAAAACCCTTGAAATCTCTCTCAAATCCAAGCTCTCAAGCTTGAGTTTTGGTAAAAATAGTTAACCCACGAATTTTGAAACGCTTGTAACTGCCCAGGCATTTAATGCTTCGCGATCACAAAGATAGGACCGCGATCGTGTAGAGTAAAAATAAAGGCTCCAGGAAAAAGGCCTACACGAATAGGAGAAGGAGCTTACGATCATGGAAGAGGAGGAGCTGGTCTTACGCGATCGCGAGTGAAGGCACACGAACACGATGAAGGAATGGGCCACTAAGTAACCTGCTTAGTTTCTACTACGCGAACGCTAAGGAGAAGGTGCAAATGTCAAGGAGGAAGGGGCAGGGCTACGCGATCGCGAACTAGTCCATGCAATCATGATTCAGGAATTGGGCCCCCCTCTGAAATTACCTTATGCGAAAGCATGATCTAGGACGTGGTCGCGAAGGAGGAAATGGTCTGCAATAGCTAAAGGATTTTCTGCAATTTGAACAACTCCAAAACTGCTCCGTTGAGCATTTGAAACACACTTGAGGCCATCGGGACCTCAACCAAACCAATAGACATATCCATAATATTATTCAAACTTGTACCAATCCATAAACCACCTAAAACAATGTCAAAAACTTTAATTAATCATTTATTTAAGCCTAAGAACTTCAAATTCTCTCAATTATGCTTTCGATCAAAAACCTAAGCAAACCACGTCCGAATAACCTGAATATTTACACACACATCCCAAATGACATGACAGAACTACTGCAACTTCCTCAATTTCATTCCAACCATCGGATAAAAATCTCACTATCGGGTCGGAAACGGAATTCCAAAACACATTCCGGGCACGCTCCCAAAATCGAAATTACCTAGTGGAGCTAATGGAACCATCAGATTTCCATTCTGAGGATTTCTTCACACTTTTCTGACTACGGGAAACTTTCCAGCACTTAAAAATATCATTTAGGGACTAAGTGTTCCAATACTCTCCGAAACTCAAAACCGAACATCCCAGCAATTCAAATTAGTAGAATAGAGTTGGGGAAAGGAGTTAATAGGGGATAGGGGCATTAATTTTTAAGACGACCGGCCGTGTCGTCACATTCTCCTACACTTAAACATTTGTTCATCCTTGAATGAGCATAGAGACATATATGAAGTAGTGAAAAGATGAGGGTAACGGCTGCGCATATCATGCTCGGTCTCCCAGGTCACCTCCTTAGCCGGCTGACCTCGCCACTTAACCTTTACTGAAGTAATATTTTTTGACCTCAACTTTCTGACATTCCTGTATAGTATAGCTACTGCCTCCTCAACATAGGATAGATCCTTGTCCAACTGGACTGAACTAAAATTCAACACGTGCGATGGTTCATCGTGATATCTTCGGAGCATCGAAACATAAAATGCCGGATGAACTCCTGCCAAGCTGGGAGGTATGGCAAGCTCATAAGAAAGCTCCCTCACACGCCTCAATTTCGCAAAAGGGCCAATAAATCTCATACTCAACTTCCCATTCTTCCCAAATCTTATAATGTCCTTCATAGGCGAATCCCAAAGTAGAACCCGCTCTCCGACCATATATGAAAGATCACGAACCTTCCGGCCCGCGTAGATCTTCTGTCTGGACTGGGTTGTACGGAGTCTGTCTTGAATCACCTTACCTTCTCCAATGTATCCTGAACTAGCTCTATGCCCAATAGCCCGGCCTCATCCGGCTCAAACGAACCCACCGGAGATCTGCACCTCCTACCTTATAAAGCCTCATACAGCGCCATCTGAATGCTGGATTAAAAACTGTTGTTGTAAGAAAACTCTGCCAATGGAAAGAACTGATCCCAAGACCCTGTAAAATTAATCACGCACGCACAGAGCATATCCTCAAGAATCTGAATAGTGCGCTCGGACTGTCCGTCCGTCTGGGGGTGAAATATTGTGCCCAACTCAACCCGAGTAACCAACTCTTGCTGAACAGCCCTCCAGAACAGTGATGTAAACTGAGTACCTCTGTCTGAAATAATAGAAACTGGAATACCATGTAGAAGAACGATCTCCCGAATATAAATCTCTGCCAACCGCTCCGAAGAATAGGTAGTACTCATAGGAATAAAATGAGCGGACTTGGTCAGCCGATCTACAATCACCGAAATGGCATAAAACGTATTCGAGGTCCGTGGGAGTCTAACTACAAAGTCCATGGTGATATGTTCCCACTTCCACTCCAAAATATCTATCTGCTGAAGCAACCCACCCGGTCTCTAGTGCTCATACTTCACCTGCTGACAGTTGAGGCATCTAGCTACATATTCAAGTATGTCTTCCTTCATCCGCCTCCACCAATAGTGTTGCCTCAAATCTTGATACATCTTCGCGGCGCCCAGATGAATGCAATGTAGCGAACTATGGGTCTCATCTAAAACCAATTCTCGAAACTCATCAACATTGGGCACACAAATTCGACCCTACATCCTTAATACCCCGTCATCTCCATTGGTCACATCACTGGCATCATCGTGCTGAACCTTGTCCTTGAGGACAAGTAAATGGGTGTCATCATAGCGCCACTCCCTGATACGATCAAATAAGGAAGATCGAGAAACCACGCAATCTAGGACATGACTGGGCTCCGAAAGATCCAATCTCATGAACTGACTGGCTAAAGCCTGAACATCCATCGCCATAGGCCTCTCTGAAGCTGGTAGGTATGCCAGACTCTAAAAACTCTCCGCCCGACGACTCAAGGCATCAGCCACCACATTGACCGTGCCCGGGTGACATAGAATAGTAATACCATAATCCTTCAACAACTCTAACCACCTCCTATGGCACAAATTTAGATCCTTTTGCTTTAACAAGTGCTGCAAACTCTGATGGTCAGCATAAATCTCACAAGACACACCGTACAGATAATGACGCCAGATCTTCCAGGCATGAACAATAGCAGCAAAATCAAGGTCGCGGACAGGATAATTCTTCTCATGTATCTTCAACTGTCTGGATGCGTAGGCAATAACCCTGTCGTCATGCATCAACATAGCTCCAAGGCCACCATGTGGGGCGTTACAATAAAGTGTATAAGACCCCGAACCAATAGGCAATATCAACACTGGGGCTATAGTCAAAGCTATCTTGAGCTTCTGAAAGCTTGGCTCAAACTCCCCTGTCCACTGAAATGGAGCACTTTTTTGGGTCAATCTAGTCATCTAGGCTGCAATCAATGAAAACCCCTCAACAAAACAACAGTAATAGCCCACCAAGCGAAGGAAACTACGAATCTCTATGGCTGAGGATGGCCTGGCTCAACTTTTCATGACCTCTACCTTCTTCGAATCCACACGAATGCCCTCACTCAATACCACATGGCCTAAGAATGCCACAGAATCCAACCAAAACTCACATTTTGAGAACTTTGCACATAGCTTCTTCTCTCTGAAGGTCTGAAGCACTGTCCTTAGGTGCTGCTCATGATCCTCCCAACTCCAGGAGTATACAAGAATATCATCTGTGAAAACAATGATGAACGAGTCAAGATATGGCCTGAACACACTGTGTATCAAATGCCTAAAAGCTGTTGGGGCATTGGTCAGCCCAAAATACATAACAAGGAACTCGTAATGACCATACCGAGTCCTGAAGGCAGTCTTGGGATATTTGGCTCCCAAATCTACATTTGATGGTAGCCTGAGCGCAAATCAATCGTAGAAAACACCTGTGCGCCCTGAAGATAGTCAAATAGATCATCAATACTAGGCAAAGGATAACGTTTCTTCACTGTAACTTTGTTAACATATGATAATTGGTGCACATATGCATAAAATCATCTTTTTTCTTCACAAACAAGACAGGAGCACCCCAAGGTGAAACACTGGGTCGAATAAAACCCTTATCAAGCAGTTCCTATAACTGATCCTTCAACCTTTTCAACTGAGGAGGAGTCATACAATACTGAGGAATGGAAGGCCGAGTGCCCATCAATATATCAATGCCAAAATCAATATCTCTATCAGAAGGCATACCCAGAAGATCAGCTGGAAACACATTGAGATAGTTGCGTACCACTGGAACCGAAACAACAGAAGGGGTATCAACACTGACATCTCTCACATAAGCTAGATACACTGCACACCCCTTCTAAACCATACGCTGAGACTTAAGGAAAGAGATAACTCTACTGGGAGTGTGATCTGAAGTACCACTCCACTAAACACGCAGAACACCTGCCATAGCCACTGTCACGGTCTTGGTGTGATAATCAAGAATACCATAATGGGGCGACAACCAGTCCATACCAAAGGTAATATTAAAATCGACCATACTAAGTAACAATGAATCCACTCTTGTTTCAAAACCATGAATAGTAACCAAACATGACCGATAAACGCGGTCCACAATAAAAGAATCCCCCACATGGGTAGAAATATATACAGGAGAACTCAAGAAATCTTGGGGTACACCCAAATGCGGAACAAAATAAGAAGATACATAAGATTAAGTAGAGCCTGGATCCAATGCATCTCTGCGACAAACCAGTATAATACCTATAATGACAGAATAGGAGGAAACAACCTCGGTACGAGCATGAATAGCATAATATTTGGCCTGGCCTCCTCTTCGTGGGCGACCTCTACCTCCCCGACCTCCGCCCTTAGCTAGATAGGCATATGGGGTAGCAGCTGGAGCTGTGATCATAGCCTAAGAACTCTGAGGAGCACGTTGTGGCTGAGCAGTATGTAAAGATGCACCCCTACCAAGCATGAGGAAGTCCCTAACCATATGGAAGGTATCACCACACTCGTAACAAGTTTTGGAGGATGTGGTGGCTGTGACTGGCTAGGGCCAGGTCTGCTAGACTAACAACTGAAAGCACCCCGCACAAGAGGCGCGCTAGAAATCGGAGGTGCATAGTAAGGCTCCTAAGGTATAGGAGGAGCTGGAGCACTGCTGGTTGCTGGAAGAGCTAAATGAACGGGGCGACTCATATATCCCCTACCATGTCAACCTACTACTGGGGTACGAGCACCAGAGTAGTGGCCCGACTCTCGAGACCTCTTGGCCTCTCTTACCTTTCGCTCCTTAGCAAACATACCCTCAATCCTCCTAGAAATGCTCACTACCTGCTAATAAAGAATGTCCATCTCTAACTCTTGAGCCATGCTAGATCTGATGGTTGGGATAATACCCTCAATGAACCGGTGAACCCTCTCGCGGACAATAGCAACCAAAGCTGGTGCATGCCTAGCCAATTGAGTGTAACAGATAGCATACCCTGAAACCATCATAGCACCCTGGCTCAAATGATCAAACTCTGTGCGCCATGCGTCCTTGAGGCTCTGAGGAACAAACTATCTCAGGAAAATATTTGAGAACTGGGTCCAGGTTAGTGAAGCAGCGTCGTCTAGACTGTCTATCTCATATGTGCGCCACCAATCATAGGTGGCTCCCCGAAGCTGGAAGGTAGTAAAAGAAACCCCGCTAGATCCGACTATGCCCATAGTGCGAAGAATACAGTGGCACTCCTCTAGAAACTCCAAGGCATCATCTGATGCTAGTCCACTAAATACCGGAGGATCATACTTCTTGAACCTCTCAATCCTTTGCTGCTTGTCCTTAGAAATAGCTGCCCCATCCACGGGCTAAACTAGCACTGCAGACAGTATAGGAATTATCTCTAGGACCTGTTTATCATGCACTCGCTGCTCAGGAGTGCTGGCGGGGGGAGTCTATGCTCCTCCCTTGGCCTGGGATGTGGCTGCAGCAAGCGGAAGCAACCCTGCCTAAGCCAAGGTGGTGTACATACTCATGAACTGAGCCAAAGTCTCCTGAGAGCTGGAGTAATAGTTGCAGTAGGCGTGTCGGGTGCCTAGACTCCGGGTAGATCTGCTGGTGGTACCTCGGCGACAGCTCGTGCAGGTGATCTCGCTGTACCACGTGTGTATTCTCGGCCTCAATATTGACCCCGACCTCTGACGGGTGCAGGAGGGGCGTAGGTGCCTGATCATCTCGAGTAGCACGTGTCCTCACCATCTGTGAGAGAATAGAAGACAGAAGATTAGAATTGTGATGTCGAAATATCGCACGACAAGAAAATCAAATAAATTAAAAAATTTCCTAATAGTTACATAGCCTCTCATAGATAAGTACCGACATCTCCGTACCGATCAGCGAGACTCCCGCCATGTGTTCTGTGGCATCTATGAACCTAGAGCTCTGATACCAGTTTGTCACGATCCAAGTTTGCCCTCCATGAACATGTCGTGATGGAACCTAGTCCTTATGATTAGGTAATCCGAACAATGCGGAAACAAATCAAAATCTTGCAGAAACATTACTTAAGAAAATCCAAAATTTAAAACAGAAGAAGCGAAATGTAAAATGTCACTCGGCATATAATAACTCAACTCCACAAATCATCCCCAAATCCCGAAAACTCACGGAAAACAAGCTAGAAGAATACAGTGAAGTGATCTAAACTCTAGAAATATCTACATCAAAAAGCATGATAGAAGGCTAAACGCTACAAGATAGAGTAAAGAAGGAGACTCTTTGGTCTGCGGACGCAGCAGCTGTACCTTAAAGTCTCCTTAGCTATCCCTGCCTCAAGGATAATATGCCTGAGTTGAGGTACCTGGATCAGCACATGAAAAACATGTGTTGAAGCGGCATGAGTACACCACAGCGGTACTCAGTAAGTGCCAAGCCTAACCTCGGTCGGGTAGTGACGAGGAATGTCAGGGCACTACTAAGGTTAAACAAAATAATTAGTTTTTGCAAAATGAAATAAGCAGTAATAATGAGTATCCCTATGAAGTAAGATAGGTTATGCAAGGAAACAAATAACACACAGAAAATAAAATAACACGGAGTAAAATACTCAACTAGTGTATCAACAACGAGGATCTCCCAGGATACTCTCATGTAGTCCATTTCATAAACGGTCCAAGGATCTCTCGGTATACTGTTCTGTAGTCCATCATATGCGTATATTTGAAGGATCACCCGGGATATCATCTCGAAAACCGACTATCAAGGCGCGGGGATCTATCGGAATCCGATCCGTAGTCCCAAAGTAAATGTGCAGGGGAATCTACAGAAAATCTAACCCGTAGTCCCAATGTAAACAAACAAGGGAGTAGCTAACGGAATCCCATGTCCATAGTCCTAATATAAATACGCAGTCACAACAAGAAGATATTCAGGAATAGAGTGCAAAAATACCAGGTAACAAGTAGTTCTAGTCTAACATGCTTCACGTAATACAAACAAATCAACCTAAGCAAATAGGCAATTTAAATAAACTAAGCATGCCTTTCTAAACTAAACAGGCTATTATTGCAAATAGAATAAAGTTGTATGGCCCCGTAAAATTTTGCTAAATAATCTAGGATTTCGTAGTGTCACGTTGGCTTATTATAATATCTATATATACTATTAACATGGTGTACATGAATTAGACTTGATAAATATGAGTATAATTCTTATGGTATGTGATGTGAAGTCCAAATGGAAGCATAGGTGTATGCCAAATGGGAAAATTTTCGAAATAGGCCAAACTTCCAAATGGATTCGCACAAGGCTCCACTTCAAAAGAGCATATATAATTATCTATATGGTTTTATGTTGTGAATAAATGAAATCTCATTGAATATAGTTTCCAACGCTTCAAACCGTTCATCATTTGGACATTCCTACGCAACGTTATGATCAAATTAACAAAGGCTAACAAATATGATCCTGTGTCATGTCAAATCTGCGGTCCGCATTTTCATTCCGCGGTAAGCATATTTGTTTTGTGATCCGCTTTTAACCGTAGATTGAACCAGTGTAGCTCATTTTTTGGCACCAATTTTGCGGCCCCCATGTCCATTCTGCGGGGCATTCTGATATAGCATAATTGACATCGGAGGGTTAAAATTCTAATTTTTATTACCCGATCCCATTTTGATATATAACTTTTAGGACTTCATTTGGGGTCATTTCCTACTGATTTAAGAGAGAGGTGAGAGTATTTTAGAGAGAGAAGGAGGACCTCAACATCTAAATCATCCAAATCTTGCATCAATCTTCAAGAATCAAAGAACCCAATCGCAAGTTCTTCATCTAAGAGGTAAGATTCTATGCCCTAGGTTTTAATTTTGAGTTTAGAGTATAAGATGGTTTATTGAGGTATGATTCTTAGGTATTTTAGTATTGTGTATGCATGCATGTACAATTAGGTTTATGGGAAGATTGATTAACATAGATAAGTAAAGATTGGGTTAGCGAATGAAGGAAATCATGAAAAGGGGATTTGAAATCAAGATACTCCTCTAATATTTGATAAAATGCTCAAGTGAGCTGAAACCATGAATATCTTTCTTTTTTTGCTCAATTTTTCTATGTCTCAAAATAGATTGAATTTTCTAGAATTTTCAGAACATTGTAGTAACTTAAGGAAAGCTCAATCGAGGTATATATAGCTAATTTTGATCTTTGTGAAATCGCATTGTTTGGTGTATGAATATTTAGTATGTGATAGTTGCGTGGATTGTTTGTGAAATTCTTGTGATTGGTTTTTTGGGTGTCTGATTGGTTTGATTATGTGTTATGTGGTAAGAGTTGAGAAACAAATGATAGAAGGCAATCGTAAATGATGCAATTAGAACAACTATGCTAATAACATATCTGGCTTCTTGTGGGTAATTATTGCGATGGCTTGAATTGCTTATGAACTGTTGAGAAACAAATGATAGAAGGCAATCGTAAATGATGCAATTAGAACAACTATGCTAATAACATTTCTGGCTTCTTGTGGGTAATTATTGCGATGGCTTGAATTGCTTATGAACTGTTGAATATAATGGAATTGGTACTGTTGTCTATGGCAACACTCGTAACATTGTTATGGATGTGTCTTGAGAAGTATTGTTGTTGCTCTTCTTATTTGAGAATTTATTGTTGTTTATCTTTGTGATTTGATGTTTGGTTGTGATTGTTGTAAACTAAAACTGTACGACGGAGTTGGGTTGCGGGCCGCAACACGGTATTATAAGGTGACAGGTTGTGGTGATAAGGGTGGCCAAGGTAATAAGGGTGGAAAAGTGATTGAAATCACTATTGAAATATACACTTGAGTAAAAATTGTGAAATCATTGATGTAGAATTGTTAAAGGAGACAGCAGGAGAGTTTGTAACTTGTGGGGAACTAATTGCCCCTTTGTTTGGCTAATTGTACCTTCGATATGTGTTTGATTGTTGCTTCTGTTGCTGTTTCCTACTTTTGTATGGTTGAATTTACTTGGAATAAAGTTAGATGTTGAAAACTTGTTTGACTTGATTGTTCCTTTTCTTGTGCATTTGATCGTTGTTTCTATTACTGTTATCCACTTGTGCATTGCTTGAGTTTACTTGGGACAAAGTTTGTTCTTACATACCAGTACAATTAAAATGTACTGACATCTCTTTTATCGGGGGTGCTACATTCGTGTTATGATTGTAGGTGGATCCATAGCAGGAACTCCAGTCCATCGATAGTATCTCCTCATCACTTCCCCCCAGCTGATTCGGCGAGCCCCTTTCCATTCGGATCCCTATGTGGCTCACGCCACTTTCTATTTTGGGATCTTGTTTTGATGTGTATAAGGTATAGCCGGAGCCTTGTTTCCAGCATTTCCATATTATTCTTGAATTGTATTTAGAGGGTCCGTTGACAGATTGTGGGTAGTGTCGGGCATGGTAATTTAAAAGATAAATATTGATGTGTGGCAATGATGTATATAAATTGGATTACCTTTATTATGGTGAATGAAGTTGCTAATAGAAATTGTTATTGTTATATTTATAAAATTTGGTTAATGGAGTCCATATCCTTAAATGGATATTTCACTTGGTTATTAGGTAATGAGAATAAGGGGTAACACGTGGGATAGAAAAAGCACCTAGGTAAGCTTGACTGAGGATACCCGATCGAGCGCCGGTCATGTTCCTCGAATTTGGGGCGTGACAAACTTGGTATCAGAGCCTAAGGTTTTAAAGTATCCTAGGATATCTCGGAGCCGTGTCTAGTAGAGTCCTTCTTATTGGTGTGTTGTCGACCACATCTATTAGTTAGAGGCTATTTAGACATTTAAGAATTTCACCCTTCTTTGATAATCCAGATCGTGCAATATAGCTCAAGGTAGGGAGTTGATTTCCTCTCTACATCTTATTCTCAAGATTGTTAATTTTGATACCATAATCCACGAATTTGAAACTTGTAAGGAGGGATTGATCCCACCGTTGAGTCCGAGTGGATTACCCAAGGACTTGTTAGAGGAATATGTTGAGCCGTGGAGGGATTAATTGAACTTGTTGTTAGGGGAGTACCCTTGTTCCTACTAATGTCACTGCACCACCAGATCATGTAGTATATTATCAGTTTGTACGGCTAAAATCCCGTCTTTTAGAAATTAAGCTTCCATGGTACCCGCGTAAATGTTGTAAGATCAAAATATAATTGATACAATACTCGTTTTGTTATGTTAAGCGAATTATTGTTGTGAAAATATATGTGGGAGGTGCTTCTTCAAGTGTTTAATATATTATTCTTGGTAAATGAGGATATGTATAGAATGTGAACTATATGCTGAAAAGCCTAGACTTCAAGTCAAGTTTAAATTGATATTTTGATGCCAAATTTTGTGAGAAAGTTTGTTATGGTTGATTCCTCTAAAATGTTCTTATGTGTGCCAAAGGTATTTGATTGATTGTGTCTAGTTGTTGCTAACAAATAAAGATGTTTGGAAGTGAAGTAAGTGGTTGTGTAAATGTGGTAAGACTAAATGTTGGATTCTTGTTGTGATTGATACTTTACATGAATTGTTGTAGTGACCCGATGTTTGTGAAAGATGCATTCCAATAAGATCAATGTGCTATTATTGACAACTTAAAATAGGTGCAAGGAATATGAATCATGTATTGAAATGCGATGACGTTAAATTGAAATTGGAGCAGCATATATTAAATAAAACCGTGTGAAATCCTCTATGTATAGAGATGTTGGAATTGTCAAATGATTTTGAGAAATAGAGTATAGACAATGTGTCGAGAACTCTAAATAAAATTGTACCTGGTGATACTTGTGACATGAGGGAATATGAAATAGATTATGAGTTGATGTGAAATATGTATAAATGATGTGAAATGCGGGGAAGAAGAGACTGTGTTATGAAATGTGGCCTAGTGCCAAGTCTAGTGTGAAAATTGTGGCCCCAAGAGCGGATGGACTAATATACGTAAAAATGGCATGATTCTTTCATTTGATTATGTGATGATTGTTTAAACTTTTTGCTAAACCCTTATAACTTCCTTGTCCTTACATAGATTTGTTCATAAAAAGAATCTAAATTACAAAACATTCCATGCACCTGCTCTTTGAATGAGATGTACTATTTACAAAGTCTCCTGATCACAGTCCTAGTATTTAAAAACTCCTGTGGAATTGAGCTCTATAAGTATGCTCCCGAATTGAGTTATAACTCCATTGATACTTCCCACTTGTTTTTCCTAAATTTTATCAAGGTACTATTCCCAATGAAATCCTTATAGAAATATTTTATTTAAATGGACAACATCTGCTCACTTATGCCTATACATGCACCATCATAGAGTTTGTACATGTGATGTCAAGTTCCATGCAAAGTACCCAAGATTTGTGATCCTTCTCGAGTCACTCTTTTACTCAGTTGTGTATATGGCTTATATGGCTTGAACAGCCAATCCACTCTCTTGCAAGTAACATCATGAAAACCTTCATACTATCAAGTAACATGGTAGCATGCGTTAACACTTATCCTACAAGTACATATCATTTGAAATGGTCACCGTGTGCATAAAGTTTTTCTGAAAATTGAGATCCTCACATCCCCATCATAGAAAGATCTTGTGGCGCCATATAATTTTCTTGTCCATTTGAGATATTCCATAGAAAGTAGCTCACTTGGTTTCTAGTATTGTGGTTGCCCGTGATGTGGAATTGTATTGCAGTTTGGAAGTTAGTATAGCATCAGCATGTCCAACTCATAACGAATGATTATTTTCTTTTTATGTCTCCACAATGTGTTACTTGTATTCCTTATTAGGGAATTCGTTGTGCTAGTACCCAACACTTGTACGATAGCCATGAGAGAACATGCCCCTCTATGTGTCACTATGACACCTCCTTTTTTCTTCAAGTCAAAACCTATGGAGATCCCATCATGAACATCTGCAAACCTTCAGTGGTTATGTGCACTGTCTCATTGAGTTTGATTTTCTTTACATCCTCAACTTCCGAAATTATTGACTTTGTCATTGTCATGTGTTGGGAGTTATATTAACCTTGGCATCTCACCTTTTGGTTGTATAGGAGTGTTATATTCCTTTTCTCTGGAGCGTCGTGTTTACTATTAGAACCATCTAACCAATTCGTGATTTTGTCCCAATATCAAAATTTCCTAGCTATGGAGTTTCACTCGTGAAAGGTTGAGATTATATGACTTCGGATTTTTGTACATATCATGAACATGTTGATTTGAATGGCAAATAGTCGTATTTTTAGTTCCCTCATTTATGATCAATTACCAAGAAGTGTTAAGTTGTCTAAAATATGGTAATCTCATAAGTGTCCAATTCTTTTCATCATTATAGGTTTGTGGCATAGATTCTGTGTGTCATGCAATTTTAAGAGTGTAATTCAACTTCATGTATTTTGAAACCCAAATCACATTCAAGGTGCCAGAGTATTCTTATCCTTGATAGACGGATTTTCCCTACACTCTAGAAAATGAGTAGTTCATGTACTTGAGTATTCCTCCTTAATGATTCCTATTTCCCATGTACTACTTACTCCAATGCCTCATTGGTGTATTAATTGAGGTAGTCACAAGGATTAACCATGTCAGTATTTTTTGTAGTAACCTTTTGTTTCTCTTAGTATATGACCTCAAAAAGTACTCTACTCGGCACATTAATGGATTCCTGAATAACTACAGCCTGATCTTGAACTCTGTTATTTCTTATTGTATTAGATCCATTGGGTATTTTAAGTTCAGACAAGTCAAGGATAAAGCTTCATAGTGTGATCAGATGTATAGGTATTAGATAGATAATTTTATGGTCAGTCTATGGTATCACATCTCAGAGTAACTATTAAGGGTCATCAAGGGTTTAGTGTGAGTGCTCCCTTGAAAATACTATGTGAGTTGATAATAAAGGTAACATGATTGTATTACACATTAGGTTGCAATAGGAGTATGACATCCCTCGTAACTGTTTCTCACGTACTTTGTGTTTCCATATGTTATGTCTAAGAAGGTAATGAATTGGTTTGAACGAACTATATAGTCATGGTAATATCATATATGATGCATTACTAGAAAGAATCATGATGGCTTGACTTCATATGGACTGTTGATTGAAATGAAATTATATTCTTGTTGATTAACACCTTTGTGATTACATTAATTGCTGGGAAGGACTATTACGAACACAAGATTGTTTGTTTACTATTAAATGACATTCTTGATGGTATAATTCCATGTTATGGAATTGTGGGTTATTGCTGTTATCATGAATTGCATATCCAGTGGAGTGTAAATTGTACAGTGGAAGTTATCAAAAGGTAATGTCAATGGATAGTTATCTACTGCAAGATGTTTATTTTTCATCCTTGTTATGTATGTTTAGGAGTTGATATTATTTTTGAGAAGGTGTCACGACAATGCTTGTAAGTCGATAAATGTCATCTGGAAAGTTGAATGTGTCGTGGAAGGAAAATATTTTTTCTTGATTGAATACCAGTTAGTTTTGACTTGGAATGTACCATATAGGTGTATTAATCTAAAACTGTGACTCCATCTTCTGCTAATTCTTATGATAATGTATTACTTGTAATACTGGAATTAGGATTGTGGATATATTCATTGTGGTGCTATGTATAGTTGTGTGTTAGAATATACGCTTAACGCTAGAGGGGGGGTGAATAGCGTTATAATAAAAAACAATGTAAACTTGCGGAATTAAAAATTGCAGGAATAACGTAAGTGCAGTAATTAAAATGATAAGGAGAGAACACACCGAATTTTATCCTGGTTCACCACAACGTGTGGTTAGTCCAGTCCCCGAGAGACTCTCTCGAATTTTACACTAACTTCGTTAAGCTTACGGGTGCCTAACAAACCGTTACACTTGCTCGTAGATATACACTCTACAAGATTTCAACCTGCTCGAGGATACCGCACCTCAAGACTTCAAACCAAGGAACTATTTTTCCTTCTTACAACAAGGGATTAGAATATCCCTTCAAGTGTGTACAAGCACTTAGCACTCAAGACAAGACTCTCTTTATAGAGTAGATATGAGTAAAAACAATACGCTCAAGAACGCAACAACTTAGTCAAGAGTTTGGCTCTCAAAAAGCTATGAAATGAATATAAAATGATTGATATGAGAGTATGTAAGCTTTAGCAAATTCGTAATCAGTTGTTGTACTTAAAAGAGTGATTTTGAGGTGTATTTATAGTGCTCAAAGTCACCAAAACCGTTGCTTAATTGCCAATCACTAATTGCTGATATTGTGCTTGCATAATCGATTATATGATCTACATAATCGATTATCTGCAAATCGTTCAAAAATCATATGCGGATTTTAAGCATAATAATCGATTATTCAAGTTACATAATCGATTATCAGTTAACGTTAAAAAATCGGAAGCAGATTCTGTGCAAGCATAATCGATTATAGCCTTGTGTATAATCGATTATATTTCAGCGTTTTAAAAATACTTTGGCAACGGTCTTAACATAATCGATTACCTAAAGAGACATAATTGATTATTTCGTTGCTTTGAAAATCCGGTTATACACTGCCTCAACATAATCGATTATTAGAAGAGACATAATCGATTATATCGTTGCTTTGAAAATCCGGTTATACACTGCCTCAACATAATCGATTATTAGAAGAGACATAATCGATTATTTTACTGAATTGAAAATCCGGTTAACACTGTCTTAACATAATCGATTATAAGAAATACATAATCGATTATTTATGTCCAGATTTGAAAAACATGTTTGAAAATCATTTTGGCTAAAATGAAAATGTTTAAAATCATTTTGGTTTAACTCAATGATGCATGAAAATGATTTTACGAGAGAAGCCAAGACTTGAATAAGTTGTCGGATCAAGATCACACTATAAAGTGACTCATTTATAACTATGTTTGATATTCTTGATCTTGCTCTTTGTTTCTCATGTTCTTGGACTTTGGCATATGTCGATGTTCCATGCGCGTCGGTTTGTCATTTATCAAAACCTATAGAAATGAACACAGGTTTAGTTTTAGCGACTTGAGAACGTGTTTCAACAATTTCCCTCTTTTTGATAATGGCAAACCAATATCGGGATATGCATAATATAAGTATAAGTTCCCCCTCAATTTATGAGTTCCCCCTCAATTTATGCCAATATGTATTAGTGAGTGAGCATAGCCCTTATTCTTCCCCCTTTTGACATTAGCAAAAAAATAATGAACTTTCATTAATAAATATTAAACATACATGAGAAAGCAAGAAATAGACAGAATATAATTCAAACGATACAAATTTTTTTTTTATTTATTGTCATCATTAATATCCGGGTCGGCATCCGACACTCCATCCGGAATAACAATTTGGGCATACGAATAGTTGATATGATCAAAGTACCCATGAAGCTCATGAGTCAAACGAGTGACGTTTTTATAGTTGAAAACGGGTGGAGGAGCGGCGGAAGAGGAGGCAATTTGTTTGCCGGAGCGAGAGCATTTAGAGTGCTTGCTTGCCATTAGTATGAAGAAAAAGGAGTTGTTTCAAAAGTTTGATGGCTTTGGAAGATTGTTTGAAGCTAATAGTGAAGTATGAAGTGAGAAATTTGAAGGATGAAAACATCTATTTATAGAATTGAAGGAGTGAGGCATTTATGGAGCAAAAAGCTTCAGATTTATGAAGCCAAACGGTCATGAACGGTAGAAAAAATTTGAATACTGACCGTTGGTAATCGATTATGGAGGCTGAATAATCGATTATTTTGAATTGTAGTCAGAGAAGAAATCGACTATGCGATAGGAGATAATCGATTATTTGATGACAGTAAGTATTATGAGGATCCGGGCTCGGGGAATAATCGATTTTGGTTAATATGATAATCGATTATTTCAGTCCAGTGAAGTGACGAAAAGCCGAGACGATAAAAGATAATCGATTATGCAGTACTAAATAATCGATTATTATAAAACCTGTAACACTGAATCTCAACTTAATCGATAAGTAATATATGATAATTGATTATTGCCAAATTCCTGCAAATCGAGATGTTAGAAATAATCGATTGTTCTTAGTCAATAATCGATTATATGTTACCAGTGCCTGAAAATTCCCCCTGTCTTTGGGGCGATACCTGCAAAAAAGAATTAGGCGCCTCCGACGCTCAAGTTAGTAATTATTTAAAACAAATGCAATGCATGAATTAGATCATCGTGGAGTCAAGAATTCCAAGTTCACTACAAATGCGGAAAAAGGACTCTTTCTCTAAAGGCTTTGTGAAGATGTCGGCCAATTGATTTTTGGTTTCAACAAATTCAATTTCGACATCGCCCTTGAGAACGTGATCTCTTATAAAGTGATGTCTAATTTCTATGTGTTTCATTCTTGAGTGAAGAATAGGATTCTTCGTCAAGCTTATGGCGCTAGTATTGTCACATCGAAGAGGAACATGATCAATACTAAGACCATAATCCGAGAGTTGTTGCTTCATCCAAAGGATTTGAGCACAACAACTCCCCGCGTCTATATATTCAGCCTCGGTTGTGGATAACGCAACACTAACTTGTTTCTTGCTAAACCAAGAAACTAAGGAGCTACCGAGCAAATGGCAAGTGCCACTAGTGCTCTTGCGGTCCAATTTGCAACCTGCAATCGGAATTGGAATAGCCAACAAGTTGGCATGAAGAATCTTTGGGATATCATAGTCCCACATTTATTGTTCCAACAACATACTTCATAATCTGTTTTACCGCAGTTAAGTGTGACTCCTTCGACATGATTGATATCGAGCGCATAAACACACGCTAAACATGATGTCCGGTCTACTAGCAGTAAGATAGAGAAGAGATCCGATCATACCTCGATACTTCTTGGTGTCTACTTCCTTACCTTTCTAATCTTTGTCAAGATGGTCGGATGTACTCATTGGGGTGTCCATTGCTTTGGCGTTGCTCATTTTAAAACGATTTAGCAACTCCTTGCAATATTTGGATTGGCAAATGAAAGTTCCCTCTTTCATTTGTTTCACTTGCAGCCCCAAGAAGAAGTTTAGCTCACCCATTATTGACATTTCGAATTCGCTAGTCATTAACTTAGAGAATTCCTCGCATAGAAAATCATTAGTAGCACCAAAAATAATGTCATCGACATAAATTTGAACTAATAGAATGTCATTGTTTTTATTTTTGATAAAAAGTGTGGTGTCAACTTTCCCCCTTTCAAACTCATTGTCTAAAAGAAATTTACTTAGACGTTCATACCAAGCTCGAGGAGCTTGTCTAAGACCATATAAAGATTTCTTAAGCTTGAAGACATGGTCGGGAGATGTAAAATCTTCAAAGCCCGGGGGTTGTTCAACATACACTTTCTCTTGAATAAACCCATTGAGGAAGGCACTTTTGACATCCATTTGAAATAATTTGAAATTCATAGATGATGAAAAAGCAAGTAATAAACGAATGTCTTCTAGGCGTGCAACGGGTGCATAGGTTTCTTCATAATCAATGCCTTCTTCTTGATTATATCCCTTAGTAACTAGCCTAGCTTTGTTTCTAGTGATTATACCATTTTCATCTAATTTATTCCGAAAAACCCATTTCGTACCAATTATGGTGTGATTATCGGGTCTTGGCACCAATTCCCAAACATCATTACGTTTGAATTGGTTAAGCTCCTCTTGCATTGCCAAGGTCCAATGCTCATCCCCAATTGCTTCGGAAATGGTTTTATGTTCTATTTGTGAAACAAAAGCCATATGTCCTACAGTGTCTTTAAGAAGGTTTCGTGTACTTACCCCTTTCTCGATGTTGCCAATTACCTTGTCAAGAGGATGGTCTTTAGACGTCCTCCAAGCCTTAGGCATCATCGTTTCTTCTTCTTGTGGTGGTACTTCTTCCGAAGGTTGTTCCATGACTTCATCTTGAACTTCCTTTGGATCCTCCTTTTGTACCTCGTCTTGAAGATTGATTTTCTTTAAAGTATCTGCAAGATCAACACAAGAATCCTTTCTCGCCAAGCGAGCATCATTCTTACAAAATACTACATGAGGAGATTCCTCAACAGTTTTGGTTCGATTATTAAAAACTGTATATGCTTTGCTACGCGATGAGTAACCAAGAAAAATTCCTTCATCAGATTTCGCGTCAAATTTTCCCAAGTTATCTTTTCCGTTGTTGTGAATAAAACATTTACAACCGAAGTCTCTAAGATGGGAAAGATTTGGTTTCCTTCCCTTATAGAGATCATAGGGAGTTTTCATGAGTATCGGTCTAATGATAGCTCTGTTTAAAACATAGCTTGCGGTACTCACGGCATCCGCCCAAAAATATTTGGGAATTTCGGCCTCATCGAGCATGGTTCTAGCCATCTCTTCGAGACATCGATTTTTACGTTCTACCACTCCATTTTGTTGCGATGTACGTGGAGCCGAAAAGGTATGTTTAATACCGAGTTCGTCACAAAAATCCGCGAAGATATTATGATCGAACTCTCCCCCATGATCACTTCTTATGGAAGTGACGGTTGTGTTCTTTTCATTTTGAACACGTTTAAGAAAACTTTTAAAAGCTTGAAAGGCATTACTTTTATGAGCAATAAATAACGTCCATGTAAATCTAGAATAGTCATCAACAATAACAAAAGCATAAATATTACCACCATGACTTTTAATTCTAGAAGGTCAGAAAAGGTCCATGTGTAGAAGTTGTAAAGGTCTAGTGGTTGAAACAACATTTTTGGATTTAAAAGAAGCCTTTGTTTGTTTCCCTATTTGGCATGAATCACATATAGAATCTTTTTCAAACTTCATGTTGGGAAGACCAATTACTAAATCTTGTGAAACTAGTTTGTTTAAAAGATTCATATTCACATGAATTACTCTACGATGCCATAACCACATGTCGTCTTCTTTACTCATAAGGCAATTTACAAAACTTGATGAAGAATTTTCAAGATCGACCATATAGATATTATCCATTCTAATACCACGAAGAATAATTTTGAAATCACTACGACGGATAACTAAGCATTCTTCGGAGTCAAACAATTCAAGATTTCCCTTGTCAAATAATTGACTTATGCTCAAGAGATTATGTTTAAGACCTTTAACTAGCAAAATATGCTTAATGGAGGAGGATTCGTCCTTACCGACCGATCCAATGCCGATAATCTTTCCTTTGTTATTGTCCCCAAAAATAACATTTCCTCCTTCCGTGGGTTTTAGTTGAAGGAATTTTGATGCATCCCCAGTCATATGTTTGGAGCATCCACTATCAAGGTACCAAAGTACACTTGATCCCTTCAAACACACCTACAAAACAAATTAATGAGATTTTGGTACCCAAACCATTTTGGGTCCTTGTGTGTTAGGTGCAAAATATTGGTGTGATTGTCCTGCAGTGAAATGTCTATGTCTAGTGAAGCATGCGGGAGCAATATGTCCAATTTTATTGCAATAATGACAAATGACATTCGGATTGTGCATTCTTCTAGGATGATAATAATTTGGGGGTCTAAATTTATTCACTCTATTTTTAGGAACATAGTTTTGATGTAGTTTTCGAAAATCTAGTCTAGGTGGTCTATACATTCCAATATTTCTCCTAGCATTTGTTCTAGGATGAGTTGCAATTCTAGGATTAAAATTTCTAGGTTAAGTGTTGACATTTATTTTGTTTTGCCTAAGTTGAGTCGTAGGTGGTTTAGGAATGGACTCAACTTTTTCTTTTGGCTCGTGTTTAAAGCCTATACCGTGCTTAGTGGATTTCAAATTTACAAGAACTTCATTGAGATTTTTGTGTGAAGAATTGAATTTGTGCAAAGTGCTTCTAAGACTTTCTACTTCTTCCTTTAGAGATTTGCAAGAAGTACAATCCTTATTGAGCTTTCGGGTTTATCGGCGCTTCTTTTTCCATAAAACTTGTTTTCCTCTTTTAATTTCTCATTTTCAAGAGTAAGTTTTTCAAAATCCTTTTCTTTTGAAGAAAATTGTTTTCTTAAATCTTTTATAGATTTAGAAGCGTTAATAAACTCTTTATACAACTCATCAAATGCATCTTGCATTTCTTCTAAAGTGAAATAGTTCTTAGAAGTAGTACATACCTCATTTTGAGTTTCTTCGTGTGCCATAAGACACAAGTTTGTGGTCTCGTTTCCTTCTCCATCACTTGATTCGTCTCCGGAGTCGCCTCCCCAAGAGATGTATGCTCTTTGTTTCTTGACGGGTTTCTTCTCCTTTTTGGTATTTGGACAATTTGATTTTATGTGCCCGATTTCTCCGCATCCATAGCACTTTAATTGGTCTCCTTGTCGCTTACCTTTTTGTTCAAACTCCTTTCGCATGAACTTGTGAAATTTCCTAATAACGAGTCCGAACTCATTATCTTCGTCGCTTGAATCCTCATCATTTTGAGGTTGAGCCGTTCTTGCCTTGAGGGCGATTCTTCGCTTCCTTTGATCATCCAAAGGAGGGTTAAGAATAGTAGATTCATAGGTTTTGAGATTACCTCTAAGCCCGTCGATTGTGACATTTGTGATGCCGATTGACTCTTGAATAGAGTCGGCTTTGGAGCGCCATTCCGGAGTGAGACTTCGAAGAATTTTACAGACAAGCTCCCTATCCGTGAAAGTCTTCTTGAGAGCATGAAGATCATTAAAAACAACAACAACAACTACCCAGTATATTCCCACCAGGTGGGGTCTGGGGAGGGTAATATGTAGACGAGCCTTACCCCATACAACATCGTAGGTCTAACCACGGCTATGTAGAATTTCCCCTTGAGTTTGTGTGGAATTTTCTTGTCGCACAGGACCCCTGAAGCAAGCCTCCACTTTGACCACCCCGCTCCTATCCGATGGGTGACGTCCCCGTCAATCTCTCTGTCCCCCTGAATCACAGACCCAAGATATCGGACACTGTCCCTCTTGGCGATGGCCTGAGAACCAAGCATCACTTCCCTGCCTACCCCACTCGGCTATCTTCTCGCTTTCCTTCATATGAAAAAGTTCATATTCATGGGTTAGAAAATCGATTTTAGCTTCTCTTACCTGGTCCGTACCTTCGTAGGTGATCTCCAATTTATCCCACATTTGCTTAGCCGTGGTGCAACATGAGATTTTCCAATAGTCATCGGGATTTACAGCACAAAATAGCATGTTGATGGCCTTTGCATTATATTCCACCTTTCTGATATCGTCCATATCGTATTCGTCTTCCGACTTCGGGACGAGTTCATCTCCAACCTTTTTAGTTGGAAGTAGTTCTCCATTCTTTATGATTTTCCACAATTGGAAGTTGTTTGATTGAATAAAAATCCTCATCCTCTCCTTCCAGTAGGTATAATTTGTGCCATCAAAGAGTGGTGGGCTTGTGAAGCATTGTCCTTCACCTAGTCCTGCATTAATGTTACGAGTAGAAGCCATGGATTGTTTCTCTCAAACTGTTAAGTCTTTCAGAGAGTTAGGCTCTGATACCAATTGTTAGAATATACGCTTAACGCTAGAGGGGGGATGAATAGCGTTATAATAAAAAACAATGTAAATTTGCGGAATTAAAAGTTGCAGGAATAACGTAAGTGCAGTAATTAAAATGATAAGGAGAGAACACACCTGGTTCACCACAACGTGTGGTTAGTCCAGTCCCCAAGAGACTCTCTCGAGTTTTACACTAAATTCGTTAACCTTAAGGGTGCCTAACAAACCGTTACACTTGCTCGTAGATATACACTCTACAAGATTTCAACCTGCTCGAGGATACCGCACCTCAAGACTTCAAACCAAGGAACTATTTTTCCTTCTTACAACAAGGGATTAGAATATCCCTTCAAGTGTGTACAAGCACTTAGCACTCAAGACAAGACTCTCTTTATAGAGTAGATATGAGTAAAAACAATACGCTCAAGAACGCAACAACTTAGTCAAGAGTTTGGCTCTCAAAAAGCTATGAAATGAATATAAAATGATTGATATGAGAGTATGTAAGCTTTAGCAAGAATGTAATCAGTTGTTGTACTTAAAAGAGTGATTTTGAGGTGTATTTATTGTGCTCAAAGTCACCAAGACCGTTGCTTAATTGCCAATCACAAATTGCTGATTTTGTGCTTGCATAATCGATTATATGATCTACATAATCGATTATCTGCAGATCGTTCAAAAATCATATGCGGATTTTAAGCATAATAATCGATTATTCAAGTTACATAATCGATTATCAGTTAACGTTAAAAAATCGGAAGAAGATTCTGTGCAAGCATAATCGATTATAGCCTGGTGTATAATCGATTATATTTCAGCGTTTTAAAAATACTTTGGCAACGGTCTTAACATAATCGATTACCTAAAGAGACAGAATCTATTATTTCGTTGCTTTTAAAATCCGGTTATACACTGCCTCAACATAATCGATTATTAGAAGAGACATAATCGATTATATCGTTGCTTTGAATCCGGTTATACACTGCCTCAACATAATCGATTATTAGAAGAGACATAATCGATTATTTTACTGAATTGAAAATCCGGTTAACACTGTCTTAACATAATCGATTATAAGAAATACATAATCGATTATTTATGTCCAGATTTGAAAAACATGTTTGAAAATCATTTTGGCTAAAATGAAAATGTTTAAAATCATTTTGGTTTAACTCAATGATGCATGAAAATGATTTTACGAGAGAAGCCAAGACTTGAATAAGTTGTCGGATCAAGATCACACTATAGAGTGACTCATTTATAACTATGTTTGATATTCTTGATCTTGCTCTTTGTTTCTCATGTTCTTGGACTTTGGCATATGTCGATGTTCCATGCGCGTCGGTTTGTCATTTATCAAAACCTACGGAAATGAACACACGTTTAGTTTTAGCGACTTGAGAACGTGTTTCAACATTGTGGATGTGTTGTTGAGACAAATTTGGTGATTCTCTGGCAGGTGGATAGGCCTAGTTACAAAAGCGACTCTGCCAAAATTTCTAAAAAGTTTGGGCGTTAGTCAAAAATTTAGGGACTTGAGGTAGGTTAGAAAAGATATGTGTGATGTTAAAGTGTTCGGGGAAGACTCTTGTCACGATCCGGATTTTCCCAACATCGGAAGTCGTGATGGCGCCTACTGTCAAAGCTAGGCAAGCCAACCTTCTAAATCATCAATTTCACAAAACCTTAATCTAAAGCAAATTAAATAAGGAAATAATTAATTAAAACACGTGGAAGAATTTTAGCAACAATACCATTGACAAAATGCGGAAATTAGCAACATGCCTCTACCCAGCATCTGGTGTCACTACTCACAAACGACTAAAAGAGCACTAAAAGCAACATTCTGAAAGAAATACATAACATGTCTATTTTGATACAATAAAACAAACTGGAAAAGATATAGGAGACTTAGGGCCCGTGAACGCTAGCGAACTACCTCGGAGTCTCGAGACTGAAGGATCGCTCCCTAACTACTGCTGATGTCCGTAAGGTATGTCCTCACCTATGCACAAAAAGTCACAGAAGTGTAGTATCAGCACAACCGACCCCATGTGATGGTAAGTTCCCGTCCTAACCTCGGCGAGGTAGTGACGAGGCTAAATCGTACCTACCACAATCAACCTGTATAGATATATGTGCAATAACAGAAAGAAACAAGAATTTAAACAGATAATGGTGAGGGGACATGCTGGGGGATTACAGTTCAATTATAACTTCAATAAAAAAGAAATGAAACTGAATATATAATAATAAATAGAGAAAGCCAGTGATTCAACAACTTCACGGCATCACCCTTCGGGCTTTTACTCTCATTTCTCACAAAGCTGTCAAATATAATGCACGGCGTCACCCATCGTGCTTTTACTCTCATTTGTCACCAAGACTGTCAAATATAATGCGCGGCATCACCCTTCGTGCTTTTACTCGCAATATACACTGTACGGCATCACCCTTCGTGCTTTTACTATCAATACATAGTGCGTGGCATCACCCTTCGTGCTTTTACTCACTCTTCCTCACCCAATCAATGGTCAAAACCAAACGGAAAAAGAATATATAACAAGACAAAATATCCCGGCAAGGGAGAATAACTGAACAATAAATCCCCGGCAAAGGAATATAGCTCAACAATAAGTCCCGAGAAGGGAAAAGTACCAAAAGTTCCTTTTTAGTTCATTTGCTTCTCAACTATCACTTCATAATTCATTTTACAAGTAACTAGCACAATTGTTCACTTCTTTCGAAATTTTTATGGCAATTATGACTCATGGTCATGCTAGACTCGGGCGCATAAGTAACTGTCACCATACCTATACACCGACTCCACATAGAACATAGCAATTATTAACCTAATCCTATTCCCTCAAGCTAAAGTTAGATCAAGCACTTACCCCGAATCCAAAAATCGCAACTCAAGGCTCAACAATCGCCTTTCCTCAAGAATTCAACCCTGAACCAACGACATCTAACATAAATCGATTCAATATTATCAATAATAGCACAAGGATACAATTTCCTAGCTTAGAAATTCATTTCTAATTTTTCTTCCAATAATACCAAAACACGACACCGGGCCCACATGGTCCAAACTCGAGGATCGGACCAAATTCAAATTACCCATAACCCCACGAGTCCAAATATATGATTTTTTTCAAGATTCGACCCCAAATTGAGGTTGAATCGTCCAAAATTCTCAAAACCCAACTCTACCCAAAAGCCCTAATTTCTACCATGATTCTTTGATTTAGGGCTAGAAAATTGATGATTAGATGAAGAAATAATGGAAGAATGAAGTTGGAACCACTTACCCAAAGAGTTATAGTGAAGGGAAGCTTGAGACTCTTCAATGGAGTGTGGAGATGAGGGTTCGTGAGTAAAGTGGTGAAAATTCCCGTGCACTGTTCTGATTTTTGACTTAAGAAATCGCTGAAGGAAATTGCCTAACGTGATCGCAACAATTAGAATGTGTTTGCGATGTAGGAAGTCTGGAGGCACCGCGATCGCAATTGGGATCACGCGATCGCGAAGAAGGAAATAAGAGAGTGGGGGTCCAAGTGTCGTACGCGAACTCGTTGACGGGACTGATAACACAGTGCGAACGCAGGGGCTCTTCCACGATCCCGTAGAAGACTGGAGGCTGGGCTATCCGAACACGATTGGGGGAACGCGATTGCGAAGGGAAAATCGGTCTGCACATATTTGGATTTTCTTATGTGCTTCAAGGTTCTAAAGCATCCCAAACCACCCCCGAAAACACCCCCGAGCCCTCGGGGCTCCCAACCAACAACACACACTAACTCAATATCATCCTACGAATTTGATCAAGCGATCAAATCGCCAAAATAACATCAAAATCGAAGAATCAACCTCCGAAACTCATGATTTTTATTTCAAAGTTCAAAACTTTCAAATTTTCCATTTTTAGTCTGAAACACATCAAATGACGTCCGTTTTCAACCAAACTTTATAGATAGTGCTTATCGTTTATTTAAGACTTGTACCGGACGTCGGAACCAAAATACAAGCCCGATCAATTACTTCTGATCAATTTTCATTTTTATTTTTCCTTAAGCATTTTCAGAAAATAGTTTCACAGAAAAGTTCTGTACTCAGGCCTGGGACCTCGAATTTCGATTCTGAGAATACGCCCAAATCCTAAATTTCCTTACGGACCCTCTGGGACCGTCACATCATGGGTCCAGGTCCGTTTACCCAAAACTTTGAACAAAGTCAACTATAGCAACATTATTATGAAAATTCAAATATTTCCACATAAAAATTTCCGGTTTCATGCCTGGACTATGCACGCAAATTGAGGCAACCAATTAAGAGGTTTTCGAGGCCTCAAAAGCGCAAGGAAAGGGAGAATTATAGTGCTGACCCTTTGGGTCGTCATATCCTCCACCTCTAAAACAATTGTTCATCCTCGAACGGACAAAAGAAAGAAGTACCTGAGTCGGGAAAGAGATGGGGATAACAGCTCCGAATATCAAACTCGGTCTCCCAGGTCGATACCTCAGGAGGCTGACCTCTCCACTGAACAAGCACTGAGGGAAAACTCCGCGACATCAACTGTCGAACCTACCGATCTAAAATAGCCACCGGCTCCTCCTCATATGGCATATCCTTGTCTAATTGGACAAAACTGAAATCTAACACGTGGATGGGATCACCGTGATACTTCCGAAGCATGGATACATGAAAAAAATAGATGCACAGCTGACAAGCTAGGCGGCAATGCGAGTCAATAAGCCACCTTCCCCACACAGTCAAGAATCTCAAATGGGCCAATATATCTAGGACTAAGCTTGCCCTTATTCCCGAATCTCATCACGCACTTCATAGGCAATACACGGAGCAATACCCGCTCACCAACCATGAAAGCAACATCCCAGACCTTACGATCTGCAAAACTCTTCTGCCTAGACTGAGCTGACCGAAGTCTATCCTGAATGATCTTGACCTTATCCAAGGCCTCCTGTACAAAATATGTGCCCAATAACCAAGCCTCTCCCGGCTCAAACCAACCGACTGGGGACAGACACCGCCTACCATACAACTCGTCATATGGAGCCATCTGAATACTGGACTGGTAACTATTGTTGTAGGCAAACTCTGCAAAAAGGCAAAAACTGGTCCCATGAGCCTCCAAAATCAATAACGCAGGCTCGGCGCATATCCTCAAGAATTTGAATAGTCCTCTCGGACTGACCGTCCATCTAGGGGTGAAATGATGTACTCAACTAGACGTGGGTGCCTAACTCATGCTACACCGCTCTCCAGAAATGCGAGGTAAACTGCGAACCTCGATCCAAAATAATAGATGCACCCCATGAAGGCAAACGATCTCCCTGATATAAATCCCAGCATACCTCTCGGATGAATAGATGGTGGCAACTAGGATAAAATGCGCTGACTTAGTCATCCTATCAACAATAACCCATATAGCATCAAACTTCTTCCAAGTCATCGGAAGGCGAGTAACAAAATCCATGGTGATTCTCTCCCACTTCCACTCAGGAAGCTCAATCCTCTAAAATAATCCATCGGGCCTCTGATGCTCGTACTTAACCTGCTCACAATTTAGAGAACAAGCCACATATGCAATAATTTCTTTCTTCATGCTGTGCCACCAATAATGTTGTCTCAAATCCTGATACATCTTCGCGGCGCGGGGTGAATAGAATACAGAGAGTTGTGGGCCTCCGCTAAGATCAACTCTTGAATACCATCAACATTGGCCACACAGACTCACCCCTGCAACCTCAATATGCCATCATCGCCCAAAGTCATCTCCTTGGCACCTCCCTACTGTACCATGTCTCTCAGGACACACAAATGGGGATCATCAAATTGTTGCTCCCGGATACGCTCCATTAATGATGAACGAGCAACCGTGCAAGCTAACACCTTGCTCGCTCAGGAATATCAAATCTCACAAATCTATTGGCCAAGGCTTGAACATCCAAGGCACGCATTCTCTGGCTGACGAAAAATATATGCAAGGCTACCCATGCTGGTGGACTTTCTACTCAATGCATCGGCCACCACATTGGCCTTTCCCTAGTGGTATAAAATAGAAACATCATAATACATTAGAAACTCCAACCACCTCCGCTGCCTCAAATTCAACTCCTTCTGCTTGAACAAGTACTGCAGGCTCTTGTGATACGTGTACACCTCACACGTCACACCATACAAATAATGTCTCCAGATCTTCAAGGCATGAACAATTGCTGCCAACACTAGGTCATGAACTGGATAATTCTTCTCGTGGATCTTTAACTACCTCAAAGCATATGCTATGTCCTTGCCGTTTTGCATCAACACTGCGCAAAGTCCAATTCGGGAAGCATCACAATATACAGTATAAGGCCCGGATCCCGTGGGCTAAACCAATACCGGTGCCGTAGTCAGAGCTGTCTTGAGCTTCTGGAAGCTCACCTCGCACTCATCAGACCACCTGAACTGGGCACCCTTCTAAGTCAATCTAGTCATCGGGGCGATGGATGAAAACCCCTCCACGAAATGTCTATAAAAACCAGCTAACCCCAAGAAGCTCTGAATATCTCTAGCTAAAGCAGGTCGAGGCCAGTTCTTGACTGCCTCTATCTTCTTCGGGTCCACCTGAATACCCTCTACTGATATGACATGACCCAGTAATGCGATTGAACTCAACAAAAATTCGCACTTTGAGAACTTGGCGTACAACTGGCTATCCTTCAGAGTCTTAAGAACCACTCTGAGGTGCTGCTCATGCTCCTCCTAGCTGCGGGAATATACCAAGATATCATCAATGAATACAATCACAAATAAATTCAAATAAAACTTGAACACTTGGTTCATCAACTCCATGAATGTTGCTGGGGGAATTGGTCAACCCAAACGACATGACCAAAAACTAATAATGCCCATACCGAGTATAAAACGTCGTCTTAGGGATATCAGACGCCCTAATCCTCAGTAGATGATAACCAGACCTCAAATCTATCTTCGAGAACACCCTAGCACCCTGGAGTGGTCAAACAAATCGTCAATCCTCGGCAGTAAATACTTGTTCTTTATCGTCACCTTGTTCAACTGCCGGTAGTCAATGCACATCCTCATTGACCCGTCCTTTTTCTTCACAAACAACACTGGTGGACCCCAAGGTGATACACTGGTCTAATGAAGCCCTTATCAAGCAAGTCCTGAAGCTACTCCTTTAACTCTTTTAACTCTGGCGAGGCCATGCGATACGGTGGAATAGAAATAGGATGACTACCAGGAGCCAGATCAATACAGAAATAAATATCCCTGTCGGGCGGCATACTCGGTAGGTCTGAAGGAAAAACCTCAGGAAACTCCCGAACAATGGGAACAGAGTCGATAGATGGAACCTCTGCATTGGAGTCGCGAACATACGCCAAATATGCTAAACACCCCTTCGCAACCATACGTCGAGCCTTGATATACGAAATAACACTACGGGTGGCATGACCTGGGGTCCTCCTCCACTCAAGTCGGGGTAAATCTGGCAAGGCCAAAGTCACGGTCTTGGCGTGACAATCAAAGAAAGCATGATACGGTTACAACCAATCCATCCATAATATAACATCAAAGTCCACCATGTCTAAAAGCAATAAGTCGACACGTGTCTCAAGACCCTCAAATACCACCACAGAAGAATGATGCACTCGGTTGACCACAACAGAATCACCAACCAATGTGGACACATATACAGGAATACCTAGAGCCTCACTAGGCATGATCAAATAGGGTGAAAAATAGGATGACACATAAGAATAAGTAGATCCCGGATCAAATAATACTGAAGAACCCCTATCATAGACCAGTATAGTACCTGTAATCACAACATCAGATGACTCGACCTCCGGCCTGGCTGGAAATGCATAACAATGGGGCTGGCCCCCACCTCCCTGAACTGTATCTCTGGGACGGTCTGCTACGGGCTGACCCCTGCCTCTAGCTGTCCGAGCTCCATCTCTAGGTCTCTCCCTCCACCTCTATGATCCCTACCCCCACCTCTAGCTTGCTGGGGGGCCTGTGGATCATCTGTTACCTAAATCGTAGAGCGAGGACCTTGCTGCTGAGAAATACTCGAGGCTCGAGCAAAAAATCTGACAACATGACCTAGGTCACCACAACTATAACATGCCCTCGGCAGCTGAGACTGTTGGCCCTGTCGACCGGTATGTCCTGCCCTGAAGCTCTGAAATGGCAGTGCACTGATGGGGGCTAGTGGTGCGCTGGCTGAAGGACTGCTGATCTGAATAATAATGCTGATGACTACCACCACCTGGTGTACCATGAGAAACCTGAAGTGCCGACTGGAAAGGTTTCGGGGGATGGCCTCTATCATAGAAATACCTACCTCCAGATGACGTACCACTAAATCTTCCAGAATGTCAGGGCCTCTTGTCTTAACCCTGACTACCTCCTCAACCCATTTCCATCTCTACCCGACGAGACGCGTTTGCCGCCTCCTGAAAGGTAATATCACTGCCAACTCCCATAGCTATTAGAAGTCGAATCGGCTGAATCAATCCATCAATGAACCTTCGGACTCTCTCTCGATCTGTTAGGAGTATCACTACTGCATGGCATGCCAAGTCAACAAATCTGGGCTCATACTGTGTCACTGTCATGGAGACCAGCTCAAGGTGCTCAAACTGTCTGTGAAGTGCCTCCCGTTGAGTGACGGGGAGAAACCTCTCCAAAAATAACTCCGCGAACTGATCCCTTGTCATGGCTGGTGACCCTGCTGGTCTAGATAGACAATAATCCCTCCACCAATTCTTGGCGGATCCCACAAGCCTGAAAGTGCAAATATCAACCCCATTAGTGTCTACTATCCCCATAGTCCTGAGGATCTTATGACAACTGTATATAAAATCCTGGGGATCCTCCTATGAATCACCGCTGAATGTGGTGGTGAAAAGCTTGGAGAACTAATCAAGTCTCCACAAAGCATCCGAAGACATGGTCGTCCTATCTCCGGCCTGAGCTGTAATGCATGTCTGGGCTGCCACTGCGGGTTGAACCAATGGAACCTGAGTCTGGGGAGCAACCTTCTCCGGAGTATGTGTAGCAGGAGTCTAAACCCCTCCTCCAGCATGAGAAATGGCTGGTGCTACTGGCAGCAATCCCGCTTTAGTGACACTGTCCATAAAGCCTTCTATGCGGACAAAAGCATCCTGGAGATCCGGGGAAAACATCACTCCTCCTGCGACCTGAGCTGGGCCCACTGAAGCTGGTGGAGCTGGAACATCCTCATCAAAGTCAATATGAGGATCCACCTCTGGAACTGCTGCCTGAGGCTGAGCTCTGCCCCTGCAACGGCCTCTGGCACGGCCTCGGCCCTCGCGGGAGCTGCTGCTAGGGGCTCGGGCTGCTGCACGGAGGAAGAAGTTGCACGTGTTCTTGCCATCTGCGAAAGAACAGAGTAGAGCGACAATCAATATTTGAGTAATAGAATCGCACGACAAAAATGAACAAAGTGAATTTTTTTCCTAACTCTGTAGCCTCTGGGGGATAAATAAAGATATCTCCGTACCGATCCCTCAGACTCTACCGAGCTTGTCCGTGAGTTGTGAGACCCAAGTAACCTAGTGCTCTGATAACAACTTGTCACGACCCAAATTTTCCCACCATCGGGAGTCGTGATGGCGCCTACTGTCGAAGCTAGGCAAGCCAACCTTCTAAATCATCAATTTCACAAAACCTTAATCTAAAACAAATTAAATACCGAAATAATTAATTAAAACATGTGGAAGACTTTTAGCAACAATAGCAATGACCAAATGCGGAAAATAGCAACATGCCTCTGCCCAGTATCTGGTGTCACTACTCACGGACGACTAAAAGAGTACTAAAAGCAACAGTCTGAAAGAAATACATAACATGTCTATTTTGATGCAATAAAACAAACAGGAAAAGATAGAGGAGACTCAGGGCCCGCGAATGCCAGCGAACTACATCGTAGTCTGGACTGAAGGATCGCTCCCTAACTACTGCTGATGTCCGTAAGCTATGTCCTGACCTATGCACAAAAAGTCACAGAAGTGTAGTATCAGCACAACCGATCTCATGTGATGGTAAGTGCCCGTCTTAACCTCGGCGAGGTAGTGACGAGGCCAAATCGTACCTACCACAATCAACATATACAGATATATGTGCAATAACAGAAAGAGAACAAGAATTTAAATAGATAATGGTGAGGGTACATGCTGGGGGAGCAACAGTTCAATTAAAACTTCAACAAATAAGAAATAAAACTGAATATATAATAATAAATAGAGAAAGCCAGTGATTCAACAACTGCACGGCATTACCCTTCGTGCTTTTACTCTCATTTCTCACCAAAGCTGTCAAATATAATGCACAGCATAACCCTTCGTGCTTTTGCTCTCATTTCTCATCAAGACTGTCAAATATAATGCACGACATCACCCTTCGTGCTTTTACTCTCAATATACAGTGCACGACATCACCCTTCATGATTTTACTCTCAAAACATAGTGCACGACATCACCCTTCGTGCTTTTACTCTCTCTTTCTCGCCCAATCAATGGTCACAACCAAACGGAAAAGGAATATATAACAAGACAAAATATCTCGGCATGGGAGAATAACTCAACAATAAATCTCGGCAAGAGAGAATAACTCAACAATAAATTCCGGCAAGGGAATACAGCTCAACATTAAAGTACCAAAATTTCCTTTTTAGTTCATTTTCTTCTCAACTATCACTTCATAGTAAATTTAACAAGTAATTAGCACAATTTTTCACTTCTTTCAAAATTTTTATAGCAATCATGACTCACGGTCATGCTAGACTCGGGCGCATAGGTAACCGTCACCATACCTATACACCGACTAAACGTAGCACATAGCAATTAATAACCTAATCCTATTCCTTCAAGCCAAAGTTAGATCAAACACTTACCTCGAAACGAAAATAGTAACTCAAGGCTCAACAATCGCCTTTCCTCAATAATTCGACCCCGAACCAATGATATCTAACATAAATCGATTCAACATTATCAATAATAGCACAAGGATACAATTTCCTAGCTTAGAAATTCATTTCTTATTTTTCTTCCAAAAATATCAAAATTAGACACCGGGCCCACATAGTCAAACTCGAGGCTCGGACCAAATTCCAATTACCCATAACCCCACGAGTCCAAATATATGATTTGTTTCAAGATTCGACCCTAAATTGAGGTTGAATCGCCCAAAATTCTCAAAACCTAACTCTACCCAAAAGCCCTAATTTCTACTATGATTCTTTGATTTAGGGCTAGAAACTTGATGATTAGATGAAGAAATAATGGAAGAATGAAGTTGGAGTCACTTACCCAAAGAGTTATGATAAAGGGAAGATTGAGACTTTTCAATGGAGGGTGGAAAAGGAGGGTTCGTGAGTAAAGTGGTGAAAATTCCAGTGCATTGTTCTGATTTTTTACATAAGAAATCACTGAAGGAAATTACCTTACGCGATCGCGACAATTGGGACGTGTTCGCGAAATAGGAAGTCTGGAGGCACCGCAATCGCGATTGGGATCATGCGATCGCGAAGAAGGAAGTCAGAGATGGGGGTCCAAGAATCTTACGGGAACGCGAAGTGGAGAGTGTGAACACGTTGAAGGGACTGGTAACACAGTGCGAACGCGGGGACTCTTCCGCAATCGCGTAGAAGACTGGAGGCTGGGCTATATGAACGCGAATGGTTGAACGCGACCACGAAGGGAAAATCAGTCTGCAACAGAATTGGATTTTCTGATGTATTTCAAGGTTCTAAAACATCCCGAACCACCCCCGAAAGCACCTCCGAGCCCTCGGGGCTCCCTACCAACCACACACACTAACTCAATATCATCTTACGAACTTGCTCGAGCGATCAAATTGCAAAAATAACATCAAAATCAAATAATCAACCTCCGAAACTCATGATTTTCATTTCAACGTTCAAACTTTCAAATTTTCCATTTTTAGTGTGAAACACGTCAAATGACGTCCGTTTTCTACCAAACTTTACAGCTAGCACTTAGCACTTATTTAAGACTTGTACCAGGCATTGGAACCAAAATACGAGCCCGATACCATTACTTTTGATCAATTTTCATTTTCATTTTTCCTTAAGCATTTACAGAAAACAATTTCATAGAAAAGTTCTGTACTCAGGTCTGGGACCTCGAATTTTGATATCGGAAATACTCCCAGGTCCCAAATTTCCTTACGGACACTCCGGAACCGCCATATCACGGGTCCGGGTCTGTTTACCCAAAATGTTGATCAAATTCAACTATAGCAATATTATTATCAAAATTATTAGTTTCTAACATAAAATTCAAATATTTCCGCATAAAAATTTTCTGGCTTCGCGCCTGGACTGTGCATGCAAATCGAGGCAACAAATTAAGAGTTTTTCAAGGCCTCGGAAGCACAAGGAAAGGGAAAATTATGGTGATGACCCAAAGGGTCGTCAGAACTCTACTCCTCATTCGAGGACGAATGATCCTAAGGGGAGAGAATGTAAGGCCCCGAAAAATTTCACTAAGTAATTTAGTATTTTGTAGCGTCACGCATGCATATTATAATATCTTTATATACTATTAACATGGTAGACATCAATTAGACTTGGTAAATATGAGTATAAGTCTTATGGTAAGTGATGTGAGGTCCAAATGGAAGCCTAGGTGTATGCCAAATAGAAAAATTTTTGAAATAGGCCAAAATTCCAAATAGATTCGCACAAGGCTCCACTTCAAAAGAACATATATAATTATATCTAAGGTTTTATATGGTGAATTGCATATCAAATGAAATCTATTTGAGTCTAGTTTTCAATGCTTCAAACCATTCATCATTTGGACATTCCTACACAAAGTTATGATAATATTACCAAAGGCTGGAAAATGCGATCCTGTGTCATGTCAAATCTGTGGTCCGCATTTTCATTCCGCGGTCTGTAGTTTAGTTCTGCGATCCGCATTTTGACCTCAGATTGAACCAGTGTAGCTCATTCTTGGGCACCAATTTTGTGGTGCATTTTGCGCCCACGTGTCCATTCTGCAGTGCATTCTGCTACATAATTGACATCGGAGGGCTAAATTTCTAATTTTTATAACCCGACCACATTTTGATATATAACCTTTGGGGCTTAATTTGGGGTCATTTCCTACTAAATTTTGAGAGAGTTGAGAGTAACATAGAGAGAGAATGAGGAACCCAACATCTAAATCATCCAAATATTGCATCAATATTCAAGAATCAAAGAACCCAATCGCAAGTTCTTCATCTAAGAGGTAAGATTATATGCCCTAGGTTTTAATTTCGAGTTTAGAGTATAAGATGGGTTACTGAGGTATGATTCTTGGGTATTTTAGTATATTGTAAGCATGCATGTACAACTTAGGTTAATGGGAAGATTGATTAACATAGATTTTGGGTTAGGGAATGAAGGAAATTTTGAAAAGGGGATTTGAAATCAAGATACTCATCTACTATTTGATAAAATGCTAAAGTGAGCTGAAACCATGTATATCTTTCTAATTTTTTCTAAATTTTGTTATTTCTCAAAATAGATTGAAGTTGCTAGAATTTTCGAAATTTTTGAGTAACTTAAGGAAAGCTCAATCGAGATATGTATGGCTAATTTTGATCTTTGTGAAATCGCCTTGTTTGGTGTAAGAATATTTGGTATGTGATAGTTGCGTGGATTATTTGTGAAATTTTTGTGATTGGTTTGTTGGGTGTTTGATTTGTTTGATTAAGTGTTGTGTGGTAAGAGTTGAGAAACAAATGATACAAGAAAATTGTAAATGATGCAATTGGAACAACTGTGGTAATAACATATCTGGCTTCTTGTGGGTAATTATTGCGATGGCTTGAATTGCTTGTGAACTGTTGAATATAATACAATTGGTACTGTTGGCTATGAATACACTCATAACATTGTTATGGCTATGTCTTGAGAAGTATTGTTGTTGTTCTTCTTGTTTGAGAATTGATTGTTGTTAATCTTTGTGATTTGCTGTTTGGTTGTGATTTTTGTGAACTGAAACCATACGACGGGGTCAGGTTGCACGCCGCAACACGGTGTTATAAGGTGCCGGATTGTGGTGATAAGGGTGACCGAGGTAATAAGGGTGAAAAAGTGATCGAAATCACTATTGAAATATACATTTGAACAAAAATTGTGAAATCATTGATGTGGAATTGTGAAAGGAAACAACATAAGATTTTGTAACATGTGGGGCACTAATTGCCCCTTTGTTTGGGTAATTGTACCATCTATGTGTGTTTGGTTGTTGCTTCTGCTGCTGTTTCCTACTTGTGTATGGTTGAGTTTACTTGGAACAAAGATAGATGTTGAAAACTTGATTGGCTTGATTGTTCCTTTGCATGTGCATTTGGTTGTTGTTTCTATTATTGTTATCCACTTGTATATGGCTTGAGTTTACTTGGGACAAAGTTTGTTCATACATACAGTACAATTCAAATGTACTGACGTTCTTTTTGCCGGGGGCACTACATTCGTATTATGATTGTAGGTGGATCCATAGCAGGTACTCCAGTCCACCGACCGTAGCTCCTCATCACTTTCCGTCACCTGATTCGGCGAGCCCCTTTCCATTCGGGGCCCTATGTGGCTCACGCCACTTTCTGTTTTGGGATCTTGTTTTGATGTGCATAAGGTATGGCCGGAGCCTTGTTGCTGGTATTTTCATATTATTCTTCAATTGTATTTAGAGGCTCCGTAGACAGGTTGTGGGTAGTGTCGGGCATGATAATTTAAAAGATAAATATTGATGTGTGGCAATGATCTATAAAAATTGGAATACCTTTATTATGGTGAATGAAGTTGCCAATGTAAATTGTTATTGTTATTTTTATAAAATTTGGTTAATGGAGTCAATATCCAATAAATACCTATTTCACTTGGTTATTAGGTAATGAGAATGAGGGATAACACGTGGGATAGAAAAGGCACCCAGGTTCGCTGACTGAGGGATACCCTGTCGAACGCCGGTCATGTTCCTCGAATTTGGGGCATGACAAAAGCAGGTAAGAAAGAAAACTCAGTCTCAATATTTAAGTAAAAATCGGACTTTCAAAAATTAGCTCAAGAATGCGTTCGTCACCTCACGTACAAGGTATTCGATTACCAAATATCATATCATAAAGGGAAGGTCCCCCACACAAGGTTAGACAAGCCACTTACCTCGAACCGGCTCCAAAATCAACTCGAAACAACACATTTTCCACGAGTATCTGACTCTAAATGACCCAAATCTATTCAATTCAATTACATATAGTAAATAATATCTCAAGAAGCCCATTCTACTATTTAATTCAAAGCTAAGATGCGAAATTAGGTAAAATAACCAAAACGCCTCTCAGGTCAATATCTCGAAATCAGATTAAATTAATATTTCAGAACCCTCAAACTCTCACGAGTCTAACCATAAAAAAATCTCTCAAATTGGAGGTCAAACACCCACTCAAAACTCAATAATTTGGTCGATGAAGTTTTATCCATTTTCTATTCAAAAATCCGAAATTAGAAAAGAAATTCGTGATTAGATTAGCAGGTTATAAGCAAAAAAGAGTTTAGAATCATTACCCAATCATTGCCTCTGAAAAACCCTCGAAATCTCTCTCAAATCCGAGCTCTCAAGCTTGAGTTTTGGTAAAAATAGTTAACCCTCGAATTTTGAAATGTTTATAACTGCCCAGGCATTTAATGTATCACGATCGCGAAGATAGACCGCGATCGCGTAGAGTAAAAATAAAGGCTCCAGGAATAAGGCGTACGCGAATGTGAGAAGAAGCTTGCGATCGTGGAAGAGGAGGAGCTGGTCTTACGCGATCGCGCGTGAAGGCACGCTAACGCGATGAGGGAATGGGCCACTGAGTAACCGGCTCAGTTTCTACTACGCAAACGCGAGGGAGAAGGTGCGAACACGAAGGAGGAAGGGGCAGGGATACGCGATAACGAAGCAGTCCACGCAATCACGAAGCAGTCCATGCGACGCGATTGAGGAATCGAGCCCCCCTATGCGAACGCGTGAGCTGGGACGTGATCGCAAAAGAGGAAATGGTCTGCAACAGCTGAATGATTTTCTGTAATTTGAACAACTCCAAAAATGCTCCGTTGAGCATCCGAAACACACCCGAGGCCTTTGTGACCTCAACCAAACCTACGGACACATCCCATAACATTATTCAAACTTGTACCGATCCTTAAACCACCTAAAACAACGTCGAAAACTTGAATTAATCAATGATTTAAACCTAAGAATATCAAATGCTCTCAAAACACGCGTTCGATCAAAAACCTAACCAAACCATGTCCGACTGACCTGAAATTTTTCACACACATCCCCAATGACATGACAGAACTACTGCAACTTCCGAAATTCCATTCCGACCCTCGAATAAAAACCTCACTATCGGGCCGGAAACATAAAAAATTTGAACTTCGGCATTTCAATCCTAAATTAGCTATAGATCTCTAAAATACATTCCGTACACGCTCCCAACCCCGGAATCACCTAACGAAGTTATTGAAACCATCAGATTTCCATTCTGAGGCCGTCTTCACAGTATTCCGACTAAAGGCAACTTTCCAACACTTAGCTCTCATTAGGGATTAAGTGTTCCGAAACTCAAAACCGAACATCCCGGCAATTAAAATTAGCAGAAATAGACTTGGAAAAAGCAGTTAACAGGGGATCGGGACATTAATTCTTAAGATTACCGGCGGGTCGTCACAGGGAGTATGATAAAAGAATATCAAATGCCATATATTTTTATATCAAATAACATTCACAAAAATATATTCAAATCATAAATATGATATTGGATCTAGGGCATATCTACTATATCCCTAACACGAAAATCTTGGTTATTTAATACAGATATATGCTGGATGTTAAAATAGTCTTTAACACATCTTTATTTTAATTTAGTTGATTTTATCATATGATCATTATGTGTCTATCTCCTATTGCTAATTAAACTGTGACCTTGCCATACTACTAACGGCAATGATAACACATAATAAATTACTAATAATGGCTTATAAGATAAAAAAAAGAAATAACAATTTGACTCAAAATAATCCAGTACAGAACTGATATATCATTAATCAACGCAACCCCAACACGTGCTTCTCTGACTTCACAGATAATCAAAATAAGAGCAGATCACCTTTTTACTCATTTGTTATATCTCTTCTTAGACTGTTAATTAAATGCAATTATATTTTGTTTCTGAACTAAGGGATATTCCTGTCAAGAGATTGCTTGACAAATGCATGTGATGATATATTAAATTAAGGATAACTCATAATTATCATTTGCGTATATACGATCCTTTCAAACAAAAATAAAATAAAATTTAAGTCACATTGCTGGTTTGATCTCGTTTGATTTTCTATTTCATAACTATTTTCTCCACTAGATGATGGACACGTAAATGCAATCAATTTTCAATATATATCAATTTTTATTTAATTTCTGATAATATATATAGAGCTCTATCTAAACATAACTAAATTTTATAGCAGTTGTTAAGACTTAAGAATATCTGAAAAGTTTCAGAAGATAACACAATTGAATAAAAGACTAATAATAGAAAACGATATGAAACTAAAATTTACAAAACTAACAGGATATTTGTAGAACCAGCCAAAACTAAATGATCAAACTTGTTAAGCTATAGTAATATTATAACAATATAAGTACATAATGTGAAACATTTTTAGAAAATTCCAGCATGGAAAAAGTATAAATTAAGACAGAAACAATAAATATTTAAAACATAATTAAGATTCAGTCATGACAAGTACTAGTAATTAATTAGCCAACTTAGCATGCATTGGAATTAAATCATTGCTTGTGATCGTCATTTAAGATTTCTCAAATGGCACGTTGGATGGATATCAATATACGTATAAGATATGGATTTTGATTATTAAATTTACTTTAACCAAAATAACATTGGCTATAGTAGAAAATGCAGGTCTACATGCATTGAGGGAAAAATGATCAAACATGAGAAGCGAATTTACAAACACACCAAACTTGTGACCTTCTTGTTTAGTAATCGACATTCGACAATTTTCGTACTCAGCACTGAGGGATCAACTAATTTAAATTTGCGCAATAATAAGGTTCATTAAAAGAGAAAAGTACCTTCAACCACGATTTTTATATACTTATGATTCAACTACTCGAGACCTCTAATTAAAAACTAAAGAATTTTATCCATCACATCATATCCCACCGTAACTAATTCTTGCAACCTATGCTCACGGCTCTGTCCCTTCTTCCTTCTGTCCCTTCTTCCTTCATCTTTCACAGCATTTATGGGCCTAGCCACTTCAATGTATCTTTTTATTAAATGAAAATGGAACTAATTGTAAAGAAGGTATAGATGACAAGAGGGGTTGTTCTGACGGTAAGCAACCCCCACTTCCAATTGAGAGGTTGTGAGTTCGAGTCTCCCCAAGAGTAAGGTGGGAAGTTCTTGGAGGGAATGATGCCGGAGGTCTATTTGGAAACAGCCTCTTTACCTAAGGGTATGGGTAAGGTCTGCGTACACACTATCCTCCCCAGATCCCGCTAAGTGGGTTTGCGTACACGCTATCCTCCCCAGACCCCGTTAAGAGGGATTATACTGGATTGTTATTGTTGTTGATTTCATGGAAATGAAAACCTGCAAAAAATAATGAAATTAATTAAAAGGACAAAGTAGCACAATGAGAACAAATATTCTTGAAATCTTGGATGTCTCTATTTTTTTTACCTCGCTTTACCTTTGTTTTTAAAAATATTACTCCAGTTAGAAGGAGCTCCTGAATAATGTGATTAATTAATCATTAATTAATTCGTTGAGAAGCTGGAGAGGCCTATAAATATGGCCCTTTCATGAAGCAAGTAATTGCACACAAAAACACATTGATTAATCTCTCCCCTCTCTCTCTCCTACAATAGTACTAGTACGCATACTACTATCATGGCTCGCAATTATAGTTTCTATTTCATTGGTGCCCTACTGATAGCTTTTGGTAAATGATCCTTTTTCTACCTCTCGCTTGCTTTCTTTATGTTGCATTTACACATGTTTAATATTTTAGTACATATTGTTTGGTAATGTACACATGTTTAGTATTTTAGTACATATTGTTTGGTAATAACTAGAGACAAGTCCAGGATTTGAGCATTACCGAACACCACTTTAAGAATAAAAAAAAATAATGCATTGTAGGAACCTGAATACAAACCTGGGTCATCAAGAGAGTGAAGGTACTTCAAGCACTTCTACAAAACCAGCTCCTCGGTCCAGATTATGTGATTTTAAGGGGCCGCACAAAATATTTGAGGGGTCCTTACTGTATATAAAGAAATATATATATACAGTCTTTTTGCCGAAATGACCCCCATTCCCCAACATAGGTCAACCCCTGGTAATAATATGTGAATATTACCATTAACAACAAAACTTCTAGACCTCAAACTGGCAAAGAACAATCAAACTAATTACATAATCTTTGAATCAAACATTGGCATATAGGCTCTTTTTGAATAGTGCAGTAAATCTATCTTTTCCCTAATCTCTCTGTAGGGGCTGCTCAATATCATTGGGTGCCTAAAGAAAAACTTCCATAAGAGGCCTTAATTATATTTTTATAATAAAAAAATAATTTTCATATATATTATTTATTTGAAATCTAATTTTCTAGCTTTTTCAGATGCAAAATATGAATATTTAATTTATAATTAATTTCTTCTAATTATTATTTTCAATTGACAATATAGTTAATCCATTCAATCTCCCGTTCCATGGTTCATCTTAAGTAAGATTTTATCAATTTTAACTTAAAAACTTTTTTCAAGTTTCTAGTTTATGATCGGGGATGACCTGAGACAACTGATACAGGAACTGCTACCATTATTCTATATGCAATATACACATTTGACAATGAATCAACTCTTTTTATTGAATTGTGTATATCAATTAGAGTACTATTATTTCTTCTTTTGGGATTGTATCAAAGATTCAACTTTTTTCCCCTTAAGTCTTGAATAACTGAATTCATACTTTATATTTGGCATATTTAAATTTAATAAATACTAACAGGATGATAAATGAGTATGTATAAAACAAATGTAGATGAAAACTAGTACTAAAAAGTTGAAATAAAAGAACTTGATTAATTATTTTGATGTAAAAATAAGTATATGTTTCTTTCAATATACTTCTGATAGAATTTAGCTTGAGTGACGAAAAATATAGAATAATATGATTTCTTGGAGGCACAAAAAAAAAATATAATAGTAATAATGTTTGGTGAAAAAATAAGAACATTAAAAAAAAGGAAATTGTATATGGTTTATACAATATTTAACGAGAGAAAGACTAAAGAAAAAAGAATAATTACTTGATTCCTTCAATAAATTTTGCATTTATACGTCAGGAGCCCATTTTTAAGAAACAAAAGAATTATTTTATTTTTACCAAAATATATAATAATAGTAAAATTACTTAATTAAAAAATTATAAGGTAAAAAATGGGGGCCTCTAAAATTGCGGGCCTAAAACTTGGGCTCTAGAGGCGTTATTCAAAGAGAAATTTTCATAAAGCACGATTGTTTAGTAGTAATTAGCTATCTATGGATATCATTTGCTATATTACGGATTGTAGATACGTTTTATGTTGTTATACGATGTATTCAAGCTATTGTATTCATGAATACATTAGCAAAAATCAACGTGAATTAGGGAAATTCAGCTAATCGGTTGTTGTATTCGGTAGTATTCATGGCGTGAAACATGGGATTATAGTTAGACAAATTATTGTATTCAACTATATTCACGAAATGAAATAGGGATACACTTTTTTTTAAACGAAAAGTGAACCAATTAACATAATAGACTCTTAATATAACTCAACAAACTCAATTATAATACACAGATTTTATATTTTCAGTTGTAAAAAAGATTCTCAACTGAAAAATACCCAAAAATATAGCAATCTTTAGAGAAATTATATAATACATCTAAATACATAAATTATATTAATTAAAAAAATATATGAATACATTCATGGCATATAGCGAGACAACGAATACAATGAAATATATAGAAAACAGTGAGATACATTGAAGTATAATAAAAAAAAGACAGTAAATACAATAAAATACATAAAAATACAGCGAGATACATTAATTTACAATGAAAAAAAGATAATGAATACAATAAAATACATGAAAATACAGCGTAAAAACCAAGACCTAAAAACTCTTTTCATCACAAAAACCATAAACCCTGCAGATTTTCGTCCCTCATATTGTCTTCCTCTAACTCAAATTCACTGTCTCCAAGTTTTAATGTTGACTCTGATACTTCATCCATTTACTAAATAATAATGAAGATGAATCTTTATATGAATCGAAATCTACTACGTCCTCTCTCTTTTTCTCTCTATTTCTGTATTTTGGACCTCCCTTCCCTTTTGTTGAAGATATGAAGGGTCGTCTGAAAGTGCAGGAGGGAGGAGAGAGCGTGGGGAGCTTTTAACTAGTGGTAGGTGATGTGGGTGAGAGGAATTTTGAGATTGATCATCGTGTTTTCAAGGAATGAGAGAAGAAAATAGCATGTATCAAAGTAAAGAGAGAAAGAAAATAGTGAACTGAATAACGTATTTAGCGGCTTAGGGATAGGAGGTAACCAAAACTAAATATTTTACTACAAACATTAAAAGGTATCTATAGAATATAATATTTTAAAATAATATTTATTTTAAATGAATAAAGTGTTAACCTTTGGGAGATAAAAATTCTTTACCTAAAAGCCGGCCCTGTCTCTCTCTGAATATGTGCTATGACAAAATTGGTATTTACAGTCCTGGCTTACCATGTATAATAAATCATTGCACCCCACATTATTGCAGCCATTAATTATTTCTTTCTTGATTGTCTCTGGCATTTTCTTTTAGTACATATTAAGCATGGAATATATATCTATGTGCCTTTTTGGATACGTTTGAGAATAACGATACATTGATAATGATATTTGTCTTTTCTATGAAATACTACTACGTTTACAGTTTATTTGGCTCCAAAAGTAGTTGGTTTGAGAGAGGTGGTGCATGATATAGGAGGGCTGGAAATGAAACTAGCAGCTCATCCCAGTGGAGTAACTTGCTTCAGAAAATGTCGCTCTGATCATGACTGCACCGATGGCTGGTTCTGTAGGCATTGTAGCTATGACGCTATTTTACACACCAACGCATGCGATACCTCCTAATTAAGGGATCCACATGAATTCTGCTAGATGTTGTGTGTTATTCCTTATTGTCTTTTCTTTTCGGCCTTTCTTTTTTCCTTTTCGGTTTTGTTTAACAACAACAATAACATATCCAATATTGCAATCCTATATAGTGGGGCTTGAGGATAGTATATACGTAGATCTTACATAAATCCTAATCTTTTTCAGCTTTGTTTGTGGAAGGAAAAAAAATGACCAAGTTCAACTTAAGATTAGCACAATTAATGTGGCTGCGGTCGGACCTTTACATCAAGAGTAGTTGGGCACGGTCTATAACTATTTCTGTATTTGTACTTTTAATTTAAAATCTCTATATATCATTCTTCTGCTTATCACAAATTAAACTGCGTTGCTTCTTTACTGTAGTACTTTCTTTCATATACACGCTTACGGATAATGTATGGTAATATATATCTAGTGTGAAGGTAAAAGAGCATAAGTAAGAAGAACTGAGGTAGCATCCAACTGTCATTGGTACTGTCATTAAACAAATACTGCGCAGAAATGGCGCTCCTAATTAAGCAATCAAATTCAGAACTAGAATTTCTGACAAAAGTGAAAAAGGAATAACAATAAGCAAAGGTCTAAGACATGAAAAAACGTAGTCTCTTTGAAAACTCAGTTCTCGGAGTCTCTAAAATAGTGTTTCCTTGAGCAATTTTCACAACAAAAAGAGGAAAAAAAAAAAACTAAACAAAAGAGGAAGTCGTCTTAGATGATTTTTTTATTCGCACCAGAGGGTTTATAGTAAACCAATGCATAATATATACTATTTGACCATATACTACCGTACTATTAGTTAACCATGGTTAAGTATTGCATATTGTTTAGCTCAAAGTTCTCATACACTTTTTAAGCATAAAACAACTGAATCAATAGAGGGCCAATCATACCAGATCGTAATAAACCAAAAAACCAAATAAATAATATGCAAGAGACAATTGTTATTTGTTAAAAAGGGGAGGGTAATGATCGTTATTTGGTCTGCGTCTCCACGGAGAGGTTCAAAACCTTACAATGGTTTCCTCTTCTTTCGAGAAATAAAGGTGAAGAAGAACAACCAGTCCCCCTTCTAGGGTTCCTTCTCTAAGTATTTATAGCTCTGAATCTAGCCAGCTGGCGTTAGGCAAACGCGGCCATGTGGAGGGGACGTCCGTCAGTAGCGAGTAGGTTGTAGCCTCGTTGATTGGGCTGAGCGATCTTTGATCACTTATTATTAACGAATGGTTGTGCCATTAATTAATCTAAATATACTTAAGAGTGAATTAATCTCATTAATTATCGCGAGTTGAGTTTTGACCCATATAGTTAATCCCTCCACTTTTTGAGGTCGGGATTCGATCGAACTCGATGAGCGTACTTTACCGAACGTTACTCAAGAAGATTCAGAAGAGGGGATTGGATGTCGCTTCGGCTGTGGCCAGGGGGGTCGTAGTCGTTCATGCTTCAAAGATGGCCGTAGCCGCTTATACTCGAAGGACGGCCGTAGCCAGCTTTACTTATTTGAGAACGGCCGTAATCGTTCTGTGCCTTGATGGCGCCCGTAGTCGCTTACGTTCAGGAGATCGTTGTAGCCGTCTGCGCACCTGGAGAATAGCCATAACCATTTTTTCATTTGGGGATTGAAAATAGCCGCTTATGCTCGGGAGGATCGCTATACCCATTTATATTTGGGAGACTGTTGTAGCCATTTGCATCTGGAGGAGGGCCGTAGCCGGTTGTACTTAAGAGATGGCCGTAGCCGTTTGCGCTTAGGAGACGGCTATTTGATATTTTCACTCATGGTCGTGCATTCCCGTAGGCGGCTGCTGGGGATATGGGCGTGCCTGGTGTGCATTGCAATGATGCTCGGTGCATGGAGGCATACTGGACGCCTTTCCATCATACCCAGGTCGCTAACCCTGCTTCGACGACGAAGCGCTGATTGATGGTTGCAATAATTGTTTCGTGATATCTGTCATAATGACACCCATTACTTGTGGATTCGAACTGTCTTGCGGTTGGTTGTGCAGTTAATGGTGGCTTTTGAAATTCGCGAAAGCAACCTTTGCAGTATAAATAATGAGCTATGTTATCTGTTTCTCACTTTTCAGTATTTGTCTAAGTAAGATTTCTGAAGAAACAACTCCTCTTACTCTTTTTCTTCATCAATTTGTGTTGTTCTTTGTCTTCTTTCACTCAATCTCCATTTTTAATCCTTCTTCGGTGAACCTCATTCGCTCATTGTCTAGTAATTAGCAGCAAGCAGTTCTCACACAGAGCTTTCTCCGGTGACTCTTCCGGCGGTCGATGGGTCTTCTGTGGTGGCGAGGGCCACCGAGTCGGCGGAGACCGATAGGATCCCGTCGCTAATCGATATCATTTCTCTTCGCAGGGGTCCGGTAACCGACTTCACCGCTGATGAGGGGGAGAACCAGGTTAATGAGGCCTCACTAATGGTTGAGGTGGGTCTCGTCCAATTAAGGGAGCAGTGGGGTATTCCTCATTTTGCCGACATCTCCCTTGCCAGGAGCGAGGAGAGGGTTCATATCGACCGCCCGGATATAGCATTTTCTACGCTTACCCTTTCAGATTAGGGTTCAAGCTTCCCTTTCCGGCGCTAGTAGCGGAATTTTGTTGTTACTATAAAGTGTGCGCTAGGAAACTTGTCCCCTCGTTTTACAAGCTCTTTGCCATGCTTGCCAATTATGCGAAATTGCGGCGAAGGGAAATAATGATATGGCACGTGCTGACTATGTACGCCCCTCAAAGGGTCTATGGTACCATGATTTAAATGGTCCCTCGTGGGGTCCGAGGTTTGACTGCTGAGCTAGACGACACGGTCGACTCTCCTTCTTACAAGAACTTTTTCTATGTCAGGACCGAGCATTTGGTGGGGAATGTCAGGGAATTCCCAGAGACTTGGAACCATACACGTGAGTTTCCTATTGGTCGGGTCCTGCCTTCCGCTCTTTCTTATTTTTTGTTCTAATGGGTATTAACTTTTATCTTGTTAGCTAAGCGGGTGCCCCCGACCCCTCTGTCCAGCATTGGTGAATGGGTCGAGGTTGTACTCCCTCAGACATCGAGGATTCGCACATGGCCGTCCTTCTGGGAAAGACACGGTTGTAGGCCTGCTTTCGGTAAGTGTTTGAGTTATTGCATTGTTTTTTTTAGTCGTGCTGACTTAATTTTTCTGCCCTTAATTATTTTTCTTTTGTTGATCAGGGGCGGTGCGCTGTGTGAGGGCTCCTCAGCTTGTTTTTCGCAGGCCGGGTGCAACTGCTCAACTGGCTATGGCGTCGACACCACGCCCACTTCTGAGGGAGATTTCAGCTAAGTTGTTAGTGGCCCATTCCCCAGCACCGTCTACTACTCGGGTCGAGGCATCTTTAGGGGTTGTTCGCCCTAGGGCGGAACCATCGTTGGACGAGGAGAAGGAGGAGGAGGAGGAGAGACCGTTGGTTAGGCGAAGGGTCACCTTCACGCTTACTGTGGAGGTGGTACATTTGTACTCCCCGCCATCGGATGCTGAGGGGGAGGAGACGGTTGTTCCTGCCCTTGAGGGCAAAAACACAATGGGGGCTTCCCCGGTCGGCTTAAGCCATAATGAAACTGTCGCTTTGGCAGGTACATCATCAGTCCCAGCTGTTGAGAGGGGAGTTGGTTCCTCAGCAGCTGCTTTGGTTAGGGAAATAAGTGTTAACCCGTTGGCGGGGGAAGAAGCTTCGACCTCTTGGCTTGTCGAGGAAGGAAGGGACGTCGCGGGAGGGGAGTTAGACTCTTAATCCGAACTGGAGTCCGACGACGTCTGCAGGCTTCAGGAAGACTTCACCAATGTGACGACGCATACAGAGGGGCCGTATCGTTATGCCAAGATTCCTACCGACCAGAACTTGCTTCTCGAGGAGGACAATTTGGTATCGATGTTTGTGCCCTTGTTCTTGGAGGAGGAGAGCAGGTCGCTGAGGGACATCTCGGACATCTGATTGATGACCGAGGTGGCTTTTAGGGTACGTGTGGTGATTTTCTTTTGTTTCTTTTCTTGCCTTGGTTTGTTTCCTAACTTCACTGTTGTTTTTGTCTTAATGACCTTTCTTCTGGAGGTAGAGAGCATGCGTCGGGCTAACATCCGCTCGTAACTCTTCTTGCGGGCATTGGAGAAGTATCGTCGCTACCGGGATAGGTGTTGCGTGATGTGCGAGCGCCTGAGGAACGATCCTCGCAGCCGGGAGTTGGTTGAGGAGTTGGCAAGGCGGGAGCTTCTAGTGCAGCAGGCTCAGAGCAGGGTTAGTGCTCTCGAGGAGCAGCTTCATCGTAGGGACGAGGAGGTGGAGGCCGAGCGAAATGCTGCAGCTGAGAAGAAGCGCCGGAGTCAGGAGGCTTTGGCGGAGGCCTCTGAGTCCCTGATTAGGCAGGTGGTCAGGCTGGACGAGGAGCTCACTGTTTTGAGGCAGCAAGCCAGCTGGGGTGTTGAAGGTGGCGGTCCGCCTTCGTAAGAGGGAATGATAGTTGGAAAGGTCTGCTGCGACTTTCAAAGTGGCGGGGCTTGGGGAACGCATCGGCGTTTATGAACGGGACGCCCAAGTTGCAGCAGATCGGATTGCGGCCTTGGAGGCCGAGAATCAGCGCCTGAGGGATTAGGCGGCTTCTTACGGCCCTTCTCATGACCTTTGGTCTTTTGTTGAGGCCTAGCTTGACGTGTACAGTCAATTGTGGCAGGCCGGCATCGTGCCCGAGGCTGTTAATAAGGGGGCTCGCTAAAAGGCTCGTGAAGCTCGTCTTGGCTGTGGCTTCGACCGGCCACTCCAGTGACCAATTATGGCATTGAGGGTGTTGATGATGGTGCGGGCGGCCTTGAGGGTGGCGTGGGTGGCGCTAAGTAAAAAGGGTTTTTATAGAGTTAGCTTTTGTTCTGTTTTGTTGTTGTTCTTTTTTTTAGTCGCTTGGCTCTCTTTTTTTTTTTTTTTGGCGGCCTTGGCCGTATGTAAATGGAGGCGACCTGTGGTAAAGAAGGCTGTGAATATATATGTAATTTTATGTTCATCCTTTTATTTTGTTTTTGAGTTTTCTTTTTCACTCATTCAACGGGGTTTCGCCTTTAGAGTTACTTGGGGGGGGGGCGTGTTGATCTCCCTACGACTTTAGTCGTGATAACATCAATGGAATTGGCCATGATGACGTTGATGGTCTTGGTCAGTTGGATGAATACTAATGTTGTCGGGCCGTTTGCTTGCCCTAGTCAAAAACTAGGTGGGCTGCTAGCGTCGATGGCCTTAGCCGTGATTGACTGCTTTTCATTTATCATTTTCCTTTACTTGGCAAGAGTAAATTGTAGCCGTTATTTGGCGAGGGCGGCGTGTAGCCTTAGTCCTAGTTCGGGCGTGGTCGAATTGTTGGCTGTGGCCTTGTAATTCGACTGGGGCCGAACTTATCGCGTTATGAATCTTAGTTCTAGTTAGGCGTACTTACTTAGTTGATAAGGGTGCTTAACTTGACCCTTCGTTCGTATGGGAATAGGTCTTGCAGCGTCCAATGGTAAGGGCACTTGGCCTGAGCCTTAGTTTATTCTGTAGTTGAATTTTTGTGCGAGGTCGCGTGGTCTGTGTTATAGTTTAAATGTAGTTGAACCATTGCAAATTTGTTGTCGAAGGCACATAGCCTGAGTCCCAGTTTAACTCATAGTTGAACTTTTGGTCGAGGGCACGTTGCTTGAGATGTTGTCCAATCGTAGTTGAACCTTTGCAATTTTGTTGTCGAAAGCTCAAAGCCTGAGTCCCAGTTCAACTCGTAGTTGAACTTTTGGGCGAGGGCACGTAGCCCGAGCTGTTGTTCAACCGTAGTTGAACCTTTTCCATTTTTTTGTTGAAGGCTCATAGCCTGGGCCCCAGTTCAACTCATAGTTGAACTTTTGGGCGATGGCACGTAGCCTGAGATGTTGTTTAACCGTAGTTGAACCTTTGCACTTTTGTTGTAACGATCCAACTGGTCGTTTCGAGAAATTAAGCTCTGTTAAATGGCATAAGGTCTAAAGAAGCTTCAAAAATGATTCTCGACTTGTGTGCATGGTGGAATTCAGTTTTCGGATGGTTTAGAATCAATTCTAGAGAAGAAACCTTATTTTGGAAGTTAGAGCAGTGAAAATTTGACTGGAACTGGACTTTTGTGTAAACGACCCCAGAATGGGTCGTGGACGATCTCAATAACTTCGTATGGTGATTTTAGACTTAGGCGCGTGTCCGAATTCAGATTTGGAGGTCCGTTGAGTAAATTGAGGCATTTCGCCAAAAGTTGAAGTTGGAAAATGAAGAAGTTTAACTCATAGTTGACTTTTGGGAAATCGGGGTCGGAATGTGATTTCGAGAGTTGGAACAGCTCTGTTATGTCATATTGGACTTGTCTGCAAAATTTGTGTCATTCGGAGTTGACTTGATAGGTTTCTCCATGAGATTCGTTATTTGAAGATTTTAAAGTTCATAAGCTTGATTTTTGGTTTGATTCGTTATTTCGATGTTGTGTTATGTGATTTGGAGCTACGAGCGAGTTTGCCTTAGGTTATATGACTTGAGTGTGTGATTAGACGGGGCCTCGGGTGTGTTTCGGATGGGCTACGGACCCTTTTCTTCTATTTTTGAACTGTTGTATCTGCTGCTTCTGATATCCTTCTCTGCGATTGCAATGTCCCCCCGCGATCGCAATGCTTTGCTGAAGACCACCTCTAATTCCTTCATTGTGTTCGCATTATGCACTCCGCGATAGTAAAGGTATGCATTTCTTCACTATGCGATCGCATTCCTGGTCCCGCGAGCGCGTAGTGTAAACCAAAGGCCTGGGAAAGATGAGACTTTTCTTCTTTGCGTTCGCATGAGTACCTACGCGATTGCATCAGTCACCATCTCAACCCTTCGTGTTCGCATCTTTATTCACACGAACGCAGTGCACAAATTCTAGGCCCTCTCAATCTCCTCTATGCAATCGCAACTCATACTACGCGATCGCATAGAATAAATCACTAGGCATACAGATTTAATTCCCAAAATCGAGGGTTTCACCATTTATTCACATTTTGACCTCTAATGCTTTGTTCTTGGTGATTTTTGAAGGGATTTTCACCTGGGAAACTTGGGTAAGTGTTTCTCACCCGATTTAGACCAACTTCCATGAATCTCCTCTTAATTTCATCCTTTAATTTGAGATTTTGAATGAAAAATGGGTAGAATTTCATATATAGAATTATTAAGTTATAAGGGAGTTTTTGACCTCCTATTTAAAAGATTTGTATATGGTTAGACTCGTGAGAGTACGAGGGTTCTGAAAATATTAAATTCACCCGGTTCCGAGATGTTGGACCGAGGGGCGTTTCGGTCATTATACCTAATTTTGCGTCTTAACTTTGAATTAATTTATAGAATCAGTTGCTAGAGATGTTAATTCAATGTGTGATTTAATTGAATAGATTTGGGCCATTTGGAGTCGAGAACTCGTGCCAAGAACGCGGTTGCTAGTGTTAGAATATACGCTTAACGCTAGAGGGGGGGAATAGCGTTTAAATGAATTTCTATGTAAATTTGGGAATTTAATCTTGCAAGAATAAAGTGAATACGGAAATAAAAATAGCAAGGAGAGAACAAACCAATTTTATCCTGGTTCACCACAACGTGTGGTTAGTCCAGTCCCCGAGAGACTCTCTCGAGTTTTCCACTAACTTTGTTAATCTTACGGGTGCCTAACAAACCGTTACAAGTGCTCGTAGATATACCCCCTACAAGACTTCAATCCGCTCGAGGATACCACACCTCAAGACTTCACAACAAGGAATTTACCTTTCCTTCTTACAACAAGGGATTTCAACTTCCCTTCAAGTGTTTACAAACACTAAGCACTCAAAACAAAACTCTCTTAATAGAGTGGGTATGAGTAAAAATAATAGGCTCAAGACCACAACAACTTATACAAGGATTTTGGCTCTCAAATGTAATGAAATGAATATAAAATGATAAGCAAGAGTGTGTAAGCTTTACGCAATGATAATGATCTGTTGTTGTGCAGAAACAAGTGATTTTGAGGTGTATTTATAGTGTTCAAAATCACTATGACCGTTGCTTTAATTGCCAATTAGTGATTGCTGAAATTGTGCTCATATAATCGATTATGCGATTCTATATACTCGATTATTTAAGATCAGTCAAAAATGATATGCAGATTTCACGCTAAATAATCGATTATGTTTGACTTAATAATTGATTAGTTGGTAACATTAAAAAATAATCACCGATTTTACGCTCATATAATCGATTACAAGAATCTATATAATCGATTGTTTTTCGGTGATTCAAAAATCGTTGGCAACGGTCTTAACATAATCGATTACTTGAAAACACATAATTGATTATTTTCTTACTTTGAAAAATCTGATGCACACTGCCTCAACATAATCGATTACCTGCAAGGACATAATCGATTATTTTTGTACTTAGAAAAATTTGGTGCATACTGTTTTAAAATAATCGATTACTTGGAAGTGGATAATCGATTGTTTAGCTGTCTTTTAAGATCTGGGACACACTGTCTCAAAATAATCGATTGTTAATAGTATATAATCGATTGTTTCGTTGTTTTTGAAAAATCCAGTTTTGGCGGTCTTAATATAATCGATTGTACGGTTCATATAATCGATTATATAGGTCCAGATTTAAAAGACATGTTTAAAAACCATTTTGACTAAAATGCAAATCATTTTGTTTTAACACAACGATGCATGATTTGTTTAAAAATGATTTTACGAGAGAAGCCAAGTCTTAAATCAATTGTCGGATCAAGAGCATAAACATAAAACGACTCAACTATAACTTTGTTGATTTTCTTGATCTTCCTCGTTATTTCTCATGTGCTTGATCTTTGGCATATGTCGATATTCCATGCGCGTTGGTTTGTCATTTATCAAAACCTACAAGGATGAACACACGTTTAGTTATATCGACTTGAGGACGTGTTTCAACAATTTCCCCCTTTTTGATAATGGCAAACCAATATCGGGATATGCATATTAGATAACGACAATTGTAGACAAGTGAATGAATTCCCCCTCAATTTATGAATTCCCCCTTAATTTATGCCAATATTATTAGTATGCATAGCCCTTATTCTTCCCCCTTTTGACATTAGCAAAAAATAATGAACTTTTCATTAAACGATAATAAGCGTAAGAAGGCACGAAAAATAGACAATAGATTAATCAAACGACACATAATAAGAAAAATAATTTATTCTTCATTGAAATCCGTCTCGGCATCCGAAACTCCTTCCTGAGGTATAGTTTGGGCATATGGATAGTTGACATGATCGAAGTACCCATGAAGCTCAGTGGTCAAACGAGTGACGTTTTGATCAATACGATACACTGAGGTGGACAAGGAAGCAAGTTGGTCCGAAATGGTTTGAAGATTGGGAGCTTGAGGACGTCGTAATTGTGTAGGAGGAGGAGGAGGACGATGTTCGCCAATATTGGGAAACGAAGATTCGTGAATCTCCCAATGCTTTGTAGCTTTTTGATGAGGACTGACGGAGGTGTCGATGCCGGCGGCTTCAAGAAGAGCCATTATGAGTAAGGCATAAGGGAGTGGTCTACCGTTTCCAATAGCGTCATACATATGTGTCATGACGAACCGGCACCAATTTATGCGAGCCCCGGTCATAATTGCATGTAAGATTTTTGCGTCCTCTTTTGATAGAGTGGTGTGACTTAACTTGCGAGGTTTGAGGACTCGTGTGATGAAATAAAAAATTAGGCGATATTCGGGGAGCATATGAGTAATAGTTGGGCGACGACTATCCGGAATGTCACCAATACCAATTTGGTGAAAAAAAAGTTGTTCGTCAAATAATGCGTCGTCATCTCTAGTGTAGAGAGAAATATCTTCACCATTTCGGGGAAGTTTAGTGAGGAATTGCAAGTTCTCCTCATTTACAAAAATTTGAACTCCATTGATTGTAGAGACAAGTTCATCATCGTCGTCCTTCTTTAGATTAGAATAGAAGGCACGAATTAAATCTTGGTATATATAGGAGTATTGAAGATATAAAAAGTCAATAAGTTGACATTGAGTAAGCATATTTTCTGTTGTGGGAGGTGCGCTATTGCGGAGATATCTTGTAGTGGAAAAACGAGGTGGGAGTATCTCTCGACTTTCAAATTTTTCATGGAATCGAGCGAGTTCGGATTGAGAATCAAAACGAAAAATAAGAACCGTCTTTATAAGGAAAAACGGGTGGAGGTGCGGCGGAAGAGGAGGCAATACTCTTGCCGGCACGAGAACGTTTGGACTGCCTACTCGTCATTTTTATGAAAATTTAAGAGCTGATGCAACTGATTTGAAGCTTTGAGAAGGGTGTTTGAAGCAAATATTGAAGACGAAGTGAGAAAATTTGAAGAGTGGAGACCCCTATTTATAGTGTGGAGGATGGGACAGCATTTAAGGTGCAAAAAGCTGTAAAATTGAAGACTCAAACGGTAAACAAACGGAAAAAAATTTGAAAGCTGACCGTTGGATAATCGATTGTGGAGATATGAGAATCGATTATTGCGTGACAGAGACTTTAGTGTTTTTCGGAATCTGGGAGATAATCGATTATGGATTTGGGAATAATCGATTTTTGCTTGACAGGGAGCTCAAAGTTTTGCGGACACAGGAAATAATCGATTGTTGATATTGAAATAATCGATTATATGGTAGGCAGTGAGTTACGAACATCCGAGACGGTAACATACTAATTTATTAGCTAGTGTCCCATAATCGATTATTTACTAAACACCTACAAAACATACGAGACGGTAATGTAACAATCGATTAGCCAGTTTTTAATAATCGATTGTTTACTTAACACCTGCAAAACTTAACACCCAATAATCGATTAGCCAGTTTCAAATAATCGATTATTTTGCCTGATGCCCAAATTCCTGCAAAATCGATACGTTAGATAATCGATTATAGTGTATGAATAATCGATTATATTTCACCAGTGACTGAAAATTCCCCCTATCTTTGGGGCGATACCTGCAAAAAAGAATTAGGCGTCTCCGACACTCAAGTCAGTAATATTCAAAAAAATGCAATGCATGAATTAGATCATCGTGGAGTCAAGAATTCCGAGTTCACTACGAATACGGAAAAAGGACTCTTTCTCTAAGGGCTTTGTAAAGATGTCGGCTAGTTGATATTTGGTTTCAACAAATTCAATTTCGACATCGCCCTTGAGAAAGTGATCTCTTATAAAATGATGTCTAATTTCTATGTGTTTCGTTCTTGAATGAAGAACAGGGTTCTTCGTCTTGAATGAAGAACGGGGTTCTTCGTCAAGCTAATGGCGCTAGTATTATCACATCAAAGAGGGATATGATCGATACTAAGGCCATAGTCCAAGAGTTGCTGTTTCATCCAAAGGATTTGAGCGCAACAACTCCCCGCGGCTACATATTCAGCCTCGGTTGTGGACAACGCAACACTTACCTATTTCTTGCTAAACCAAGAAACTAGAGAGCTACCGAGCAAATGGCAAGTGCCACTAGTGCTCTTGCGGTCCAATTTGCAACCTGCAAAATCGGAATCGGAGTAGCCAACAAGTTGGCATGAAGAACATTTGGGATACCATAGTCCCACATTTATGGTTAACAAGATATTTCTTTATCCGTTTTACCGCAGTTAGGTGCGACTCCTTAGGACATGATTGATATCGAGCGCATAAGCACACGCTAAACATGATGTCCGGTCTACTAGCAGTTAAATAAAGAAGAGAGCCGATCATACCTCGGTACTTTTTGGTGTCGACTTCCTTACCTTTTTCGTCCTTGTCGAGATGGTCGGATGTACTCATTGGGGTAGCCATCGCTTTGGCGTTGCTCATTTCAAAGCGATTTAGTAATTCCTTGCAATATTTCGATTGACAAACGAAGATTCCTTCCTTCATTTGTTTGACTTGTAACCCCAAGAAGAAATTAAGTTCGCCCATCATAGACATCTCAAATTCGCTAGTCATGAGTTTTGAAAACTCCTTGCATAAAGACTCACTAGTTGCACCAAAAATAATATCATCAACATAAATTTGAACAATTAGAATATCATTGCCTTTCCTTTTGATAAAAAGCGTAGTATCGACTTTTCCTCTATGAAATTCATTTTCCAAAAGGAATTTGCTCAAGCGTTCATACCAAGCTCGTGGAGCTTGTTTTAGACCATAGAGTGCTTTCTTGAGCTTGAAGACATAATCCGGAGAATTAAAGTCTTCGAACCTGGGGGGTTGCTCAACATATACTTCCTCTTGAATAAATCCGTTAAGGAAGGCACTCTTAACATCCATTTGATACAATTTAAAATTCATTGATGAAGAAAAGGCAAGTAATAGACGAATTACTTCTAAGCGTGCTACGGGTGCATATGTTTCTTCATAATCTATTCCTTATTCTTGGTTATAACCCTTAGCAACTAGCCTAGCTTTGTTTCTAGTGATTATTCCATTTTCGTCTAATTTATTACGAAAAGCCCATTTCGTACCAATTATGGTATGATTATCGGGTCTTGGCACCAATTCCCAAACATCATTACGTTTGAATTGGTTAAGCTCCTCTTGCATTGCCAAGGTCCAATGTTCATCCCCAATTGCTTCGAAAATGGTAGTAGGTTCAATTTGAGAAACAAATGCCATATGACCTACGGTGTCTTTAAGAAGGTTACGAGTACTTACCCCTTGTTCAATGTCGCCAATTACCTTATCGAGAGGATGATCTCTAGATGTCCTCCAGGCCTTAGGCATTACAGAATCTACCTCTTGTGATGGTGCTTCCTCCGTTGGTTGTTCCAAGGTTTCGTCTTCGGTTTCCTTTGGATTTTCCTTTTGCACTTTGTCTTGAAGATTTAATTTGTTTAAACAATCTGCAAGATCAACACAAGAATCCTTTCTCGCCAAGCGAGTATCATTTTCACAAAATGCTATATGAGGAGATTCCTCAACAGTTTTGGTTCTATGATTGAAAGCTCTATATGCTTTGCTACGTGATGAATAGCCAAGAAAAATTCCTTCATCCGATTTGGCATCAAATTTTCCTAGGTTATCTTTTCGATTGTTGTGAATAAAGCATTTACAACCAAAGACTCTAAGATGGGATAGGTTAGGCTTCCTTCCCTTGTAGAGTTCATAGGGGGTTTTCAAGAGTATCGGTCTGATAATAGCTCTATTTAGAATATAGCTTGCGGTACTCACGGCATCCGCCCAAAAAGATTTGGGAATATCGGCCTCATCGAGCATGGTTCTAGCCATCTCTTCGAGACATCGATTTTTACGTTCAACCACTCCATTTTGTTGTGGTGTACGTGGAGCCGAAAAGGTATGTTCAATATCGAGTTCGTCACAAAAATCCGCGAAGAGATTATGATCGAACTCTCCCCCATGATCACTTCTTATGGAAGTGACGGTTGTATTATTTTCATTTTGCACACGTTTAAGAAAACTTTTAAAAGCTTGAAATGCATTACTTTTATGAGCGAGAAATAGTGTCCATGTAAATCTAGAATAATCATCAACAATAATGAAAGCATAAAGATTTCCACCATAACTTTTAATTCTAGATGGACCGAAGAGATCCATGTGCAGGAGTTGTAAGGGTCTAGTGGTAGATACAACATTTTTTTATTTAAACGAGCCTTTTGTTTGTTTTCCCTTTTGACATGAATCGCAAGTAGAGTCTTTTTCAAATTTTATCTTCGGAAGACCCATCACTAAATCTTGTGAGACTAATTTGTTTAATAGATTCATGTTTTCGTGAGCTACTCTACGATGCCATAACCACATGTCATCTTCATTACTTAGAAGGCAATTCATATAGCTTGATGACGAATTTTCGAGATCGACCATATAAATGTTATCAATTCTAATGCCACGGAGAATAATTTTAAAATCACTACGACGGAAAACTAGGCATTCTTCGGAATCAAACAATACAAGATTTCCCTTGTCACATAATTGACTTATGCTCAAGAGGTTATGTTTGAGACCTTTAACTAGCAAGATATGCTTAATGGAAGAAGATTCATCCTTACCGACCAAGCCAATGCCGATAATTTTTCCTTTGTTATTGTCTCCAAAAACAACACTTCCTCCTTCCTTGGGTGTTAGTTGAGGGAATTTGGATGCGTCTCAGGTCATATGTTTTAAGCATCCACTATCAAGGTACCAAAGTACACTTGACCCCTTCAAACACACCTACAAAACATATTAATGAGTTTTTGGTACCCAAGCCATTTTGGGTCCTTGTGCGTTAGGTGTAAAATAGTGTTGTGATTGACTAGCCGTGAAATGTCTATGTCTAGTGAAGCATGCAGGGGCTATATGTCCTATTCGATTACAATAGTGGCAAATCACATTTGGATTATGCATTCTTCTAGGTTGATAGTAATTAGAGGGTTTAAATTCATTTACTCTATTTGGAGCATTGAAATTTCGAAGGTCTCTTCTAGGTGCTCTAAATTGCTCAAAATTTCTTCTAGTGTTTGTAGTGGTCCTAGGGTAGTTTTTTCTAGGTTGAGTATGTCTAGGTTGCGATCTTTGAAAGCCATTTCGAGATGTTCTAAAATGATCAACATTTCTTCTAGGATGCATATTGGTTCTAGGATTGTTATTTCTAGCATTTATGTTATTTTGCCTAGGTTGAGCCTTAGGTTGTTGGGGGATGGTCTCAACTTTTTCTTTAGGCTCATTTTTAAAACCTATGCCATGTTTTGTAGACTTTAAATTAACAAGAACATTATTTAGGTTTTTGTGAGAGGAATTGAACTTATTTAAGGTACCTTTAAGACTTTCTACCTCATCTTTTAAAGCTTTACAAGAAATACAATCTTTATTTGAACTTTCTGGCTTATCGGAGCTTCTTTTTCCATAAAATTTATTTTCGTGTTTTAGTTTCTCATTTTCAAGAGTCAATTTTTCAAACTCATTTTCTTTCAAAGATAATTGTTTCTTTAGTTCATTTATCTTCTCATTTTCAAGAGTCAATTTCTCAAAATCATTTTCTTTTGAGATAATTGTTTTTTAAATCTTTTATGGTTTTAGAAGCTCCTATAAATTCACCATATAGTTCATCAAAAGCATTTTGCATTTCATCAAGAGAAAAGAATTTCTTGGAAGAATTTTCACATACCTCTTCTTTATTTTCTTCATGTGCCATGAGACATAGGTTGGCGGTTTCCTCTTTTTCTCCATCGCTTGATTCATCCCCGGAGTCACCTCCCCAAGAGATGTAGGCTCGTTGTTTCATTGTGGATTTCTTTTCGCTTTTGCTATTTGGACAATTTGATTTGATGTGTCCGGCTTCTCCACATCAATAGCATTTTAATTGTCCTCCTTGACGCTTTCCTTTGTACTCCTTCCGCATGAATTTTTGAAATCTCTTGATTACTAGTCCAAGCTCGACATCTTCGGCGCTTGACTCCTCATTGTGTTCAGGTTGAGTTGTTGATGCTTTGAGCGCAATCTTCCTTTTCCTTTGATCATCCAAAGGAGAGTTAAGAATAGTGGATTCGTAAGTTTTGAGATTACCTCGCAATCCGTCGATGGTGACGTTTGTGATGCCGATTGATTCTTGGATTGCATCGGCTTTGGACCGCCATTCCGGAGTGAGGCTTCGTAGAATTTTCCGGAGCTCCTTATCCGTAAACGTCTTTTTGAGGGCGTGGAGATCATTAACGATTTTTGAAAATCGTTCGGACATCTCGTCTATCTTCTCGTTTTCCTTCATACGAAATAATTCATATTCGTGGGTTAGGAAATCAATTTTAGCTTCCCTTACCTGTTCCGTACCTTCGTAGGTGATTTCTAGTTTGTCCCACATTTGCTTGGCAGTGGTGCAGCATGATATTTTTCTATAGTCGTCGGGGTTCACTGCACAATACATTATATTGATTGCCTTTGCATTGTTCTCCACTTTTCTAATATCGTCCGCGTCATATTCCTCTTCCGATTTTGGGACGAGTTCTTCACCAACCTTTTTGGTGGGTTGTTGTTCTCCAATTTTGATAATTTTCCACAATAGGAAGTTGTTGGATTGGATGAAAATCCTCATTCTCTCCTTCCAATAAGTGTAGTTGGTGCCATCAAAAAGTGGTGGCCTTGTGGTGCATGAACCTTCACGTATTCCTGCATAAGCACTACGAGTAGAAGCCATGGAAAGATTCTCTCAAACGGTTAAGTCTTACAGAGAGTTAGGCTCTGATACCAATTGTTAGAATATACGCTTAACGCTAGAGGGGGGTGAATAGCGTTTAAATGAAATTCTATGTAAATTTGCGGAATTTAATCTTGCAAGAATAAAGTGAATGCGGAAATAAAAATAGCAAGGAGAGAACAAACCAATTTTATCCTGGTTCACCACAACGTGTGGTTAGTCCAGTCCCCGAGAGACTCTCTCGAGTTTTCCACTAACTTCGTTAAGCTTACGGGTGCCGAACAAGCCGTTACAAGTGCTCGTAGATATACCCTCTACAAGACTTCAATCCGCTCGAGGATACCACACCTCAAGACTTCACAACAAGGAATTGACCTTTCCTTCTTACAACAAGGGATTTCAACTTCCCTTCAAGTGTTTACAAACACTAAGCACTCAAAACAAAACTCTCTTAATAGAGTGGGTATGAGTAAAAATAATAGGCTCAAGATCACAACAACTTATACAAGGATTTCTCAAATGTAATGAAATGAATATAAAATGATAAGCAAGAGTGTGTAAGCTTTAAGCAATGATAATGATCAGTTGTTGTGCAGAAACAAGTGATTTTGAGGTGTATTTATAGTGTTCAAAATCACTATGACCGTTGCTTAATTGCCAATTAGTGATTGCTGAAATTGTGCTCATATAATCGATTATGCGATTCTATATACTAGATTATTTAAGATCAGTCAAAAATGATATGCAGATTTCATGCTAAATAATCGATTATGTTTGACTTAATAATTGATTAGTTGGTAACGTTAAAAAATAATCACCGATTTTACGCTCATATAATCGATTATAAGAATCTATATAATCGATTGTTTTTCGGTGATTCAAAAATCGTTGGCAACGATCTTAACATAATCAATTACTTGAAAACACATAATCGATTATTTTCTTACTTTGAAAAATCTGATGCACACTGCCTCAACATAATGATTACCTGTAAGGACATAATCGATTATTTTTGTACTTAGAAAAATCTGGTGCATACTGTTTTGAAAGAATCGATTACTTGGAAGTGGATAATCGATTGTTTAGCTGTCTTTTAAGATCTGGGACACAGTGTCTCGAAATAATCGATTGTTAAAAGTATATAATCAATTGTTTCGTTGTTTTTGAAAAATCCAGTTTTGGCGGTCTTAATATAATCGATTGTATGGTTCATATAATCGATTATATAGGTCCAGATTTAAAAGACATGTTTAAAAACCATTTTGACTAAAATGCAAATCATTTTGTTTTAACACAACGATGCATGATTTGTTTAAAAATGATTTTACGAGAGAAACCAAGTCTTAAATCAATTGTCGGATCAAGAGCATAAATATAAAACGACTCAACTATAACTTTGTTGATTTTCTTGATCTTGCTCGTTATTTCTCATGTGCTTGATCTTTGGCATATGTCGATATTCCATGCGCGTTGGTTTGTCATTTATCAAAACCTACAAGGATGAACACACGTTTAGTTATATCGACTTGAGGACGTGTTTCAATAGCTAGTTGATTTTAGCCGGTTTTGAGATAAGTATCTGGCCTAACCTTGTGTGGGGGACTTCCCCTTAGAATTTGAGTCTTACGTGTTACTTTCATTTATTGTACGCGAGGTGGCGAGTGCATGCTCGGAATTTATTTGTGGTAAATTGTCCCTTTTAGGCTACTAGACTCTCGAAATCACCGAGCATGAAGATGATATTGATACGATTGAGTTCCCTGTTATTGGTTTCACCTCTACATGTGTTACTTGGTATTTTTTTGCCCTTCTTGATTTATTCTTGCCGTTTAATGGACATTTACGTGCTTAACTGAAGACAATTACCCTTCTATAGTCATATTACCCGCCCTAACTACTCGCCTTTAAGTAGAAATCATAAATATTATATCTCATGTGATTAATTGGACTTATATGGAAAGAAGATAGATATCTTATGATTAGTGGTTATTTTCCTTATATTGTAATTATTGATTCATGTTGACTTCTTACTATTGGTTACTCCTTGATTGTAAGCTCATCTGTAACTTCGTGCAATTATATTACCTGTCCAACTGTGGTGGTATCGATGTAGTTATTATGTACTTATTATGTCTTGTTTTCATTGAGGTTATTGTGTTTCCTTGGTGTTCCGTGGCCTTAGTAGATATCTTTTATTTCCCTTGCCGCGACGTTATTGTTTCCGTTGTTGATTCCCTTGCCGGGACATTACTGTTTTTGTTATTGGTGCCCTTGCCGGGACGTTATTGGTTATCTTGTTGATTCCCTTGCCGGAACATTATCGTCTCCATTGTTGATTCCCTGGCATTGCTCCTGTGTGTGTATATATATATATATATGTATGGGTCTCTGCCGTGCTGTTGTTGTTGGAGAGTTGCACGAGGTCTTTGCCATGTTGTGACTATTGATGTTTTTGCACATGCGGCATTATAAGGCGGGAAATGTTATATGCTTATATGCGGACTGAGCATGTGGCAGAATAAGGTGGGAATATTGTGAAGCACGTGTGGCAAAATAAGGCGGTGCTTTTTACATTATTATTGACTGCACACATGGCTAAATAAGGTGGGCTATGTCAGGGGCTGATTGTGATGAATTGTGAAGGCCTGTAGAGGCCTTTTTCCTATTTTTTTGTTTATTATTGGTATGATGGACTACGGGTTAAATTCCCGAGAGATCCTATGTATTGGTATGATGGACTACGGGTTCGATTCCCTGGAGATCCCTATTAAATTAGTTGTGTTCTGAACTGGTATTTTCATTGATTTTATCGAGGTGTGAATAAGTTGGGTGCTAGTTGATCTATTTCTTATACTTACTAGTTGGTAGGATTCATGTTAGATACACTTGCACAAGCATACACGTAGTTGGACCCTTCTATTAGAGGTGAATCCCTAATTATTTGGCTAGAAGTAGGGATATGCCCTCGTTACCCATTATATATGTGAGAGAGACCCTAGTTGACTAGTTAGTTGTCAGCACGACCATGTTATCGATGGGGCACAAGCTGCTAAGTGTTGGACTTCAGATGCTGGGTTTTCAGGAGTTGTAACTGGTGTGACAGTTTGTGGTAGAATTTTGGAAAACGTTGGGAAGGCCTTATGTAAGCACCATTGCAGAACAATGATTTAGCGACTTGTATGTCCTTTTTGTGTTGTGAATTCAGGATTTGGATTGTAATGTCTACCGTCCCTTTGTTATTATCATTTGTGTATTTCTCGTTGTTACTTATTGTCCGTTAGTCCTATTGAGGTTGTAGCTCTTTTAGTCATTCATGTTGTCTTTACATAATTATATATCATTTTTATTTTCCCTATGATTATACTGTTTATGGACCGGTAGGTGTCTTGACTGTCCCTCGTCACTACTCCATCAAGGTTAGTCTTGATACTTACTGGGCACCGCTGTGGTGTGCTCATGCTACTCTTCAGCACACTTGTTTTGTGCAGATACAGGTACCCTCATTCAGTTTTGTCAGCCTTGGAGGGGCGTACAGTCGGAGACTTGAGGTATGCATCTGCCGCGTCCGCATAACCGAGGAGTCTCCTTCTATTCTACCCCTTTTAGTTACAAGTTTCATTCCCGTATTACCTTGTTGTAGACACTTTCGGATGTTAGAGCTGTATGTATGTTCTACTCTTAGCCTGTGTTGCCCGTGGGTTTCCGGGTCTTGGATGTTGTTACATTATTATGAGTTTAAGTGTATGTGCCAGGCGGCAACCTATACATTTTCGTATGTTATTAGTATTGTTTATCGTTTTCGTAAAGATTGTTGAATTTTCGCAATGTGTTAGGCTTACCTAGTCATGAAGACTGGGTGATGTCATGACAGGTTCACGATCTGTGAACTAGGGTCGTGACAAGTTTGTATCAGAGCTCTAGGTTCATAGGAGTCACAGGACATACGCCGGTTAGTTAGAGTCTCTTTGATTGGTAGGAGTCATCTGTACTTATCTACGAGAGGCTACATAACTGTTTAGGAAAAATCTTCACTTCATTTGACTTCACTGTCGTGTGAGAATTTTTAGTACCACGATTCTAAAATTCTGCTTCCTACTCTCTCACAGATGGTGAGGACACGTACTACCGAGGTGATAAGGCACCCACGCCCCCAACTACAGCCGTCGGAGGTCGGGGTCGAGGTAGAGTTCGAGGATGTGCACGTGGTGCAGTGAGAGCACCTGCGCGAGCATCCGCAAAGGTACCACAAGTAGATCCAGTCGGAGTCCAGGAATCTAACACGCCTACAACTACTGCTACTCCAGCCCTTCAGGAGACTTTGGCGCAGTTCATGAGTATGTACACCACTTTGGCTTAGGCCTGATTGCTTTCCCTTGCTGCAGCCACACCCTAGGTCAGTGGAGGAGCACAGACTCCCGTCGCCCGCACTCCTGAGCAGCGAGCGCATGTTGAGCAGGGTTCCGAGGTTATTCTTGCGCCGTCTGCAGCACCAGTTCAGCTCGAGGGCATGGCAGCAGCTTCCTAGCAGGAGCAAAATAAGACTAGAGAGGTTCAAGAAGTATGGTCATCCGGTGTTCAGTAGATTGGTATCAGACGATGCATTGGGCTTTCTTGATGAGTTTTACCGCATTCTCCGTACTATTGGTATATTTGAGTCGAGCGGCGTTTCTTTCACTACTTTCCAGCTTCGAGGGACCGCCTATGATTGGTGGTGCACCTATGAGTTAGGCAGCCCAGATGAGGCAGCTTCACTAACTTGGACCCCGTTTTCAGATATATTCTTGAGAGAGTTTGTTTTTCAAAGTCTCAAGGATGCATGGGGCGCAGAGTTTGAGCATTTGCGCCATGGGGCTATGACAGTCTCAGAGTATGCTCTCCATTACACCAGTTTGGATATACATGCCTCAGCCTTGGTTTCTACTGTTCGCGAGAAGGTTCTCCGGTTCATTAAGGGGCTTATTCCCAGCATCAGGTTCAGTATGGCCCGTGAGTTAGAGATGGATATTTCGTATCGGCAAGTGGTGAACATTGCTAGGAGGATAGAGGGTATGCATGTTAGAGGCAGAGAGGGCAGGTAGGGTCTTGAAAGAGAGAGCGGGTGAGATCAGGAGAGAGATCCTGAGGAAGCGAGGATGCCTCGTAGGCCGGTGAGATATACTGGTCCTTATTTTTGAGGTAGGGTGCGTCAAGGCAGAGCTTTTTCGGGTCAACCAGTTAAGTTGGCACTTCAGACTCAGGTTGTATGGGTCTCGGAGGACCCGTACCGCTTAGTTTCCAACACCTCGTCAGTAGAGGGGGTTCTTTGAGTATGGGGATAATAGCCACATGGTGAGAGATTGTCCCAGACTTTTGACGATGTGTCGCAACGAGGTACTCAGATAGGGAGAGGGCACCCAAGAGGGGGAGGCCCAGCTCGTTGATGTGCTTCATATAGTAGGTTTGAGGCTGATGCGCCAGCTAATGTCACTCAGGTACAGATTCAGTTTGTTATAGAAAGGCACTATCTATAGTTCATAAGAATTCTACTTATCGGGTTGAGTTCCTTGCTTGATTCCATTTATTGGAGTGTTTCACGATTTGCACTCTATCGAAGTGATTATTCCGTTGGGAGGTTTTATGTGAGGTAGCCGTGTCTATCGTCTGTTTTAGCCATTGTTAGGAGTTATGAGGCTAGTGGAATTTTCCTGTTGTCTGTTCTGGAAGGCTTGATGTGATTTTAGAGTATTCTTGGTTACGAGCTGTGATTTTTATGCTCCACCGGTGTAGGAGCTATTCTATGTTGTAAATTATAGACGGAATTGATTTACTGAGAGTCTCTAGATGGGTTGATGTGCACCATACTTGTGATCCAGTGTTGAGGGCGAGACCCTCGTGATATCAGGTGATTTGATTTGTTGAGACCGGGTTGTGTACTGTGGTGAGAGTTATATCAGTATAAGATCTTTGTGAGTCCATTATATGCTTTCATTCTTTCTTGTTAAATGTCTTGTAGATTGTGTTTTAGAAGACTTTTTTGCTAGCTTAATTTGTTTGTTAGTTCTCTTATGTGTTTCCTTTCTCATATTCACTCGTTTTCGTTCTATGCTCCTTGAGTTTTAGTTTGTGGGGTGTGTACCCGTTGGTGTTGACTGAGATTGGGTTAATCAGGTGTTTCGTCATGTGATTTTCATGGTTGTTGTATCATCGCCACTGTTATGGGTGGTTGAAAAGAGTTCCTATTGAATATGAGGCTTATGGCTAGTACATATTTTATCTCAGGCATTTATTGCTATCAGAATATTATTGTGGGACTATGTGTCGTGTGTCGCGTTGTGTGGTTGTACCCTGCGTGTGGGCTTGTGTTGAATTAGCTGGTTGAGACAGATACCGGATATGGACTTAGAACCGGATCTTTTGGAAACGGATGGAAGTTGATGAATTTTTTTTAGGCTTAATGGTATTGCTAGAAGGGTTAAATTTCAGTTGAGGTGGTGTCGTCGTGCCAAAATGGATTGGGGTGACCTTGGGTCACCCACGGGTGTATGTTGGAAGTGTCCACTCAGTGACTTGAAGACTTCGAGATGAATCTTAGTACGTTCGAGGACGAACGTTGGTTTTAAGAGGGGGAGGATATAACGATCCGACCGATTGATTCGAGAAATTAAGCTCCGTTCAGCGGCATAAGGTTTTGAGCAGCTTCAGAAAATGAGTATCGATATACGTGCATGGTGGAATTCAGTTTTTGGATAGTTTAGAATCAATTATAGAGAATAAACCTTATTTTGGAAGTTAGAGCGGTAAAAATTTGACCAGAACTGGACTTTTGTGTAAACGAACCCGGAACGGGTCATGGATGATCTCAAAAACTACGTATCGTGATTTTGGACTTAGGCGCGCGTCCGAATTCAGATTTGGAGGTCCGTAGAGTAAATTGAGGCATTTTGGCGAAAGTTGAAGTTGGAAAATGATGAAGTTTGACTCACAATGGACTTTTGGCAAATTGGGGTCGGAATGCGATTCTGAGAGTTGGAACAGCTCCATTATTGCATTTTAGACTTGTCTGCAAAATTTGGTGTCATTCCGAGTTGAATAGATTTGTTTCGGCATGAGATTCGTTATTTGAAGATTTAAATGTTCATAGGCTTTATTTTTGGTTCGATTCGTCGTTTTGATGTTGTGCTATGTGATTTGAATCTTCAAGCGAGTATGCGTTATGTTATATGACTTGTGCGTGTGATTAGACGGAGCCCCGGGGGCCTCGGGTGTGTTTCGGATGGGCTACAAATCCTTTTCTTCTATATTTGAAATGTTGTATCTACTACTTCTGATTTCCCACTTTGCGATCACAATGTCCTCCCACGATCGCAATGCTTTGCTGAAGACCACCTCTAATTCCTTCATTGTGTTCGCATTATGCACTCCGTGGTCGCAAAGGTATGCATTTCTTCACTATGCGATCGAATTCCTGGTCCCGCGAACGCGTAGTGTAAACTAGGGGCCTGGGAAAGTTGAGACTTTTCTTCTTTGCGTTCTCATGAGTACCTACGCGATCGCATAAGTCACCATATCAACCCTTCGCGTTCGCATCCATATTAACGCGAAAACAGTGCGCAAATTCTGGGCCCTCTCAATCTCCTCTAAGCAATCGCAACCCATACTCCGCGATCGCATGGAACAAATCACTAGGCAGATAGATTTAATTCCCAAATTCGAGGGTTTCACCATTTATTCACATTTTGACCTCTAGATCTCTTAATTTCCTTCTTTAATTTGAGATTTTGAATGAAAAATGGGTAGAATATCATAGATCGAATTATTAGGTTTTGAGGGAGTGTTTGACCTCCGATTTGAGAGATTTTTATATGGTTAGACTCGTGAGAGTACAAGGGTTCTGAAAATATTAAATTCATCCAGTTCCGAGATGTTGGCCCGAGGGGCATTTTGGTTATTTTACCTAATTTCGCATTTTAGCTTTGAATTAAATTATAGAATCAGTTGCTTGAGATGTTAATTTCAATGTGTTATTTAATTGAATAGATTTGGTCCATTTGGAGTCGAAAACTCATGGCAAGAACGCGGCTACTGGTTAATTTTAGCCGGTTTTGAGGTAAGCATCTGGCCTAACCTTGTGTGGGGGACTTCCCTTTAGGATTTAAATCTTACCTGTTGCTTGTATTCCTTGTATGCGAGGTGACAGGTGCGTGCTCGGATTTATTTGTGGTAAATTATCCCTTTTAGGCTACTAGACTCTCGAAATCACCGAGCATGAAGATGATATTGATACGAATGAGTTCCCTGTAATTAGTTTCACCTCTACATGTGTTACTTGGTATTTTGCTTTCCCTTCTTGATCTATTCTTGCCATTTAATGGACCTTTACGTGCTTAACTGAAGACAATTACCCTTCTATTGTCATATTACCCGCCCTAACTACTCACCTTTAAGTGGAAATCATAAATATTATATCTCATGTGATTATTTAGACGTAAATTGAAAGAAGATAGATATCTAATGATTAGTGGGTATTTTCCTTAAATTGTAATTATTGATTCATGTTGACTTCTTACTGTTGGTTACTCCTTGATTGTATGCTCATCTGTAACTTCGTGCAATTATATTACCTTTCCAGTTATGGTGGTATCGATGTAGTTATTATGCACGTATTATGTCTTGTTGTCGTTGAGGTTATTGTATTTTCTTTGGTGTTCTGTGGCCTTAGTAGATATTGTTTGATTTCCCTTGCCGGGACGTTATTGTTTCCGTTGTTGATTCCCTTGCCGAGACGTTATTGTTTCCGTTGTTGATTCCCTTTCCGGGACGTTATTGTTTCTATTATTGATTCCCTTGCCGGGACGTTATTGGTTCTATTGTCAATTCCCTTGCAGGGACATTATCGTCTCCATTGTTGATTCCTTGCCTTTGCTCCAATATATATATATATATATATATATATATATATATATATATATATATATATATATATATATATATATATATATATATATATATATATATATATATATATATATATATATATATATATATATATATATAAATACTGTAATTTATTGTGCGGTTGTTGATGCACGAGGTCTCTGCCGTGCGGTTGTTGTTGGAGAGTTGCACGAGGTCTTTGCCGTGTTATTGTGACTATTGATGTTTTTGCACATGCGGCGTAATAAGGTGGGATATTTTATATGCTTATATTCGGATTGCGCATGTGGCGGAATAAGGTGGGAATATTGTGAAGCACGTGTGGCGAAATAAGGCGGTGCTTATTACATTATTATTGACTGCACACGTGGCAAAATAAGGTGGGCAATGTCAGGGGCTGATTGTGATGAATTGTGAAGGCCCGTGGAGCATTTTCCTATTTTTGTTTATTATTGGTATGATGGACTACGGGTTGAATTCCCGAGAGATCCTCTGTATTGGTATGATGGAATACGGGTTCGATTCCCGGAAGTTCCCCATTAATCACATTGTGTTCTGAACTGGTATTTTCATTGATTCTCTCCGGGTGTGAATAAGTCGGGTGCTAATCGATCCATTTTATATACTTACTAGTGTGTAGGATTCCTGTTAGACACACTTGCACAAGCATACACGTAGTTGGACCCTCCTATTAGAGGTGAATCCCTATTGATTTAGGGATATACCCTCGTTACCCATTATATATGTGAGAGAGACCCTAGTTGACTAGTTAGTTGTCAGCATAACCATGTTATTGATGGGGCACAAGCTGCCAAGTGTTGGACTTCAGATGCTGGGTTTTCATGGGTTGTAACTGGTGTGAGAGTTTGTGGTAGAATTGTGGAAAAAGTTGGAAAGACCTTATGTAAGCACTACTGCAGAACAATGATTTAGCAACTTGTCTGTCCTTGTTGTGTTGTGACTTCAAGATTTGGATTATAATGTCTACCGTCCCTTTATTGTCATCATTTGTGTATTTCTCGTTGTTATGTATTGTCCGTTAGTCTTATTGCGATTGTAGCTCTTTTAGTCATTCATGTTGTCTTTTCATAATTATATATCGTTCCTATTGTCCCTATGACTATACTGTTTATGGACCGGTAGGAGTCTTTACTGTCCCTCGTCACTACTCATCGAGGTTAGTCTTGATACTTACTGGGCACCACTGTGGTGTGCTCATGCTACTCTTTTGCACACTTGTTTTGTGCAGACAAAGGTACCCTCATTCAGTTTTGTCAGCCTTGGAGGGGCGTACAGTCGGAGACTTGAGGTATGCATCTGCCGCGTCCTAAGAACCGAGGTGTCTCCTTCTATTCTACCCCTTTTAGTTACAAGTTTCATTCCAGTATTACATTGTTTTAGACACTTTCGGATATTAGAGCCGTATGTATGTTCTACTCTAAGCCTGTGTTGCCCGTGGGTTTCCGGGTCTTGGATGTTGTTACATTTTTATGAGTTGAAGTGTATGTGCCAGGCGGCACCCTATACATTTTCGTATGTTATTAGTATTGGTTATCGTTTTCGTAAAGATTGTTGAATTTTCGCAATGTGTTAGGCTTACCTAGTCATGAAGACTGGGTGATGTCATGACAGGTTCACGATTTGTGAACTAAGGTCGTGGCAAGTTGGTATCAGAGCTCCAGGTTCATAGGAGTCACAGGACATACGCCAGTTATTTAGAGTCTCGTTGATCAGTAGGAGTCATCTGTACTTATCTACGAGAGGCTACATAACTGTATAGGAAAAATCTTCACTTCATTTGATTTCCCTGTCGTGTGAGAATTTTTAGTACCACAATTCTAAAATTCTGCTTCCTACTCTTTCACAGATGGTGAGGACACGTACTACCCGAGGTGGTAAGGCAACCACGACCCCTACTGCAGCTGTCGGAGGTCGAGGTCGAGGTAGAGTTCGAGGATGTGCACGTGGTGTAGTGAGAGCACCTGCACGAGCGTCCGCCAAGGTACCACCAGTAGATCCAGCCGGAGTCCAGGCATCTGACACGCCTACAACTACTGCTACTCCAGCCTTTCAGGAGACTTTGGCGCAGTTCATGAGTATGTACACCACTTTGGCTTAGGTCAGATTGCTTTCCTTTGCTGCAGCCACACCCTAGGTCGGGGGAGGAGCACAGACTTCTGTCGCCCGCACTCCTGAGCAGGGAGCGCATGTTGATCAGGGTCCCGAGGTTATTCTTGCACCGCCTGCAGCACCAGTTCAGCTTGAGGGCATGGCAGCAGCTTCCAAGTAGGAGTAGATAAGACTAGAGAGGTTCAAGAAGTATGGTCCTCCGGTGTTCAGTAGTTTGGCATCAGACGATGCATTGGGGTCTCTTGATGAGTGTTACCGCATTTTCCGTACTATTGGTATATTTGAGTCGAGCGGCGTTTCTTTCACTACTTTCCAGCTTCGAGGGACCACCTATGATTGGTAGCGCACCTATGAGTTAGACAGCCTAGATGAGGCAGCTTCACTAACTTGGACCCAATTTTCAGATATGTTCTTGAGAGAGTTTGTTCTTCAGAGCCTCAAGCATGCATGGGGCGCAGAGTTTGAGCATTTGCGCCAGGGGGCTATGAAAATCTCAGAGTATGCTCTCCGTTACACCAGTTTGGATATACTTGCCTCAGCCTTGGTTTCTACTGTTCGTGAGAAGGTTCGCCGGTTCATTAAGGGGCTTATTCCCAGCATCAAGTTCAGTATGGCCCGTGAGTTAGAGATGGATATTTCGCATCAGCAAGTGGTGAACATTGCGAGGAGGATAGAGGGTATGCATGTTAGAGGCAGAGAGGGAAGGTAGGGTCTTGAAAGAGAGAGCGGATGAGATCAGGAGAGAGAGCCTGAGGAAGCGAGGAGGCCTCGTAGGTTGGTAAGATATACTGGTCCTTATATTAGAGGTAGGGTGCTTCATGGCAGAGGTTTTTCGGGTCAACCAGTTCAGTTCGCACTTCAGGATTTGCATAGTGACTCAGGTGGTCATGGGTCTCAGAGGACCCGTACCTCACAGTTTCCACCACCTCGTCAGCAGAGGGGGTTCTTTGAGTATGGGGATAATAGCCACATGGTGAGAGATTGTCACAGACTTCGGACCGATATGTCGCAATGAGGTATTCAGATAGGGAGAGGGCACCCAAGAGGGGGAGGCCCAGCTCGTTGATGTGCTTCATGTAGTAGGTTTAAGGCTGATGCGCCAGCTAATGTCACTCAGGTAGAGATTCAGTTTGTTATAGAAAGGCACTATCTGTAGTTCATAAGAATTCTACTTATCGGGTTGAGTTCCTTGCTTGATTCCATTTATGGGAGTGTTTCATGATTTGCACTCTGTCAATGTGATTATTCCGTTGGGAGGTTTTATGTGTGGTAGCCGTGTCTATCATCTGTTTTAGCCATTTTTGGGAGTTATGAGGCTAGTGGAATTTTCCTGTTGCCTGTTCTGGTAGGCTTGATATTATTTTCGAGCATTCTTGGTTACGAGCTGTGATTTTTATGCTCCACCGGTGTAGGAGCTAGTCTATGTTGTAAATTATAGACGGAATTGATTTAGTGAGAGTCTCTAGATGGGTTGATGTGTACCATACTTGTGATCCAGTGTTGAGGGCAAGACCCTCGTGATATAAGCTGATTTGATTTGTTGAGACCGGGCTGTGTACTGTGGTGAGAGTTATATCAGTATAAGATCTTTGTGAGTCCATTATATGCTTTCATTCTTTCTTGTTTAATGTCTTGTAGATTGTGTTTTAGAAGACTTTTGTGCTAGTTTAATTTGTTTGTTAGTTCTCTTATGTGTTTCCTTTCTCATATTCACTCGTTTTCGTTCTATGCTCCTTGTGATTTAGCTTGTGGGGTGTGTACCCATTGGTGTTGACTGAGATTGGGTTAATCGGGTGTTTCGTCATATGACTTTCATGGTTGTTGTATCATCGCCACTGTTATGGGTGGTTGAAGATAGTTCCTATTGAATATGAGGCTTATGGCCGGTACAGATTTGATCTCAGGCATTTATTGCTATCAGAAATATTATTGTGGGACTATGTGTGGTGTGTCGCGTTGTGTGGTTGTACCCTGCGTGTGGGCTTGTGTTGAATTAGCTGGTTGAGACCGATACCGGATATGGACTTAGAACCGGATCTTTTTGAAGGCTTAATGGTATTGCTAGAAGGGTTAAATTTCAGTTGAGGTGGAGTCGTCGTGCCAAAATGGATTGAGGTGACCTTAGGTCACCCATGGGTGTATGTTGGAAGTGTCCACTCAGTGAATTGAAGACTTCGAGATGAATCTTAGTACGTTCGAGAACGAACATTGGTTTTAAGACAGGGAGAATGTAACGACCCGACCGATTGTTTCAAGAAATTAAGATCCGTTCAACGGCATAAGGTCTTGAGCAGCTTCAGAAAATGAGTATCGATATACGTGCATGGTGGAATTCAGTTTTCGGATAGTTTAGAATCAATTCTAGAGAATAAACCTTATTTTGGAAGTTAGAGTGGTAAAAATTTGACCAGAACTGGACTTTTGTGTAAACGACCCTGGAATGGGTCGTGGATGATCTAAAAAATTACGTATGGTGATTTTGGACTTAGGCGTGTTGAAACACGTTCTCAAGTCGCTAAAACTAAAAGTGTGTTCATCTTTGTAGGTTTTGATAAATGACAAACCGACGCGCATGGAACATTGACATATGCCGAAGTCCAAGCACAAGAGAAACAAAGAACAAGATCAAGTAAAGCAACGAAGATATACATGAGTCATTTTATATTGTGATCTTGATCCATCAAAAGATTCAAGTCTTGGCTTCTCTCGGAAAAATATTTTCATCAAACCATGCATCTTTGATTTAAAACAAAATGATTTTCAAACGTTTTCATTTTAGCCAAAATGTTTTTTTAAACAAGTCTTTCAAATCTGGACAGAACTGCCAGATAATCGATTATGTGATTTGATAATCGATTATGTTAAGTCAGCTAAAAATCGGAATTTACAAAACAACAAAATAATCAATTATGTAATACGATAATCGATTATCCTTTTTATTCAGATTAAATTAGAAATTCCGCAGAGGTCAATAATCGATTATCCTATATAGCATAATCGATTATTCACTGACCGTTGCCAAAGTTTTTTTAAACGCTGAAAGATAATCGATTATGCACAAGGCAATAATCGATTATGCTAGCATAAAATCAGCGTCTGATTTTCGAACGTTAACAGGTAATCGATTATGCAAATTGAATAATCGATTATGCTAGCTTAAAATCAGCATATGATTTTAGAACGATTTGCAGATAATCGATTATGCAAATCAGATAATCGATTATTCTAGCACAAAATCAGCAATTAGTGATTGGCAATTAAGCAACGGTCTTGGTGACTTTGAGGGCTATAAATACACCTCTAAACCTCCTTGTTAAGCACAACAACTGATTACAATTCTTGCATAAGCTTACATACTCTCATCTTAATCATTTCATATTTATTTCACAGTTTTTGAGAGCCAAATTCTTGACGAAGTTGTTGTGTTCTTGAGCGTATTAATTTTACTCATATCTACTCTGTAAGAGAGTCTTGTCTTGAGTGCTAAGTGTTTGTACACACTTGAAGGGAAGTTCTAGTCCCTTGTTGTTGTAAGAAGGAAAGGTTAGTTCCTTCACGTGAAGTCTTGAAGTGCGGTATCTTCGAGCAAGCATCGTTGAGACTTGTGTTCTTAGTTTGTAACGGTTTGTTAAGCACCCGTAAGCTTAACGGAGTTAGTTGAAACTCGAGAGAGTCTCTCGGGAAACTGGACTAACCACACGTTGTGGTGAACCAGTATAAGTTCGGTGTGTTCTCTCCTTACTACTTTATTTACCGCACTTACTTTACTCCTGCAATTTTAATTCCGCAAATTTATCTTGATTTTTATTAAAACGCTATTCACCCCCCCCCCTAACGTTAAGCATATATTCTAACAATTGGTATCAGAGCCTAACTCTTTGAAAGACTTAACAGTTTGAGAGAAACAATCCATGGCTTCTACTCGTAACGTTAATACAGGATTAGGTGAAGGACAATGCTTCACAAGGCCACCACTCTTTGATGGCACCAATTACACTTATTGGAAGGAGAGGATGAGAATATTCATTCAATCAAACAATTTCCAATTGTGGAAAATTATAAAGAATGGAGAACAACTACCCACTAAAAAGATTGGAGATGAACTCGTCTCAAAGTCGGAAGACGAATATGATATGGACGATATCAAAAAAGTGGAATATAATGCAAAGGCCATCAACATGATGTATTGTGCTATAAATCTCGATGACTATCGAAAAATCTCAAGTTGCACCACGGCCAAGCAAATGTGGGACAAACTGGAGATCACTTACGAAGGTACGGATCAAGTCCGAGAAGCTAAAATTGATTTTCTAACCGATGAATGTGAATTGTTTCATATGAAGGAGAATGAGAAAATAGATGACATGTTTGAGTGATTTTCAAAAATCGTAAATGACCTTCATGCTCTCAAAAAGACATTTACGGATAAGGAGCTTGTCCGAAAAATTCTACGAAGCCTTACTCCGGAATGGTGTTCCAAAGCCGACGCTATTCAAGAATCGATCGGCATCACAAATGTCACCATAGACGGACTTCGAGGTAATCTCAATACTTATGAATCTACTATTCTTAACCCTCCTTTGGATGATCAAAGGAAAAGAAGGATTGCACTCAAAGCATCTACGACTCAACCTCAAAACGATGAGGATTCAAGTGATGAAGATATCGAGTTCGGACTCGTGATCAAGAAATTCCAAAAATTCATGCGGAAAGAGTTTAAAGGAAAGCGGCCAGGTGGATCACTCAAATGCTATGGATGCGGAAAAGCTGGGAATATCAAATCAAACTGTCCAAATATCAAAACAGAAAAGAAATTCGCCAAGAAACAAAGAGCCTACATCTCTTGGGGAGGTGACTCCGGGGATGAATCAAGTGACGGAGAAAAAGATGAAACTGCAAATCTATGTCTCATGGCACATGAGGAAACTCAAGAAGAGGTATGTGAAACTTCTTCTAAGAATTTTTTTCTCCCTTGAAGAAATGCAAAATGCCTTTGATGAATTATATGGTGAATTTATTAGAGCTTCCAAAACCATAAAAGAATTGAAGAAACAATTTTCTTTGAAAGAAAAAGATTTTGAAAAACAACTTTCTTTGAAAGAAAAAGATTTTGAAAAACAACTTTCTTTGAAAGAATTTTGAAAAATTGACGCTTGATAATGAGAAGCTAAAAGAGGAAAATATATTTTATGGCAAAAGAAGCGCCGATAAACCCGAAAGTTCAAACAATGGTTGTACTTCTTGCAAAACTCTAAAAGATGAAGTAGAAAAACTTAAGGGCACCTTGAATAAATTTAATTCCTCTCACAAAAATCTAAATGATGTTCTTGTAAATTTGAAATCTACTAAACATGGTATAGGTTTCAAAAATGAGTCAAACGAAAAAGTTGAGACCAATCCTAAACAACCTAGAAAATAATATCCTAGGATCACTATACATCCTAGAATGAGCACTAGAAGAAGTGTAGAGCAATTTAGAACACATAGAAAAGATTTTCAAAAATTGCAACCTAGAAATATCCAACCCAGAAATAACAATCCTAGGATCGCTATACATCCTAGAATAAACTCTAGAAGAAATGTTGGGCAATTTAGAACACCTAGAAAAGATTTTCAAAAAGTGCATCAAAATTATACTTCTACAAATAGAGTTAATGAGCTTAGACCCTCCAACTATTATCATCCTAGAAGAATGCATAACCCCAACGTCATTTGCCATTATTGCAATAGAATAGGACATATAGCCCCTGTTGTTTCACTAGACATAGACATCTCACTACATGTCAATCACACCACTATGTTGCACCTAACATACAAGGACCCAAAACGGCTTGGGTACCAAAAACTCATTAATTGTTTGTAGGTGTGCTTGAAGGGATCAAGTGTACTTTGGTACCTTGATAGCGGATGCTCTAAACATATGACTGGAGATGCATCAAAATTCCTTCAAATAAAACCCACGGAAGGAGGAAGCGTTGTATTTGGAGACAACAATAAAGGAAAAATAATCTTCATCGGCTCCGTAGGTAAGAACGAATCCTCCTCTATTAAGAATATCCTATTAGTAAAAGGGCATAAACACAATCTCTTGAGCATAAGTCAATTATGTGACAAGGGAAATCCTGTATTGTTTGATTCGGAAGAATGCTTAGTTATACGCCGCAGTGATTTTAAAGTCATTCTTCGTGGTATTAGAATTGATAATATCTATATGGTTGACCTTGAAAATTCTTCATCAGATTATATGAAATGCCTTTTGAATAAAGATGACAACATGTGGTTATGGCATCGTAGAGTAGCTCATGTCAACATGAATCTTTTAAACAAATTAGTTTCACAAAATTTAGTAATTGGTCTTCCAAATCTAAAATTTGAAAAAGATACTATTTGTGATTCTTGTCAAAAAGGGAAACAAATAAAAGCCTCTTTTAAATCTAAAAATGTTGTTTCAACCTCTAGACCTTTACAACTTCTTCACATGGATCTTTTTGGACCATCTCGATATTGAAAGTCTTGGTAGAAATCGCTATGCTTTTGTAATTGTTGATGACTACTCTAGATTCACATGGACGTTATTCCTTGCTCACAAAAGTAAGGCCTTTCAAAGGTTTAAAAGTTTTCTTAAACGTGTTCAAAATGAAAAGAACACAACCGTCACTTCCATAAGAAGTGATCATGGGGGAGAGTTCGATCATAATCTCTTCGCAGATTTTTGTGACGAACTCGGCATTGAGCATAATTTCTCTGCTCCACGTACACCACAACAAAATGGAGTGGTGGAACGCAAAAATCGATGTCTCGAAGAGATGGCTAGAACCATGCTCGATGAGGCAAAGATTCCCAAACATTTTTGGGCGGATGCCGTGAGTACCGCAAGCTATGTATTAAACAGAGCTGTCATAAGACCGATACTCATGAAAATTCCCTATGAACTCTACAAGGGAAGGAAACCTAACCTCTCCCATTTTCGAGTTTTCGGTTGTAAGTGCTTCATTCATAACAACGGAAAAGATAACTTAGGAAAATTTGACGCAAAATCAGTCCCCAAAATAGAAGGAGTTGAAACAATTCCTTACTGATAATAAAGTAGATGTAATTGGTATACTTGAAACTAGAGTTAAGGAGCATAAATCTAAGAAAATCTTTGACAGAATTGCAAAAGGTTGGTTGTGGCAGTGCAATTATGCAAGGGCTGTTAATAGGAGAATATGGCTCTTATGGAAGGCTCATATACAGATTCATATAGCAACATTATCTGACCAGTTTATTCATTGTCTAATTGAGGATACAAGGAGTCTAGTCAGATTTTAGTTCACTGTTATCTATGCACACAATACTGCAGTACTTAGAGAACAATTGTGGAGAGACCTTAAATCAATTCCTATAAATCAGCAAGATGCATGGCTTATAAGTGGTGATTTTAACTGTGTTCTGAGCTCTGAAAACAGGATTGGATCTCCAGTTACTGAGGCTGAAGTAAGGGATTTCAAAGACACAATTGATGATTTGCAGCTGACTGCTGTAAGAGCAACAGGGTGGCACTATACTTGGACTAATAAACAAGACTCTGATTCTAGAGTTTATAGCAAAATAGATTGGGCTTTTGGTAACTATCAATGGTTACAGCAGTTTGGACATTTGGAAGCAGACTACATGAATCCTTTGATATCAGATCATTCTCCTATTTTAGTTAAGTTTGGTGTGTATAAGCCATTACATCCTAAACGTTTCAGGCTTTACAACAATGTAATGGAACATGAGCAGTTTCATGATATTGTTGAGAAAGTATGGGATAAGGTTTATGATGGTTCACACATGCAGCAGATCTGGAGTAAGCTGAAGGCAGTAAAGCAGAATTTAAAAGGGCTAAATGAACACTTAGCCAAATACAAGCAGCAGATTATTCTGACAAGGGAAAGACTTGACATTCTACAAGTTCAAATGCAGAATAACTGTCTTTCACAGGAGCTGATAGATGAAGAAAGATGCTTACTTGAAGAACTTGAAAAATGGAACAATGTGGAGGAGCAAGTAATGAGGCAGAAATCCAACGCTACATGGATTGAATGTGGAGATGCAAATACCAGGATTTTCATGCACAATGGAGGATAAGAACAGGCCAGAATAATATTACTTCCATCTATACTGACACAGGTATCAAGTTAACTGAGCCTATTGCAGTGGAGCAGGAGTTCTTAAAGGTCTTCCAATCACTAATGGGGGAAGCTGCTTCTGAACTTCCTTGTGTGGACACTAGTATAATGAAGGAAGGAAGATGTCTCACAATTGAACAGCAACAAGAACTTATTAAGCCAGTCACCTTGGAGGAAATAAATGCTGCTTTAACTGAAATGCCTAGGGATAAGGCACCTGGAGTTGATGGTTTTCCCATTGAGTTCTTTACTAAGAGCTGGAATATAGTAAAGTATGATGTGTTATCTGCTACTAAGGAATTCTTTGAGACATGCAGTATGCCACACATGATTAATACTACTGCAATAGCACTGGTGCCAAAGGTTAAAACTCCTATTACTGTGAAAGATTATAGGCCAATTGCATGTTGTACTACACTGTATAAAATCATTTCCAAAGTTATCACAAGAAGGATGAAGGGAGTAATTGGAGAGTTGATTGGTCCTGCTCAATCTGCTTTCATTGAAGGAAGAAGCATCATGGATAATATTCTGTTAAGCCATGAAATCTTCAAAGGATACACTAGGAAAGGGGTTTCACCTAGATGTGTTCTAAAAGTGGATCTCAGGAAGGCATATGATACTTTAGAGTGGAGCTTCTTGAAGCAAGTTCTTATTGCATTGGGATTTCCTGCCAAGTTCACTGGATGGATAATGGCTTGTATTTCTTCTGCTTCATATTCTCTAGTTATGAATGGAGGTCTTACTAAACCATTCAATGCTAAGAGAGGTATAAGGCAAGGGGATCCTGTGTCCCCTTATCTATTTGTCTTGGCCATGGAGTACTTAAACAGATTGCTTCAGCAACTTCATAAGGATGGAATTTCCATCCTAGATACAGGAAACTTAATATTTCACATGTATGCTTTGCTGATGACCTATTAATGTTCTGTAGGGCTGACATGGTTTCTATTCATATACTACACAGCACTTTTCTTATATTTTCAGCTGCTTCTGGGCTACAGGCAAATGTAAGCAAGAGTGCAATCTACTTAGCTGGTGTTTCACTGGATACTAGAGAGGAAATTATTCATGCTTTAGGCTTTATTGAAGGTCACCTTCCCTTCAGATACCTTGGAGTTCCTCTGGACTCTAAGAAATTAGCTGTACATCATTACTTGCCACTCATTGAAAAGATCACTGCCGAAATTACTTGATGGTCAGCAAAATTACTCTCATATGCTGGAAGAGCTCAGCTGATCAAGGCAGCGATCTTTGGAATGTAGACTTATTGGGCACAGGTGTTTATAATTCCTAAGAAGGTATTAAAGGCTATAGAGGCAGTGTGCAGATCATATTTATGGACAGGGAAAGCATCATTATCCAGAAGAGCTCTTGTGGCTTGGGAAAAGGTTTGTCAACCTATCTCTGCTGGGGGTTTAAATATAATGAGGCTGGATGTATGGAATAAAGCAGCTATAGCAAAACTACTCTGGGATTTGGCAAGGAAAAAAGATTGTGTATGGGTTAGGTGGGTATATTCTTATTATATCAAGAATAGAGCCTTAGAAGCAGTTACTGTTCCATCCAATTCCTCTTGGGTGGTGAAGAAGATATTGGATAGTAGGACAATGGTGATGGGGAATACTCAGCTGTAAGGTAATCTGATGAGCAGACTGCAGAATGTATGCAAACTTGGAAAGTTTCAAATTCATAAGTTGTACATTGCACTGTTGCCTAGTTTCCCTAAGATAGCATGGAAGAATATAATGCTTGTCTCTACTGCTCTTCCTAGACATAAGTTCACAACTTGGTTGGCAGCTCATCAGAAACTTCCCACAATTGAGAGACTTCAGAATATGGGCATCCAGATTCCAACTGTCTGTGTATTCTGCCAACTTTATGATGAAGAATTCAATCATTTGTATTTTGAATGTGCTATTACTAGTAGAGTATGGAGGAGAATCTGTGTGTGGTTGGGTTATACAAGAGCCATTGGATGCTGGGAGGATGAATTGAAGTGGATTTGTAGCAAAGTCAAAAGCAAAAACTGGAAGCAAGCTATCACTGCCACAACATTTGTAACTACTGTTGCATTGCTGTGGAGAAGTTGAAATCTGATCAGATTTGAAAACAAGAGGTTTGATGAAGATCAGTGTTGCAAAGAGGTAGCAAATTTAATACATGTAAGAAATAGGAATTGTAAAAGGTGGAAGGAGGGGCTACAAATGCTCAACTTTTATCCTTAGTTTTTTTTATCATGAACTACTAGTAGCATTGTATATGGATATAAGTAGTTAGAGTTGAGAATAGTTAGAATGGTAATGTAAATGAGTAGTAGGAGTCCATACTACTACAACAGGAATACATTGTATATTTTTCGAAATCAATATAATTTGACAGTTAAGCTAAAAAAAAAAGCTAGGCTTGTAGCTAAAGGATATAATCAAGAAGAAGGAATTGATTATGAAGAAACTTATGCACCCGTAGCACGTTTAGAAGCTATTCGTCTATTACTAGCTTTCGCCTCATCTATAAATTTTAATTTATATCAAATGGATGTCAAGAGTGCCTTCCTAAATGGGTTTATTCAAGAGGAAGTATATGTTGAACAACCCCCGGGTTTTGAAGACTTTAAATCTCCCTATCATGTCTTCAAACTTAAGAAAGCCCTCTATGGTCTTAAACAAGCTCCCCGAGCTTGGTATGAACGTTTAAGCACATTTCTCTTGGACAATGAGTTCAATAGGGGGAAAGTTGACACTACACTCTTTATTAAGAACAAAAACAATGACATCTTATTAGTTCAAATATATGTAGATGATATTATTTTTGGTGCTACTAATAATTCTTTGTGCAAGGAATTCTCTGAATTAATGACAAGTGAATTTGAAATGTCAATGATGGGTGAGCTAAACTTCTTCTTGGGGTTGCAAGTGAAACAAATGAAAGAGGGAACTTTCATTTGTCAATCTAAATATTGCAAGGAGTTGCTAAACCGTTTTGAAATGAGCAACGCCAAAGCAATGGCCACTCCAATGAGTACATCCGACCATCTTGACAAAGATGAGAAAGGTAAGGAAGTAGACACAAAGAAGTATCAAGGAATGATCGTATCCCTTCTTTATCTTACTGCAAGTAGACCGGACATTATGTTTAGCGTGTGTTTATGCGCTCGATATCAATCATGTCCGAAGGAGTCACACCTAACTGCGGTAAAATGGATAATGAAGTATCTTGTTGGAACTATAAATGTGGGAATTTGGTATCCCAAAGGTTCTTCATGCCAACTTATTGGCTATTCCGACTCCGATTTTGCGGGTTGCAAATTGGACCGCAAGAGCACTAGTGGCACTTGCCATTTGCTCGGTAGCTCTCTAGTTTCTTGGTTTAGCAAGAAACAAGTAAGTGTTGCGTTATCCACAACCGAGGCTGAATATATAGCCGCGGGGAGTTGTTGTGCTCAAATCCTTTGGATGAAACAACAACTCTCGGATTATGGTCTTAGTATTGATCATATCCCTCTTCGATGTGATAATACTAGCACCATAAGCTTGACGAAGAACCCTATTCTTCACTCAAGAACGAAATACATAGAAATTAGGCACCACTTCATAAGAGATCACGTTCTCAAAGGCGATGTCGAAATTGAGTTTGTTGAAACCAAATATCAATTGGCCGACATCTTCACCAAGCCTTTAGAGAAAGAGTCCTTTTTCCGCATTCGTAGTGAACTCGGAATACTTGACTCAACGATGATCTAGTACATGCATTGCATTTTTTTTCTTTTAACGATTACTAACCTGAGCGTCGGAGGCGCCTAACTCTTTTTTGCAGGTATCGCCCCAAAGTCAGGGGGAATTCTCGGGCACTGGTGATAAATAATCGATTTTTCTTATTCAATAATCGATTATACTTCTTTCTGTCTTCCGAATATTTTGCTGGAAAAATAAAATAATCGATTATCCAACTGACAAAATCGATTATAATACGTATCTGTTGTGCAGGAAAATGGCGGACACTTTGCATAATCGATTTTTAAATACACCAATCGATTATATAACAATTCTGTTTTGCAGGAATTTGGCGACACTATGTAATAATCGATTATCAACATTGCATAATCGATTATGTTGAGGTTCTGTTTTAACCATCTGCTAATAAAAGAAAGGAATAATCGATTACTGAAAAACAATAATCGACTATCTAACATTTCTGTTCTACAGGTTTCAGCCAAAGATAAAATAATCGATTATCGAGAAATGCGCAATCGATTTTGCTTTACCGTCCATGTTTGCATCAGTTATTACACTTCCTGAAATAATCAACTATCTCAAAACGATAATCGATTATTCCCTGAATCGGTCATTCCAGCTGCTTAGCGATAATCGATTATCCGATTCCAAAATCGATTATCAACGGTCAGTCTTTCAAAAGTGTTACCGTTTTTTGACCGTTTGGCACAGTAATTCTGCAGATTTTGTTCACTTTAATGCCTTCATTTCCTCCACTCTATAAATAGGTGCTTCCACCCTTCAAATTCTTCACTCCAACATCACTCTTAGCTCCTAATATTCTTCAAAAGTCTCCAAAAATTTCTGCAAAGGCTCTCAAATTTCTCTTTAAATGACGGGCAAGAATTCTAAACGAGCTCGTTCCGACAAACATATTGCCTCCTCTTCCGTTGCTCCTCCACCCGTTCACTGCTATAAAGACGGATCTTATTTACGGTTCGACGGTGAAGCCGAACTCCTTCGATTCGTCAAAAAAGTTGAGAATCGAGAAATCCTTCCTCCTCGTTTCTCAACTGGTCGATATCTTAGCAACAGCGCCCCCCATCAACGGCAAATATTCTTATGCAAAGCAAACTCATTGACTTCATATATCTTCAATCTCCTTACATTCACCCTTCTCTAATTCGTGTCTTCTATTCCAATCTACAGAAGGACGAAGATGGTGAACTTGTCTCAAGCATCAATGGAGTTCCAATTCTTTTAAATGAGGAAAACATGCAACTCCTCACTAAACTTCCACGAAATGGGGAAGATATCTCACTCTACACTAGAGAAGAAGGAGCTTTATTTGATGAACAACTCCTTTTCAACCAAATTGGCATTGGCGAATTTATTGCAAGTCCGGAGCATCGTCGCCTAACCATTACGCACATGCTCCCAGAATATCATCTAATCTTTTATTTCATAACCCGCGTTCTCAAACCGCGCAAATTCAATCATACCACTCTCTCTCATGAGGATTCAAAACTCATGCATGCAATTATCACCGGGGCTCGCATCAATTGGTGCAAGTTCGTCATGACACACATGTATGATACAATTGGGGACGATAAGCCACTCCCCTATGCTTTTGTCATAATGGCTCTTCTTGTAGCCTCCGGTATCGACACCACCGTCGGTCCTCACAAAAAGACAACAAAACAATGGGAAATTCAAGAATCTTCATTTCCTAATATCGGTGAACAACCGGCTCCTCCTCCTACTCAAAGACGTCGTCTTCAGGCCCCTTCCCTTGCTACCCTCCAAACCATTTCTGAGCAACTTGCCTCTTTGTCCACATCCATGACTCATATTGATAGGAATGTCACCCGATTATCCCACGAGCTTCATGGATATTTTGACCACGTCCGCTATCCCTATGCCCAAGTTGCCCTTCCGGAAGAAGTGCCGGATGCCGAGGCGGATGTTAATGTTGACAATGAATAATGTCTTGTCTATTTTTTTCTTGCTTCCATTATGTATCGGTTGAATAATATTTTGTCTATTTTTCTTGCTTTATTATGTATTTTTCAATATTGTTTCCTCAATAAAAGTTAATTAATTTTTGCTAATGTCAAAAGGGGGAAGAATAAGGGCTATGCACATTAATACATATTGGCATAAATTGTGGGGGAACTAATAAATTTAGGGGAAACTCATTCACATATTATAAGTGTCTTGGATTGTCATTATCAATTATTTAATATGCATATCCCCATATCGGTTTGCCATTATCAAAAAGGCGAAAGTTATTGAAACACGTTCTCAAGTCGCTAAAACTAAAAGTGTGTTCATCTTTGTATGTTTTGATAAATGACAAACCGACGCGCATGGAACATTGACATATGCCGAAGTCCAAGCACAAGAGAAACAAAGAACAAGATCAAGTAAAGCAACGAAGATATACATGAGTTGTTTTATATTTTGATCTTGATCCAACAAAAGATTCAAGTCTTGGCTTCTCTCCAAAAATCATTTTCATCAAACCATGCATCTTTGATTTAAAACAAAATGATTTTCAAACGTTTTCATTTTAGCCAAAATGTTTTTTTTAAACAAGTCTTTCAAATCTGGACAGAACTGCCAGATAATCGATTATGTGATTTGATAATCGATTATGTTAAGTCAGCTAAAAACCGAAATTTACAAAATAGCAAAATAATCGATTATGTAATATGATAATCGATTATCCTTTTTATTCAGATTAAATTAGAAATTCCGCAGAGGTCAATAATCGATTATCCTATATAGCATAATCGATTATTCACTGACCGTTGCCAAAGTTTTTTTAAACGCTAAAAGATAATCGATTATGCACAAGGCAATAATCGATTATGCTAGCATAAAATCAGCGTCTGATTTTTGAACGTTAACAGGTAATCGATTATGCAAATTGAATAATCGATTAAGCTAGCTTAAAATCAGCATATGATTTTTGAATGATTTGCAGATAATCGATTATGCAAATCAGATAATCGATTATTCTAGCACAAAATCAGCAATTAGTGATTGGCAATTATGCAACGGTCTTGGTGACTTTGAGGGCTATAAATACACCTCTAAACCTCTTTTTTTAAGCACAACAACTTATTACAATTCTTGCATAAGCATACATACTCTCATCTTAATCATTTCATATTTATTTCACAGTTTTTGAGAGCCAAATTCTTGACGAAGTTGTTGTGTTCTTGAGCGTATTAATTTTACTCATATCTACTCTGTAAAAGAGTCTTGTCTTGAGTGCTAAGTGTTTGTATACACTTGAAGGGAAGTTCTAATCCCTTGTTGTTGTAAGAAGGAAAGGTTAGTTCCTTCACGTGAAGTCTTGAAGTGCGGTATCTTCGAGCAAGCATCGTTGAGACTTGTGTTCTCAGTTTGTAACGGTTTGTGAAGCACCCGTAAGCTTAACGGAGTTAGTTGAAACTCGAGAGAGTCTCTCGGGAAACTGGACTAACCACACGTTGTGGTGAACCAATATAAGTTCGAGGTGTTCTCTCCTTACTACTTTATTTACCGCACTTACTTTACTCCTGCAATTTTAATTCCGCAAATTTATCTTGATTTTTATTAAAATGCTATTCACCCCCCCCCCTCTAGCGTTAAGCATATATTCTAACGAGGCGCGCGTCTGAATTTATATTTGGAGGTCTGTAGAGTAAATTGAGGCATTTTGACGAAAGTTGAAGTTGGAAAATAATGAAGTTTGACTCACAATTGGACTTGTCTGCAAAATTTGGTGTCATTCCGAGTTGAATTGATAGGTTTCGGCATGAGATTCGTTATTTGCAGATTTAAAAGTTCATATGCTTGATTTTTGGTTTGATTCGTCGTTTTGATGTTGTGTTATGTGATTTGAATCTTCAAGCGAGTTTGCGTTATGTTATATGACTAGTGTGTCTGTTTAAGCGGAGCCCCGGGGGCCTCGGGTGTGTTTCGGATGGGCTACGGATCCTTTTCTTCTATTTTTGAACTGTTGTATCTGCTACTTCTGATATCCCACATTGCGATCACAATGTCCTCCCCCGATCGCAATGCTTTGCTCAAGACCACCTCCAATTCCTTCATTGCGTTCGTATTATGCACTCCGTGGTCGCAAAGGTATGCATTTCTTCACGATGCGATCACATCCCAGGTCCCGCGAACGCGTAATGTAAACTAGGGGCCTGGGAAAGTTGAGACTTTTCTTCTTTGCGTTCTCCTGAGTACCTACGCGATCGCATAAGTTACCATATCAACCCTTCGCGTTCGTATCCACATTAACGCGAAGACAGTGCACAAATTCTGGGCCCTCTCAATCTCCTCTATGCAATCGCAACCCATACTCCGCGATCGCATAGAACAAATCACTAGGCAGATAGATTTAATTCCCAAATTCGAGGGTTTCACCATTTATTCACATTTTGACCTCTAGAGCTCTTAATTTCCTTATTTAATTTGAGATTTTGAATGAAAAATGGGTAGAATATCATAGATCGAATTATTGGGTTTTTCAGGGAGTGTTTGACCTCCGATTTGAGAGATTTTTATATGGTTAGACTCGTGAGAGTACAAGGGTTCTGAAAATATTTAATTCATCCAGTTCCGAGACATTGGCCCGAGGGGCGTTTTGGTTATTTTACCTAATTTTGCGTTTTAGCTTTGAATTAAATAATAGAATCAGTTGCTTGAGATGTTAATTTCAATGTGTGATTTAATTGAATAGATTTGGGCCATTTGGAGTCGAAAACTCATGGCAAGAATGCGGTTGCTAAATTTTAGTCGGTTTAGAGGTAAGTATCTGGCCTAACCTTGTGTGGGGGACTTCCCTTTAGGATTTAAGTCTTACCTGTTGCTTGTATTCCTTGAATGCAAGGTGACAAGTGTGTGCTCAGATTTATTTGTGGTAAATTATCCCTTTTAGGCTACTAGACTCTCGAAATCACCGAGCATGAAGATGATATTGATACGAATGAGTTCCCTGTTATTAGTTTCACCTCTACATGTGTTACTTGGTATTTTGTTTTCCCTTCTTGATTTATTCTTGCCATTTAATGGACCTTTACGTACTTAACTGAAGACAATTACCCTTTTATAGTCATATTACCCGCCCTAACTACTCGCCTTTAAGTGGAAATCATAAATATTATATCTCATGTGATTATTTGGACGTAAATGGAAAGAAGATAGATATCTTATAATTAGTGGGTATTTTCCTTAAATTTTAATTATTGATTCATGTTGACTTCTTACTATTGGTTACTCCTTGATTGTAAGCTCATCTATAACTTAGTGCAATTATATTACCTGTCCAGCTGTGGTGGGATCGATGTAGTTATTATGCTCTTATTATGTCTTGTTGTCGTTGTGGTTATTGTGTTTTCTTTGGTGTTCCGTGGCCTTAGTAGATATTGTTGATTTCCCTTGCCGGGACGTTGTTGATTCCCTTGTCGGGACATTATTGTTTCTATTATTGATTCCCTTGCCGGGACGTTATTGGTTCTATTGTTAATTCCCTTCCAGGGACATTATCGTCTCCATTGTTGATTCCTTGGGTTTGCTCCAATATATATATATATATATATATATATATATATATATATATATATATATATATATATATATATATATATATATATATATATATACTGTCATTTATTGTGCGGCTTTTGGTACGTTGATGCACGAGGTCTCTGCCGTGCGGTTGTTGTTGGAGAGTGTCATGAGGTCTTTGCCGTGTTATTGTGACTATTGATGTTTTTGCACATGCGGCGTAATAAGGCGGGATATTTTATATGCTTATATTCGGATTGCGCATGTGGCGGAATAAGGTGGGAATATTGTGAAGCACGTGTGGCGAAATAAGGCTGTGCTTATTACATTATTATTGACTGCACACGTGGCGAAATAAGGTGGGCAATGTCAGGTGCTGATTGTGATGAATTGTGAAGGCCCGTGGAGCATTTTCCTATTTTTTTTATTATTGGTATGATGGACTACGGGTTAAATTCCCGAGAGATCCTCTGTATTGGTATGCTGGAATACGGGTTCGATTCCCGGGAGTTCCCCATTAAACTCATTGTGTTCTGAACTGGTATTTTCATTGATTCTATCCGGGTGTGAATAAGTGAGTGCTAGTCGATCCATTTCATATACTTACTAGTTTGTAGGATTCCTGTTAGATACACTTGCACAAGTATACACATAGTTGGACCCTCCTATTAGAGATGAATCCCTGTTGATTTAGGGATATACCCTCGTTACCCATTATATATGTGAGAGAGACCCTAGTTGACTCGTTAGTTGTCAGCATGAACATGTTATTGATGGGGCACAAGCTGCCAAGTGTTGGACTTCAGATGCTGGGTTTTCATGAGTTGTAACTAGTGTGAGAGTTTGTGGTAGAATTGTGGAAAAAGTTGGAAAGACCTTATGTAAGCACTATTGCAGAACAATGATTTAGCAACTTGACTGTCCTTGTTGTGTTGTGACTTCAAGATTTGGATTGTAATGTCTACCGTCCCTTTATTATCATCATTTGTGTATTTCTCGTTGTTATGTATTGTCCGTTAGTCTTATTGCGATTGTAGCTCTTTTAGTCATTCATGTTGTCTTTTCATAATTATATATCGTTTCTATTGTCCCTATGATTATACTGTTTATGGACCGGTAGGAGTCTTGACTGTCCCTCGTTACTACTCATCGAGGTTAGTCTTAATACTTACTGGGCACCGCTGTGGTGTGCTCATGCTACTCTTCTGCACACTTGTTTTGTGCAGATACAGGTACCCTCATTCAGCTTTGTCAGCCTTGGAGGGGCGTACAGTCGGAGACTTGAGGTATGCATCTGCCGCGTCCGCAGAACCGAGGAGTCTCCTTCTATTCTACCCCTTTTAGTTACAAGTTTCATTCCAGTATTACGTTGTTGTAGACAGTTTCACATATTAGAGCCGTATGTATGTTCTACTCTTAGCTTGTATTGCCCGTGGGTTTCCGGGTATTGGATGTTGTTACATTATTATGAGTTGAAGTGTATGTGTCAGGCGGCACCCTATATATTTTCTTATGTAATTAGATTTTTTATCATTTTCGTATAGATTGTTGAATTTACATAATGTGTTAGGCTTACCTAGTCGCGAAGACTGGGTGCCGACATGACAGGTTCACGATTGGTGAACTAGGGCTGTGACATTTGTTGTCGAAGGCACATAGCCTGAGTCCCACTTCAACTCATAGTTGAACTTTTGGGCTATGGCACGTAGCCTGAGATGTTGTTCAACCGTAGTTGAACCTTTGCAATTTTATTATCGAAGGCACATAACCTGAGTCCCAGTTCAACTCATAGTTTAACTTTTGGGCGATGGCACGTAGCCTGAGATGTTGTTCAACCGTAGTTGAACCTTAGAAATTTTGTTGTCGAAGGCACATAGCCTGAGTCCCAGATCAACTCATAGTTGAACTTTTGGGCGATGGCACGTAGCCTGAGATGTTGTTCAACCATAGTTGAACCTTTGCACTTTTGTTGTGGAAGGCACATAGCCTGAGTCCCAGTTCAACTCTTAGTTGAACTTTTGGGCGATGATACGTAGCCTAATATGTTGTTCAACCGTAGTTGAACCTTTGCAATTTTATTGTCAAAGGCACATATCCTGAGTCCCAGTTGAACTAATAGTTGAACTTTGGGGCGATGGCACGCAGCATGAGATGTTGTTCAACCGTAGTTGAAACTTTGCAATTTTGTTGTCGAAGGCACATAGTCTGAGTCCCAGTTAAACTCATAGTTGAATTTTTGGGCGATGGCACATAGCCTGAGATGTTGTTCAACCATAGTTGAATCTTTGCAATTTTGTTATCGAAGGCACATAGCCTGAGTCCCAGTTCACTCATAGTTGAACTTTTGGGCGATAGCACATCGCCTGAGATGTTGTTCAACCGTAGTTGAACCTTTGCACTTTTGTTGTCGAAGGCACATAGCATGAGTCCTAGTTCAACTCATACTTGAACTTTTAGGTGATTGCACGCAGCCTGAGATGTTGTTCAACTGTAGTTGAGTCTTTACAATTTTATTGTCGAAGGCACATAGCCTGAGTCCCAGTTCAACTCATAGTTGAATTTTTGGGCGATGGCATGTAGCCTGAGATGTTGTTCTCCCGTAGTTGAACCTTTGCCCTTTTATTGCCGAAAGCACATAGCCTGAGTCCCTGTTCAACTCATAGTTGAACTTGTGGCTTTTCACCTGACCTGTTTTCTTGGGGGGAAAGGGGTTAGGTTTTTGTTTGAGATCTTGTCTGATTTGTACGTAGTCTTCTTGACTAGTTTGTAGAGGTCATTCTGTTATGGATCTTGGTTCAAGATGCCTTTGTGCCACTTTCTGGAAGGGTCGTGTTCTCCTCGTAAGGAGGGGGTATCTGTTTTCTCTTCTTTTTCCTTCTTTTTCTCGAGAATGGGGGGGGGGGGGGATCGGGGCTTTGGACTCTTGCTGGAGCTTTCGAGTTCCCTTCACCCGCTGTGTTACTTTGGCTCATTCGAGCTGGGTTGCTTCCCCTTTTGGGTGTCTTCTTTCCTTTTTGGTCTGAGGATGAACTACGTGATTCTGCTATGAAATCCCACAGACGGTGCAAAATTGTTTATCTCAAAGTTCTTATACACTTTAAGCGTAAAACAACTGAATCAATGGAGGGCCAATTATAGCAGATCGTATTAAACCAAAAGACCAAACAAATAATATGCAAGAGAAAGTTGTTATTTGTTAAAAAGGGGAGGGTAAAGATCTTTTATTAAAGGTATCGATGTGGTTTGCCTCTCCATGGAGAGGTTCAGAACCTTACAATGGTCCTCCTCTTTCGAGAAGTAAAGGTGAAGAAGAAAAAGCAGCCCCCCTTCTAGGACTTCTTCTCTTAGTATTTATAGCTGTGAATGTTTCCAGCTGGCGTTAGGCAGACGCGACCATATTGAGGGGACGTCCATCAGTAGCGAGTAGGCCGTAGCCTCGTTGATTAGGCTGAGCAATCTTTGAGCACTTATTATTAACGAATGATTGTGCCATTAATTAATCCGAATATGCTTATGAGTGAATTAATCTCATTGATTATCACGAGTCGAGTTTTGACCCACACACATATTTTTAACTTTATTTAACTAAGATTAGTTGAATTGATTTGGTTTAAACCCCTAGGCGGGAAAAATAAGTTTTTGGAGGGCATTGATACAGAAATTGAAATGCTTTGAGGTTAATATCGCAATATAGACAAATTTCAAGGATGTGGTTGTAAATACACATTTCCCCAAATTTTAAGCCCTCCACGCTCCCCTAACCCGATTTTGGTTCACTCGATCATAGCCGCTCGCCGTCGTACGAATCAATCTTCTCCACCTCTGTCGCCCACCATTCTCCGCCACCAGCTTCTCCTCGTTTTCCGGCGCTTACTACTAGGTTGATTAGGTAATTGATAAGTTTCTGGTCAATAGCTGAGCCAAAAATATCCAGTTGAAGATGAATTCTTGATGATTAATTGAATTTTTGTCCAGTTTGCTACTAAAGGTACAAGCTTTTTAATTTAATTTTTTTTACTGCTGATCGTATCCTTATTTTGTGGGTAGTACTTTATTTCCTAGAAATTTTAGGTTTGATATGGTTACCTGAGTTTTTTTAGAAGCTTTTTATTGCTGGAATTTCTGATAATTAGTGAAAGTTAATAAAAATGGGCCTTGTTTGAAGTTAAGTGAGTTTTAGCATTTCTGTTATTAGTGTAATTGTCCTTGAATTGTTTTATTGTTTATGTTGGAAGCGTTTCATCTAGACAAGAGGGGTTGCTCTGATGGTAAGCAACCCCCACTTCCAACCGAGAGGTTGTGAGTTCGAGTCTCCCCAAGAGCAGGTGGGAAGTACTTGGAGGAAAGGATGCTGGGGGTCTATTTGGAAACAGCCTTTCTACCCAAGGGTAAGGGTAAGGTCTGCGCACATACTACCCTCCCCAGACCCCACTAAGTGGGATTATACTGGGTTGTTGTTGTTGTTGTTGGAAGCGATTCATCTGGTAAGGAGACTAGTGGAGCAGTACAGGGAGAGAAAGGAGGATTTGCACATGGTGTTTGTTGACCTTGAGAAAGCATACGATAAAGTTCCGAGGGAGGTGTTTGGAGGTTAGCGGTGTGCAGGTAGCATACGTTAGTGTGATTAAGGATATTTGTGATAATGCTAAGACTCGAGTGAGGACTTGAGAATTTCGCTGCTTTTCTATCTTGCACTCCATCATAGTGGATGATGAAGAATCTGAAACATGTATGTTTAATATTAAGATGATTGTGTTTGTGGATCGTTTGAATTTTCTTGGGCTCTCAATATCTCTCTTTGGACCTGTTTTATTTTTATTTAAATTCTAGCATATACTGGCAGGATGGTTGGATTCTTTACGAAATAAATTGCACCTACTGATTATGCATTTGGTTCGAGTAATAAGATCAAAGCCTGGAGGAAAAATGGAGAAAATATGTTTGATTATATTGTATCTTGAATGAGAAAGAATATAAGGATGTGTTTGCGCATATAGGTTTTCCGAGAGTCTCCGTTGGCGATGTGGAAAGAGTGGTTTCTTTTGCATTTGCTCTTCCTAGTGCATATTCATGTCCATTGGGACATGTTGTTTGTGTTCTCATGCTCGGATAAGTTGAAGCAAGTTTTCTAAAGAAGGATGCTTCTTTTCAAGAAATTTAACCGGTTCCTGCATTTCATATCCAAAAGAAATTCTTGTTATAACGGAAAATCCTCTTTTCCATGTAGCTTTTTCTCCAAATGTGCCTGCTGTCATTTTCTCTTGCAGTTTTACTCGTCCTCATACGCTTCAGCTTTACTACTTGCCACCTTTATCTTGATTTTAAGTAAACCTGTCTAACTTGAACTCAGTCTATTGAGTTTTTCAAATGTGGTGACGTTTGAACTACATTTGAAATTTCCCCTACCAAATTGGATACTTTAAAAGAAGGTTGCAACTGATTCAGAAAGAAACAGTTTTCTTTATTTACTTCTTGTCAACATCATCGCCATGCTGGTTTCAATTTCATGTTTCAGATGGAGGCAGTTTGTCTTAACAGTGACCCAGTGTTTGATGACTGTGAAAAATATGAGGACGAAGAAGACTGCTCCGTGGAGGAACATGATGATGGAGTTCATGAAAAAGATTCCAAAAAGGAGTCCCCACAACCAACTATCGGTCTGGAATTTGGGTCTTTTGATGAAGCATATGATTTTTATAACATGTATGGCAAGGAACAAGGATTTGGTATTAGAGTGAGCAACTCTTGGTTTAGATCAAAAAGGAAAGAAAGATATAGAGCGAAACTCAACTGCAGTCCCGGGCCTGGCGGTTGAGATCGGCCTGTGACGGGCCTAAGCCCACACTGGTCCTGGGCCTGGCGGGCCGGGCCTGACGGGGTTTTTTTTAAGGCAATATCTTGAATAGTAGTTATTAGTTTAGTGTAGAATATATTTTATATGGTGTACTAAGTTATTAGTATAGTATATATAATATATATTTCATTGTATATTGTGTTGTAGTAATCAGTATATATTGAATATTATGTATATACAAGTTTAGCGCCAAGCCGAGCGAAGTAGGCAGGGACGTGATGATTGGATCTCAGGTCATCGCAAAGAGGGACAGTGTCAGATATTTTGAGTCGGTAATTCAGGGGGACGGAGAGATTGACGGGGATGTCACTCATCGTATAGTAGCGGGGTGGTCAAAGTGGAGGCTTGCTTCAGGAGTCTTGTGTGACAAGAAAGTTCCATAGAAACTCAAAGGGAAATTTTATAGAGCTGTGGTTAGACCTGCAATATTGTATGAGGCGGAGTGCTGGCCAGTGAAGAACTCTCATGTTCAGAGAATGAAGGTTGCAGAGATAAGGATGGTCAGGTGGATGTGCGGGCTCACTGGTTAGATAAGATTAAGAATGAAGTTTGAGAGAAGGTGGGGGTGGCCCCGGTGGATGAGAAGATGCGAGAAGCAAGGCTGAGGTGGTCCGGGCATGTGCGGAGGAGAAGTCCTGATGCCCCGGTGAGGAGTTGTGAACGGTTGGCGATAGTCGGCGTTCGGCGAGGCAGAGGGAGGCCTAAGAGGTATTGGGGAGAGGTGATTAGGCATGACATGGCTAGAATGCGGGTTACCGAGGACATGACCCTTGATAAGAAAGTCTGGAGGTCTAGTATCAGGGTTGTAGGATAGGGGCCCCTAGAGTTTTTCGTACTACTCACCCGGGGTTGGGTGAGGCTTGGCGGGGCTATACATAGATGATTTGTGTTTTTGGATTGTGTCTCCCTTATGGTAGTTATTTATGGTAGTTACTGCATGATATTATTGCATGCTATTTTAGTTATGGTTCTTATGTTTAGATAATTATTTAAGCTATTTCTGCTAGACTTACTAATGCTCTTTTGTTTTTGTTTTTCCCTTTCCTTCACTAAGCCGGGGGTCGATTGGAAACAGCCTCTCTGCCCTTTCGGGTAGGGGTAAGGCTCGTCTACATATTACCCTCTCCAGACCCCACTTTGTGGGACTATACTGGGTAGTTATTGTTGTTGTATATTATGTATATATTGTGTTGTAGTAATTAGTATATATTGTATATTATGTATATAGTGTGTTGTAGTAATTAGTATATATTGTATATTATGTATATATTGTGTTGTAGTAATTAGTATATATTGTATATAATGTATATATTGTGTTGTAATAATTAGTATATTGTCTTGTACTAATTAGTATATATTGTATATATATTATATCTCTTATGTATAATGTATATATATTCTCTTATATATATTGTATCTTATGTATATATGTTATTACTTATATATTTTCTTGGAGATTAGGTTGTACGTTATGTATATATATTCTCTTATATATTTTGTTGTAGTATAGATTGTATGTTATATATATATATTCAAGGATAACATATTGAAGTAACGACAAAGAATTATTGAGAAGAAACATATTCAAGGATATGTTTTATAATTTTTATTGACCAAAAGGGCATATCTTTCTTAGTCTTCCTTCCCCAAATGGAATGAGCACAACAAGGTACTAATACCACCATTAAAAGGAAAAAAAAACTAAAAGAAAATGTGTCAATGTACAAGTTACATCATAATCTACATTGTATCTCTAACAAATCTCATAATTCCGTCAAGGTTGGGAGAAGGTTTTGTTGGTGATGGTGGAAACAAAGCTTGTTCATCACCACTTCCGGGCGAAGCCGAATCCTCCGAAAGTTCCGCTATCATTTCTTTATAAGCTTCATCTATCGCCGGTTGTGATTCTGCAATTCCAAAGTTTCTTCTTTCCGCGCGGATTTAGTGTTTTTGTGAGCATGCCTATTGCACTAGTGTTACTAAAAGCATTATCCATAGAAATTACCATTATTTTATCGCTAAAGCAAAAAATATCTAAAATATATTAAACAGTGTTAGCTATAAACCTACCCGTGTGACGTGAATTAATTATTCTATATGCAATTATACGTTTTTCCATTGTCTAGTCCTTATCTATCCAATGACTTGTAACAGCTAGATAATCACAGTCATTATTACTTCTACCAATATCAGTAGTAATAGAAATCCGATTAGGTATATGAGTAAATAAATAGCGCAAATATTGTTCATATTCATGTTTGAATTGATAAATATCGGCCTTAACTGTTGCGCGAGGCCAACCTTTATAAGTATGATTAAAAACTCTTCTAATATAATGAACCGAATTAGGATTAGAAGCAAAAGTATAAGGTAAGCACATAACAGTAATCATCTTTGCTAATTCTTCACGATCTCTATTTGGATCGTAATATAAAATACCTCCGGTGACAGTGTTAATTCCTTGTTGAACTAGATTTGAACCTGTACTAGGGTTAACCGCATAATCTACACTTGTCCCCTATTGCTGCACTTGCATTTGAAAAAATCTAGCCCTATCTGTAGGGTGTATTTTTATGTGCCTAACCAAACTACCTCTGCCGCTACGGTCTCCAGTAAATTTATGAACAAGTAATTTCCCACTAGTTTTACACTTAGCCTTATTTTGTTCTCTTACTTGAGTAAAAAACTCCAAACTAATGATGTTTCTGCACGTTTAGCAGGTTGTCTACTAAAAGTTGGAGTTTCTACAGGTGGGTGTGCCGGTGCATTACTTGAGTTATGAACAGGACTAGTAGGTGTATCATCTAAATCTGGTGCTTGGGTTTCATCTTCATCATTATCATCCTCATTTTCCTCTAAGATAGGTTCAATAGGATAAAGAGCATTCATAATTTCATCATCTAATCTATCACCTACTATAACATCATGTAGAAATTCACTATCAGTAAGTTGAAAACAAGGGTGATCACTATCAAGCATTACGGGAGGCGGAGTAGGACGTCTAGGTTGGCGACTACTTTCAACTTGCTTATCTTTTGTAGGTCGGCGAGCCGGGGGAAGGGTAGTATTATGGCCACTACTTTCACCGATTTTACCTTTTTCTTTACCGAACATTTTTTTCAAAGAAAATGCCATACTAATTAGAATTATGCAAACTAAAAACCACAAAAATATATTATTAAAACGTAAGAGTTGAAACGAGTTTGCCGGATTGCCGAACAACTTCTTGAAAATTGAAAATCGTTGAACACTTGAAAACTTCAATTCAACAACTTCATAATTTTCACGAATTTTCAACAATAAATTAAGTAATTGTAGTAGAAAGATTGAAAGTGAGATTGAGAGAGATTGAGAGATATTGATGAATTGGTGAATAAAACTGAAAGAATGAGGGGGTATTTATAGTTGAGATATGGGAAAAATTGTAATTATATAAAGTTTGGGGTTAAATTAAAGTTTGGGTGCCAAATGACTATTTTACAAAGTTCCAAAGGGCTATTTTTGAAAAGAGCCGTTACTATTTTTTTTTTAAATTTAAAAAAGAGTCGTCGGGCCCGCCAGGACCGGAACAGGCCCGCCTGGCGGTCCCGGTCCTGGCGGTTCTTCGATTATGGACTGGCCTGTCACGGGCTTAATGGACCGGCAGGCCCGGGACCACCAGGACTGCCAGGACCGCGGTCCCGGTCCGGTCCCGGTTGAGGCCTGGGCCATTTGCACCCTTAATTAAGGATGCATGAGAAATGTGTTCTGGACTGATGCTAGGTCTAGGGCTGCTTTTAATTATTTCTCAGATGCAATTGCAATTGATACAACAAGCTTGAGGAACAAATATGTACTTCCTCTTATTTCTTTCGTTGGAGTAAACAACCACGGACAACCTGTTTGCTGGGATGTGGTTTTCTTGGACATGAATCAGTAGAGTACTTCATTTGGATGTTCAAATCATGGCATACGTCTACCTTTTTTGTGTTTGGTGGCGCAAGTAAAATATTTAATGGGTCCCAATTGTATGTACAAATATATGGAGTCCAAAATTAAAAGGTTGTAAATTTTGACTCAAGAGACAAAAATAGGTGAAAAAGTGTTGAAGACCATATTATGTATAGTGCATCTAAAACATGTGTGCTATATCTTAACGGCCAGTTACCTCGTTAAGGTATAGCGCATTAATACTCAGTATTTTGCCATAACAATTCATAGTGCATCAATTATATGCGATATGTATAATTGTACTAATGATGAAGTGCTTCCCATCACAAACGTGATTGTGCCACATAAACTAAACTCTGAGTCACTCTCCAAGCTTCTCGGAAGTCTTTCTTGCTACTTTGCTCCATGAAATATATTAGACTGACAAACCTTATGGCTCTATTTTGTACTCAAGATGACTGGAAGGTTCTTTCCACAAGATGCCCTCCTTCCGCCCCCTAATACCCAATCCTCTTGCCTTTTTCACCTACCCCTTTATGTTTGTACAAGTATAGTGCAAGCTTGAACCAAAGTCTTCCTTCGATGAAGATCCATTAACTAAATATAATTTATTCTTACCAAACAGTGCAACCTTCATCGTAGGGCTCCAAAGAAAGTAGTTTTTCATACCTGTCAAGATGAGTCCTACCGACATGGATCCTGGACCATCTAACGGATGCAGATAAAAATGATGATTGTGATCTAGAATAAATAAGCTAGGTACTACTCCGGTGCTCGCATCGGCTCCATTATTCTCGTTAGTAGTATAATTTTCAAGAATCGCCATTGACAATTGCAGAATTAGGGTTCAAAGTTTCTCAAATTGAGTAGATTCTGTCGAATTTTCTTCAATTTCATGAAGAAATTTCCTAGAATCACTTGATTATCTGCTTTGATACCATGATGAATTTATCAATAGCATGCAACTAAAGAGAAGAAAACAGAGATGAAGAATCGGGAAAAAAAATTAATAGAGAGAGAAAATGCTAACAAGTGTCCCGAAGGAGACAAAAGCTACAGTATATTTAACTGACCTAACAACCTAATAGATGACAGTTATTTCACACTAATTATAGTTAAGTTAACTAAACTATAACTAACTATGATTAACCTACATCATTTACATGGAACGAATTATTATGGTTGCAATTAGTGAGTTTAGCACATGTAATACATGTGCTATACCTTAATGGGATAACTTGTAATTAAGGTATAGCACACGTTTTAGATGCATTATACATAATATGGTCCTCAATATTTTTTCACATATTTTTATTTCTTGAGTCAAAATTTACAATCTTTTGGTTCCGGACTCCAAACATATATATATATATATATATATATATATATATGGATTTTATCGAGCCTAACGGGATCCCATGACCGCTCAATGCACAACATAGGTTCGCCTAAGTCAAGAATAATTACAATTTAAGACTTTGAAAGACCTTCAAAAGAAGAAAAAAATAGGCTAGCCAAATTTTTTCCAAATGCGACTTTGGTTCCGCCATAATATTCTAGCACACTTGTGTTAAATCTAAAGCATTCTCTTGATTTTCTAAAAACTCCTTATTCAAAACTATCACTGTTTGCCTAGACCTTTTCCAGCCAACTACATGTTAGAAAATAATAAACAAAAATGACTTTGAGGCATAAAAATCGAATGTTCTTAAAGAGTTACCGCATATATACTAATTTAGGAAATTATAAAACGATTCTCTTCAGGATACAACAAAACCTGCAATAATACCTGTAATTTTTTACACCACTTCGTTAATTTTTTTTATATTTATAGGCAACCAACAGATCCTTTTAAAAAAGAAATCTTGTTTCACAAACAGATATATCTGGATAGGCCCTTTCATAACATACATAACTGTTTATTCGAATTTTAAAATTTTAAATTCAAATAAATTGATTTTTCTGTCACAAAAATAATAATTAAATATAGGATCTGACCTGGCCCACGCTCAAGCCCAATCCTAAGACCAAGTCCAAGTCTTTGATTATATAATATATAAATATATAGTATACTTAATTACACACACTTAAAAATATGTGTCCTAAATCAAAGAAATGAAAGGGACAAGTGCTTAAAAGGCTCCAAAAAGCCTTCTCTCTTCCGATGCGGGAACAATCCCACTTTCCAACTCTGAAATAATAAACTATCTTACAATCCCCACTAGTTTGTTATTTCACTTTATAACATTTGTGAATAATACAAAGTATTTTATATAGATCTGAACTTTTCTTTAGTGTAAGTACTTTAAAGTTTCGATGAAGTTATTGGTATCTTAAGATTTGAACCACAAATCCTTGTACCAAAATCGAAAATACTACACACATGGCATTATCTAGTAGCTTAGAAAATCCGGTATTTGCATTAGCATATTCATGGCCATGTGCTCATCCTGAATTGATAAATATTTACAAGATCAACTCTTCAAATATTGCTAGAGGCGATACCGCTTCAATATTCATATAGGCGGAATTAGTTACTATGTCCGTGTTACTCCAGATATTTATAAGTCCATTAAGATTAATCAACACCTTCATGTAAGAGTATTCACTTTGGAGTTTGTCTTTATGCCCCTGTTATAACAAGTATTTAACAACTCATTAACTCCTCACATAACAGTAAGTAATATAATGGAATTAAGGCTCCTAAAGAGGAGATCTGTGCTTAAACAATACAAGTAACTTGTTATTATCCATTGATCATATATTGTTAGAGTTTATACTAACTCAAAGTGGGATTCTTATTACTTCTATTTAATTTAAGGTTCTTAGCCACACCCCTTCACAACTACATCTCTACCCAATGGTTTCGTAAGTGGATCGTCCAAATTATTATTTGATCTAACATATATTATAGTTATAGCTCCATTTGTAATTAATTCTCTTATATAAGCATGTCTCAAGCTTATATGTCTTGAATTTTCATTGTATAATTTATTCGGAGCAACACACATTATAGTCTCACTATCACAGAATATAGAAATGACTGGCACAGGTTGTGGCCACAACTCTATATCAAGTAACATATTTCTTAGCCATTCTGCTTCTTTTCCAACGGCTGCTAATCAAATGAATTCAAATTCGATAGTAGAATGAGAAATACATGTTTGTTTCTTGGATGCCCAACTAATGGCTCCACCGCCTAGAGTTAATATCCTTCATGATGTGGATTTATTATCATTAACACTTGTAATCCAACTTGGATTAAATTATCCCTCTAATATATTAGGGAAACCATTATAGCAAATGCCCAAGTGCTTTGTATATTTTAAATATTCATCTACTTTACTTATTGCTTTCCAGTAATCATTACCTAATTACTAGTAAACCTTAAAAGTTTACAAGCAGCATATGTTATGTCAGGTCAAGTGCAATGCATTTCATACATCATACTACCTATCGCACTTGCATACTCCAATTGTGCCACTACTCTTCCAGTATTTGCAGTTAGCTTAACACTAGAAACATAAGGAGTATTATTCCTTTATTCCTAAATGACTGAATTTAATAAGGATTTTATCAATATAATGTGCTTGTGACAAAGTCATTCGCTTGTTATCTCTTTTGACCTTTATTTCCAAAATTGTATCAACTTTATTTAAATCTTTCATTTTAAAAACCAAAGTTAGATACATCTTGGTATTAGTAATTTCTCATAGATTAGTACCAAAAATCAACATGTCATCGAAATATAAATAAATTGTTACTCCATATTCTTTTGTAAATTTAGAGTAAATGTGTAACGTCCGGACCGATCGTTTTGAGCTCTAGCACGTCGTTCAGCGGTCTGAGGCCATGAGCAGCTTCGTTTCAGGTATATTGACTTGTGTATATGATTAGAATTGAAATTCAGGAAGATAAGAGTTAAATTTAGATGAGAATTCTCATGTGAGAAGCTTAAAGTTGAAAGATAAACTAGGATTGTATTTTTGACTAAAAACGACCTCAGGGTCGGGATCCGAAGGCTCCAGCAGGTTCGTATGATGATTTCGGACTTGGGCGTATGCCAGGAGTGGGTTTTGGATAACCCTGGAGCGTTTTGGCGCATCTTGTGGAAGTTAATATTTTAGGAGAAATTTCATAAGTTTGATTTGAAGAGCATTTCGGTGTTATCTATGTGCATTTGGAATTTAGAGACTGGGAGTAGCTCCGTATGGTGATTCTGGAGTTGGGAACGCAATCAGAAGTAAATTCGGAGCTTTGTGGTCATTTTGAAGCCATTTGGCTAAAGATAGCAATTTTATGGTTTTTGAAGAATTTGACCGGGGGGTTGACTTTTTTATATCGGGGTCAGAATTAAATTTCCAAAGTTTGAATAGGCCGGTAATGTTGAATATGACTTGCGTTCAAAATTTGAGGTCAATCAGATGTGATTTGATAGATTTAAACATTGAAAGTATAATTTGGAAAGTTTTAAGTTCATAGAGTTTTGATTGGAGGTTGTTCGATGATTTTGTCGTTGTTTGATGTGATTTGAGGGCCTCGATTAGGTCCATATTGTGTTTTGGGATTGGTTGGTATGATTGGTTGGGGTCCCAGGGGGCTCGGGTAAATTTCGGGTGGCTAACGGATCGAAAATGGGATGTTTGAAAATAGCTAAGCAGCTGATGCCTGGTATTTCCGCTTCCACGGAGATGGGACCGCAGAAGCGGCCATGCAGAAGCGGAGAAGAAGCCGCAGAAGCGGACAAGCGTGGGGGGGCAGCCAGGACCGCAGATGCGACTAAGGCTCCGCAGAAACGAAACTGCATCTACGGTGGAAAGATCGCAGAAGCGAAAATGGGCTAGGCTAGGGAAGCCGCAGAAGGAGCCTATCTTATGCAAAGGCGGTGACCGCATAAGCGCCTATAATTCCGCAGAAGCGGAAAAACCTGAAGGCAGTGTGTTTGTTTTAAATCGGGATTGGGAGCTCATTTCTCTCATTTTCTCTTGGCTTGGGGACGATTTTGGAGAGCTTCAAGAATATTTACATCATCTATGTTAAGGTAAGTTATTTCTACTCATTTCCAAGTTAAATACAAGATTATACAATGGATTTAGACATGAAAAATGTGAGAAAATTTAGGGTTGGAGGAAAAACTAGAAAAGTATTGTTCTTGGAATTTAACCACGAAATTGAGAATGGAACTAGGAGTAAATTATATATTTGAGTTCCTAAGGTCATGGGTTACCTTTATCTTCGAAAAGTTTCGAATTTCGGGCACGCGTGCATTTTGGTTATTTCACAACGAAGTTGGGAAATTGTATAATGTGAATTGTTAGCAAGTATTTGGGTATATTCTCATTAGTTTGCTATTGTTTGGATAGTTTTGGAGAATTTGTGCATTGGTTTAAGTCTTTGGAGGGATGAAGAATGCCGATGTTGAGTCTTTAGGCGAGGTGAGTCTCCTTTCTAATCCTGTGAGGGGGAAATTACCCCATAGGTGAATTAAACTGATTATGTGCTCCTCTCTGTGGGGGCTACATACGCACAAGGTGACAAGAGTCCGTGCGTAGCTACTATTATGCTATTGTCCGGGTAGTCTAGGACCCAAAAACATGTTATACTTGAATTATTTGTAAATCATTGATGGCTTGAAATACTTTCATCATATTAAATTAATAAGCGGATTTCTAAAAAGACTAAAGCTATGTTTTCTCAAATTATTAAAAGTGAATGTACCTTACTTGGATATTTGCTCCACGCTGACTGTTGACTGATTATCTGTTTGTGTGTGTTTATATTTCTATTGAACGGGCCGATCACCTAGGTGAAATGGATGCATCTGTAGTACGGGCCACTCAACCCTCGGTAGTGCACAAATTTACATTTCTGTTGGAGCGGGCCGTTGCCTCAGCATGATTTGAGCATGTTTGTGCTGTTATCTTTAACTCATTTGAGTTGTTTTATGCCACATTATGGCTCGAGATTATTTATTTAATAATAACAAAAAAACTAAGGAAATGTTTCATGAAAGAATTGTATGACTACTTGTTTTTCCATATCTAGATTAGAATCTTGTTTATAAAACAAATTCACTGCTTGGATAATAGTCATTGGACTGCTAGTGAGTGTCAGGATTGACCATCTCGTCTCTATTCCTTCGGGATTAGGCGGGACACTCATTGGGTACACGTTGTTTTTGTACTCATACTACACTTGCTGTGCATTTTGTTGAACAGGTATACGTGATTTTAGTAGTCCACTGGATGTAGCAGCACTGATGATTCTGGAGACTAGAGAGCTGCATCATTCGAGACGGCCATAACTATGGTAGTCCCTTTCAAGTGCTATGTTTATTTTTTGTCCATTGTATTCCGGATGTACGATTTATTTATATTCCTCTTATCAGTAGATGCTCATGTACTTGTGACTCTGGGTTCTGGAATGGTTGAAACATTGTATCAATTGCTTAACATTAAAAGAAATTTGATTTGAAAATGGTATTCCTTCGAATTTATAAATATGGAAGAAAAATTATGTATTTCCAAAAGTGTTAAAACGAGATTTGATTAAGTAATCTTGTTACCTTTTCTTACAGCAGTGTCTGGCATCATCACGACTCTTAGTGGATTTTTGGGTCGTGACAAAATGCACTTGTATCAACTTCATTTAAATTTTTCATTTTAAAAACTGAAGTTAGATACTACTTGGTCTCACTAATTTCTCATAGATTCGCATAAAAAATCAGCATGTCATCGACATTTAAATAAATTATTACTCTATATTCTTTTGTAAATTTAGAGTAAATGCATTTGTCTGCATGATTATGTACGAACCCGTTTGATCGTATTACACTATCAAACCTTTCATCCACTGTTTAGGTGCTTGTTTGAGACCATAGAGAGACTTTATCAATTTACAAACTTTTTTCTCGTTTCCCTTAAGAACAAATTATTTCAGGTTGTTGCATATATATTTCTTCACTAAGGTTTCCATTTAAAAAGGTCGTCTTGTTAAGATCATAAATAGAGGCCACAGATAAACGGACTCTAATGGATGTTATTCTTGCAACAAGAGCATATGTATCAAAATAGTTCTGATGGTCCGATATTTCATCTTATATTTTAGAACCTAATTAAGTATTTAGAAGACTTAAATACCTCATCTTAACCCTCCTCAATTTACGTGCGCAGTCCGGTTGTTTTCCGGAAGCTTTTATGTTAAAAAATGAGAAAATATAAAATTTTACCTTAATATATATTTGAGTTGACTTCGATCATTTTTTTAAGAAAATAGATCGGGATCCATATTTTGACGGTCCTGGTGGGTACGTATCGTAATTTGGGACCTGGGCATATGTCCAGAATCATATTCGGAGGTCCCTAACTCGAGTTATTAATTTTTGCTAAAAATTAAAAGTTTAAAAGTTTAATAACTTTTAAGAATTGATATCGGGTCCGTATTTTGACTCGGAGCGCGGTACAAGTCCAGTATAATATTTATGAGTTGTCTATGAAATTTGGTGAGAAACGGAGTTGGTTTGGTGTGATTCAGACATCTGATTGTGAAAATAAAAGTTTTGAAGTTTTCTTGAAAATTTTCTTTGGTTTGGTGTCTGATTCATAGTTCTAGGCATTATTTTAATATTTTGATCATGCGAGTGAGTTCGTATGAGGCTTTTGGACAAGTGTGCATAATTGGTTTGGAGCCCCGCGGGCTCGGGTGAATTTCGGTTAGGCTACGGGTGGTTTAGGACTTAGAAAATCTAGTTTTTCTACAGCTTCAGGTGTCTTCTAGTTTCATTCTTCACCTTGGAAAAGGAACTCTCGCAAACATGAAGAGTGAATTGGTCCTGGGTGGATATCTTCACGCGAATGCAATAGCTTGGTCGCGAACGCGGAGCAATGGGGGCTTTACCTTTCGTGACCGCGACCAGCATCTCGCGAACACGTAGTGTTATGGACCTGGTGGAGGGGTTAGTCATTTCTTTTAGGTGAACATGAGCACTGGCTCGCGAACATGAAGGACAGGGGGAGTATCCTTCATGAACGCGAAGAGGAACTCGTGAACGTGAAAGCCACTTGGGCTGCCACACATCGCGAACAAGTCAGGCCCTTTGCAAACGCGAAGAAGGCCTGACGCCCAGACCTTTAATCATTTCAAAAATGGGATTTCTCAGGATTTTCATAACCCGTCCATTAGAGCTCCTCTTAGTTGCAATTTTGAAGAAAAAACTAAACACCAATTCAAAGGTTTTTACTCTTTAACTCATTTTCTTCCATTTCTAACATGATTCATTAATTCCTAGCCCTAATCTTTGTTCTTCCATGGTAGAAAACGATGGATTTAGGAAGAATGGGGGGTTTGCAAATTGGGGATTTAGATCTCATATTGGGGTCGCACTCCGAAACTAATTACATAATCAAGCTTGGAGGTGAATGGATAAATGGAACTTAGTCCGAACCTCGGGTTTTGACCAAGCGGGCATGGGTTAAATTTTGACTTTTCTGGGTGGAAAGTTTGATAACTCTAAATTTATGCATTGTAATTGATTTCTTTAAAAATATTTAATATTATTGAGTTAATTGAGGCTAGATACGAGTGGTTTGGAGGCAGATTCTATGGGAAAGGCCCCGACAGAGCTTTCAATTGATTGCGAAGTGAGGTAAGAATGGTGTCTAACCTGGACTTGATGGAATTATGAACCCTCAGACTATGTTGCTATGTGATTCTTATGTAAGCGACGTATATGCGACGTGACGAGTACTTATATGCTGCCAAATTATTTGTCTTCACTGATTTTTCGCTTTTTCTTAATTATTTACTTCCCTGCCTTAACTGTTATATGATCTAAATGTTTTCTTTGCTTAACTACTACCTATTAATAAATATCAATCAATATCTTCATTAGCAAATCAATATCTTCTTCTGCTAATGATGTTAGCTCTTTTCATAGTTTCATGATTCCCTGTTATTTGCTTAAATTGACTTACTTGGACCTTCTAATTGTTAATTGCTAGATTGGTCTCGTTGTGTAGTATTCTTGTGTAGATTCCAATATTGTACAAGGTTTCCTTTTTTTGTTTAGTTTGGTATTTATTGATCGTAAAGGTTTTTTCGTTTGAACTGTTGATTTGACTGTGCACATTGAGTATTTGGTATTGATATGGTGGGATTGGGTTGCATGCCAGAGTAGGTGTAATAAGGGTGGATTGATATGGTAGAATAAGGGTGAATTCGCACTCTACGATGGGATCAAGTTGCGCGCCGAAACAGGTGGAATAAGGATGGACTGTTACGGTGAAATAAGAGTGAGTTATGATACAGATATCGGTATATAATGGGATTGGATTACGTGCCGCAACATATCCATATATTATTTGTTGTTGTTGATATTATTACAATGAAATAAGGGAGGATTATGTGTTGTCCAGTGGGATCGGGTTGCGCGCCGCAAAAACTTATGCGTTTCTATGTCCTCGAGCTGTGTTGGTTTTCGATATTGTTATGTGAAACTATATGGATTGTTAATTCTGAATGACACTGGTTTATTCCTTGAGGTTGTAGCTGCTATTTTCAGTTGACTGTTTTATCTTGTTCTCTATTTCCTTTTTCTGCCTTTATTATATACTGTATATAGGTTGTAGTGTAAGTGATCCGCCTTAGCCTCGTCATTACTTCGTCGAGGTTAGGCTCGGCACTTACAAAGTACATGGGATCGGTTGTACTCATACTACACTCTACACTTCTTGTGCAAATTTTGGAGTCGGTCCCAGCAGCGGCTATTAGCGTGCTTGGATTGATCAACTCAATGGAGACTTGAGGTACAACTGCTTAGTGTCCGCAGCTCCTGGAGTCCCCTCTTTTGTTTTTATTTAGATGTTTATTTTTTTTAGATATATTTGTATTTATATCAGACCCTTGTACGTATTATTCTAGTAGCTCGTGCACTTGTGACACCCGGTTCAGGGTTTTGTAGCAGATGTTTGGCAGTTTTAGCTTTTGCATTTATACTTTAGATTATTTCAGTTATTTTAGTTCTTTGGTGTTTAATTGTAACTGTAAAAATGGTTAAACTTTTCTAACATTGGCTTGCCGAGCAAGCAAAATGTTAGGCTCTATCACGATCCCGACGGTAGTAATTCCGAATCATGAAAAGTTGGTATCAGAGCACTAGGTTACATAGGTCTCACGAGTCACGAGCAAACTTAGTAGAGTCTAGAGGATCAATACAGAGACGTCTGTACTTATCTTCTAGAGGTTATGGAGTTAGGAACAATTTCACTTCTATTCTTATCTGTCATGCAATTTTATTCTATCATTGCTGCCTGAATCCTTCTATTATTGTTCTCTCACATATGGCGTGAATACAAACCACATCGTTAGCTGGACAATAGCCGGATCCCCCAGCAACAACTCCTCTGAGGGGCAGAGGTTAAGGCCGAGGTCGCACTAGAGGCCAAGACAGGGTCGGAGCTCGGCTTAGAGCTCGAACAGCAGCACCAGCGGTGAAGCCTCAGGTAGAGTTTGAAGAGGAGGTTCCAATCCAGACTACGCCTGTCGGACCAGATTAGGTCCTAGAGGGTTCATCGCCACCCTAGTGCTTCAGGATGCTTTGGTCCGTTTGGTGGGCCTTATGGAGAGTGTGACCCATGCTAATACATATCTTATGGCAGCAGCCATCTCTCAGGCTGGGGGAGGAGCACAGGCTCCCGCTATCTACACTCCGGAGAAGATGGATCCCCAGTATCAGACTTTAGTAGCTCCGCCAGTTGGGGTAGTTTAGCCAGCTGTTGCGGCACAGGCCGGTGATGGTCATGCCATGTCTTCTGAGGGCTTATTGAGATAGGACAAGTTTACGAAGCTCTTTCCAGATCACTTCAGTGGAGCATCTTCTGAGGACCCATGGGATTATCTTGACCGCTTCCATGAGGTATTGTGGAACATGGGTATAGTTGAGACACTTTATGCCAATTTTACTGTGTTTCAGATGACGGGTTCTGCCAAGCGATGGTGGATGGATTATGTATCTACCGGACCAGCTGGGCCTGCTCTTACTTGGGATCATTTCTCATATATATTTCTTGAGAAGTTCCTTATTATGATATAGAGAGAGTTACCATAGGCAGTTTGAATGCTTCCAGCAGGGTGGATGTCAATTACCCGGTAAGAGACATGCTTGCAGATTTAGCCCATCATGTTATTCTTCTGCTTCCTACATAGATAGAGATGGTGATGTGGTTTATTGAGGAACTCTCTCATCCTATAAATTTGCAGATGGACAAGGAGATCGGGGGGGAGTTCTTTTCAGACGTCTGTTAATGGCACCAGGCAGATCGAGAATGTTCTTTCACATGAGATGGTGCAAGGTTCTGATAAGAGGGTTCATTATTCCTGTGGTTTCAGTGGTGCCTCATCTGGAGGCAGGGGAAATTTTGGTAGGGTTTATCCTCCCAAGCCATATCAGTCAGCGCTTCAGGCATCCTATAGTGCCTCAGGTAGTCGTGGCCTTTATGTGCCTCATTCTGGGCAGCCAGCCTATAGTACACCTCCTATTCAGAGTTACTACCGTAGTCATCTGACCCTTTTGGGCCAGTCTCAGTTTCAGCAGCCACAACACCAGATGGATGTTATGAGTGTTGTGGTTTTGGGCATATCAGGAGTACTTCCCAAGATCATTGGGCGGCACGCCATATCAGAGTTCTGTACCATGATTTCGGCACCCGTTTCACCACAACCCGCTCGGCCAGCTAAAGGTAGGGTTCAGTAGCTAGAGGTGGAGGTTAGGACGTTAGAGGTGGAGATTAGGACGCTAAAGGGGGAGGCATTCCTATGCTTCATCTTATTTTGCCTCATATCTGATTGTGCATCATTATACTTTAAGTGCTCATATGTATGTGTCCACACCTGTATGATATTCTATTGTAGTAAATCATGTTTATCATTCTTGTGTGGTTACCACTGGGGTTCTTGAGACTATTATAGACCTTCTACTTCTCGATATGGTTGATTTTGATGTCATTTTGGGTATGGATTGGTTGTCACTTTATCATACTATATTAGATTGTCACACCAACACGGTGACCTTAGCCTTACCATAGTTGCCTCAATTAAAGTGGCGAGGAATTCTTTCCCATTCTATCGGTAGGGTTATTTATTATGAAGGCTCATCATATAATCGAGAAGTGGTGTCTAGCTTATTTGGCTTATATCCGCGATTCTAGTATAGAGGTTCCTTCCATGGATTCAGTACCAGTGGTTCGTGAGTTTCTAAAGATATTTCTTGAAGACCTGCCGGGATGCCACCTGATAGAGATATTGACTTCTGTATTAATTTGGCTTTAGGTGCTCAACCCATTTCTATTTCGACATACTGTATGGCCCCTCTAAAGTTGAAAGAATTGAATGAGCAGTTGCAAGATTTACTTGATAAGGGCTTCATTAGAACTAGTGTCTCATCCTGGGGTGTGCATGCGTTGTTTGTGAAGAAGAATGGTGGAGGTGAGGATGTGTATAGATTACATGCAATCGAACAAATTCACCATCAAGAACAAGTATCCATTGCCAAGGATTTGATGACTTATTTGATAAACTACAGGGTCCCAAGGAAATTTCAAAAATTGATTTGATATCTGGCTACCATCAGTTGAGGATTAGGGCATCTGATGTCCCTAAGATAACTTTTCAGATTCGGTACATGCATTATGAGTTTCTAGTGATGTTATTTGGACTGTCAAATTCCCCAGAAACATTCATGAATTTGATGAACAGGGTGTTCAAGCCTTATCTGGATTCCTTTATGATTGTTTTTATTGATGATATCTTGATCTATTACCGCAATCGAGAGGAGCATGAGCAGTATCTTCGAATCATACTTCAGACATTGAGAGACATCCCGTTATTTGCTAAATTTTCAAAATGCGAGCTTTGGTTGAGCTCAGTTGCTTTCTTGGGACACATTGTATCAGCTGAGGGCATTCAGGTGGATCCTAAGAAGATTGGGTCATTTCAGAATTGGCCTAGACCCACATCAGCGATGGAGATTCAGAGTTTCTTAGGTTTGGCGGGATATTACCGTCTGTTTGTGGAGGAATAATTGGTACATGATTCCTTGGATAAGGTCAAGATTATTTAGGATAGACTTCGCACTACTCAGTCTTAGGTAGAAGAGTTATGCCGGCCGTAGAGTTCGTGATGCTACATTCATAGTCAGAGAGAGAGTGTTGCTCCGACACCCATGAAGGGTTTAATGAGTCTTGAAAAGAAGGAAAAACTAAGCCCTAGGTATATCGGAATTTTTTTAGTTTCTTTAGAGAGTGGGTGAGGTGGCTTACAAGCTCGTATTGCCACCTAGTTTATCAGCAGTTCAACCTGTGTTTCATGTGTCAATGCTCCGGAAGTATCACGATGATCTTTCTCATGTGTTAGATTTCAGCTCTGTTAAGTTGGACAAGGATTTGACTTATAAGGAGGACCCGATGCCTATTCTATCTTGGCTTCGTAATTGAGATCAAAGAGTTATCCTTCAGTTGAAGTGCACTGGAGATGCCCGTCGAGGCAGCTACTTGGGAGTCCGATTCGGACATGCAGAATAGATATCCATACCTTTTCACCAGCCCAGGTACTTTTCTATGTCTATTTGAGGACGAACAATTATTTTAGAAGTGGAGAATGTGATGACCTGATAGGTCATCTTATATTTTAGAAACTACTTCTGTATTTTGAAGCCTTAAATACCTTATTTTTGTATACATATAATTTTTGACCATCCCTAAGATTTTACACATTTCAGAATTTAAATATTTAGTTTAGGCTAATTTCGCTTTTTATCTAGTTTTAACTATTTTACTTTATTTTGCCACAAAAATAAAAATTATAAAAAAAATTTCTTTTATTTAGGTTATTGCTATTTTATCTTGTTATTTTTAGTGTATTTACCTTACATAAAATTTAAAAATATAAAAATAGTTACACTTTATTTTTAAGGATATTAGTATTTTGGTTAGTAGTATTATCTTAATTTTACAATGATTTTAATCTAATCTTATTATATTATTGTAGTTTGACATTTGAAAAATATAAAAGAAATTGTTTCATATTTTATATATAATTTAGTTTAATTAATTAGATAGATTTTTTCAATATGTAGTATATTTAGCTTATATTAGAAGTTACGGAAAATGATCAAAACTGCCCCCAACGTATTGACTCCGGAACAAAATTGCGCTCCGTTAACCTTTTGCAAAGAAAGTGCCCCTACCGTTAACTTTGTGGCATACTTTTGCCCCTAAAACTAACAGATGCCTTGTCACTATTTTTTAATTATTTTTAATTTCACGTGTCAGGTTGTGATTGGCCATTCCCTAAAACCTGACCCAAAATCAATTCTTCCCCAAGCTCCGACCCGACCCGACCCGACCCGACGTCATCGTTTCCATCCCTTTCTTCTCCTATCGCCATTTTCCGAAGTAGAAATGCAAGAAACAAGTTAAAGGGAATATGTAGAGCAATGGTAGAGCAGACAGTACAAGGAGGAGGGGCTGCTTCTGCTTTTGCTAAAGAAATGGAACGGCTTTCTGCTAAAGAGTCTCTTCTTCTTGCTGTCAGTAGTCATTCTTCCCCCCTTTTTAGCTCCATTTTAGATTTATTTTGCGATTTAGTCTTGCAGTATTCATTCTTCAAATGCCTGAAGTTCTAATTTTGTTATGAAACTATTTGACACGAAGTTTTCAGGCGATGTGAAGGTGACGGGCTGGACGGGGAAGATGAACCAACGGGGTAGCCATGGAAGGTCGTTTGGTGGATTAGGGTTAGAGAGGGTGTGTTGTGAGGAAGATGAAGAGGGGGTTTGGGGGCAAAAAAGGTCGGGTCGGGTTGGGTCGGAGCGGGTTGGGGTAAAATTGATTTTGGGTCAGGTATTAGGGAATGGCCAATCACAACCTAACACGTGGAATTAAAAATAATTAAAAAATAGTGACAAGGCATCTGTTAGTACTAGGGGCAAAAGTGTGCCACAAAGTTAACTGTATGGGCATTTTCTTTGCAAAAGGTTAATGGAGGTTTATGGTAATTTTGTTCCGGAGTCAATACGTTAAGGACAGTTTTGACCATTTTCCGTAAAAGGTATTTAGCTTAGATTTGGATATTTTTCTTTTAGTCCAATTTTAAGAAACAAATATGAAGCCCAATACCCTCTAACCCCTAAAACCTTGTTCATTTACTAACTTAAGCTCCTAAGAAGAAGCAGCGGTTCCCATTTTCAAACAGAAAATCCAACAATCCCTGTTGTCATCTTCAACACCCAACATAAACCATCCGATGCTTCTTCTTCAACCTTCACAAAAACCATCGCCCACCGACATCTCTCCAAGGACAAACGACCCTTCTTCTTCGTCGAGAGACCACCCAAAACCCAGCTACCAGACACCACACCCCTCCGCCTTCCTATACCCAGGGGAAACCACACGAAAAATCACTCAAGAGAATACACAAATAGACAGAAAAGAAACGAGAAAATCACAAAAATGGGGAGCTCAAGAAAAAAAACTCTCCCCATCATTTTGACCATGGAAACTCCGTGAATTGTTCTCCGATCTAGCATCTTAAAGATCTAACAAAAGCTTTGCCTTAACGCCCCAAATGACCATGAAAATTAAGTAAATATTCACCTGCAACTAACTGAAAATCACCTTTACACCACCCTCAGAAAATCGTAAAAATCAGCCGCAAAATTTAGCTGAAACAGCTCCCGAATCGCAGCTGAAATCTACTACAACAGCGCCCAAAATGCCACCAGAGATTCGAGTCAAGTTGATCGAGCTGTCCATTTTCAAGTCCGACATTTCGGCCCGTGTTCTGGTTCCCTTTGCCATCGAGGATTTTCGGTCCAGTTTTGCATTCATATGTCGTTACTGTAACGGGAAAGGCTATCAATCTTTGAGGTTAATTTATTATTCTAATTTTAAATTTCTTCTTCGTTTCATCGTTATTAGGCTTCAACGATTGTGATTGTTCTGCTTGTTTCGTTATGTATTTTCTTAAGTTGGTTCATTTATGTTAAAGTTTTTACTGATGTTATTGATACAGTATTTGGGAACAAACACAAATTAGTTACTTTATTTTATTTACTTAGCTTTATGAGCTATATGATTTGTATGTGAATTGGTTTTGGAGATGTTGGGTTAAAAGCTAAATAGGAATTTGCTATCATGGGATTACTAGTACAAACATTCTGTTTTTGGTGAGTATTTTAGACGTAACAACAATTTGAGTTGTGAAAGATTTGTGTCAATTCTTTATTTTCCGTTACTAATTTAATCACTAGTAGTATGTTTAGGCCAACTACACTTGGGTACGCAAACCTTAAAATTTTTATTAGTTTCAAGGCGAGTGGCCTTTTTCTTAGTTAAATTTATCATGGGAATGACCCGCATAATTTGTATATATTTTATCCGGGGTATGCCCCGAAGTATTTGTATTTGGAGGGCTAGAGTGGAACTCGTAGTATTTTTATCTTTATTTATTTTTATTTTTCTTTTATTAGGCGGGAACGACCTCGAGCCTCTTGTGTGTTTGTTTTTATTTTCCGTGTTTGTTTTTATATCAATTTTGAATATTTTAAAAGCTAACTAGATCAAGTACGCAACCGTACTAGTTACGGGGCTTGCGGAGTACCTAACACCTTCTCCCCAAGTCAAATTAACCTCATTACCCGAGTCTCTGGTGCGGGCTTGATTTTGGGAGTCCAAAGTGTTTAGAAAGGAAAGAATCATTTTCACAAAACGGTGACCTGACACACCGAAACTAATGTCAGATGACAACTTTGAAAAAATTCTTTTGAACACAATTTTGTCACTTTCCTAATTGTAAAACCTTTTCGAGCTTTACTAAGTTTTTTTTTATTAATTTTTAAAGGATTAAGTGAGGTTGTGAAAAAGGGGTGTGAGTCCGCTGTGGAGTTGCAGATTCGATGTGGTACTTGATCTGGTTGGCTTTTAGGATATTCGGTTGAAGTGTTTATTTTGTTTATGTGCTTTGTTTGTCATATTTCTTTGTTTTGTTGGTGTTTGTTTATCACTTTTCTTAATGTGTTACTGCTTTATAAACGGTCAGCATTTGCATAATCATGTGTCTTCTGTCTGCAATAAGTCTCGGAGTACGCGTCGTGCGCATGAACTCTTTGTTAAATTACCCTTAATTTAGGAGGGGGCCGTCAGACGTATGGAGTGGGTGGAAAGTTAGAGTAGCTACCATCGACCATACGCTCCCCCGAATTTCTTTGTTTGTGAACCCCAAACTTAGGTCAACCATTAGGTTAATTTTATTTGCATCATGTCATTTAAGCCTAGCAGGGATCAGTCCCTAGTACCATGTCCTTTTGTAGAAAGCCTATCCAAATTTTATCAAAATGGGTTCATGGCCCAAAAAGAGATTCAATCATCCCTTATGATACATGTTATATTTTCAGGGTAAAAAGGTCATTTGGCAGACCGATGCTTGGAAAATAAGGGTAAAAAATGAAGCAAGTAGGGTCCAGTATATTTTTCTTTCAAAAAGATTTTACACTTTTCCCTCAATTTTCAGAAAATAAAAAAATTCAAAAAAATAAAAAAATCCGAAAAGAGTTTACATTTTCCATCATTTCTCAAAAGACAAAAATATGATTTTTCCAAATTAGTTGCATTAAAAAAAAGCTTTTCCCATGTCCAATCTTCCCGAAATATGCATACCTAATTCTCGTCTCTCGGGCGGGATACGTAGTCAACCCACATAGGTTCCGGTCTTCTTAGTGTCTTAGGTTATTGGCTTCATGGGGTCTAAGCCAAATCTTGCTTGTTTAGCCATATTTGGCCACATCGGTCATTTTTTGTAGAATAGGGCTATTCTCTCAAAATAGTTTGTTATCCCATATCTTAGAGTATTCTGTCAACAACAAGGTATCCTTTCAGTTTTAAGATCCATTCCTGTTGAATTTGCATGTCTAGCCACTTTTGGCCACATCGATCATTCTTGTAAAATGTGGTCATTTTCACAAAAGTGGTTCATTGACCCATATCTCAGAATCTTGAGTTAGCAACTAAGTGTCCCAGTACCTTAAGGTCCATCCTTTTGAGTTTGCATCTTTAACCACTTCTGACCATATCTGTTATTTTTGCAAAATGGGGCATTTTCGCAAATTAATTTTGGGCCATGATATTGAGAGTTTGAATCCATTTAAGCCTTAGCGAGGCATTTTTCATATCTATAAGGTCACACTTGGTGGGTTTACACTCCTAGCCACTGTTGGACACATAGGTTAATTTTCACATATCCCAACTGCGTCTTGCATATGTCCCCTAAGAGGTGTTCGCTAATCTATTTGGTCTTATTTTTATCATTCCGGTATGGATTTATTTACCACAGCTCGAGCATGACTGAGATCCTGGGACCACTGTATTCCAGAGTTGCTTAAAGATACTTTCATATTTTGAGTCTATCATTTATGTTGTCTTTTACGTTCTAGTCTTGTACATTAATATCGAGTCTTTTGTTATATTACTTTCCATTTTATATTTGAAAAAAATTAAATGAAAAATCCAAAAAGATTTTTATTTTTTAGTTTATTTTGTCTATTACTTTTCCAGAACTACGCTTGATCTAATTAATGAAGGACATGATAAGTAGGCAACCTACATAGGGTTCGATCGAATTATTTAAAAAAAAAAAAGAACAGAAAAGAAAATAAAAGATGAAACTGCGGGTGTGGGAAGTGAGAGGAAAGAAAAATTATTTATCAGAAAGAAAAATGAGCAAGCCAAGAAGTGCTAGAAAAGAAAAAAAGAGACGATTGAAATGAACAAAATTGGGATGATGCTAAATAACCTTGTGACCCTCGAAATCATTCTAGAACCATTAAATTGTTTCCAGGGGCATTGCATGCGTTGTGATATTTCTATCTGATAAATGTCCTAACGCAAATATGTTGGCTTTGTTTATTCCTCTTTGTTAATTTCATTGTTATCATAACATAGCATGGTTAGTTTGTGGTACTTTGGCGATTCGTACATACAACATAAGGTCAAAAGAAAGGAAGCCATGGCTAGCAAAGACTTGGACACAAGCGCTGCTATTCTACCTAAGAATAATGTTGAATTAGAATCTAAGTTGAAAGGAGAGGACCTAAGGTTGAAAAGACAGATGGCCGAGATGTACCAAGCCTAGATTAGTGGGCGTTCTCCACCATTATTTCCACTAACTACACTGAACGCCTCGTCACCATTCCGCCATTGTCACATATCCAGATTTTCTCTAGTACTGATGTCTCCCAAACTTTCCATGCTCCACCAGCCAAAATAACCACATGCCTTGTTCCGACATCTACTCCTATTTTTGTATCTCCTCCATGAGCTACCCTTCATCGATCTTCTAATTAACATGTGTTCAAAGTCCCTATTCCCCAACACTATGCTCCAATACCCACTTTCAAGGTCTCTAATTCATACTCTTACGCTCCTCATTTTGAGCCTCCCGGTGAAGCTGAAAAGACTGCTAAGATAGTGAAGCAAGATGATATATCCATAAAGATGAAAGGTATAGAACAATCCTTAAACATGCAAGGGATGTGAAATAACAGGTTTTACAACTACTTGTGTACGTTTCCAGATATTCGTCTACCTGCTCTTGATACCCAATTTTTTCCTGTATATTTTTTATATGGAAAATACTTTCAAAATAGTATGTATATACATATATAAGTATGTACCAATATTTTATTATTTTTTCTTAATTTTGAAAGATTTTTAAATCAATTTATTGCCCTATTTTATCAAGAAAAATCCAATAATTATTCCCAAAATTACATATTGGTGATTCATTATTGGATTCTCATATTTATACTAAAATATAGCTAACATAATTTTTGCTTATTTTTACAAATTTATTTAGTATTTTTTAAAGCTAAATTGCATATAATTTTAATATTAGCTTCTTTTAAAATTTAATTGTGTTTATATTTATAAAATTAACTCTAATGTTTTTAATTTGATAATCATGTACTATTAATCATTTTAGTACCTTTAATTTATTTCCAGAAATTATTCTACTATTTTTTATAAATAAATAAGGGAAAGTTGGCTATTTAAAATCTAGCCCAATTGTGTTTTCAATTGTAGCCTGAATTGAACCCCAAAATTTTAAACCCAATTACTCAGCCCAAATCCTAATAATACCCGAACCACGACCCAATTAAAATAATTACCCGATCAACGGCTCACATTAATCCTTTTCTTTATTAATCTCGACCTACCACCAAACCCTAACCATTTCTCACCTACAGACGCCTCCGAATCCCCCTTCTCTCTCAATTGTCTCTCAATCCTCTCTCAGACCCTAGTCGTTGCCCTCAACTACCACCCTAATACCGCCCAAATCAATGGATTCCAAAGCCATCACAGGCTTGTATCTACCTCTCTTGGCTTTTATGTGTTCTATTATCATTATTTCAAGGCTAGATCCTGGGGAAGCTTGGTCCGGACCTTGGTCGATTTTAGTTTAAGGTTATTCTGTGATCATCTCTGACCTCTCTCTAGCCATCCATGGCCTGACTCTTGACTCTCCTGCTTAGATAGATGGTTTTCCAAGCCTTTCTCACCATTTGGGGTTCTAACCTTTAAGGTTCTTCCGATTTCTTTTAGATCTATTTTAGTATGTGTTTGCTCTAAACTTCTAAACGTTGTTTCTCAAAGATTCTTCTAAAACTCTATCTTTAAAACCCTTATCTTTTCCGACTAGGTTTCTGTTAAGTTATTTGACATGTTTTGTTGTGTTTTCTTATGTCGTTCTTATACTTGAGTTTGTATGTTAAGGGCCTTAATTTCTTTTGAGATTTCTGAATATATTTACTTAGCATTTGTCTTATGTATTTGTTTTTCATCTCCAGACTCGATTGGTGTTGAAAACCCTAAAACTTTGGGTTCATTCGAGTGCTGAGACTTTTTGCTGTATGATTTACTTGTTCATCATCTCTGAATTTGATTGGTTTCAAAACCCTAATTCCTTTGGGGCCTATTCGAGCTTCTGAAAATGCTTCATCTATTTGAAGTTGCTCGACTGGATTCGAAGTCCTTTTTGTTTCAACTTCTGTTTCTTTGTGTGATTTGGTTTCTTGCAATCATTAAAACAAGACTATACTTTTCAGAAGGGCCTTTTACTTCAGCTTTCGCATGCTTCTGATACCCTCTTTTCCTCTATTACTAAGTTAATAAAGTTGACCTATGTGACTACCATGTTTCACTGTCCAGTAACTTTGTGATTGTGATTGCATGTTGCTTCTCTTTGCCATAGTTTAGCCTCGTATGCCTAATATACTATGCACTCTATTTATATGCTAAACATGACTCATGGTTCTCTCTTTGATTGACCCTGTGCTCCTTGTTCTTGGATTGATTTGAAAACTTCCCTTTAAATTTTCGATTCTCTCTTTTTTAACTTGGTTTATTCATAGGAACCCATGTTATTCACCTTAAATCAGTGATTTCGAAATCCTTGATTCCCTGATTTACTATGTACTGATTTTCGATTATCTCTATATTCTACAACTTTATTTTAATTTCTTATCTTATTTGGGTTTACCGAGTATTTCAAGGATCCTTCATTAGTTGTTCCCTTAATTGAACCTCTGTGTACTTACCCCTAATTATATATTATGCACATGATACTCTACAGATTTCTTTACTTAAGTGTTTTTAATTCCTTAATTAAAGAAAGTCCTTAATACTGATTTGATTTTAATTTGTTCATAGTTCCATAATTACTGTTGAACTATGATTCTTGCCATATTTTCTACCTATTTTTAAACTATAAGTACCTTGCTCTCTCATTAACACAAACACACGAATACTCTTTGTTCTAAACTCATTTTACACTCAAAACAATCGCTCTTGCTTTACTACTTCTAATGTGGCCTTGTCACGACCCAAAAATCCACTAAGAGTCGTGATGGCGCCGAACACTTCTGTCAGGAAAGCCAACCAGATTACTTAATCAAATCTCATTTTAACACTTTCTGAAATACATGATTTTTCCTCCATATTTAGAAATTCTAAGGAATACCATTTTCAAATCAAACTTCTTTTAAAGTTAAGCAATTGATACAATGTTTCAGCAATCCCAGAACCCAGAGTCCTAAGTACATGAGCATCTACTGATAAGAGGAATATAAATACATCATCCGTCCGAAATACAATGGACAAAAAATAAACACAGTACTGGAAAGGGACTACCCTAGTTGCGACTGTCACGAATGATGCAGCTCTCTAGTCCCCAGAATCATCAGTGCTGCTACATCTAGTAGACTACTGAAATCACGTATACCTATGCAACAAAATGCACATCAAGTGTAGCATAAGTACAAAAACAACGTGTACCTAATGAGTGTCCTAATCCCGAAGGAGTAGAGATAAGATGGTCAATCCTGACACTCACTAGCAGTCCAATGACTATTATCTAAGCAGTGAATTTGTTTTATAAATAGGATTCTAATCTAGATATGGGAAAATAGTTAGTCATACAATTCTTTCATGGAAAATTTCCTTAGTTTTCTTTTTATTATTAAATAAATGTTCTCGAGCCATAATGTGGCATAAAACAACTCAAATGAGTTCAAGATAATAGCACAAATATGCGCAAATCATGCCGAGGCGATGGCACGCTCCAACAGAAATGTAAATTTGTGCACTGCCGGGGGTCGAGCGGACCGTACCATAGATGCATCCATTTCACCAAGGCGATCGGCCCGTTTCAACAGAAATATTAACACACCCAGGCAGATAATCAGTCAAACAGTCAGGGTGGAGCAAATATCCAAGTAAGGTCCATTCCCTTTTAATAATTTGAGAAAACATGGCTTTAATGTTTTTAGAAATCGGCTTATTAATTTAATATGATGAAAGCATTTCAAGCCATCAATGATTTACAAATGATTCAAGTATAACATGGCTTTGGGTCTTAGACTACACGGGCAATAGCATAATAGTATCTACGCACGGACTCTCGTCACCTTATGCGTACGTAGCCCCCACAAATTGGAGCGCATAATCAGTTTAATTTACCTATGGGGTAATTTTCCCTCACAGGATTAGAAAGGAGAGTCACCTCGCCTGAAGACTCAACATCGACATTCTTCATCCCTCCAAAGACTTAAACCAACGCACAAATGCTCCAAAACTAGCCAAACAATGGCAAACTAATGATAATATACTCAAATACTTGCTAACAATTCACATTATACAATTTCCCAACTCTATTTGAAAAAGACCAAATGCCCTTGGGCCCGCGTGCCTGAAATTCTCGAAGGTAAAGGTTACCCATGACCTTAGGAACTCAAATTTACTCCTAGTTCCAGTCTCAATTTCATGGTTAAATTCCAAGAACAATATTTTTCTAGGTTTTACTCCAACCCTAAATTTTCTCACAAGTTTCATGTCTAAATCCATGGTATAATCTTGTATTTAAATTGTAAATGAGTAGAAGTAAGTTACCTTAACATAGATGACGGAAATATTCTTGAAGCTCTCAAAAATCGCCCCCAAGCCAAGAGAAAATCAGAGAAATGAGCTCCCTATCCCGATTTAAAACAAACCCACTGCCTTCCGATCTTTCCGCTTCTGCAGAATTATACCCGCTTATGCAGTCACCACCTTTGCGTAAAATAGGTCGCTTCTATTGCTTCCCTGGCCTAGCCCATTTTTCGCATATGCAATCTTTCCACCGCAAATGCGGTTCCGCTTCTGTGGAGCCTTAGCCGCTTCTACGGTCCTGACTGTCCCCCATGCTTGTCCGCTTCTGCGGTCCCATCTCCGCAGAAGCGGAAATACCAGGTACCAGCTGCTTAGATTTTTGCAAACATCTCATTTTTGATCTGTTATCCACCTAGAATTCACCTGAGGCATCCGGGACCCCAAGAAATCATACCAACCAATCCCAAAAGTTAGAACAAGACCTATGTAGGTCATGAGGTTCAATGGGAGCATCTGATTCGTTGAACTTGGCTAAGTTGATCATAAAATATTATCGTGGTCCTGTGGATTTTGTGTTGCAACGTAAGAATCCAGTTGTGTTATGCAGTCATATTTGAGGACGGCGAGTGGTGAATAATTTGGTGATCTCTTGATGAAAACAGGCCAAACATAGAATTCCGGATGTTCTAACCAATCCCAAATAGCATAACCATGGCGGCGTGCAACCCGATCCATACCATATAACTATGGCAGCGCGCCACCCGATCCACATAATATAACCATGGCGGCGTGCCACCCAATCCACATGTAGAACTCATATAAGGAGATACACAACGAGCTAAATCGCTCACCACATGAAAATAGCGAATATCGGTCATAAACACGCTGAGGTGCATAATACCATCCCTGAGGAAACATATAACTCTATAGGATACAATACATATGCACAACTGAGGTGTGATACATGATCTGAATCTCAAGGGTCATCCTGCTCATATAACATTAGCTCTACTCGGAACCTCAACACATAAGAAATTCACCAAGACGTTTCACAACTCATACGGCGCAATACATCATTTTCTGGAATAGCTGATGACAGAATAACACCTCGATTGTTCCCCTATAGGGAACGCTCGCTGATATGAACACAAAACTGGCCTGATACAAAGCCATGTTCACATATAAATCAATCCACTGATCTCAAGACGATTTATTATTGCACCAACTTGGCTAATAACCTTTCAAAGGTTCATAGTAACTCCTTCTTCCTCATAACATATAAGAAAAACCAATATAACCAGATCAACCTCCTCCATTCATATCCTAATAACAAAGTGCCCTTCAGGCATACATTCCCAAATTAACGATGTTACCAAAATCCTCATACTTGGTTTAATTCTCTTACTCAATCGAGTGACTACATGTCACAATTTCGGCGGAACAAGCTCCCACAATCTTTCAAACTAACTAATGGGTTTGCTCATTCAAACCATCGGCTGCACTAATGCTGAAAAGCGGTCAAGAATCCTTAACCATGTGGCATAGACTTTCTCACAAAACACTGATCTCAGGTGATACTAACGACAATATCAATCTTACTCAAAACACTGAAATTCCTTTCCTGCTCATCCTCGTGTTATTACAATCATTTACCAAATTGCAACCTTGGTTCTCACATCAAATTTCATACCACTCACTGCACCCAACGTGCCGATATACGATAGACACGATTTCTATCACAACTCTAGAATCACTGATAGACTAACACTTCATCATATAAAACTTTTCATTTAAATCACTTCAGGAGAACTATGGCAACATACAGGAGAATTCTCATAATCATCGAATATGCCAACCTCTAAGTAGTAGTCCAAGCCACCATAACACTTCCGGGATCTACCTACTCATAACAGGCTATAACAAAAGAATGCTTCTGAATAACATCAATCACTGCGGCCGACAAGCAACACACGCACCGCCACACTTCACATGCATGACTTGAGCACGCTGGATGAACTGATCAACACTACCAATATGCCAAGTTAACCATGATAATCATTCTACTTCCTTCCACTAAATCATTGATTGCCTTAGAAATAATGCTTCTTCATTCAACACATACTATACTCCATCTGCACTCAACCCGAGCGACCTTGAATTACGAGACCATGCTATCTCGAATCCCACGAACCATTTCATATTAATCGATGCTACCCGTACATTAAAATATCACAGAACATTCTGGGCACCTTCTCATAAGTTGCTATAAGGCTTTATTCTTAACTATACCCATAGGCTCAAAATTACTGAGCACTACATTTAAACTCCTGAATTCACTAGGACCATTATTGAGAGCCACCCATTCTGTCTTGGTCCCGAATATAACTCACTTTATAGATCTTATAACATACGAATACTCTCTCGACGAAGCACTCGGCGAAATCACTTACTCTGAAACCTTCATCTATACGAGGCATAAATCCTGAATCTTTTTCCAAGTACAAACATAAGCCAATAAGTCTAACCATAACATACCTCCAACAATTCATTTTCTCGAATTACCACTTATGGTCTTTTCTCATAGCTAAAATGACACATTAATATACTAATAACTAGAAACCATGCAAGTAGTTAATCATACAACCCAATCTTAGACGCTGGGACTCTCCCACTTAGCTTGAAGCCATTATTTCACAACCCTTGAGTTCGCCCGATCCTTATTTTATGTCTTATTGACATAACCTTGCGCCAAAAGTTGTTAAATTTCTCGGAATCTTCCTGTAAATCCCCATCTTCCATAATCTGAATCATCATCCACATTCGCACGATCGATCTCCTTGTGGAGGAACCAATATAATTCCTTGCGGAAGCTTCTCCAACCACGCGACCGCTAACCTGCTTACGGGGAACAACCAATCGGAGGGAATCACCTCCCAACATCTTCCCGCGCCACTAGACGAGGTGCCTTCACTATGACACCAATAACCCATCCTGAGTCTGAGCTCTCCTTCCAATTGCACAAGTCCCTTCACCCCTTGCAGATATCAATTTAATCTGTGGCAATATCCTCCCAATTCAAAATTATACTGCATCTTCCTTTACGTCTAGCAACTCCCTTCCGCTATATCAAACCTTCTGCCGAATAATGGCCCATGCTTCAAGTTCTCCCCGTAGGCCCCAATCACTAATCTTGAAGTTCTCCGATCATTCCAAACTCTTCTTAAGGCACGTAGTCATCCTACTACCAAGCCCATATGCAACACCCGCCACTCTCCTATTTTGTCGAAACTCATTTTCTTAATCGGTCACTCGACCTTGCTTCTCATACTTGGTCTTCTAGATATTTAGACGCTGCCTGACACTTCCCATATGACTTTATCATGCCCTACCGCTCAATTGTTGCACTAAAGAAAATCTATCTTCGCGGCACTTGAATCCACCATTGCTGCTAACTTTAGAACCTCTCCAAAGTTCGTCCTTATCAATCCATCAACATTAGAAATTCTGATTTGATCTTAAACCTGTTAGAATATACGCTTAACGCTAGAGGGGGGGGTGAATAGCGTTATAATAAAAAATAATATAAACTTGCAGAATTAAAAATTGCAGGATTGAAATAAGTGCGGTAAGTAAATAATAAGGAACGAACGCACCGCAATTATCCTGGTTCACCACAACCTGTGACTAGTCCAGTCCCCGAGAGACTCTCTCGAGATTCCACTAACTTCGTTAAGCTTACGGGTGCTTAACAAACCGTTACAAACTGAGAACTTGAGTCACACAAGCCTCAACAACCTTTGCTCGAAGATACCACACTTCAAGACTTCAACCGAAGGAATGAAAACGTTCCTTCTTACAACCATAAGGGATTAACACTTCCCTTCAAGTGTATACAAACACTTAGCACTCAAGACAAGACTCTCTTTAAGAGTAGATATGAGTAAAATAAATACGCTCAAGAACACAACAACTTTCGTCAAGAGTTTGGCTCTCAAAAACTTATCAAATGAATAGAAAATGATGAATATGAGAGTATGCAAGCTTCAGCAAGAATATAATCAGTTGTTGTACTTAGAAGACTGATTTTGAGTTGCATTTATAGTGTTCAAAATCCCCACAACCGTTGCCTAATTGCCAATCAAGAATTGCTGATTTTGTGCTAAGATAATCGATTATCTGATTTGCATAATCGATTATTTTCCAATCGTTCAAAAATCATTCCCAGATTTTAAGCAGAATAATCGATTATCCAAATCGTATAATCGATTACCTGACAACGTTCAAAAAATCATATTCAGATTTTACTTAACATAATCGATTATCAGATTGTGTATAATCGATTATCTGACAACGTTCAAAAATCATATGCAGATTTTACTTAGCATAATTGATTATCAGATTGTGTATAATCGATTATCTTTCAGAGTTTAAAAATACTTTGGCAATGGTCATTTGCATAATCGATTATGCTATAAGGATAATCGATTATCTTTTATACTTTGAAAACTTCGGACTACACTGTCTTAACATAATCGATTATCATAAAGTACATAATCGATTATTTTACAGTCTTGTAAAATTTGATTGACACTGCCTCAACATAATCGATTATCATAATGTGCATAATCGATTATTTTATAGCTTGAAAAATTTGATGAACACTGTCTCAACATAATCGATTATCATAAGGTACATAATCGATTATCTTGTAGCTTTGAAAAATCTAATGTACACTGCCTCAACATAATCGATTATCATAAGGTACATAATCGATTATCTTGTAGCTTTGAAAAATCTAATGTACACTGCCTTAACATAATCGATTATCATAAGGTACATAATCGATTATTGTTCAGCTTTGTAAATCTGGTGTACATTGTCTTAACATAATCGATTATCATAAAGTACATAATCGATTATCTTTGTCCAGATTTGAGAGGCATGTTTAAAAATTATTTTGGCTAAAATAAAATATTTAAAAATTATTTTGCATTAAATTAAATATGCATGATTTGATAAAAATGATTTTACGAGAGAAGCCAAGTCTTGAGTTAATTGTCGGATCAAGATCACAATTAAAGAACGACTCATGTATAACTTTATTTCTTTGCTTGATCATGATCTTTGTTCGTCTTGTGCTTGAACCTCGCTATGTGTCAATTGCGCGCTTGTGCTTGGACCTCGTCATATGTCAATTGCGCATCGTTTGTCATTTATCAAAACCTACAAATATGAACACACGTTTAGTTTAGTGCCTTGAGAACGTGTTTCAACAATTTCCACTTTTTGATAATGGCAAACCAATATCGGGATATGCATATTAGATAATTCATAATGACGATCCAATATAAGTATATAGATATGCAATTTGTTCCCCCTCAACATATGAATTCCCCCTCAATTTATGCCAATAAATATTAAGTGCATAGCCCTTATTCTTCCCCCTTTGACATTAGCAAAAACATTAGTAAATAACTTGTTTATTGATTAATCAAAAATCGCAATTATAAAAGGGACACAATAATGTCAACATAATCGATTATTGATACTTGATAATCGATTATGTACTTAAGAGAAATCGATTATTCTTAAAAGAGATCGATTTTTCTGCACCAGTGCTTTATAATTCCCCCTGTCTTTGGGGCGATGCCTGCAAAACAGAATTCGGCGCCTCCGACGCTCAAGTTAGTATTGAAAAACAAAAAAATGCAATGCATGACTTAGATCAACGTGGATTCAAGAATCCCGAGTTCACTACGAATTCGGAAAAAGGACTCTTTCTCTAAAGGCTTTGTGAAAATGTCGGCCAATTGAGATTTGGTTTCAACAAACTCAATTTCGACATCACCTTTGAGAACGTGATCTCTTATAAAGTGGTGCCTAATTTCAATGTGTTTTGTTCTTGAATGAAGAACGGGGTTCTTCGTCAAGCTTATGGCGCTAGTATTATCACATCTAAGAGAGATATGATCGATACTTAGTCCATAGTCCGAGAGTTGTTGTTTCATCCAAAGGATTTGAGCACAACAACTCCCCGCGGCTACATATTCAGCCTCGGTTGTGGACAACCCAACACTTACCTATTTCTAACTAAACCAAGAGACAAGAGAGCTACCGAGCAAATGGCAAGTGCCACTAGTGCTCTTGCGGTCCAATTTGCAACCCGCAAAATCGGAGTCGGAATAGCCAACAAGTTGGCATGAAGAACCTTTCCCCATACCATAGTCCCACATTTATAGTACCAACAAGATACTTCATTATCCGCTTAACCGCAGTTAGGTGCGACTCCTTCGGACATGATTGATATCGAGCGCATAAACATACGCTAAACATTATGTCCGGTCTACTAGCAGTAAGATAAAGAAGGGATCCGATCATACCTCGATACTTCTTGGTGTCGACTTCCTTACCTTTCTCATCTTTGTCAAGATGATCGGATGTGCTCATTGGAGTGGCCATTGCTTTGGCGTTGCTCATTTCAAATCATTTTAGCAACTCTTTGCAATATTTAGATTGACAAATGAAAGTTCCTTCTTTCATTTGTTTCACTTGCAACCCCAAGAAGAAGGTTAGCTCACCCATCATAGACATCTTAAATTCGCTTGTCATTAAATCAGAAAATTCCTTGCACAAAGCATTGTTAGCAGCACCAAAAATAATATCATCCACATAGATTTGAACTAATAAAATATTATTGTTTTTATGCTTAATAAATAATGTGGTGTCAACTTTCCCCCTAATGAACTCATTGTCCAAAAGAAATTTGCTCAATCGTTCATACCAAGCTCGGGGAGCTTGTTTAAGACCATAAAGGGCTTTCTTAAGTTTGAAAACATGATCGGGAGATTTAAAATCTTCAAAGCCCGGGGGTTGTTCAACATAAACTTCTTCTTGAATAAAACAATTTAGAAAAGCACTCTTTACATCCATTTGATATAAATTGAAATTCATAGAAGACGCAAAGCAAGTAATAAACAAATAGCTTCTAACCTTGCTACGGGAGCATACGTTTCTTCATAGTCAATTCCTTCTTCTTGATTGTAACCTTTTGCTACAAGCCTAGCTTTGTTTCTAGTGATTACACCATTTTCATCTAATTTATTTCGAAAAACCTATTTCGTACCAATTATGGTATGATTGTCGGGTCTTGGCACCAATTCCCAAACGTCATTTCGTTTGAATTGGTTAAGCTCCTCTTGCATTGCCAAGGTCCAATGCTCATCCCCAATTGCTTCAGAAATGGTTGAGGGTTCAATTTGAGAAACGAAAGAAGTATGTCCTAAGGTGTTCTTAAGATGTTTCGAGTACTTACCTTTTGTTCAATGTCGCCAATTACCTTGTCGAGAGGATGGTCTTTGATTGTCCTCCACGCGTTGGGCAGTTTCATTTCTTTCTCCGGTGGTGGCGCTTCCTCCGATGATTGTTCCAAGATTTCATCTTGAATTTCCTTTGGGTTTTCCTCTTGTACTTTGTCTTGAAGACTTATTGTGTTTAAAATACCTGCAAGATCAAAACCAGAATCCTTTCTCGCCAAGCGAGCATTATTTTCGGAAAATACAATATGAGAGATTCCTCAACAGTTTCGGTTCGATTATTGAATACTCTATATGCTTTGCTACGTGATGAATAACCAAGAAAAATTCCTTCATCCGATTTGGCATCAAATTTTCCCAAATTATCTTTTCCGTTGTTATGAAATAAGCATTTACAACCGAATACTCTAAGATGGGAGAGATTAGGTTTCCTTCCCTTATAGAGTTCATAGGGAGTTTTCATGAGTATTGGCCTTATGACTACTCTGTTTAAAACGTAGCATGCGGTACTCACGGCATCCGCCCAAAATTGTTTGGGAATCTTAGCCTCATCGAGCATGGTTCTAGCCATCTCTTCGAGACACCTATTTTTCCGTTCCACCACTCCATTTTGTTGTGGTGTACGTGGAGCAGAGAAGGTGTGCTCAATACCGAGTTCGTCACAAAAGTCCGTGAAGAGATTGTGATCGAACTCTCCCCCATGATCACTTCTTATGGAAGTGACGGTTGTGTTCTTTTCATTTTGAACACGTTTAAGAAAACATTTAAAATTTTTGAAAAGCCTCACTTTTGTGAGCAAGAAATAGTGTCCATGTAAATCTAGAATAATCATCAACAATAACAAAAGCATAACGATTTCTACCAAGACTTTCAATGCGAGATGGTCCAAAGAGATCCATGTGAAGAAGTTGCAAAGGTCTTGTAGTTGAGACAATATTCTTAGATTTAAAAGATGTTTTTGTTTGCTTCCCTTTTTGACAAGAATCACAAATAGTGTCATTTTCAAATTTCAAATTTGGAAGACCAATAACTAAATTTTGTGAAACCAATTTGTTTAAGAGATGCATGTTGATATGAGCTACTCTACGATGCCATAACCACATATCATCTTCTTTACTCATAAGACAATTCACATACTCTGATGAAGAGTTTTCAAGATCAACCATATAGATGTTATCAATTCTAAAACCACGAAGAATAATTTTAAAATCACTACGACGAAAAACTAAGCATTCTTCCGAATCAAACAAAACAAGATTTCCCTTGTCACATAATTGACTTATGCTCAAGCGATTATGTTTTAGACCTTTAACTAGCAATATATGCTTAATGGAAGAAGATTCATTCTTACCGACCGAGTCAATGCCGATAATTTTTCCCTTGTTGTTATCTCCAAAAATAACGTTTCCTCCTTCCTTGTGTTCTAGTTGAAGGAACTTGGATGCGTCTCCGGTCATGTGTTTGGAGCATCCACTATCAAGGTACCAAAGTACACTTGATCCCTTCAAACATACCTACAAGACAAATCAATGAGTTTTTGGTACCCAAGCTGTTTTGGGTCCTTGAGAGTTAGGTGTAAAATGCTGTTGTGCTAGGCATGCAGTTAAGTGTCTGTGTCTAGTAAAACAAGCAGGAGCAATATGTCCTATTCGACTACAATAGTGACAAATGACATTAGGATTATGCATTCTTCTAGGTTGGTAGTAGTTGGAGGTACGAAAATCGTTTGCTCTATTTTTGACAATATGGCTATTGCGCAATCCTTGAAAATCATTTCTTCCTACTGTTTGTTCTAGGATATGCAGCGTTTCTAGAGTAATTGCTTCTAGGTCGAGTATGTCTAGGTTGCGATTGTTGAAGGCCATTTCTAGGCGTTCTAAAATGTCAAAGTTTATTCTAGTGTTTGGTTTAGGATGATGTTGATTCTAGGATGGTTATTTCTAGGATGAATGTTTATTTTAGTTATCCTAGGTTGAGCCTTGGGTTGTTGGGGAATGGCTTCTTTTTCTTTAGGCTCGTTTTTGAAACCTATGCCATGTTTGGCCGATTTCAAATTGACAAGAACATCATTCAAATTTTTATGAGAAGAATTGAACTTATCTAAGGTGCCCTTAAGTCTTTCTACTTCATCTTTTAGATGCATGCAAGAAATACTGTTTTTACTAGAACTCTCGGGTTTGTCGGCGCTTCTCTTGCCGAAAAATTTGTTTTCTTCTTTCAATTTCTCATTTTCCAAAATCAATTTTTCCAAATTTTTTTCTTTCAAAGAGAGTTGCTTTTCAAAATCTTTTTCTTTCAAAGAAGAGTTTTTCTTTACGTCTCTAACAGTTTCGAAAGCTCTAATGAATTCACTATACAGTTCATCAAAAGCATTTTGCATTTCTTCAAGAGAAAAGAAATTTTTTGAAGAATTTTGACATACCTCTTCTTGATTGTCTTCGTGTGCCATGAGACATAGATTTGCATCTTCGTCTTCTTCATCGCCGCTTGATTCGTCTCCGGAGTCACCTCCCCAAGATATGTATGCTCGTTGTTTCTTGAAGGGTTTCTTCTCCTTTTTGACATTTGGGAAATTTGATTTAATGTGCCCGATTTCTCCGCATCCATAGCACTTTACTTGATCTCCTTGTTGTTTGCCTTTTCGTTCATACTCTTTTCGCATGAACTTTTGAAACCTCTTAATAACGAGTCCGAACTCGTTATCTCCGTTGTTTGAGTCCTCATCATTTTGAGGTTGAGCCGTGCTTGCCTTGAGGGCGATTCTTTGTTTCCTTTGATCATTAAACGGAGGGTTAAGTATAGTAGATTCATAGGTTTTAAGATTACCTCTTAGTCCGTCGATGGTGACATTTGAAACGCCGATAGACTCTTGAATCGCGTCGGCCTTGGAGCGCCATTCCGGAGTGAGACTTCGGAGAATTTTTCGGACAAGTTCCTTATCAGTGAAGGTCTTCCTAAGAGCATGTAGGTCATTGACGATTTTTGAAATCGTTCGAACATGTCATCGATCCTCTCGCTTTCCTTCATGTGAAACAGTTCATATGCATGGGTTAGAAAATCAATTTTAGCTTCTCTTACCTGGTCCGTACCTTCGTACGTGATTTCCAGCTTATCCCACATTTGCTTAGCCGTTGTGCAACATGATATTCTTCTGGAATCATCAGCATTTACAGCACAATATAATAAGTTGATAGCTCTAGCGTTGTTCTGCACTTTTCGGATATCATCCGCATCGTATTCATCTTCGGATTTTGGAACCCATTCATTTTCAACCTTTTTGGTTGAAATTTGTTCTCCCTTCGTTATAACCTTCCATAGATGAAAATTATTCGATTGGATGAATATTCTCATTCTCTCCTTCCAGTACGTATAATTTGTGCCGTTGAACAGTGGTGGTCTGGTGGAGCATTGTCCTTCACCTATTCCTGCATTAAAGTCACGAGTAGAAGCCATGGATTGTTTCTCTCAAACAGTTAAGTCTTTCAGAGAGTTGGGCTCTGATACCAATTGTTAGAATATACGCTTAACGCTAGAGGAGGGGTGAATAGCGTTATAATAAAAAACAATATAAACTTGCGGAATTAAAAATTGCAGGATTGAAATAAGTGCGGTAAGTAAATAATAAGGAACGAACGCACCGAAATTATCCTGGTTCACCACAACCTGTGGCTAGTCCAGTCCCCGAGAGGCTCTCTCGAGATTCCACTAACTTCGTTAAGCTTACGGGTGGTTAACAAACCGTTACAAAACTGAGAACTGGAGTCACACAAGCCTCAACAACCTTTGCTCGAAGATACCACACTTCAAGACTTCAACCGAAGGAATGAAAACGTTCCTTCTTACAACCACAAGGGATTAACACTTCCCTTCAAGTGTATACAAACACTTAGCACTCAAGACAAGACTCTCTTTAAGAGTAGATATGAGTAAAATAAATACGCTCAAGAACACAACAACTTTCGTCAAGAGTTTGGCTCTCAAAAACTTATCAAATGAATAGAAAATGATGAATATGAGAGTATGCAAGCTTTAGCAAGAATATAATCAGTTGTTGTACTTAGAAGACTGATTTTGAGTTGTATTTATAGTGTTCAAAACCCCCACAACCGTTGCCTAATTGCCAATCAAGAATTGCTGATTTTGTTTTAAGATAATCGATTATCTGATTTGCATAATCGATTATTTTCCAATCGTTCAAAAATCATTCCCAGATTTTAAGCAGAATAATCGATTATCCAAATCGTATAATCGATTACCTGACAACGTTCAAAAAATCATATTCAGATTTTACTTAACATAATCGATTATCAGATTGTGTATAATCGATTATCTGACAACGTTCAAAAATTAAATGCAGATTTTACTTAGCATAATTGATTATCAGATTGTGTATAATCGATTATCTTTCAGAGTTTAAAAATACTTTGGGAACGGTCATTTGCATAATCGATTATGCTATAAGGATAATCGATTATCTTTTATACTTTGAAAACTTCGGACTACACTGTCTTAACATAATCGATTATCATAAAGTACATAATCGATTATTTTACAGTCTTGTAAAATTTGATAGACACTGCCTCAACATAATCGATTATCATAATGTGCATAATCGATTATTTTATAGCTTGAAAAATCTGATGAACACTGCCTCAACATAATCGATTATCATAAGGTACATAATCGATTATCTTGTAGCTTTGAAAAATCTAATGTACACTGCCTCAACATAATCGATTATCATAAGGTATATAATCGATTATCTTGTAGCTTTGAAAAATCTAATGTACACAGCCTTAACATATTCGATTATCATAAGGTACATAATCGATTATTGTTCAGCTTTGTAAATCTGGTGTACATTGTCTTAACATAATCGATTATCATAAAGTACATAATCGATTATCTTTGTCCAGATTTGAGAGGCATGTTTAAAAATCATTTTGGCTAAAATAAAATGTTTGAAAATCATTTTGCTTTAAATTAAATATGCATGATTTGATAAAAATGATTTTACGAGAGAAGCCAAGTCTTGAGTTAATTGTCGGATCAAGATCACAATTAAAGAACGACTCATGTATAACTTTATTTCTTTGCTTGATCATGATCTTTGTTCGTCTTGTGCTTGAACCTCGTTATGTGTCAATTGCGCGCTTGTGCTTGGACCTCGTCATATGTCAATTGCGCGTCGTTTGTCATTTATTAAAACCTACAAATATGAACACACGTTTAGTTTAGTGCCTTGAGAACGTGTTTCAACAAAACCACCGCACCATACGATATCTGACAGTTGTATCTCCAATACTATTTCATAATATCCTGTCATAAGGTGAATTGTAGCAAATTATAATATTGACGAACTTAGTACGTTTCATTAGGGCCACAACACCCCATCATAATAGAAAGCTTAGCCACGTTTGCAATTGCCAAGTCTCATTACTTCCAGTAGCCACATCTCACCAATCTTAATTCGACTGCCCTTTTCCCCTACCGGAAAGAAGATACTGAATCCCTTGATTACACGCTGATTAAACTTCCCTTCAATTCATCCACTGCCCCCCACACGTGGGAAAATATCCTGCCATCACAACCACACCGCGGAATAATAACTCATAAGCATCATGGCAACCTGTGCCTAGTCTCAAGGCTCTTAGAAGTTATGTTACTGAGCTGAACAATAGAATATCTTCCCATAAAGCAACTATAATAGTTTAAAGCAATTAGATACCATGTCTAAAAGGTTTAAAACAAGTGTTAACATTTAGATACCATGTCTACAAAGTTTCTACATTTAGATACCATGTCTATAAGGTTTCTGCGTTTAGATATCACGTCTATAAGGGTCTAAAATCAGTAATGTATAGAATGCCTATATGGGTTTCTGAATAAATCTGACTTGCTTTCACTTACATTCCATGTTAGATACAAAGTCAGTAATAATAGATACTATCACCAGCAGAACCTGTAACCAATTTATTTAATTTTTGTACATTTTGCATCTCTTTTAATAATCTAAGTCCCTCACTTAACAAGTTTAACAAGTATGCGTATAGGACCTCAAGCAATTCATTTCGAGCCTTACTATCTCATCACCTTCTAAATTGAGTAGATATCATGCCTATAGGACCCTGTCTAAACACTTAGGCAAGTCTTAGAGTAATAAATGTAAACTGAATCTGCTTCTAGTAATCATTACATCCAGCAGGCACGCCTGGTTTAGACTTCTTATTTGAGTTCTGTAATAAACCAATCTGCCTCAATATTTAAACTGCCTTGTCGTTGATATTTGTAATAAAACCTAAAAAGAATGTGCAATTCATGCTAATCATATGTTTTCTTTGTTTAAAGAGGTGTATATGAGACTTTGTCTATTTATATGTTTTCCCAAATATGCAATATGTGTTTTGTATATCGCTTTAGAAATTTTTACCTTTGAAACTTCAAATAAGCCTAATATCCCTCCCTTTTAGGATTAGTAGTCCTATGTGCCTTCGGGACTGATAGGAACGGGACGGGTAATATCATGCAATACGTAGTCGAGACCAATCCACATTTTAAATACCTTAATGGGGTACGAAGGGTCGATATGGATATGATGACCACGAGATAATGTCACGTGTAGCCCCTCATTGAGGAATAATTACTGGACATTGTGTGGGGTGATCCATATTTTTAATAAACTTAGGGTCCCCTTCCTTAATTCATTATTCTTTTTTTAGCATTTCAACTCCTTATTTAAAAAATCTCTTTTCTAATTGTTCTTTCAAACTTTGTTTACTTTCAAACCATTATGTGTTAAAATCCCCTCTTATTTGAGCCTTATCTGCCTATATGTTAATTGCACCTCAATTCACAATAATTGTCTGACCAGGAATCACGCTAGTGGATTCTGAGGTGTGCCTAACAACTTCCCGTTAATTTCAAGGCCTTACTCTATCTTTGGTTATTCAATCAAACTCAAAGTTGAATCTCTTTTGGTATCCTAATGCACCTCAATCATTAGGTGGTGACTCTTCAAATGCAAATCTAATTCCCAAAAAGGAACGAGTTGTGCCTCCAAATATCATAAACCCGATTTTGTAAGAAAAAGGTGGCGCGACATCATGGCGACTCTACTAGGAATTCTTTTAGGCTTTTAGCATTTTGGACTATTACTGTGAATTTATACCTCTTTATGTTCAATTACTTGTTTAATTCTTTTAAGCATTCAATTTCCTTCTCAACTACAAAACTAACTTGTCTCCTTTGGTCCATTCTTTTATTACTGCTTTAGATTATGAAACTGTTGTATTTACTGCTTTCTTAACGTGCAAATATGTGCCAACATGTTTTTAATAGTTGCATAACCATGCTCAAAATCATATTCCACTCGTGCCAAACAAATACCATATTAACGCTTATAATGAGTGGTTATGCTCTTCCGATATTATCACCCCGTAATACCAAAAATAGGCATATTTGCGGCAAAACCAGTCAATCAACAGTGTAGTCGACGATTACGTGACTTTCCCCTTGAGTTTTCCACTCAAGGGTACCAGTCTAAAACCCCATAGAAACCTTACTCTGTTTAGCTGTGCATGCATCATTATCAACCCTAGTTGAGTCAGTTATGTTGTCCGCATAATGACTCTTTAAGATAGCCTTGTCCAAAGTCCACTGGGTTTCTCCAAAATTCAAATGAACACTATCACATCCTGTGCATTTATTTTGAAAACTAATTATTTTTATGCCAATAAGTCGAGTCCGATGGTGGTAAGGGCCTAACCCCTTTTTTTCTTACGGAAATATGAGGCATGAAGTCCCTAGATTCGGCATGGTCACCAACATCACCCAAAATTGCTAAGCTGGTGGGAGGATATTCACCCCAGGGATCAGACCCTTGTCCGGAAGTATCTGGCAACCTACCTTCCCTTCTGGAAATTCAACCAAACAACAACATAATAGACGTTGCTACTTTATTATGGGATTATGAGAGGTTCGTATTCTATTTTGGGTACATTTAAATGACATCTTTGCTAGAAGAAATAGGGGGATTAGCTGGTATACCATGGGAAACTTAGGGTTTGTTAATGCATGAGAACCGCAATGGCAGAGGCTTCCTCAAAATGATGGGTTTGAAGAAGAATCCAGAACTGACATGTCTGAAAGAATCTTATATCCTCTTTGACTATTTGTATGAGAGGTCTAGCCACAACAAATCCTACCATACTTATCCTGACGAGTTTGCCATCACATTACTAATCTAACTGAGGGTCAAGTACAATGGATGTTCGAGTGGTTCCCTACCGAGGAGTTCATTGCCCGATTCAGGGATGCACCATTTCTGATACTAATCGATCTGAGAGGAACATATCCTTACATCCCTCTACCAATTATAAGGTAAGCTGGTAGGAAGCAGGTTGTACCCAGGGTTGGCAAGATGAGTCACTTCCGAGCCAACTTCTAGAAAGATGATAGCCTTTACAAGTTCCAAGTTCAGCACATGTGGCAGTGCAATATCATCATAGGAAAGGACACCATCGAGCCAGATAGATACCATGCTAGTTGTGCTCCCTACTATTCAGTCTGGTTGGAGGATAATCATAATGGTCTGGGCCAGCCTGGATTTGTTAGAGGTCACATGATCATAGATGAAAAGGCCGAGACATAGGACAAATACAATAAAATGCGCAAGAGAATCTAGTAATGTGAAAGCGAGCACTGAGATACAAGAAGCCAACCAAGAGTTGATCGAGGAGTGGAAAGACATGGTAGTTAGTCGAACAAACGACTGGGATACTTGGAGCGGTGTATAGTAGAGCTGGAAAGCAAATTCCTCAAAAGAATCGAGGATTGCCAAAATGCTGAAGGAAACGAGGGCGGACATCTAACCAGAGCCTACCTATTGCTAGGACTTCGCGATCTAGGGAAGCTTTTCGGCGGATCCAAGGATCCCGAATCTGGGGAAGGTTCTTCTGAGACCAAATAGATAGGAGTGTATCCTTTCGCTTTATAAAATGTAATAAGGCCAATGGCCATTAGTGATTTTTCATTTCCTGTTTATTTAGTGTTGATTTGGGATTCGTCTACTTCTTATCAATAAAATGAGGTATTTATCATTCTATGTTCTCCAAATAAATTAGTCTCTACGCCTACCTCAAGCACAAAGAGATTCCCAAAATTAGGATGCGTCTTACATTCTGCACTATGTTTTTAAATATCGCAACATTTTCTTATAATATTCACTGACTTGTTACCTTTTTGTTTTTACTTTTTGTTTATTTCTTCCCTTCCCCAAAGATTAGTTCGTGCACTCTGGCAATATCATCTTATTCCAGGAGATCTAGGGGCTCGCCACCCACTTCTCCTCTTAGTCCTGTCAAAAACAAGAACTAAGGGAAGATTGAAGATTTGAACAATGCTAGAGGAGGTCACTCATGGTCATGGCACTCTGGTTCCTAAGGAAAATGCGTTCCAACTTGAACAAAAACTGCTGAAATTTCAAGAAGAGCTTGATTAGGTTCGGAATCTGGCAAATCTTCCATTTTCCTTCACCACTACAGATGTTAATTTCCCAAATGCTCAGAACCCTACACCTCCACAGAACATCCCGAAGCAGCAAAACCATCCCACTCCTCACTACCACTACAATGCCTGCCATACCTCAATAAACATCCCGTTGCTTGTCCTAAAACTCCAAAACTCCACAAATGACCATTCCACGCCCACCATAACACCCCCATCTACGCGGAGAACATGCCACACTCCACTCAACCCATCTCAAGAACACCTGAGTCTGATGATAAAGACTTGCTCATTAGGAACCTGGCCAAAAAACTTAAGAAATTGACCATCCAAATTCAATGCATCGAAGGAAGCAAGGGAATTGAGGGGCTAAACTATGAAGATCTTTGCATACAACCCGAAGTCGAACTTCCCGAGGGGTACAAACCTCTGAAGTTTGAAATGTTCGATGGTACAAGGGATCTGAGAGTCCATTTGAGAAGATACTATGACAACCTGGTCAGAGTAGGGAAGGACAAGAGAATCCGCATGAAGCTTTTCATGAGGAGTATGAAAGGAGATGATCTATCTTGGTACATTAGCCAAGATCCGAAGAAATGGTCAAACTATGTGGGTATGGCGTCCGACTTTATGGGCAGGTTCAGGTTCAACATAGAGAATGCGCTGGATGTGTTCTACATTGAGAATCTAAAGAAAAAGCCTATAGAGAAATTTTGCGAGTATGCTACTCATTAGAGGTCAGAAGCTGCTAAGGTTAGACCTGCCTTAGAAGAGGAACATATGAACAAATTCTTTGTCCGGGCCCATGACCCACAGTATTATTAAAGGCTGATGATGATTGAGAGCCTCAAATTTTTTGATATTATCAAGCTGGATGAAAGGATGGAAGAGGGCATCAAAAGCGTTATGGTTACATACTTTGAGGCTTTGCAAGCTACAAATAAGTCCTTACAGCCTGGTGGTGTGCCCAAGAAAAGGGATGTATGAGCCGTAATGGTTGCACAAAGAACCAAATCTCCCATCAAATACCAAACCTATTCAATGCCTCCACTCAGCCTACCCCGAACTATCAAGCACCCTCACCCTCTTACCAAACTCCACCACCCACTTATCAATCGCCTCCACCTCCCATATATCACCCTACTTCACCCATATATTCCCAACCCGACATGTTTATCAAGCCTACATTACTCAACCTTCCAACTATCAATCACCTTCTGCGCGCCTTAACTTTCCTAGGCCTCGACCAAACTTCGACCGTAGACCCCCAAAATAATATACAGCCATTACTCAACCTATTAACCAGTTGTACGAAAGACCCAAAGTAGTTGGTTATGCCACCCCTATCCCTACTGTAACCCCTAAGAACCCTTCTTAGTGGGTTAACTGTCACACCTCCTTTTTACGGCCCCGCGAGGGCGCAAGGGAGTTTTTCCAATTAAAGGACAATCGAAATGGGATTTGCTTATTTATTTCAGAGTCACCACATCGGAGATACATGGTGTCCAAGTCACCAATTTTAATCCCGAATCGAGGAAAAGAATGACTCTGATTAATAGTCCGCGAACCAAAAATCTGAATAAGGAATTCTGTTAACCCGGGAGAAGGTGTTAGGCATTCGCGAGTTCCGTGGTTCTAGCACGGTCACTCAACTATCATATTTAGCTTATTTATCCGATTTTATTACATGAAGAACCTATGTGCTAATTTTACTTTTTACTGCTTTTATTTAATATATATTTATTTGAAAAAGTGAACGTCATTTAAAGTGCGCCGCCGGAGCCTGCAATCCTAGGAAATTCTATCCAACATTTTAGAATTTGGATTTAGGCTGCATAAAATGCCTACCCGTATTTAGGAATGTTATTTATTAAATCCGCTCCTAATAGAGCCTAGCGCGTTGTAATCTTTTGGGAGGATCGTGAAATTTGCTAAAAGACCCTTCTCGATTTAATAAATATATTTTAAACCTTTATTGAGGGCCCCACAATTTGTATTTTTGTTAGGCTCGTCTTATTTTTTTTAAAAGGATAAACCTAAAAGATAACTATATTTTCTGTTTTTGATATTTGTCTCTAATAACGAAAGAAAGATCCTAATTAATGCATGCTCATACGGGCCGTCACTTATTATTTTCCAACATACGGCCATTGTTAATGAAAAATAAACATTGCCAAAATTGAAACCATAAAATAAAATATAAAGTTGACCAAATATTTTATAACTATGCTTAGGCCATTTTTTGTTAGACTAAGAGACCACAGAATTAATTCATTATAAATATCGGCAAACTAAACTTAAACTTAATTACTTATACTTGTTCGGAAAATTACTGAACTTCAAGGTTAACCCAAATTTTGTTCTACTCATTCCTATTGGATTGATATTCTCAGTCCTATTATATTAATTCGCGCTTCAAGTATTTTGAACCCGCTAATTCTACAAGTTAGTGGCCCTTATTCTTGCCTAATATTTGGGGGTCTTTATTATTGAAAGATTCAAAATCACAAAATTACAAATTACTTCTATTCCAATATTCACGAATTCCAAGCTAGGTTTTACTGAAAGACCAAAATTAATTTCCTACATGGGCTTTTTACCAAAGGTGATTTCGAACTAAGGTATAAATTTGGCATTATTTAACTATGAAACCCACACATACACGTAACTAAGAGTTCAATAGCACAAACTTTTACTCAAACACACATAATATACTAGTTGATGTTCACATCCTTTCAAGGAATTGAGTCACATAATCTAAAGTTACTTATCACTTATTGCTAATCAATGATATTATAAAAGAACCAGTCCTAATTATACAAATGTCTAATATTCATTTGACATAATATACATAGCTAATGTCTATCAAAGAAATACAAATTCCTAAAAATACACATGCTAATTTCTGGCCATTTCATTTCACCTTCGAAGCGTACATCAAAATAGTTCGTAGAAATTTACCTGGTATTGGATTACAAGAAGAGGAAAAGGTGAGAGTTAAGCAGCAAACAAAACAGCAACAGCAAGCAGCAAGTGAAACCCAGGAGCACATTTGAAAACCAAATGGGATCCCGATACGTTTAATAAAACAGCACAATATGCCAAATAATAGAAATGAGCAAAATCCGAAAGACAATAGAAACAGAGGAAGACAAACAGTTTTCTGATTTTGACCTTCAACGAAGAAGATCTCAAATTTCAAAGAAGCAAATCCCACTAGTACTGATTTTCAGAAGTTAGAAGAAGTGACTTCTTTTAGTTTTCAACTCTCATCACACCCCAATTCTTATGTCAAAGTTCAAACCCCTTTCAATTCAAAGTTCTAAAAAAAAATTGTTTCAAAACTTCAACTTTAAAATCTGGACCCCATTTCTCTCTTTCTCTCTCCCTCCCTCTAAGTGTCAAAATTACTCTTATTTATCTGTATAAAACAAGACTCTCTCTTCCCCCCTCACCCCTCCCACCTTAATTATTTTTACTATCCTCTTTTTCTTATTACCCCTCCAATTACCCCTCCTATTCTTTAACTTTTAGCCCCTAAAATATTCCTTCTATGTCTATCTTTTAAATATTTATCATTACTATACTATTCCTAATTTCAATTAAGCAAACACTCTCATTACTTAATGGTTCCCTCCTACCCATTAGTTCAAATTAAAGCTATTAGGGGCCCTACTGGGTATACTATTCAGTCAAACCAGATGTCCTTATTCTTTTTATTCCTAAAACGCCCTAGGATCCTACTGTTATAACTGTCCTATCCTGACTTCTTAAACTTGTATTAAACACTTCAATTCTAAGCCTATTCAAACCTATCAACTGACAAAAATTGATTCCTAATCAACCACCAAGTTACAACAGTTATAACCAATCCCTCTTATCAATCAATAAGTAGTTCAAAGTAGATCAGATCAAATCAATGTGGCATCACAATGACGGGAATAGGCTAACCATATTAGGAACCAAACATGGTTACTTATACAAAGTGATCAACATGGAATCAACATTATGATGAATCAACAAACTGAAACAAGTCTGAATCAAGGAATGGGCTCACATGATGAATAATAAAGATAGGGGGTGACTCAAACATATGTAGGATTGTTGTAAGTATTTTGACAATAGTTCCCTGAAGCTGGGAATATAGAAAGACAATAACTAATAATCAGACAGCTCAAAGAGCACAACCAAAACACAAACGACCTAATCGATCAAACTTAATTAATCGATTACAAAATTTACAACAAATAATGCCTAATCAGAAAATTTGGACCAAAGAAAAGGGTCCAGAAGAGAAGTAGCAGGTAATTGACAAAGATAACGGAAAATCAGTCGAACAAAATACTAAAAAAGCCTAACAGATAAACTATAAAAGAAAAGTACAAACAAAGAGAAAGGGCCAAAACGTAATACAAAATTAAACAACTCGAACAACAAACAATTATGGGAACATTCATAGATTCATAGGAAACTTATTGAACTTCCTAATTCGAGGTTTTGACAATACAAAGACGACAACAAAATCCATAGTCAAAATAGAACATCCCACTTTAATCGGAACAGAGAAAATGGGTAGAAGATGAACTCAAAAAATTACAAAAATGCTAACAAAAAAAGAGGAGTAAAACGGAAACCTACCAGTTCGGAGGGGAGTGGGCTCGAATCTTCAACTTTCGGACTTGCAGCTAATCACGAACCCTTCAACTTACATCGCCAGATAAGGTCAATCACTTATTCTTCCCAACATAAGTGAATAACCTTATTTTGGTGACGAAATCCATATTCGAACTCCATGAAGAATTAGAGCTTCATGCTTTGGAACTGGTCTTTAGGGTTTGAGCCCTTAGATTTACGATTCGATACGATTGGGTCATACACGAAGGAAACTAGTTAGGGATTAGGGATGATTGAGTCATGGACGTTAAGGGGTGTTACTTGGGTGGACAATGGAGACCTGGCCGCCGGCTTAAAACGGTGGGAACGGAGGGGAGGCTAGGGTTTTGGGTCGTTTAGTGTTGACTCTGGGGAGAAGAGGGGTGAGAGCGTTAGCAAATCAAATGGGGGGAAGGTTTTGGGGGTACAGTGGAATCAAGGCAATTAATTTCGACCGTTGATGATAAGAATCCAACGGCCATGATCGAGCTGGGGTCAAAACGGGTATATCACAATTTCTTTCACATACTCTTTACAACATATATAAATCATCAATTAAGTATGGAAGTTATAACAAAACTAGGATATTTGCAATATAAGGACTCACGGTCATGATAGACACCAATGTATAGATACTCGTCAGCATGCCTATATATCGTACTCGACAATTCGCAAGTAACAATTAAGACTCAACTCTTATTCCTTCAAGTTAAGTTTAGACCAAATACTTACCTCGATGCTTTAACTCAACTCAAGCCTCAATTATAGCTTTACCCCTCGATTCTATCACAAATCCGCTCGAATCTAGTCACAAATTACTTAATTACATTAATAAATGCTAAATGAATCAATTTGAATTCATAAAAATAAATTTTCCCAAAGTTTTGCCCAAAAAGTCCAAAAATGCCCCCGGGCCCACGTGGTCAAAACCCGAGGTTTGAACCAAAACCCGAGGTTCAAACCAAACCCAATTACCCATTCCCCCACGAATCCATATACATGATTTGTTTTGAAATCAGACCTCAAATTGAGGTCCAAATCCCCAATTTTATGAAAACATAAGTTCTACCCAAAACCACCAATTTCACCCATGGAAATCTTTGATTTTAAGTTGAAAACATGATAAATAATGTTAATGATTGAAAGAATGAGTAAAGAATAACTTAATATTGATTTTGAAAAGAAAGGATTCTTGGAGACTCGCCTAAGTGTGTTTGAGTTTGAGAAAATATGAAAAATGAGGTTTAAAATCGGTTTAAGTGTAAAATTGCGGGTCCTTGATATGGGAAATGCGAACGAGGGAATTCGCATTTGCGATCCTTATGTTGCTTTTGCGACCTTAGGCGGAAAAGGGAAGTCTCGCATTTGCGATCCTAGACAGCGCATTTGCGACTGGCCTTCACATTTGCAAATAAAGTGTCTGAATTTGCGAACAAAGCTTCCCAGGGCCCATCTTCGCATTTGCGATGAACAACTCGCATTTGCGAGTTCATATTTGCGATGCTAGCTTCGCAAATGTGAAGCTTGCAGATCAGGGATACTGGTTTTTTTCCAAAGTTCAAAAATGCATCTGTCGCCTATCCAAAACACACCCGAGCCCTTGGGGCTCCAAAACTAAATATATATCCAACCTCAAAAATATCCTACGGACTTACTCGTACGATCAAATCGCCAAAATAACATCATATACATCGAATTAAGCCTCAAAATCCATGATTTCTTCCAAATTTCATAAAATATCAAAATTTTCATTGTAAGTTCGTATTCAACCAAACTTTATAGAAAGTGCTTAAACCATATATAAGACTTGTACCGGGCACCGGAACCAAAATATGGTCCCGATACCATAGTCTTCTAATCAAATTTTATTTCCAATTTTCTCAATTATTTCAAGAAAATAATTTCACACAAATATTCATTTCTCGGGCTTGGGACCTCAGAACTCTATTCCGGCCATACTCCCATGTCCCATATTTTCCTACGGACCCTAAGGGACAATCAAATTATGGGCTCAGGTCCTTTTATCCAAAAGTTGACCGAAGTCAAATTTATTTATTTTAATATCAAAACTTAGCATTTTTCTCACATAATTCATATTTAAGCTTTCCGCTATGCGTGCAGACTGTGCATGCAAACTGAGGCAACCCTAAATAAGGTTTTCAAGGCCTCAGAAGCATGTGATGGATAAGAAAACAGATGATGATCCTTTGGGTCGTCACAAGTAGCTGATTCAGTGACAGAAGCAGAATATATAGTAGCTAGTGAAGCTAATAAGAAAGTTGTATGGATGAAAAAGTTCTTAACTGAACTAGGTGTGGTTCCTTCAATGCAAGGTACAATTCCATTGCTATGTGAAAACACTGGAGCCATTGCTCAAGCAAAAGAACCAAAATCACACCAAAAATCCAAACACGTTTGCCAAGGGATCACTTGATAAGAGAAATCATTGGACGTGGAGACGTCTAGATTCAAAAGGTTGATGGAAAGGAAAATATTAGAAACACATTCACTAAAGCTCTTGGCACAAATGAGTTTGGCAAGAACAAGTGGAAATGGGGAATGAAGTACAAGAGCTATTGGCTCTAGTGCAAGTGGGAGATTGTTAGGGATATAGTAGATATGTCCTAGATCCAATATCATATTTGATGATTTGAACATATTTTTGTGAACGCTATTTGATATAAAAATATATGGCATTTGATATTCTTTTATCATAGTTATTATTAATTATTTGATTAGTTTGATAAGGTCCTTGATTAAATTTAAGATTTTTCATCGTGATAGAGATCATGATAATGAGAGCAAAGTCTCTTACAATTTAATCTAAATTTGTTCTTGATGGTAGGATTATTAATTTGGATGTTAGTAATCTGGTTAGATCAATATTTATGTGATTGTCTTTATGGGATAAAGATTAGTTGATCTCATTAACTGAATCATATAGATAGATGATGCATATAGAGATATGATCATTGAACCGACTCATTGGATAATTCCTAATTGTTTAGAATTACCATAAACTCTCAATAGGATATTCTCTTGAAGAATGCGATGTAAGAGTTTCTTTTGACCTTTGATCTCATAGTAATTGACAAGTTCTTTATTGTTCTTTGATACAAGACATCTATGGCCCAAGGGCGATAGTTGAAAGGATATTGGGTATGATTAAATACTTGTAGAATTAGTGATTGATCAAGATGAAATCTGTCAACTCTTGGTAATGAATTTAAGCTCCATGTTGTCATAAATTATAAATGACCAAATTAAGACCTTGGCCAGGGAAATTAAATGAAAGAGGAAATGAGTTTCTTAGTTCATTCAGTATTGGACTATATTTGAAATGATGTAACGACCTGACCAGTTATTTTGAGAAATTAAGCTCTGTTCAGCAGCATAAGGTGTGGAGAAGATTCGGAACATGAGTATGGACTTGTGTGCATGGTGGAATTCTATTTTTGGATGGTTTAGAGTCAATTCTAGAGGAGAAACCGTATTTTAGAAGTTAGAACGGTGAACAATTTGACCGGAACTGAACTTTTGGGTAAACGACCCCGGAATGGGTCGTGGATGATCTCAACAACTTTGTATGGTAATTTTGGACTTAGGCGCGCATTCGGATTCATATTTGGAGGTTCGTAGAGTAAATTGAGGCATTTTGGCGAAAGTTGAAGTTAGAAAATGAAGAAGTTTGACCCACATTTGACTTTTGAGAAATCGGGGTCGTAATATGATTCTGAGAGTTGGAGCAGCTCCGCTATATTATTTTGGACTTTTCTGCAAAACGTAGCTTCATTCTGAGTTGGATTGATAGGTTTCGGCATGAGATTCATTTTTTGAAGATTTGAAAGTTCATAAGCTTGACTTTTGGTTCGATTCATCGTTTCGATGTTGTTTTATGTTATTTGAAGCTTAGAGAGAGTCCATGTTAGGATATGTGACTTGTGTGTGTTATTAGACGGGGTTCCGGGGGTCTCGGGTGTGTTTTGGATGGGCTACTGACCCTTTTCTTCTAATTTCGAACTACTGCTTCTGGTATCCTTCTACGCGATCGCGAAGCCCCTCATGCGATCGCGTTGCTCTGTTGAAGACCACCCTAATAAACTCTTCTTTGTGTTCGCGTTTAGAGCCTCCTGTTCGCGAAGCTCTGCCTCACCCTTCAACATGTTCGCGTCCACCCCATCGCGTTCGCATAGTTTCACATATTCCTTCATTGCGTTCGCACTCTTGCTTACGCGATCGCGAAGCACTAGTGGCCCCTTCTCCACGTTCGTGTCCATTTCATCGTGTTTGCGATGAACATTTCTGAGCCGATTAAAAGTTCTTCTATGCGATCGCGACCCTTGTTCCGCGATCGCAAAGAACAAATAGTTGGGCAGACAGTTTTAATCCCAAATTCGAGGGTTTCACCATTTATTCACATTTTTGACTTATAGAGCTTGGTTCTTGGAAATCTTTGAAGAGATTTTCACCTGGGCAACTTGGGTAAGTGTTTCTCACTCGGTTAAGACAAACTTTCATGTATCTCCTCTTAATTTCGTCCTTTAATTTCAAATTTTGAATGAAAAATGGGTAGAACTTCATAGACCGAGTTATTCGACTTTGAGGGAGTGTTTGACCTCCGATATGAGAGATTTTTATATGATTAGACTTGTAAGAGTACGAGTGTTCTGAAAAATTTTAAATTCATCCGGTTTCGAGACATTGACCTAAGGGGTATTTTGGTCATTTTTCTTAATTTTGCACTTTAGATTTGAATTAAACTATAGAATCAGTTGTTTGAGATGTTAATTGCAATGTATGATTTAATTGAATAGACTTAGACCATTTGGAGTCGAGAACTCGTGGAAAGAACGTGGTTGCTAGTTGATTTTAGCCGGTTTGAGGTAAGTATCTTGCCTAACCTTGTGTGGGGGACTTCCCCTTAGGATTTGAGTCTTCTCTGTTAATTGTATTCTGTGTACGCGAGGTGACGAGTGTGTGCTCGGATTTATTTGTGGTAAATTGTCCCTTTTAGGCTCTTAAACTCTTGAAATCACCGAGTATGAAGATGATATTGATACGATTGAGTTACTTGTTATTAGTTTCACCTCTAAATATCTTACTTGGTATTTGTTTGCCCTTCTTGATTTATTCTTGCTGTATAATTGACTTTTATGTGTTTAACTAAAAACAATTACCCTTCTATTGTCATATTATCCGTCCTAACTACTCGCCCTTAATTGGAAATCATAAATGTTATATCACATGTAATTAATCGTCTTAATAGGAAAGAAGATAGATATCTTATGATTAATTGATATTTCTTTAAATTGTAATTATTTGATTCATGTTAACTTCCTTACTGTTGGATACTCCTTAATTGTAAGTTCATCTGTGGCTACGTGCAAATATATTACATGTCCAACTGTTGTGGTATCAGTGTAGTTATTATGCCTTGTTTGTCATTGAGGTTATTGTGTTTTTCCTTTCCAGCTTTCTGTAATAAGTATAGTCCTTCCAGTATTTCTCTTTGTATAGACATTCTTGAGTCGGAGCTGTTTTATGTATTCCTTAGCTTGTGATTTGTGAGATTTCGGATTTTGGAAACTTCGTTTAGCTATGATAGTTGATATTATATGTGTTAGGCGGCACTTTGAACACTGATTTATTTCACCAGTTCGTTTTTGTTATTATCTTCCGCAAATTGGTTTATATTCCGCATTGTTAGGCTTATCTAGTCGTAGGGACTAGGTGCCATCACAACACGTTCATGGAAGGTGAACTGGGGTCGTGACACATGAACACATAGTTGGTCGCCTATTAGGATTTGACAGTTGAACCATATCCGAGGGTGATCCAAAGCTATAAGGACGAAGGAATTACTGCATTATTCTTCTACTGGTTCTTGAGAGTAAATTGTATACTTCATTCTATCCGACCGTTAAGGAGTGTTGCTAGACGTCACCCTTGATTAGTATATTGATGTGATCAATTTACTACTGGTTTAGTGTTGAACCTATGAGGTCGCACACTAACGAGTGTCCTGATCTTTGCTAAAGGATTAATGAACTTATTATTTGATAATTGAATTAAAGGATTTAATTAGCCAAATAAATAATGTTATTAGTCTAAATAAAATATTATTCTACTATTTGTTAGCACAGAGACTATAATTAATATTGTGAACGAAGTGAAATTTTATATATATATATATATATATATATATATATATATATAATTAATATTTATTTGTATAAAGTATGTATATAAAAATATTAACAAAAGAATTTTTAATAAATGCAATTTTAAATTGGATAAGTAACATGAAATTCCATAAAAAACGTGAAATCCATTTGGAATTGGATTGTCGGCTGCCACAAACCCATTTGGAATGGGATTATATTTTCAATAGGAAATTATTAATATCAAAATTAATAATTAGAATCCAATATAGTATTGGATATAAAAAGTTTATAAACTTTCTCGGCAGTCACGATATTACGGAATGGGAGTTTCAATTTTCCATAAGAAAATCCCACGAACTGTTTTTTTTAAAATTAAACTTCTATGTTAAGTAAATCATTATCTTAATTAAATAAGAAAATAGTTTATAGGTGATGCTATATAAAGGGTGATAAAGAAAATTTATTGTATTATTAAGCTTTGAGAAGAAAACCATTTTATGAAAGTGATAATATAATATAAAGCTAAGAGAGAAAATACAATGACAAGAAAAGTGTTTCTTGTTCTTCTAACATTGAGTTGAGATTTTTGTGAAAAATTTCAACAAAATATTTCGTTTAATTTTTCCACGGATTTCATTAATCAAAGAGTTAATAGCAAGGATCGGTCTCGTTGTGATCAGAGGCGGCTCAACCCCAAGGCAACTAAAGCCATGACTTTAGGCCCCCAAAAATATAGGGCCCCAAATTTTATTCATGTTATATTTTAAATAATTATTTCTATAATTCTTTATAAGGATAAGTAATTCTTGTGATAAATTATTTATTATGTCAATAATCATTATGGCATAGTTCCAAACATTATGCTATTTTTCAGGGAGAATTTGGTTGAGCTATAATAGATAAATAGCATTAACATTTTTGCCTCCAAAGGCCTCAAATTACGATTTAGCTTTAGACCCCGCACTCTATCGAGTCGCTAGTGGTGTGAATACGCATAGAATCTTCGCACTATCGAAGAATTTGAAACGAGACTTTCTTACGTCTTAGATCCATCTATTAACATGTAAATAAATTGTAAACACGAAAAGATCTGTCTAAGATTATTATTGTCTTCCGCTGCGTGTTACGAACGCCTATATACAATCCTTTATTTCGTGCTTTCTAAATTCGTCATATAATATACTTTCTCAGATCCACTTTAAGTTATCTTTTTGGCTTTTTCTCATACATATTAAAGAATCCAGGTTTTAGCATTAATTAACAAGTCACAAAGCATTTTACATAAAAAGTCAACAATGCAGTAAATCAGGGCAATTAATGAGATTTAACTGCTAAACCACCGTAGATATGGATCTTGATTCTTGATTATTGAGGCAGCATATGTTCAAAAGTTTCTCAATATATATTTTTTAAGAAAATCAATTTTTTTTAATTGACGTAGACCATATCCAAAAGCAGAAGAAAACATGGTAATATGATCCCATTAGATAGTTTATAGTGGCCATGGTGCCTATAAACTAAATATGATTATATATATATATATATATAGATATATATATATAACACCCTAATTTACAATAAAAAATTAGTATTGTAATTATCCTCAATGGGTAAGTTTTATTGTCACTTGAGTATGATGCCCTTCCTGCTTCTCAATCATTTTCCAAATAAAAATTACTGCATGGTTTTGTAAGAAAAATAAATTTGCACAAGCTTTTGTATTTACCCTATTAGGTCAGATATTAGAATCATAATCCTGATAATTTGCACCTCAGAAGCGCAAAAGATGAAAGAATTAATCTTTTTTAAAAAAAAAATAACAGTATTAACAATATCCATATCTTCCCCTATAAGAAATTAAAAACATTTTTTTTCTCTGTTTTATAAAAAATTCTTGCTCTGAATTAATTTTCCCTTTTTCTTTTTCCTTGCTTAGGGGACATTCTTGTTCACTGTTCAGTATTTGTTGGCACAGAAAGAAAGCCCCAATGGCAGTGACACGCAGTTGGATGCCACTAATTTTTACTCTTCAGTTCTTCTTATTATGCTCTCTTATTTCTGGGTAATTTTTACATTCACATTATACGTACCCATAAATTTGCATGCATGTAAAATAGACTTAATTCAGAGAAATTTTACATCTTGGATCCTCAATTCCCATGATTTGTACTATTTATTAAGCTTGTTAAGAACAAAAAAATAACACCAATTTGATTATTTTCCCACATAGCAATATAGCATGTCATGATGTAAATATAATGGGATTTAATCTCCATTTGATCTGAATATTTGGTGCTTTCCCTTTTTGGGTGTTAGAATATTCAACTTTTTAAATTTAGGATCTTCACTTCCCTTTTTTTTCATTTTATCAAGCTTAAACACTAAATTAAGGCTCATTTGATTATTTTCTAGCTTCTAAGTTTAATCTCCATTTTAATTTTTGGTATTCTCTATGTTAGATGGGGAAAAATATCAAAAAGTTTTGGTATCTTGGATCTTCAGTTTCCCTGTTTTGTATTTTTTATGGCTTGTTAACAACAATTAAACCCCAACTGACTGATTTTTCCACAGCATGTGAACAATGAATCTGAATATTTCAAATCTTAGCCTCTTTTGAATATTTAAAGAATATTACATCATATTAACCCCATTTGATTAATTTATCCACTTTTTTTGATTTGGCACCGGATGTCCGAGTCTCTTCGAGCCTCGACTAATCCCGGGATGCACAGGCCCTCGGCAAGTAGTTTCCCGCAAGTGCACCACAGTTAATTCATATTTTACCCTGTCCGATGGCCGTCGAATTTATCCACATTTTCCTTGTTATCTTTTCAATATTAATTAATTTTAATTTGCAGGAATACTGATGGTTATACTGTAACGGCTAGAGTAAAAATTCCTGGTACATACTTGAATTTTTTTTCCCACCGTCCTCTTCCTAGTTATATTTCAGAATACATAGAACTGTAGTCAGTATAAGCTTCATATTAGATGACATATAATTTATATCCTATTTATTGGCCAGTTTGACTAATCTGTTAGCTTAATATTTATTTTAAGGAAAGATGGGCTATTTTAAACCAAAAATATATACTACATAGTATAATCAATAGTGAAGAAAAAATTTATCCACGGAAAGTAGAAACCATTTGGGATGACCCAACGTACTAATTAAACAATCATTTGGCAGAAAAGGTTATACTATTGTTGGTCAATTTTTCCTAACTTTTTGGTCAATCTCCCCTTAACCAGACGTCTAGGATTCAAACTCTGGGTATAAAAAAAATACTTGGTAGGAAGCGCTTCCCCTTGAATGAGGCCTCCGCGACGTGAATTCGAATATAATCGAGTCTCAATGTGGGTACCAGACACCAGGTGGGAAACCCAGAACAAAAGATAGACTTTTCTACCTCTGTGTTATATTAATTTTAGATTCTAGTGCTAAAGTTCTCCTTTTGTTGTAGAGATTCACTTTGCTTCACCACTGTCATACGCAGATTTAGAATTTCTAGAAAATGGGTGAATCACTAAATAAAAGAGGAAAAAAGTATCAAGTGGGAATTGATCCCTGTGTTTGTTTGAGTAAATAACTCAGTATTCAATCAAGTGCACCATTTAACTTTTTTGTAGCATGGGTGCCAACAAATAATATAAGAACAATTTTAGAAATTACATATATAAAATACCTAGTTTGGCAAAGAGACTATGGATTCATGTGCCTCAGCTATAGGTCCGCCTCTGACTACACTTGATGTTTTAGAACTTCTCCCCTGATGATTTACCAGGTTATTAACTTTTATAACTTGGTTCTTTTATAGGCTTTAGCTTGAAAGGATCTGGTTTGTCACCTAAAGCTTCAAATATAAAAGTCATACTCAATGGTGGTCAAAGAGTTACTTTCTTGAGACCCGATGGATATTTCTCATTGTATCCTTCCAATGACTCCATGTCTTAAGTCAGTCTTCAGATTTGATATCTTAGGTTATATATGTTGATTTGACTCTATATATTGTTATGAGTTTTGTGCTTCCTCAACTGAATGTTTACTGCTGCAGTGCTCCACTCTCCAAGAAAAAGAAAAAACTTGCATAATGTATTTTCATTGATTTTGTGCATTGTTTTCTTGTATGATCAGTTTGCAAAATGTTTGGCTAAATAAAATGGAGCTTAAATGTGAGTGGTTCATGTGATTTCAGTGCTATACTTTTCAGATATGATTGAGTTGACTTCATTTCCTAGCAGCAGAAAAATAACATTGTGATTCATATTATCTATCGCATATTTGCTGTCAGCCATACGCTTAAGCATGGTGAGACATTTGCCCTCTTGTCTGCTCTGTAGCTTTTACTAACCTTCTGGTCTTTTATTTTCTGACGTAAGAAGTGAGTGTTGTTCTCTATGTACAATTTCTTAACCGTAGCAATAGCCATAATGTTTCAGCTGGAACACATCTCATAGAGGTGTCTGCAATTGGCTACTTCTTTTCTCCAGTGAGCTTCTCTACCGCCATCTGCTTAATTCTTGATCAATTTTCCCTTAAAAGGATTTATATGCTTCTGATCCCTTTGTGGATGTCAGGTCCGAGTTGATGTTAGTGCGAGGAACCCAGGTAAGGTTCAAGCAGCGTTAACCGAGAATAGGAGGAGTCTGATTGAACTGGTTTTGGAGCCATTGAGTGAGGAGCAGTATTATGAGGTCAGGCTTGAATCTCCTAGTTTTCTCTTTCCTTTTTCCCTTGTTTTCTCTAATTGTCTTTCTAAATCACAGCATGAATTTCTCTTCCAGATAAAGGAACCCTTCTCCATTATGTCACTGGTGAAAAGTCCAGTGGGCCTGATGACTGGATTTATGCTGTTTGTAATGTTTCTGATGCCAAAATTAGCAGATAATATGGGTGAGTGCTCTAAGTTTTCACCAAAATGAAGTGGCTACACATGCAATTCCAATTATCCGTCCATAATGCTAAAGTTCTGTACGCTTCACGATGACTGCACTAAAAATGTGGCTCACTAGGGATTACTCTCTGATGAATTTCCAATCTATGTGATGTCATCCATTTATACATCAATCTCTAATTCTCTATAGAATTGAATTATGCAACAAAAAAGAATATCAGGCACACATTTATTTTCATGAGTTAAATGGGAATTTCGACAAGACGGGTTGCTCTGATGGTAAGCAACCCCCACTTCCAACTGAGAGGTTGTGAGTTCGAGTCTCCCCAAGAGCAAGGTGGGAAGTTCTTGGAGGGAAGGATGTCGGGGGGTGTATTTTGAAACAGCATCTCTACCCAAGGGTAAGGGTAAGGTCTGCGTACACACTACCTCCCCAGACCCCACTAAGTGGGATTATACTGGGTTGTTGTTGTTGTTGTTGAGTTAAATGGGGATTTAGCATGGATGTCTAAATCTAGCTAAAAGATGGAAAAGGTGGCAAAATTCCCAAAGTAACAAGCATCAGCTATTAATCATAATATATGAGTTGAACCCAAGTTTCACCGTCTCCTGATGTTTACTGTGCACACCACACACTTCTCTTTCTGTCTGAAGATTCTTGACTCTTTCGAAGAGTGTGTTCTTGTATTGATGGATATCAGTATTTACAGTATATATAACTATAACTACATGTTGTATACATACAGACATGCCCCACACACATATAAATACACATATACACACATATGCCCCCAAACACATACAAAATAATATTTCTCTACTATACCTATAGATGCTTGAATTTGTCTAACATATTGTCTCGATTAGTTTATCCGTGCGTATCTGTGTTTCTGGTATATTTCTTTGTGTGTCATTCTATATGCAATCATCTATCTAACGGATTAATATATCTCACCTACATATAGATGTTTATGTTAGTATTTCACCTATAGGATTACAAGAGAATTGCTTAAGCCAGAGCCCTCCAGATGCATCATTAGTGGCTCTATGTTGTTTATGGCAGCTTGAGATATCTTAAATTTTGGAATCAGCAGTTATTACCTAGCTAGCTTGCTCCAATGATTTAATAAACATTTATTCTTCATACATTTGCCTCACAGAGTCTGTCTTGAAATACAAAGATTTGCAAATTAAATGGGATGGCTTTAAGACATTTTTCTTTTCTTCTTTCCTATGTTGATAAGTGATGACCTTAAGGTGTTTTAGAGTTTCTGCAGACTGCATTAGATGTTAATTTGTATTGAGTGCAGTAGTATGTGACAAGGTAAAAGAAACAGAAGAACAAAAACACGGATAGGAGGGTAATGGAGGCAGATTGACAGGAGAGGGAAAAAAGCTTAAAAAGTTGTGTGCATTACTATAATGAACTACTGATCTTTTCTAGCTGTCTAAAAGTTCCTCCAAAATTGTTCCTGGTTCTTGCTCTCCTTGGATTAACTAAATTCTAATTGAAAAATTTTAAAATCCATAAGGTGTGGATGAATTACTTTCAAAATTATTCCACATTTTCTTGTCTGATTTTCATCCATATGCAATTAATCCTATTTGATCTGTCAAAATCCATCATCCTCTTTGCACCCATATTGTTTAAACATCAAGTGTTACACTGATGCGTTAATTAAACGCTGTTGGTAAATCTATATCCTCTTCTGGAAGTTACTTTACCTTTTCGGTTCTTGATTGACTTCCATTCGCTACTAGATCAAACAGACATTATATAAGATTTATCGAGCTAATGTGCTGATTCTTTTATGTGGCAGATCCTGAAGAAATAAGACGAACACAAGAGGAAATGAGGAACCAAGGAGTTCCAACTCTTTCTAGCTTATTGCCTGGGGTCAAAGCAACAACTAGAGAGTCGAGACAGTATTAAGAACTTCAACAATTCTCTGCTAAAAAAGGAAATTCTTCGTTTCCATTCTATGAAAAATCGTAAACTTTTGTTTGAAGAACCCGTCTCAAGCTTTCTGAACTCTGTGAATACCATCATTAGTACTCCCTCCGTATCCATTGCTTGAGGTAGTTTGACTCGGACGGAGTTTAAGAAAAAAAAGAAAATTTTTAAAATTTGTGGTCTTAAAAAGATTAAGGGGTAAAAGGTTTGTGGAAACATACTATTTGTGTGGCTATAAAAACTTTCTCACAAAGGGCAAAAAGGGTAAAATAAAGATTTTAAAGTTGAATTATTTCCAAATTTAGAAATGTGTCATTTATTTTGGAATAGACTAAAAAGGAAAGTAGCTCAAACAATATGAAACGGAGAGAGTAACTTTTATCAGTTGCAAAAATCCTACGTGTCCTTTTTGGTTAAAGTTGTAGGCCTCTGTTATCAGGTTTAAGCTTTGATTATCCTAAGAAATTTTTAATATATTGAATTGCCTGTAATCCAATGCCAATATTATTGTGCTGTGAAGAAGTAGTCTCGCTATCCTTTTATCACTGTATATGCTTTGCCTTACAACAACAACAATCCAATATAATCTCACTTAGTGGGGTCTGGGGAGAGTAGTATGTACGTAGATCTTATCCCTACCCAAGGGTAGGGAGGCTATTTCCAAATAGACCCCCGGCATTCTTACCTCCAAGAACTTCCCACCTTGCTCTTGGGGAAACTCGAACTCATAACCTCTCGGTTGAAAATGAGGTTGCTTACCATCAGAGCAACCCCTCTTGTCTGTATATGCTTTGCCTTATGCAAGTTTATTAGGAGTATCGGCCAGTTCTAAGGAAAAAGAGAAATCCAAAACATGTACTGGTAAGTAGTAGCTGTGAGAGTTTGGAATTAAGCTGCAAGGCAATATACTTTCTTTCTATTTCTGTTCTAAACGAACTGTCAACTAGGGCTATCAAATTTGGCCGAAGTACAAATGACCCGCTCTACCTATTCGTTATTAACGTGCTTATTTATTGAACTCAGTCCATTTTGATTAATTTCATCTCAACTCATTTAAAATTGGGATAATTTTTAGCCAAATTGATCCACGAGTAACTTTGCCAAATATCTTAGAAATAAATTTTTTGGTTTTATATATTATATATGACGATAAGAAAAGGAAAAGTCTTATTTTGTAGTTATACAACCAATAAAAAAATAACACATAATTAATTAAAGCTTGGTAAGAGTTGGGATTTGGGGGGGGGGGGGGGGGCTACGACTCCAATTTTAGCCATCTTAGCCTAAGTAACTTTTGGACGGGTAATTAAACATGTCCATTTGTTGACTCAACCCATTTTAACCACTCAAAATCGACCAATCCGCTCATTTGATACCCCTAGATACACCTAAACATAAGCATTGTGAAACTATTGATTACATATTATGTTCTTGTAGAAAGTACAGTGTATCACTTGAAAAAATCTCCTTAAATCGGAATTTTAGCTAATAAATGATCGCATGACACTATAACAATATTAAATAATGAATAATGAATATTAAAAATATTCGGTGTAAAAAAGTTAAAGGATAAGGCTCATTTAAATTTGAGGTGAAAAACAAAGTGGTACTAAGAACTTGTTGGGAATTTTCCCTCCTACATGGAGGAAGAGCCCAATTATTTTTTGGGCTCCTATATTTTAATTTGGACTCTTTATAATTTAAGTCCAAATGTATTGCATTTTGGCCCAAATGTTTTATGTTGGTCTTGGCCCATTCTTTTAATATTTTTTGCAACCTAAGTCTGCCAGCAGTAAAAAAAACAGTAGAGAGAATCAGAAATACAGTAGAGAGAATCAGTGAAAAACAGAGAAAAAAGACAGCAGTGCAGCAGCCTGGTTTTTCTTCCGGATCGGTGGTCAAACGGAGTCCGTTCGTCCTCAAATTTTAGTATGTTGTTCGTGAGACTCTCCTCTACAAGTACACGAAACAGTTTTTCATTTTGAGGCCCGGAAGGTCGGTTTTTGCTGCGTTTTTTACAGCCCTGCGATTTTGGTATTTTTCTCTATTTTGGTGAAATTGTTGGCTGTTGGTTGTTGTTTGATGATTGTATTTGACTCTAGTGTTTACTAGAGAGGAGAACTTGTTGTACCCACTTGGTTCTTGTTGATTAGTGGAAGTTTTGGATCGTTGTTGATCGGTCCCGTGGTTTTCTCCCCAATTTGGGGTTTCCACGTAAATTGCTTGTGTCTATTTTATTTCCACTGTTTTACTGAATTGTTGCTGCTGGAAATTATTTTGGAAGTTATTGTGCCTTTGTCATTCATTGTTTTTATTTGGGGAAAAAGATTGTATTGCGCTTCCGTTGTGTTTTTTGTCGTAGCTTCCCCAACAAAGTGGTATCAGAGCTTGGTTATTTTTTGGTTGGGTTCTTGTGTTGTTTATAATGGATGACAAAGTAATTGTACAAGGGATGGTTAGTTTGGACTCCACGAATTATTCTATTTGGAAAATTCGAATTGAGGATTATTTGTGTTCAAAAGAATTGCTTGACCCAATTTTATATAAAGATCGTCCAACAGGTGTTGTTGAGAAAGAATGGACTATCTTAAATAGAAAAGCCGTTGCCTCCATACGTCAACATGTTTCTTTAAGTGTGTTGCAACATGTTGCTAATGAAACTAATGCATTTGATATGTGGAAGAAACTTGACTCAATGTATGAGAGAAACAACGCTATGGGCAAAGCTTCTTTGATTAGGAAGCTTGTTAAATTGCAATATAAAGATGGTGATAGCATTGTAGTTCACATGAATGAGTTTCAGGGTGTGGTAAACCAACTAGCTGGAATGAAGATGAAATTGGAGGATGAACTTCAAGCTTTGATGTTGCTTTCCTCATTACCTGATAGTTGGGATACTTTGGTAGTTTCACTTAGCAATTCTGCTCCGGATGGCAAGATGACTATGGATTTGGTCAAGGCTAGTCTTTTAAATGAAGAGGCTAGGAGGAGAGAATCAGGTTTCCCTAGCCAAGCTGAAGCAAATGTGATTCCAGAATCCAGCAGGGGGAGAAGCAAGACAAGAAATCCTCAGTTCAGGGACAAGTCCAAGGGGAGATCCAAATCAAGAAAAAGAAATTTCATTTGCCATTATTGTCAGAAGCAGGGTCACATTGAGAAATTCTGCTATAAGAAAAAGAGAGATATGTCCATGGAGAGAAAAGGAAAAACTGTGAATTCCGAGCAAAAGCTAGATGAGAAGAACACCACAGCTTTGGTATCTAGTGATGATGACTTGTTTATTATCAGTGAACATTTACTATTAAATGCAGCAATATGTGATGACTGCACCTGGGTGATTGATTCTGGTGCATCTTATCATATTACTTCACACAGGGAGTATTTCTCGTCCTATTCTGGTGGCGATTTTGGTCATGTGAGAATGGGAAATGGTGGTTCGTCTAAGATCATCGGTAGAGGCACTGTTTGTTTAGAAACTTCCACTGGTTGCAGGTTGATGCTCAGGGATGTGAGACATGTCGCAGATATTCGACTGAGTTTGATTTCAGTTGGCTTGCTTGATGATGAAGGCTATGCCAACAAATTTTGTGATGGAAAATGGAAACTCTCTCGTGGAAATTTAATTGTGGCTCGAGGTAAGAAGCAGAATTCACTTTATGTTATGCAGGCAAATGTATGCAGCGGGGATGCCAATGTCGCAGGTGATGCCTCCAGTGAAGTGTGGCATAAGAGACTTGGCCATATGAGTGAAAAAGGCTTGCAGATACTTTCCAGGAAAGATTATCTTCCAGATATTTCAGGTATGCCTTTAAACTCTTGTATTGATTGTTTGGCTGGAAAACAGCATAGAGCTGCATTTCATACACGTTCCCCACATAGAAGTAAAAATGCTCTAGATCTTGTTCACACTGATGTTTGTTCTATGGATGCTAAATCACATCGTGGTGCACAATATTTTGTGACTTTTATTGATGATTTTTCTAGAAAAGTGTGGGCTTTCTTGTTGAAAAATAAAGACCAGGTACTTGATGCTTTCAAGGAGTTTCATGCCAGAGTTGAAAGAGAAAGTGGCAGAAAACTCAAGTGTGTCAGATCAGACAATGGTGGTGAGTACAGGGGTCCATTTGAGAATTATTGTAAGATTCAGGGCATCAGGCTTGAGAAAACAGTTCCCAAGACACCTCAGCTTAATGGAATTGCAGAAAGAATGAACAGAACCATTGGGGAAAAGATCAGATGTTTGCTATCTCATGCTAAGCTGCCAAAGTCCTTTTGGGCGGAGGCAATGTCCACTGCAGTATACTTGATTAACCTTTCCCCCTCAGTTCCTCTTGAAGGCAATGTTCCTCAGAGAGTTTGGTCAGGGAAAGATGTCTCCTACAAGCATTTGAGAGTTTTTGGCTGCAGAGCATTTGTTCATGTTCCCAGAGATGAGAGGTCCAAGCTTGATAAGAAAACCAGAGAGTGCATTTTCTTGGGATATTCAGAGGATGAGTTTGGATACAGATTATGGGATCCACTTAATAGAAAAGTGATCAGAAGCAGAGATGTGACTTTCTTTGAAGATCAGACCATTGAAGATTGTGAGAAGAAGCAGGCAAATCCTTCTCCATGCATCACAGTTGATCCAGTTCCATATAATCCTCGTGTTGTAGTCCTCAAGATCATGGGGGAGATATGCAAGATCATGCAGATGACACTCATGAAGATGATAATCATGATGCTGGTAATGATGATGTTCCTGAGTCACAGCCACATCTAGAGCCACCACCACCACCTCAGTTGAGAAGGTCCACCAGAGACAGAAAACCTTCCACAAGACTTTCAGAGGATGATTTTGTGTTAGTCACTGATGGAGGAGAGCCAGAGACATATGATGAAGCTATGTCACATGTGCACTGTGAGAAGTGGCATGATGCCATGCAAGAGGAGATGACATCCTTGCATCAGAACCACACATATGAGCTTGTGGAGTTGCCTAAGGGCAAGAGAGCACTTAAGAACAAGTGGGTATACAGATTGAAGTGTCACGAGAATAGCTCACAACCAAGGTACAAGGCAAGATTGGTTGTGAAGGGTTTCAGTCAGAAGAAAGGCATAGACTTTGATGAGATATTTTCTCCAGTTGTGAAGATGTCCTCTATTCGAGTTATACTTGGATTAGTTGCTAGCATGGATCTGGAGATTGAGCAACTTGATGTAAAAACAGCATTTCTTCACGGTGACCTTGATGAGGAGATCTACATGGAGCAACCTGAAGGCTTTCAGGTTAAGGGAAAGGAGAACTTGGTGTGTCATTTGAAGAAGAGCTTGTATGGTTTGAAACAAGCACCTCGGCAGTGGTACAAGAAGTTTGAGTCTTTTATGGTTGATCATGGCTTCCACAAAACACATTCTGATCATTGTGTCTTTGTGAAGAATTACTCCGAAGGTAACTTTCTTATTCTCCTTTTATATGTAGATGATATGTTGATTGTTGGCCAGGACACCAAGAAGATTGCTAGCTTGAAGAAGTCTTTGAGCAAGTCCTTTGAAATGAAGGACTTAGGCCCTGCTAAAGAGATTTTAGCCATGAGGATCGCTCGTGATAGAAAGAACAAGAAACTTTGGCTATCACAGGAGAGATATATTGAGAAGGTGCTTAACAGATTCAACATGAGCAATGCTAAACCCGTGAGCTCTCCGCTTGCAGCACACATGAAGTTGAGTATGGATCAGTGTCCTTCAAGTGAGGAAGAAAAGAAAGAGATGAATAAGGTGCCTTATGCTTCTGCCGTGGGCAGTTTGATGTATTCCATGGTATGTGCGAGGCCAGACATTGCACATTCAGTTGGGGTTGTTAGCCGATACATGTCGAATCCAGGTAAAGAGCACTGGGCAGCCGTGAAGTGGATTCTCAGATATCTTAGAGATACTTCCAAAGTTTGTCTATGTTTTGGTATTGGACAACCTGAGTTGTCTGGGTACACAGATGCAGATATGTCTGGAGATGTTGATACTGCAAAGTCTACCTCTGGATACTTGATGACATTTGCTGGAGCTGCAGTTTCATGGCAATCAAGATTGCAAAAATGTGTTGCTTTGTCCACTACTGAGGCTGAATATATAGCAGCTGTTGAGGCAGGTAAGGAGTTATTATGGATGAGAGATTTTCTTGAGGAGCTTGGTTTGAAACAAGAAAATTATCTTCTACACTGTGATTCTCAGAGTGCCATCCACCTTGCCAAGAATGCCGCTTTTCATTCTCGAACCAAACATATTAAGAAAAGATATCATTGGATTCGAGAAGTTGTGGAGGACAAGTCATTTGAACTTGTGAAGATTCACACAAGTCATAATTGTTCAGATATGCTGACCAAGACTTTGCCTAAGGAGAAGCTCGTGTTTTGTCGAGAGAAGGCCGGTTTGTTTGCTCACTCCATGTAGGAGGGAGATTTGTTGGGAATTTTCCCTCCTACATGGAGGAAGAGCCCAATTATTTTTTGGGCTCCTATATTTTAATTTGGACTCTTTATAATTTAAGTCTAAATGTATTGCATTTTGGCCCAAATGTTTTATGTTGGTCTTGGCCCATTCTCTTAATATTTTTTGCAACCTAAGTCTGACAGCAGTAAAAAAAACAGTAGAGAGAATCAGAAATACAGTAGAGAGAATCAGTGAAAAACAGAGAAAAAAGACAGCAGTGCAGCAGCCTGGTTTTTCTTCCGGATCGGAGGTCAAACGGAGTCCGTTCGTCCTCAAATTTTAGTATGTTGTTCGTGAGACTCTCCTCTACAAGTACACGAAACAGTTTTTCATTTTGAGGCCCGGAAGGTCGGTTTTTGCTGCGTTTTTTACAGCCCTGCGATTTTGGTATTTTTCTCTATTTTGGTGAAATTGTTGGCTGTTGGTTGTTGTTTGATGATTGTATTTGCCTCTAGTGTTTACTAGAGAGGAGAACTTGTTGTACCCACTTGGTTCTTGTTGATTAGTGGAAGTTTTGGATCGTTGTTGATCGGTCCCGTGGTTTTCTCCCCAATTTGGGGTTTCCACGTAAATTGCTTGTGTCTATTTTATTTCCACTGTTTTACTGAATTGTTGCTGCTGGAAATTATTTTGAAAGTTATTGTGCCTTTGTCATTCATTGTTTTTATTTGGGGAAAAAGATTGTATTGCGCTTCCGTTGTGTTTTTTATCGTAGCTTCCCCAACAGAACTTTAGTATTTTTTAAATATTGATCGTGAAACAAAATGCAAGTATTAAATCAAGGGGTTGGGTTGTTATAAATATAAAAAAAACAACAGGGTAAAAGAGATTTGAGAAATGATTTTATGTACTGCTTCTTAATTAATATCTAATGATTATTTATAAATTTATTTGGAAGTTCCAAATTTTAATATTATTTGCACATAATTCAAATAACCCAAATCATAAATTGACATGGTATATATCTGCGCGAGTACTAATACTATTTTGGTTAAAGCACACAAAGAGCTAGCTATCTATGTAAATTTCGAAACAAAGTAGGTATATTGAGCGTAATTTAAAGATAAAAATTTTCTCTATATTTCCACGACATATTCTGGAAGAGAAATTGCTGGAGCAGGAAACGAAAGATGTACAATGAATGCGATAGAGATAAGATGAAGAATCATATTAATATTGAGCGTAATTTTGTTTATGTTTTTGTTTCTGTCTTTCCTTTTCTTTTTCTAAGTGGATGGTCGATTGGAAACATCCTCTTCATCCTTTTAGATGGGGATAAAGCCTGCGTACATATTACCCTTCCCATACCCCACCCGATGGGACTATACTTGGTTATTGTTGTTGTATAAGATGAAGAATCAAAGAAAGTAAAGAATTGGTGATAATCATTTATATCTGGTGTTAAGAATAACTCTGACGAGGAATATCAATAAAGAAAAAATGGAGTAGTAACAGATTATAAGATAGAAGTGAATCTAATACGAAACGAATCTTACGTCCTGAAAACTTACGTCTGCACTATTACCTCAGCTTTGCAATGACTATATAGGCTTATGTTAATGCAATATAGTACAGTTTATTACACTATAAGCACTAATTAGGTATATTTTTTTGTAATATTATCATGTCACTTAAATGATAATTACATGTAACTATTCCTAAGAAATGGGATAGTAACTTAAAAATAAGACAGATTATCGATTCAACATATTAATATAAAGTACACTAATAGGGTAATTAAAGTATTTTCACTTGGTAGTTATACTTGTAGACATCTAAATTTTAAAGGATCAATTTAAATCCTAAATTTAAGGTACTACGAGACTCTTGTAATCCTAGGAGTCTATCCGAGTTTTTTGAAAGTTATTCAATTCTAAACCCTAATGCACGCCTATATAAAGGGATACATATTCCTTGTGAAGAGGGGTCTAAAAAAAATCCCATAAATTCTCAGGATATTCACAAAGGGATTAAGGCATAAAATAATGTCATGATCAATACATGTTCTTCTTGATAATCAAATATTTCAAGAAGAATATCCATACAATAGTCGACTTTCATGGTGATTAAATAATCCAGACAGGTCTGTGATACGCTTATAACTCTCGAATAATGGAGAACAATTCGAAGGAAGAATCAAGGGATAAATAGAGCAAATAAACCGCAATGTTTATTAATAAAATTACTTTATTCTTTTGTGGCTGAAGTTTATTTTTCGCATGTTGAAAATTTATTACGAACAATGCTGTATAACATTAAAATTCAAATGAGTTTAAGTTTAGTTACATTATGACAAATTGACAATGCATATTTTTTTAACGTGCAAGTATAACAGTTATTTACACAATTACTACTATAATTTAAACCGTCATACTTAAGTTATTAGGATAGTTCTCACCATCTTCATTATGAATATGGATCACTCATTTTCTTCAGTACAAGCCAGTCGAATATATATGACTGATATTTATTGTCAGAACTGATTCCGCGTCCAATTTAAGCAAAGAATCATATGACTAGCTTTGATATAAATTACAAAAACTGCTATAAATAACATGTACCAAAGGAAATCCAAGCAAAAGTAAAAAGAAGGCAAAAATGAATTGTAGTTCACACTTAAATACCAAAGATGACGATGGCAGTGCTTCTGATGAATTTCCAAGAATATTGTTTCGTAACCCTAATCAATTACGGGCTACTTCAGTCCATAATCCTCGTCGTCCTGTTGTAGATTATTCTGAAAGTGAAGATGAAGGACAGGCTCAGTGGTTTAACCATAACAAGCCACGTCATTCCGCGAATGATATTTCATCACTTTTAAGAATGATGCTGAACCTCAGACAAGGTGCTGGTGGTGCTGGTCGTACTTCCCAACTGATTCTTAGCCAGAATCGTCGTCCTGTTGTGGATTATTCAGATACTGATGACGAAGTGATATCAGCTCACTACAGGCAGATTAAACACTTTTGTCATCCACATGCCTTGAACAAGTACAATGTTGAACGAGACAGCGAAATTAACTGTAAAATCTGCGGGCTGCAACTTGTTGGCTCAGCTTATGGTTGTCAACGTTGTCAATTTTACCTACACCTTTCGTGCTTCGATCTGCCCCAAAAGATTCAGCACGATTCTCATCCCGCTCATCCTTTGACACTTCGATATCCATCCTACTACAAGAACTGTGTAAAAACATGTGATGCTTGTTGTGAAGATATACGACGAAGTTTTCTCTACTGTTGTGATCCTTGCAATTTTGATCTTCATGTTACTTGTGCTACCTTATATAGCAGTGCGAGGAGAGCTGATTCACCAAAGGATATTCTTCGACTTTACTACTCGTTTCCTATCAATGACAACAATCATATGCATTGGATTGCCCGATGCAATGTTTGTAACAAGAAGGTGTCTAAGGAAGGTTGGTTGTATTATAGCAGGGATACTGGCTATATTGCACATATTAAGTGTGCTAAAGATGCTAAAGTTGGGGTTTCTTGGATTAAAGAGAGACTTAATATGCTTAAAGTTAAATAGAAGACATTAAATATTATATACCTGCAGGCTGATCAATTAAGTGCTTGAAAATATAAATATATAGGGGTTAATTATATATGTCGAAATAAGGTTTCTTGCACTGGCAGCTATGAAATAAGCCTAGGATTGTGCTCTATCTAGTAGAATTGGTGGCGTGTTAGGTTGTCTGTAGCCACCATATGTATATATCTAATGCAATAACATATGGAGTATAACAAAAAGAACAAAAAAAGAAAGGATTGTCGACGATCTTAACTCGTCACCTATGATTAATAAATAAGCTGTGTGTTTATTATAGACAAGTTTGTTTTCTGCTTTTTTGTATATTGTTTTAATCCTCTCAAAGGGGATGAACTTACATATCTTAATTTGTTCTGATATAATTAACAAAGATTATTATTCTATGTGCACCGGAAATTTAGAAGACAGATATGATGGTCGAGGCTCAATATCTGAAAGAGGGATATTTGAGATAATAATTATGGGTTTCAGTCCAATCTTACTTTAAACTATTTTATTCAATAATCGAGATTATCTCACAGGACTCGATCTATAACTACCATTATTTAAATGTCCACTATTACGAATATTGAAGAACCTCTTTTAATAACAATAGCAAGGAGATCTTCTGGAATTAAGATTATATATATAAAGCATTACTAGTATTAATTTTTGTCCAAAAGAACAATGGCTCTAGATTAAATGAGAGACGATATAAATTATACTAATACTTTTTCTTTCATTCCAATCCAATCAAACAAGACTTAAGAGAGAGGGTAGCAACGTGAAGTTGTCTCAAAGGTTGAAAAAAATGATTTGATAGAAGTGACGTGAGTCTGTACCAGAATGGTAAAATTAGTGGCACACTCAGTATTAATTTATTGAACCCGTGTTGATTTATTATCACAATTTTTAACTTTTAAGAGGTCTTGACTGAGAAATAATAATAATTTCATAATTTTACCTTCTGCCATAAATTATTATTTACTTTATACTGCCATTTCTAGGCGGAGTAGAAATAATGTACATATATGTTATTTTTTAAATATTATTTATGCATTTAAAATAATTTTTTTTTGCGAAATGCATATCATCAGGTGACACATGCCTAAGGATTGTGTCTTTGTCACTCGGTGAAACTATCAAACCCCATTTGGTACGGTATTGTCTGCAATGGCCAAGAATACCCAGATTAATGTCTCATGGATTACAAACTCAAATTAGTTGTGACACAAATCTGCACAAAAAAGCTAGCAAGGGAAGTCCAAAGAAAAAATCAACTGTCTGATATTGACAGACGCACACTTAAAAAGAACATACATGGTCAACACGATTTCTATTTTTGTTTTGCTTCGTAGAAACCATATGGTGGTGGAGTTGATCAATTATGTCTTGTTCTTATTGTTTTCTAATTCTGCTGAGTATGTGTATTGACTAAGTGACCAAAATGTTTTCTAGTGTTTTTTCGAATTTGGTTTTGCCGCAGTGCAGTCAAGACTCGAAACAAAACCTTCAGCTGGAATCCAATAAATGTGTATAGGGTAAAATTTGGCTCTTACTGCCCTCATATCGAGTGAGGACGTCCGTTATGATAAGGTCGACCCAAGTAAGGGCACGATTCAGTTGGCAAAGTAGAAGCGACGTCGTCTAGTGTCTAACTTCTTTACTGAGTGGAAGCCACCAACTCTGGTACTTTTTGATTATTTCGAGGAGGGTCTCCTACTATATAAATTTGACATTCACATGGTAACAAGGATCATTATTCTCGGATAATACAACTTATATCTCAATCTCTATCTCTTCTTGGTCATCAACTATTGCTTCTCTCCTAAGCTAAGTTTATTTTCTTCACACTTGACCTACAACAATCTTAGCACAATAATCATCTCTATGGCTCATTATATTTGGTTACGATTTACCCTTATATATTTTTGATTGTTTTTAAACTTATAAAGTACGAGTACAATTTTTGAGTTAAACAAAATGCTTACTATTTGGAAAGTTTACCGGAAATCTTTTTCTTTCTTATGAAGCAAAATTTCTTGAGTTCTTCTACTTTGTAACTTCATCGAAATTGGAATAGGTCTTATACTATTATATTAGAATGAAATTGAATCGCCCTGAAATATCTTTTGTATAGTATGTTATTTTATACTATACAAATCCTTTTATGGGCATATAAATTATGTTGAAATTACACACGTAAAATAATTCAGACTATATTTTAAATTCAAGATATATTCGTTCAAATAAATTTATTGGACTAATATAATTAGATTAATTACACGGTGCAACATAAATGGATTAAATAAATAGGTCCAAATTCATTAGACTAGCCCATTTAGTTGGGCTACAAATGATGAGCCCATCTCTTTAGGTCCATGATATCATCTTCCTAGAGGTCCAATTTGGTACCATACGTGAAATGACGTGGCACGACTAGTCAAACGCAAAAGCCAATAGGATCATCCCTCATATCAAAATGACAAGGCATGCCAAGTCAAACTAAAAGGCCAATGAAACCACGCCACATATTCAAGTGACATGTTTTAGCCAATCAAATGCGGACATGTCACACTTCAATCTGATTGGTCAAAAAGAGTTTATTCTTATCATAACTCCTCACTTCCACAACTATAAATAGGGTCTTCATAACCCAGAAAATCTACCAGAAGTTATAACAAGAAGCAAGAAAGAGCTCGCGGATCAAACACTGCAAATTCCTCCTCAAGTTTCAAAGTTAAAGCAGCCAAGTTCACGTTCAACAAATCAAGTTCAAGCTCAAGAACGAAGAACAAATCAAGGTTCAAGGAGTACGATTTCAAATAAAAGTTCATGTTAGTTGAATCCAAGATCATCTTTCGTGACAACAAATAAAGATTTAAGATCAAACTCAAAGGAATTTGAATTTATTTACTATTGAAAAGAAGAATCAGAGGATTCATAAAGATTGTAACACTCAAATATTTGTAATAAAATACTACAATTATTGCAATATTTTTCGATATTAATTTTACTTTCTCGATGCAATTTATTGTCTATAAATTCTGGCACACCTAGTGGGACAATATATACCTTTCATCTCAACTTTTCAGTCCTCAAAGTCCAAGAACATTGAAATGGCTTCAATGGAAATCAACTCCAGTTCAACTTCCACCAAGGCTGCTAATTTCAGGTTCTATGATGATGTGAAAAGCATCATCGATGTCACCTTTGAAAGATTTGGACCTGTTACGAGGAGCAAAGCAAACTCGTTAGGATAACAAGCACCCTATGTATTGTCTGGAACAACCCCTATCTTTGGATCTCCATCCTCAAAAGGAGCAAGATCTTTCACAATTGCAACTGAAGGAGGAAGCAATGTTGCTGAAAAGATCAAGAAAACTCTTGCTCTGCTTGACCTCTCCTAATCCAAGCATTCTACTGTGAAGAAAGATGATGATGCTTCAAGTGATGGATCCTCCCACTTACACCACATAGTGTGAGCCAATCAAGGATCAATCTGAGTGAAAATCCATGCTACTCTCCATCGTCTATGACAATTATGAAAGCCATAGTGACAAACACTTCATCTGTGGATGAGCAGTTGGCAAACATGACGGAAGCAACCACTGGCTTGACCAAGTGCATGCAAAATCAAGATGCTAGAATCGACAAGCTAACAAATAGGGTGGGAATCTTGATGGAAGAAGAACAAGACAAGTAGCACCTACTAAGGCTATCCCCATCTCATCTGAAGGGATGATTCCAATTGATCATCTAAAAGAGTTCACTGAAGGAACCATCAAGAAGAAGTATGAAGTTGCTGCCAAGTCCTCCTTTATATATGCAAAGTCGTGCACTGCAAGGGTCGATATGTTGAAGATGCTTGCTAGTTATCAACCTCCAAAGTTTCAACAATTTGGTGGAAAAGGTAATCCAAAGCAACATTTGTCGCACTTCGTTGAGATGTGTATCAATGTTGGGACTTATGGATATTACCTCGCCAAGCAGTTTATCCGCTCATTAAAAGGAAATGCTTTTGACTGGTACACAGATCTTGAGACTTGATCTATTGATTGCTGGGATCAACTAGAGCAATACTTCCTCAATCGTTTTTATGGCACAAGGCATTGTGAGCATAGTGGAACTCACAAATACTCACAAGAAAAAAGGTCAAACAATTATTTACTTTATCAATCGTTGGAAGAACACAAGCCTCAACTGTAAAGGCAGGCTTGGTGAAGCTTCTGGCATAGAGATTTGCATCCAAGGCATGCATTGGTGATTGCGTTACATCTTGCAAGGTATCAAGCCTAGCATATTTGAAGAACTTGCAACCCATGCCCATGACATGGAATTGAGCATGGCCTCTGATGAAAATAAAAAGTTGCTCAGCTATGAACCTCGTAGAGGGAACGACAAGCAAGAAGTCAGGAAGTGGGTCATGTACATACCTAAGTCTGAAAGCAAAGAAGTTGTGAATGTCAACACATCAATTGTAAAGTTCACGACGAAGGTGAGCCAGAAGTTGTGTATGAAACCACTTCTTTTCAAGATAAGCCAAGTAGAAAGTTGACTCTAAAAGAATGCAAGAGAAAGAGAACACATTTCTAGATTCTGATGTGCCAGCTATTTTATGATCTCGGGGTTGTTCCCGGTTTTAACTTCACTCGGCCTCTCTGTGACTGGTTCATTTTTGTGAATGTTTTCTCGGGATGGTTTGGGTTGGACTGTGTTTGGGGAGCGGCTTTGATTCTGCAGCTGGGCTATCGCTGCTTATTGAGCTTGTAACATTTCGAAGATCGCCCGCAAGTTGATCCCATCGTCCTTACTGCTATGCGTATCCCTGTTACCGACTTGGCTCCCCCAGAAACCCAAAATTTCGGATCAGTGGGTAAGTTAGCGTCAATGGCCACATTGATTTAGCGTTGATTAGGTCTGCGACTGGAGCCCCATTAGGGTCAGCAGGGTGAATCTCGTTGTTGTGCGCTATATTGTTTTTCTCGCCATGGTGGCCAGACTCAGCATCAACATCAAAGGAGTAGATTGGGATTTTGACATTTGTAATTTGACCTGAAATTAAGGCTCAAAGAATAAGTGTAAAATATTGTGTGTTATGAAAACTTGTATCAAATTGCCAATATTCTATATCCTTGGACCCACGGTAGGGCACCAAACTGTTTACCGTAAAAAACAGATAGCAATTGAATTTATAGGTAGTTTTAAGGTCATGTGGATTAATTATTCAATACAAATGGCAGATGTGTTAGATTAAGCAGATAAAATGCGTACTCCCTCGGTTCCAATTTATGTGAACCTGTTTGACTGGGCATGAAGTGTAAGAAAAAATAAAGATTTTTGAAATTTGTGGTCCTAAACAAGTCAATAGGGGTCTAGAGTATTTGTGTGGTTATAAAAGCTTCTCATAAGGATAGAATTGGAAGTTTAAGTTAAATTGTTTCCAAATTTAGAAATGGGTCATTCTTTTTGGAACGGGCCAAAAAGAAAATAGGTTCATATAAACTGGAACGTAGGGAGTAATAGATTATCATACCACTTAAGGGGGGTGATTCTGGGCTCAATAACAGCCTTAATGAGATGTCTACCCTCAATCCCGGACTCACAATAACGAAGCACTGATGAACAACAATAAGAACTTTTAATAACAAAGTAAATAAGAGTATATTGCCTTGATGTGCCTGTTACAGTGTCCCTAATGAATAAGCAGACTCCCCTTTACATAGTAGGAGAGTTTTACCCTAAGTACAATTCCATAAAAGGTAAATATCTTCTGTTTAACTAAACATTGGTTCTATGCCCATATATGTCGAGGTCCACACCACGATATCCAGTTGGTGGCGGATATCACGGCCTTTTGTTGGTCGTGCTCGATTGTCTGGTGATGCTCTCCTAGGCCTCTGGGATTTGAACCAGACCAGGGGCCTATGACCTCGATACTTCTGAGGGAAGGTGTTTTACCTTGACCCCGGATTGAGGGGCTCCTTGCCTCAACTCCTGTTCCTCGCCTTCACATTTCTTGCTCTCTTTACTTCATCGGAAACCGAGTCGTCCCATGGGCTCGGTTTTAACCGCATAAAGGCATGGTATATATACGTGCATTACACGGGTACTAATACCAGTTTGGTTAAAGCACACAAAGGATAGTTATCTATGTAAATTGTTTGGTTGGTTGCATATGGAAACATAATCTCAACATAAAATTTCGCATAAATAATGGAGTACCTGGTTTGCGACATAAATTCTGTATTGCTAAGTGTTTAATTTTATTTTTATTTATCCATAATTTCGAAGCTAAGGATATTGACCTTAATTAAAGATAAGAAATTTCTCTATATTTCCATAACATATTCTGGAAGAGAAAATGCTGGAGCAGGAAACAAAAGATGTACAGTGAATGTGATAGAGATAAGATGAAGAATCAAAGAAAGAAAAAAATTAGTGATCATAAGCATTTATATTTGTTACTGTCAAGAGTAACTCTGACGAGGAATATCAATAAAGAAAAAATAGAGTACTAACAGATTGTAAGATAGAAGTGAATATAATATCAAATGAATCTTACGTCCTGATCGAAATTCAGTCTTCACTATTACCTCAGCTTTGCAACGACTATATAGGCTTATGTTAATGCAATATACAGTTTATTACACTATAAACACTAATTACGTACATTTTTTTGTAATATTATTGGGTCACTTAAATGATAATTACATGTAACCATCATTCATAAGAAATGGGATAGAAACTTAAAAATATAAGACAGTTATACACTGTATAACATTAAAATTCAAACGAGTTTACGTTCTGTAGTATTATGACAATGCATAAAAAAATTTACACCATCAAGTTAAACTACATGTATAAGTATACAGTTATTTACACAATTACTGCTATAATTTGAACCCTCATACTTAAGTTATTAGGATAATTCTCATCATCTTCATTATGCAAAGAACTTGATTCCGCGTCTAGTTTAAGCAAAGAATCATATGACTAGCTTTGATATAATTTCCTCTTAAAAAAACTGCTATAAATAACATGTACCAAAGGAAATCCAAGCAAAAGTAAAAAGAAGGCAAAAATGTACGTGAATTGTAGTTCATACTTAAATATGAAAGATGATGATGACAGTGCTGGTCGTACTTCCCTACTGATTCTAAGCCAGAATCGTCGTCCTGTTGATGATGACGAAGTGATATTTTGATCAGAAGAACCTAGAGAGCTCTCTATCTTTCCACCATATGTATATCTAATGCAATAACGTACGGAGAATGTCGACGATCTTTATAACTCGTCAGCTATGATTAATAAATAAGCTGTGTGTTTATTAGACAAGTTTTTTTTTTAAAAACCCAGTATAATCCCACTTAGTGGGGTCTGGGGAGGGTAATATGTACGCAGACCTTACCCCTACCCTTGGGTAGAGAGACTGTTTCCAAATAAACTCCCGGCATCCTTCCCTCCAAGAACTTCCCACCTTGCTCTTGGGAGACTCGAACTCACAACCTCTCGGTTAGAAGTGAGGGTTGCTTACCATGAGGGTTACTTATTAGACAAGTTTGTTTTCTGCTTTTCTGCACAAGTCCCTTCACCCCTTGCAGACATCAATTAATTGTGTGGCAATATCCTCCAAATTCAAAATTATACTGCATCTTTCTTCACGTCAAGCAACTCCTTTCCACTATATCAAACCTTCTGTCGTATAATGGCCTATGGTTCAAGTTCTCCCCGTAGGCCCCAATCACTAATCTCTGATGTTCTCCAATCATTCCAAACTTTTCTTAAGGCACGTAGTTATCCTACTACCAAGCCCATATGCAACACCCGCCACCCTCCCACTTTGGCGGAACTCATTTTCTTAATCGGTCACTCGACCTTGCTTCTCATACTTAGCCTTCTAGAAATTTAAACGCTTCCTGACACTTCCCACATGACTTTCTCATGCTCTGCCGCTCAATTGTTTCTTTAAATAAAATATACCTTAGCGGCACTTGAATCCACCATTGCTGCTAACTTTAGAACCCCTCCAAAGGTCGTCCTTATCAATCCATCAACATTAGAAATTCTGATTTGATCTTAAACAACCGCACCATGCGATATCTGACAGCTGTATCTCCAATACTATTTCACAATATGCTGTCATAAGGCGAATTGTAGCAAGTTATAATATCGACAAACTTATTACGTTTCATTAGGGCCACAACACCCCATCATAATAGAAAGCTTAACCACGCTTACAATTGCTAAGTCTCATTACTTCCAGTAGCCACATCTGACCATTGTTAATCCGACTGCCCTTTTCCCCTACCGGAAATAAGATACTGAATCTCTTGATTACACGATGAGTAAACTTCCCTTCAATTCATCCACTTCCCCCGACACGTGGGAAAATATCATACCATCACAACCACACCGCGGAATAATAACTTATAAACATCATGGCAACCTGTGCCTAGTCTCAAGGCTCTTAGAAGTTATGTTACTGAGCTGAACAATAGAATATCTTCCCATAAAGCAACTATAATAGTTTAAAGCAATTAGATATCATGTCTAAAAGGTTTAAAACAAGTGTCAGCATTTAGATACCATGTCTACAAAGTTTCTGCATTTAGATACCATGTCCATAAGGTTTCTGCGTTTAGATATCACATCTATAAGGGTCTAAAATCAGTAACGTATGGAAAACATGCCTAGATGGGTTTCTAAATAAATCTGACTCGCTTTCACTTACATTCAATGTTAGATACAAAATCAGTAATAGTAGATACTATCACCAGCAGAACTTGTAACCAATTTATTTAATTTTTGTACATTCTGTATCTCTTTTAATAATCTAAGTCCCTCACTTAACAAGTTTAACAAGTATGCATATAGGACCTCAAACAATTCATTCCGAGCCTTACTATCTCATCACCTTCTAAATTCAGTAGATATCACGCCAATAGGATCCCGTCTAAACACTTAGGCAAGCCTTAGAGTAATAAATGTAAACTGAATCTGCTTCTAGTAATCATTGCATCCAGTAGGCAGGCCTTGTTCAGACTTCTTATTTGAGTTCTGTAATAAACCAATCTGCCTCAATATTTAAACTACCTTGTCGTTGGTATTTTTAATCAAACCTAAAAAGTATGTGCAAGTCATGCTAATCATATGTTTTCTTTGTTTAAATAGGTGTATATGAGCCTTTGTCTATTTATATGTTTTCCCAAATATGCAATATGTGTTTTGTATGTCGCTTTAGAATTTTTACCTTTGAAACTTCAAATAAGCCCAATATCCCTCCTTTTAGGATTAGTAGTCCTAAGTGCCTTCGGGACTGATATGAATGGGACGGATAATAGCATGCAATAAGTAGTCGAGATCAATCCACATTTTAAATACCTTAATGGTGTAGGAAGGGTAGATATGGATATGATGACCACGAGATAATGTCACGTGTAGCTCCTCATTGAGGAGTAATTAACGGAAATTTTGTGGGATGATCCATATTTTTATAAACCTAGGACCCCCCCCCCTTCCTTAATTCTTTTTTCTTTTTTTAGCATTTCAAATCATTATTTAAAAAATTAGCTTTTCTAATTGTTCTTTCAAACTTTGTTTACTTTCAAACCATTATGTGTTAAAATTCCCTCTTATTTGAGCCTTATCTGCCTATATGTTAATTGCACCTCAATTCACAATAATTGTCTGACCGGGAATCACGCTAGTGGATTCTGAGGGGTGTCTAACAACTTTCCCTTAATTTCAAGGCCTTATCCTATCTTAGGTTATTCAGTCAAACTCAAAGTTGAATCTCTTTTGGTGTACTAATGCACCTCAATCATTAGGTGGTGACTCTTCAAATGCAAGTCCAGTTCCCAAAAAGGAACGAGTTGTGCCTCCAAATGTCATAAACCCGATTTTGTAAGAAAAAGGTGGCGCGACATCATGGCGACTCTACTAGGATTTCATTTAGGCTTTTAGCATTTCGGACTATTATTCTGAATTTATACCTATTTATGTTCAATTACTTGTTTAATTCTTTTAAGCATTCAATTTCCTTCTCAACTACAAAACTAACTTGTCTCCTTTGGTCCATTGTTTTATTACTTCTTTAGATTATGAAACTGTTGTATTTACTGCTTTCTTAACGTGCAAATATGTGCCAACATACTTTTTAATTATTTCATAACCATGCTCAAAATCATTTTTCACTCGTGCCAAACAAATACCATAACAACGCTTATAATGAGTGGTTATTCTCTTCCGATATTATCACCTCGTAATACCAAAAATAGGCACATTTGTGGCAAAACCAGTCAATCAACGGTGTAGGCGACGGTTACGTGCCTTTCCCCTTGAGTTGTCCGCTCAAGGTACCAGTCTACAACCCCGTAGAAACCTTACTCTGTTTAACTGTGCATGCATCATTATCAACCCTAATTGAGTCAGTTATGTTGTCCGCATAATGACCCTTTAAGATAGTCTTATCCAAAGTCCACTGGGTTTCCCTAAATTCAAACGAACATTATCAGGTCGTGTGCATTTATTTGGAAAACTAATTATTTTTATGCTAATAAGTCGAGTCAGATGGGGGTAAGGGCCTAACCCCTTTTTGTCTTGCAGAAATATCAGGCACGAAGTCCCTAGATTTGGCATGGTCACCAACATCACCCAAAATTGGTAAGCTGGTGGGAGGATCTTCACTCCAGGGATCAGACCCTTGTCCGGAAATATCTGGCAACCTACCTTCCCTTCTGGAAATTCAACCAAACAACAAGATCATAGACACTGCTACTTTATTCTTGGATTATGGGAGGTTCCTATTCTATTTTTGGGACATTGAATGACATCCTTGCTAGAAGAAATAGGGGGATTGGCCGGTATACCATGGGAAACTCCGGGTTTGTTAATGCCTGAGAACCGCAAGGGCAGAGGCTTCCTCAAAATGATGGGTTTGAATAAGAATCCAGAACTGACATGTTTGAAAGAATCTTATATCCTCTTTGACTATTTGTATGAGAGGCATAGTCATAGCAAATCCTACCATACCTATTCTGACGAGTTTGCCATCACATTACTAGTGCATATTCATCAAAGAGTCTTCGTCTTCATGTTTTGTTTCCCGAGGATGATAGTGTTTTCAATGAAGAAAGAAAGGATCCATACCAGGCTGGCTATGGTAACTAATACTCTAATGGAGGGAATTGGTGGGCAACCATTCACTATTGTGCCCATGATCATCGCAAAATATACCGGGCCTTGGAGAAGTGTCAACAAGGAGCCAAATACTTTGAGGGCTGCAATTTGCTACTCTAGCTTTGGCTCATGGAGCATATCCAAAAGGGTGAATACCGACAAGATATTCAACAAAGGAACTGGGATGATCATATAGCCTTCTATCATCCAAGGCGAATGAATTACATGCCCAACATGTTCGCTCAGTCGGAAGACGCCAAGGGATGGGTAGAGCTGTTTGATAATCTGATTGAGGGTCAAGTACAATGGATGTTCGAGTGGTTCCCTACCGAGGAGTTCATTGCCCGATCCAGGGATGCACTATTTATGATACTGATCGATCTGAGAGGAACATATCCATACGTCCCTCTACGAGTTATAAGGTAAGCTGGTAAGAAGCAGGTTGTACCCAGGGTTCACAAGATGAGTCATTTCCGAGCCAACTTCTAGGATGATGATAGCCTTTACAAGTTCCAAGTTCAGCACATGTGGCACTGCAATATCATCATGGGAAGGGAAACCATCGAGCCAGATAGATACCATGCTAGTTGTGCTCCCTACTATTCAGGCTGGTTGGAGAATAATAATAATGGTCTGGGCCAGCCTAGATTTGTTTGAGGTCACATTATCATAGATGAAAAGGCCGAGGCACAGGTCAAATACAATCAACTGGGCATGAGAATCTAGGAATGTGAAAGCGAGCACTGTAAGATACAAGAAGCCAACCAAATGTTGATCGAGGAGGGGAAAAACATGGTATTTAGTGCCAACAAACGACTGGGATACTTGGAGCGGGGTATAGTGGAGATGGAAAGAAAATTCCTCAAAAGAAAGGATTGCCAAAATGTTGAAGGAAACGAGGGCGGACATCTAGCCAGAGCCTACCTATTGCTAGGACTTCGCGAGCTAGGGAAGCTTTTCGACGGATCCAAGGATCCCGAATCTGAGGAAGGTCCTTCTGGGACCAAATAGATAGGAGTTTATCCTTTCGCTTTATAAAATGTAATAAGGCCAATGGCCATTAGTGATTTTTCCTTTCCTATTTTCTTAGTGTCGATTTGGGATTCGTGTACTTCTTATCAATAAAATGAGGCATTTATCATTCTATGTTCTCCAAATACATTTGTCTCTAGGCCTACCTCAAGCACAAAGAGATTCCCAAAATTAGGATGCATCTTACGTTTTGCACTATATGTATAAATATCGCAACATTTTCTTATAATATTCACTGACTTGTTACCTTTTTGTTTTTACTTTTTGTTTATTTCTTCCCCTCCCCAAAGATTTGTTCGTGCACTCTGGCAATATCATCTTATTCCAGGAGATCCAGGGGCCCGCCACCCACTTCTCCTCTTAGTCCTGTCTAAAACAAGAACTAAGGGAAGATGGAAGATCAATGCCAGAAAGGAAACCTAATCTGAATAGGTAGAGGTCACTCATGGTCATGGCACTCTGGTTCCTAAGGAAAATGCATTCCAACTTGAACAAAAACTGCTGAAATTTCAAGAAGAGCTCGATTAGGTTCGGAATCTGGCAAATCTGCCATTTTCCTTCACCACTACAGATGTTAATTTCCCAAATGCTCAGAACCCTACACCTCCACAGAACATCCCAATGCAGCAAAACCATCCCACTCCTCACTACCACTACAATGTCTGCCATACCTCAAGAAACATCCTGATGCTTGTCCCAAAACTCCAAAAATCCACAAATGACCACTCCACGCCCACCATAACACCCTCATCTACGCGGAGACCATGCCACACTCCACTCAACCCATCTCAATAACACATGAGTCTGATGATAACGAATTGCTCATCAGGAACCTGGCCAAAAAGCTTACGAAATTGACCATCCAAATTCAAGGCATCGAAGGAAGCAAGGGAATTGAGGGGATAAACTATGAAGATCTTTGCATACAGCTCGATGTCGAACTGCCCGAGGGGTACAAACCTTTGAAGTTTGAAATGTTTGTTGGTACAATGGATCCAAGAGTCCATTTGAGAAGATACTATGATAACCTGGTCAGAGTAGGGAAGGACAAAAGAATCCGCATGAAGCTTTTCATGAGGAGTCTGAAAGGAGATGCTCTATCTTGGTACATTAGCCAAGATCCAAAGAAATGGTCAAACTATGTGGATATGGCGTCTAACTTTATGGACAGGTTCAGGTTCAACACAGAGAATGCGTTGGATGTGTTCTACATTGAGAATATAAAGAAGAAGCCTATAGAGATATTTCGCGAGTATGCTACTCACTAGAGGTCAGAAGCTGCTAAGGTTAGACCTGCCTTAGAAGAGAAACATATGAACAAATTCTTTGTCCGGACCCACGGCCCACACTATTATTAAAGGGTGATGATGATTGAGAGCCTCAAATTTTCTGATATTATCAAGCTGGGTGAAAGGATGGAAGAGGGCATCAAAAACGGTATGGTTACGGAATTTGAGGCTTTGCAAGCTACAAATAAGTCCTTACAGTCCGATGGTGTGCCCAAGAAAAGGGATGTAGGAGCCGTAATGGTTGCACAAAGAACCAAATCTCCCATCAAATACCAAACATATTCAATGCCTCCACTCAGCCACCCCGAACTATCAAGCACCCTCACCCTTTTACCAAACTCCACCACCCACTTATCAATCGCCTCCACCTCCTATATATCAGCCTACTTCACCCAGATATTTCCAACTCGGCATGTTTATCAATCCTACAATACTCAACCTTCCCACTATCAATCACTTTCTGCGCCTTAACTTCCCTAGACCTCGACCAAACTTCGACCGTAGTCCCCCAAAATAATGTACATCCATTACTGAACCTATTAACTTGTTGTACGAAAGACTCAAAACAGTTATTTACACAATTACTGCTATAATTTGAACCCTCATACTTGAGTTATTTGGATAATTCTCATCACCATCATTATGCTTCACTCATTTTCTTCGATACAAGCCATTCGGATATATATGACTGATATTTATTGTCAGAACTTGATTCCGCGTCCAATTTAAGCAAAGAATCATATGACTAGCTTTGATATAATTTCCGCTTACAAAAACTGCTATAAATAACATGTACCAAAGGAAATCCAAGCAAAAGTAATAAGAAGGAGAAAATGTACGTGAATTGTAGTTCATACTTAAATATGAAAGATGATGATGACAGTGCTGGTCGTACTTCCCTACTGATTCTAAGCCAGAATCGTCGTCCTGTTGATGATGACGAAGTAATATTTTGATCATAAGAACCTAGAGAGCTCTCTATCTTTCCACCATATGTATATCTAATGCAATAACGTACGGAGAATGTCTTGACGATCTTTGTAACTCGTCAGCTATGATTAATAAATAAGTTGTGTGTTTATTAGACAAGTTTTTTTTTATCAACCCAGTATAATTCCACTTAGTGGGGTATGGGGAGGGTAGTGCGTACGCAGACCTTACCCCTACCCTTGGGTAGAGAGGCTGTTTCCAAATAGCCCCCCGGCATCCTTCTTTCCAAGAACTTTCCACCTTGCTCTTGGTGAGACTCGAACTCATAACTTCTCGGTTAGAAGCGAAGGTTGCTTACCATGAGGGTTGCTTTTGCTTATTAGACAAGTTTGTTTTCTGCTTTTCTGCATTTTTTTTAATTCTCTCAAAAGGGAGTACGAAATTACCTAGTTTTGTGCTGTTATAATTAACAAAAACTATTATTCTATGTGCATTGGAAAGTTACACTTTTAGAAGAGGGATAAGCTGGCCGAGGTGCTCAATATCTGAAAGAGAGATTTTAGAAATAATTATGGGTTTCAGTCCGAATTTACAGAAAGAGAGAGAAAAAGGAAACGAAAAATCAGTTTAATTAAACTATTTTATTAACTAATCCAAATTACCTGATAGGACTCAATAATTACCTTAATATATCCACTATTCTCTATGTTACGACCCGGATTTTCCCACTTTCGAAAATCGTAATGACGCCTACTGACGAAGCTAGGCAAGCCAACCTTTATAATCACCTCACAATAACCTTAATCTAAAGCAAATTAAATATTAAAATAAATAAAACGCGGCAGACTTCTAGCAAAATTAGAAATGACAAAATGCAAAAATTAACATCATACTTCTATCCAGTATCTGGTGTCACTGCTTACGGACGACTAAAAGAGTACTAAAAACAACAATCTGAAAGAAATACATAATATGTCTGTTTGATACAATTAAACAAACTGAAAGAAATAGATAGAGGAGACTCGGGGCCCGCGAACACCAGCGAACTACCTCAGAGCCCCTGGACTAAAGGATCACTCCCGAACTATAGTTGCGGTCTGTAGGCTGTGTCCTGACCTGTGCACAAAAGGTACAGAAGCGTAATATCATCACAACCAACCCCATGTGCTGGTAAGTGCCCGACCTAACCCAGGCAAGGTAGTGACGAGGCTAAACCAGACCTACCACAATCAACATGTATAGATGTATGTGCAATAACAGAAAATAACAAAATCTAAACAGACTATGGGCACGGGACATGCTGGGGGTGTAGCAGTTCAATTATCTAATCATCAACAACAAGGAAATGGAACAATATAACGAACACCAATATGAGAAAGACTAGTAAAACAAACATTGACGGCACCACCCATCGTGTTTTTACTCTCGTCCCCAGCAAGATAATCCATCATAGTGTACGACATCACCCATCGTACTTTATTACTCATCCTCACCCAATCAATAGTATGGAGTAGATCAATGATTACACGCATCTACAGTGGACGGCGCGCCACACGCTCCCCTATTCTTTGTGCACAATGTCACCAGCATCTCAGGCCAATAACAATAGGTAGGCGGCATGCCACACGATCCCATAATAAATGTCATCGGCATCTCATCAATAACAATAGGTGGGCGGCGTGCTACATGATCCCATAATAATATCTCATGATCGGCGTGCAACACGATCCCAATACGTAATACAATTGAATAATTCTAACAATCTTTTCACAGAAGATCCTGATAGGAAAGCACATCAATATAACAGTTTAACCCGGCAAGGGTACAACTAACAACCCAAAATATCCCGGCAAGGGAAGAAGAACTCCACAATAAGTCCCGGCAAGGGAAAATACTATAATTTCTTCCTTAACTCATTTGCTTCTCAACTATCATTTCACAGTTCATTTAACAAGTAATTATCATAATTGTTCACTTCTTTCGACAATTTAATAGCAATTATGACTCACATTCATGCTAGACTCGGGCGCATAGGTAACCATCACCATACCTATACACCGACTCCACATAGCACATCGCAAATATTATTCTAATCCTATTCCCTCAAGCCAAAGTTAGATCGAACACTTACCTCGAATCCTAAAACAGCAACTCAAAGCTCAACAATCGCCTTTCCTGTAGAATTCCCCGAACCAACGATATCTAACATAATCATGTTCAATATTATCAACAAGAATCCAAAAACACTATCCCATAGCCTAGAAATGCATTTCCTAGCTTACTTTCATAAATACTAAAATCCTACACCGAGCCCACGTGGCCCAAAATTGAGGCTCGGACCAAAACCCAATCCCCCATAACCTCACGAGGCCAAATATATAATTAGATTTTAAATTCGACCTCAAATTGAGGGTGAAATACCCAAAACCCCATATACCCTAACTAAACTCAAAACCCCTAAATTCTACTTTGATTTCATGTTTTAGAGCTAAGAATTTAATGATTTGATGAAGAAATAATGAGGAAATAATGTTAGGATTAATTACCCAAGGAGTTGTGATGAATTAGGAGCTTGAAGTTTGTCAATGGAGGGTGTAGAAGGAGAGTTCGTGGGAGCGTTTGGATGAAATCCCGTAATGAACAGTGCTGGAATTAATAAAATCACTGAAGCATTTTGTGCTTCGCAATCGCGACACCTGGGCCGCGTCCGCGATGAAGGAATCTGATAAGGCATCGCGTTCGCATAGATCCCATCGTGAAGGGTGAGGCTAAGCTACGCGAACGCGTGGCATTGGACGCGATCGTGAAGGGTAAGAAGATTTGGGCTACGCGAACTCGAGCCGAGTGCCGCGTTCGCGAAGAAGAAAAGGCTCTGCAACAGCTGTTGAAAAATCTGGTATTATTCTAAGTTTCAAAACACTCCGAAAGACCCAGAAATCACCCCCGAGCCCTCGGGACTCCCAACCAAACACACCCACTAACTCAATATCATCCTAGGAACTTTCTCGAGCGATCAAATTGCCAAACTAACATCAAAATTAAAGAATCAATTCCCAAAATTCATGATTTTCATTTCTAAGTTCAAAATTTTTAAATTTTCCGTTTTTAGTCCGAAACACGTCAAACGACGTCCGTTTTCAACCAAACTTTATAGATAGAGCTTAAAGCCCATTTAAGAGTTGTACCGGCCGTCGGAACCAAAATACGAGCCCGATACCACTATTTTTGATAAATTTCCATTTTCATTTTTCCTTAAGCATATTCATAAAACCATTTCACAAAAAAGCTCTGTACTCGGGCCTGGGACCTCAGATTTTGATTCCGGTAATACGCCCGGGTCCCAAGTTTCCTTACCCTCTGGGACCGTCATATCACAGGTCCGTGTCCGTATACCCAAAATGTTGACCAAAGTCAACTATAGCAATATTAGTATCAAAATTCATTATTTTTGACACTGAATTCAAATATTTTCACATAAAAATTTTCTCACGCCCGGACTGTGCACGCAAATCGAGGCAACCCAATAAGAGATTTTTAAGGCCTCAGAAGCGCATGGAAAGGAAGAATCAGTGTGATGACCCTTTGGGTCGTCACATCCTCCACCTCTAAAACAACTGTTCATCCTCGAACGGATGAAAGTCGGGGAATAGATGGAGATATCGGCCCCCGCATATCAGACTCGTTCTCCCAGGTCGATGCCTCAGGAAGCTGACCTCTCCACTGAACAGGCACTGAAGGAAAACTCTGCGACCTTAACTGTTAAACCTGCCGGTCTAAAATAGCCACCGGCTCCTCCTTATATGAAAGATCCTTGTCCAATTGGACAGTGCTGAAATATAACACGTGGGTGAGATCACCGTGATACTTCCGAAGCATGGATACATGGAAAACCGGATGCATGGCTGACAAGCTAGGCGGCAATGCAAGTCTATAAGCCACATTTCCCACACGGTCCAGAATCTCAAACGGGCCAATATACCTAGGGCTATGTTTGCCCTTCTTCCCAAACCTCATCACACCCTTCATAGGCGATACACGGAGCAATACTCGCTCACCAATCATGAAAGCAACATCCCTAACCTTTCGATCTGCAACACACTTCTGCCTGGACTGAGCTGACCGAAGTCTGTCCTGAATGATCTTGGCCTTAGCCAAGGACTCCTGTACCAAATCTGTACCCAATAACCGAGCCTCTCCCAGCTCAAACCGTCCGACTGGGACCGACACTGCCTACCATACAATGCCTCATACGGGGCCATCTGAATACTAGACTAGTAGCTGTTGTTGTAGGAAAATCCCGCTAACGGCAATAACTGGTCCCACGAGCCTCCAAAATCAATAACGCCGGCTCGGAGCATATCCTCAAGAATCGGAATGGTCCTCTCAGACTGAACATCCAATTGGGGGTGAAATGTTGTACTCAGTTGGACCTGGGTACCCAACTCATGCTGCACCGCTCTCCAGAAATGCGAGGTAAACTGTGGAGCCAGATCCGAAATAATACATATGGGCAGCCCATGAAGGCGAACGATCTCCCTGATATAAATCTCTACATACCTCTCGGATGAATAGGTGGTGGCAACTGGGATGAAATGCGCTGAATTAGTAAGCCTATAAACAATAATCCATATAGCATCAAACTTCTTCCGAGTCATCGGAAGGCCAGTAACAAAATCCATGGTGATATTCTCCCACTTTCACTCGGGAAGCTCAATGCTCTGAAATAATCCACCGGGCCTCTGATGCTCGTACTTAACGTGCTGACAATTTAGGCGACGAGCCACATATGCATCAATGTCTTTCTTCATTCTACGCCACCAATAATTCCTTGTCAAATCCTGATACATCTTCGCGGCACCCAGATGAATAGAATACCGAGAACTGTGGGCCTCCGCTAAGATCAACTCTCGAATACCATCAATGTTGGGCACACAAACTCGCCCCTGCAACCTCAATATGCCATCATCTCCCAAAGTCATCTCTTTGGCTCCTCCCCTCTGCACCGTGTCTCTCAGGACACACCACTTGGAATCATCAAACTGCCGCTCGCGGATACGCTCCATCAATGACGAGCGAGCAACTGTGCAAGCTAACACCCTGCTGGGCTCAGAAATATCCAATCTCACAAATCTATTGGCCAAGGCATGAACATCCAAGGAAAACGGCCTCTAGCTGACTGTAATATATGAATGACTACCCATGCTGGCGGACTTTCTACTCAATACATCGGCCACCACATTGGCATTCCCTGGGTGGTATAAAATAGAAGCATCATAATATTTTAACAACTCCAACCACCTTCGTTGTCTCAAATTCAACTCTTTCTGCTTGAACAAGTACTGAAGGCTCTTCTGATCCGTGTACACCTCACACGTCAGACCATACAAATAATGCCTCCAAATCTTCAAGGCATGAATAATGGCTTTTGCCAACTCTAAGTCATGAACTGGATAATTCTTCTCGTGGATCTTCAACTTCCTCGAAGCATATGCTATGACCCTGCTACTCTACATAACACTGCGCCAAGCCCAACCCGGAAAGCAACACAATAAATCATATAAGGTCTTGATTCCGTGGGCAAAAATCAATTCCAGTGCGAAAAACTATCTTAAGGACACAGAATTCCCTAGTCCTCATATGGTGGTAACTAGATCCCTAATCTATCCTTGAAAAACTCCCTGGTGCTATGAAGCTGATAGAAACACATCCTCTTCGAACTTCCTTCTTCTTCACAATAACGTTGGTGCGCCCCAAAGCGAAACTCTGGGCCTAACAAACTCCTTATCAAGCAAGTCTTCAAACTCTTCCTTTAACTCTCTCACAACTCTGGCGGGGCCATGCGATTTAAAAAATGGAAATAGGCTGAGTGCCCGGTGCCAGATCAACGCGAAGATCGATATCCCTGTCAGGAGGCAGGCCCGGCAAGTTTGATGGAAAAGCATCGGGGAAGCTCCCGAACAATAGGAACAGAACAACCGGAAGGAACCTCTGCGCTGGAGTTGCGATCATACGCCATTTGAGCTAAGCACTCCTCTCTTAACCATGTGTCGAGCCTTCGCATACAATATTGCACTGCGGGTCGGAGGATCTAAAATCCTTCTTCATTCTAAATGGGGAAATCCTGGTAAAACCAAGGTCACGAGGACAACTAATCCATCCTTAATATAACGTCAAAGTCCACCATCTCTAAGAGTAATAAGTTGGCACGAATCTCAAGACCCTCAAACACAACCACACAATTACGATACACTCGGTCGACCACTATGGAAATCACCAACTAGCGTGGACACATATGCTGGAATACCCAAAGCCTCTCTAGACATGATCAAATGGGGTTCAAAATAGGACGATAGATACGATAACACAGATCCATGACCAAATAGTACTGTAACACCTCTAATACAAATAAGAATGGTACCAGTGATCACAGCATCTGCTGGCTCGACCCACGGCCTGGCCGGCAAAGCATAGCAATAGGGCTGACCCTCTAATCCCTGGACTATATCTCTGGGATGATCTGCTGCGAGCTGACCTCTACCTCTAGCGGTATGAGCTTCGCCTCTACGCTCCCTACCTCCACCTCTATGGCCTCTACCCGCGCCTCTAGCTGGCTGGGCTGACTTTGGATCGTCTACTACCTGAATCATGGGATGAGGACCCTGCTGCTGTGAACTGATGGAAGCTCGAGGGAAATAATTGGAAATGTGCCTCAGGTCTCCGCAAGTGAAGCAAGCCCTCGGCTGCTGAGAATATTGAAGCGGCTGCTGGGCGGGATACTGCGACTGAAAACTGCGACCGCCTGGAGTACCATGAGAAGCCTGAAGGGCTGACAGGAAGTGCCTCCGGGGATGGCCTCTGTCTTGTGAATCTCTACCTCCCGATAAGGTACCACTGAATTTACCAGAATGTCGAGGCCTCTTATCATACCCCTGACCACCTCCCTGCGAAAGTGCCATCTCTATCCGGCGGGCGCCATCCGCCGCCTCCTGAAAGGTAATCTCACTCCCAGCGCATATGGCCATCTGAACACGAATCGGCTGAACCAACTCATTTAAAAACCTCCGCACACACTCTCTCTCTGTGGGGAGTATCACAATATCATTATGTGCGAGATCAATATACCGCGTCTCATACTGCGTAACTGACATAGAGCCCTGCTGGAGGTGCTTAAACTGCTTGCGAAGTGCCTCCCGCTGAGTGACGGGGAGAAACTTCTCCAAAAATAACTCTGCGAACTGATCCCATGTCAAAGCTGGATACCCTGCTGGTCTAGATAGACGATAATCTCTCCACAAGTCTTGGCGGACCATAAGTCTGAAAGTGCAAAAATTGACCCTATTGGTTTCTACTATCCCCATAGTCCTGAGGGTCTCGCGACAACTGTATAGAAAGTCTTGGGGATCTTCCGATGAAGCACCGCTGAAAGTAGAAGTGAAAAGCTTGGAGAACCAATCAACTCTCCACAAAGCATTCGAAGACATGGTCATCCCATCTCCGGCCCGGGCTATTATTCCTGTCTAAGCTGCCACTCCGGGGTGAACCAAGGGAACCTGATTCTAGGGAGCTACCTGCTTCGAAGTACGTGTAGCAGGAGTCTGAACCCCTCCTCTAGTCTGAGAAGTGGCTGGTGCTACTGGCAGCAATCCCGCTCTAGCAACACTATCCATAAAGTCTGCTATGCGGACAAGAGCATCCTGAAGATCCAAAGAAAACATCACTCCTCCTGGGACCTAAGTTGGGCCCACTGGAGCTGGTGGAGCTGGAACCTCCTCATCAAAGTCAATATGAGGCTCCACATCTGGAACTGCTGCCTGGGGCTGAGCTCTGCCTCTACCACGGCCTCTGGCACGGCCTCGCCCCCCCCCCCACTCGTGGAGCTTCTGCTGGGGGCTCGGGCTGCTACGCGGAAGAAGAAGACGCATGTGTTCTCACCATCTACGAAAGAATAGAGTAGAATGACAATCAATATTTGAGAAACAGAATCGCACGACAAGAATGAACAAGGTGAAACTTTTCCTAACTCTGTAGCCTCTGGAAGATAAATGTAGACGTCTCCGTACCGATCCCTCAGACTCTACTGAGCTTGTCTGTGAGTTGTGAGACCCATGTAACCTAGTGCTCGATACCAACTTGTCACGACCCGGATTTTCCCACATTCGGGAGTCGTGATGGCGCCTACTGTCGAAGCTAGGCAAGCCAACCTTTATAATCACCTCACAATAGCCTTAATCTAATGCAAATTAAATATTGAAATAAATAATAAAAACGCGGAAGACTTTTAGCAAAATTAGAAATGACAAAATGCAGAAATTTAAAACTTAATTCTACCCAGTATCTGGTGTTACTGCTCACGGACGACTAAAAGAGTACTAAAAATAACAGTTTGAAAGAAATACATACTTTGTCTGTTTGATAAAATTAAACAAACTGAAAGTAATAGATAGAGGAGACTCGGGACTCGCGGACGACAACAAACTACCTTAGAGCCCCTGGACTGAAGGATCACTCTCGAACTATAGCTGCGGTCCGTAGGCTGTGTCCTGACCGATGCACATAAGGCACAGAAGCGTAGTATCAGCACAACCGACCCCATGTGCTGGTAAGTGTCCGACCTAACCCCAGCGAGGTAGTGACGAGGCTAAACCAGACCTACCACAATCAACCTGTACAGATGTATGTGCAATAACAGAAAATAACAAAATCTAATAGATAATAGGGAGGGGACATGCTGGGGGTATAGCAGCTCAATTATCTAATCATCAACAACAAGGAAATGGAAACAGTATAACAAACACCAATATGAGAAAGACCAGTAAAACAAACGTTGCACGGCACCACCCATCGTGCTTTTACTCTCGACCTCACCAAGATAATCCATCACAGTGTACGGCATCACCCATCGTACTTTATCACTCATCCTCACTCAATCAATAGTATGGAGAAGATCAATTATTACACGCATTTACAGTGGACGGCGCACCACACGCTCCCAAATTTTCATAATAAATGTCACAGACATCTCAGGCAAATAACAATAGGTAGGCGGCGTGACACACGATCCCATAATAATATCTTGTGGTCGGCGTGCCACACGATCCCAATATGTAATACAATTGAATAATTCTAACAATCTCTTCACAGAAAATCCCGATAGGGAAGCACATCAATATAACAGTTTAACCCGGCAAGGGTACAACTAACAGCCCAAAATATCCCGGCAAGGGAAGAACAACTCCACAATAAGGCCCAGCAAGGGAAAATACCGTAATTCCTTCCATAACTCATTTGCTTCTCAACTATCATTTCACAGTTCATTTAACAAGTAATTTTCTCAATTGTTCACTTCTTTCGACAATTTAATAGCAATTATGACTCATGGTCATGCTAGACTCGGGCGCATAGGTAACCGTCACCATACCTATACACCGACTCAACATAGCACATAGAAAATATTATCTTTATCGTATTCTCTCAAGCCAAAGTTAGATCGAACTCTTACCTCGAATCCGAGAATAGCAACTCAAAGCTCAACAATCGCCTTTCCTCTAGAATTCGACCCCGAACCTACGATATCTAACATAATCATGTTCAATATTATCTATAAGAATCCAAAAACACAATCCCAAAGCCTAGAAATGCATTTCCTAGATGACTTTCAAAAATACTAAAATCTGACACTGGGCCCACGTGGTCCAAGCTCGAGGCTCGGTCCAAAACCCAATCCCCCATGACCCCGCGAGTTTAAGTTTATAATTAGATTTTAAATTCGACCTCAAATTGAGGTTGAAATACCCCAAAGTCCCATAAACCCTAACTAAACCCAAAACCCCTAAATTCTACTCTGATTTCATGTTTTAGAGCTAGGAATTTAATGATTTGATGAAGAAATAATAAGGAAGTAATGTTAAGATTACATACCCAAGGAATTGTGATGAATTAGGAGCTTGAAGTTCGTCAATGGAGGGTGT